>OZ026614.1:73568805-74246305 GCA_964020975.1 Hermodice carunculata | reverse complement strand
GTCAGTTAGTGGCAAAAAAAAAAAAAAATACCTTAGTAATTTTAGGGCAACTGGCAATAGAATTTAGAGCGAACTTTCAAACTTTCGCCCAAAATTAAAAATTCACTAAAATATATTTATAGTGGGCCATTATCTAATTAAATGCATATTATAGATATCCCCACGAAGGTGTATCGCCACCAAATTTTGAGTGTGAAAATCAGGAAAGGACAGCAGTAACACTCAGTGAAAAACTTTGATAAAGTCAAGCTATTTTCCAATCAGATTTGAATAGGAACTAACCTGCAGTTTGGGAAAAAGTAAAAAAAAAAAAAAAGATAAATTCACAGAAGGTCCTAAAATATATGTAAATGCTCTGCCAGCTATTGAGCAAATTAAGGTCTAGGGGTGCCAAGAAGTGTTCCAATGCAATTTCAAAGCAGTTAGTCCGGCAGAAAAAAAAACTTTGGAGGTTTAGCCCAAAAATAAACAAATATTATTGCAGCATGATCATTTGAAAATTGTAAAGACCCATCTGAGACGCATCCAAACTAACCTTGAAGAGAATCCAGCTCTTCTCATACATGGATTATTTTTACAAGACGATTTTGTTATTTCTATATGACTCCATTTTAAATCATCCTCCACACACTATGAAATATCACCAGCGTCAGACTGAGAAAACATTCATATTATGGTTTACTGGAAGTGGCAAGTTTGCCTTTAACTATTTTCGTTTTATGGGATGATATCGAACTCCACACAGTCATCATATTTTCATTTTTTTTTTTTTAATATTTGTGCAAAACTTCTCATTTGGAATTCCTCGCGTCTTTATATTTCAAGGACATTTACAGTAAACATAGAGCAACAATCGAGTGCTAGCGTCACTATAGATATTATACATGAAGTAAACTTCATCAAAAAGTATTAGGGAGACAGCCCTTATTGATCATCAGCCCTACACCTACTGACAGAAAGATTTGTTTACATTCCATGAACGGTTCTGTACGTTTTTGGAAACATAGTTGTTTCCATAGTCTTTATTTTATCACTGTGTACGAAAGTAACAAAATCAGATTTAGAAACACCATTTTGTGCACAATTGAACCTTTGAAGACGAAAAATGCACTGATAACTTATCTTCATCAAAAGTTGAAACGTCCATGAAATACATTTCAACAACTGTACGAGCCATGCCCATTACCTTTTACAATAAAATGGCCCGTAAACCGCAACATAATAATAACTAATGACAAGCCAATTAAAAATCAGAAATGCCGTATTCGTAATAACGTCAGTCAAAATTCACACCGGGATATAATTAAAACTAGTAATGCTATATGTACAAAGTTGACAACATTTCGCTACAAATGGTCACCTCAAAGCATCCTGTATGGCACTATAGTTTCCGTAGAGTAAGTTCTATGATTAAAAGACTTATTTGTAGTTTTAAAATTGCATTCGGGAAAGGGGCGTCCATCTGGTAAAAGCACTAAAGCTACAAGTCAGAAGTCACGGGTAATAGGCCACCACAGTGTGGGACCAACTCAGATACATTCCTCGTGAGGAGATCTTGCCTACCATGCCGTCATTTCGATATGGTGATTGCCAGTGCAACTGCCAGCCTCGCGTCAGTCTGTGACCTTAGCTTTTTCTCTCTTTTTTTAGGCCTTGGACTGGCGCGAGGTTGCTGCATTTCGATGGTAATCATTCCCCTATGAAAAATTAAGTCTATTCTAATTTTCTCTGTTTTTTACTCTATCTTATTTCATTTAGACCTTAGCTTTATCCTGTAGTGCCTGCAGACGAAGCAAAACATGTTTTCGTGTGGGTTTTAGGCACAACTCATATGGGGATAACACACCTATAATTGTGCTTGACCTTTGCCGTTTACTTTTTCCTCCATCGCAACAATGGTGCAATGTTTCCCTCCGACATTTTATGACTAGAAAAGCAGGCCCGTATTACCTTTCCAATGATACAGAGCTCCACACGCTCAAATGAGAGACCAATGGTAAGTAAAAACTGAACTCACCTGCTCGGACAAAAGTTATGCGTCAGACTTCACACGCTTGAAACCTGCGGAGGAGCATATTTTCGCTGGCATCGTGACCTATTAATACAATGGATCTTCCTGACACTTCAAATAAATTGTTTGAGGAGAAAACTCTGTATAAGCCAGGTGGCTATGTGTCCAATCCTGCATTAGCAAATAAGTTTATTACTGCTAACACTTCACGCTCTGCAAGCCCGTCCGGACGATCTGAAGTCGAGTTCTCTGGTGATAGAAAGCAAATAAACGTTTTGTTGTTGTGGTTGGTATTGTTGTTAATCAAGAGGATGATGACTTTGTTCAACGGAGCTAAAATGGTGGCTCCCGGTGCATTGTAAAATCTTGATCAAAGCACACCATTGTCACTATTATCCAGTTCGTGGATGCACCACACATTTGCGCCAAGTCTCTTGGCTGACGAGGTAGATGTTCAACTACAACAATGGCTCAGGAACTTGCTTTCTATTCACATGTGACCACAATTTCCTCACATTCGTGCTTATTAGATCTCTTTTCCTCGATTTTTTCCTCTATGTACACATGCTTTTATTTCAATTTCGGTCCTTTACGTGTTTTACGTTCGATATTTATTATCTCATCATTGGCTTTGGTCAGTTTGGTGCGTTTGTCTTCCGCAGTACGCTTTGATTTATCCAAAGGAAAGATAAGGCCCATACCTTTCCTTGTTTCAATTCCATCCACAAAATAAAAGGTCGTAAAAATCGTCTATCCGCAAGATTGACGTACTAACTAAAACTTTGGGATGTCATGAAATCATGGGCTCCTACTAATGTAATCAAGACCTAGCAAACTCCGTGCATGTAGGTCTATCAATGCTTATCAAGAGTTCTTCAGGCCATAAACTTAAAATCCCAGCCTTGATTAATTTACATGTTAAAATTGCCGACTTGGTGCTTTGCAAATCCCAACGGCCAAGCAGGGATAATTCTCGGACTGAAGTCAATACAACCGATAGGAACATAAATATTGGCTGTCAGATCTGATTCTTTACTTTCTGAAGCAATTGGGCAATCAAAAAAGTGACTGCAGTATGTCTTTGTGAACAAACTTTGTGCACATCTTCATCGATTTAAAGCGGACCTTCCTATGGTTTTTAGAGGTCAAAAATTGTGGACACACAGATAAAAGATGGAAGTATCTATTTAACTCTCAACATCAATATAATAAAAGAATTCACCACGTAGAACGTGAAAGATTCCACATTAAATGGCTGAGAAATACTACAAAGCAGCAAAGATTTCAATCTAGCACACATGAACACTGAACAAGGTGGACTCCGGACCCCAATACGAATTTGTAGATGTAATGCAAATTCTTCAAGTTAAGGAATGGAAATTTGCGAATCTGGCTGGATTTAAGCAGTGATACAGCTGATATTTGTAAACATGCATTGGCATCGTCAGAAGAGGCAATGATAAATTCCAAGGAAAAGAATGAATCAGTTTGTCACTAAGTCGTACCTCAATGCAAAATAAAAGATTGTACCTTTAAGTTATGAATCAAATTAATGCGACAGTGCTGATAACATTGCTTAGAAAAAAACTACGTTCTTTTTTTTTCCTATACAACAATACATACAGGCGCAGTCGAATTATTTTCTCGTCCTTAGGAACTAATACATCTGATTGGTGAAAGTAATGAAAATGGGGGGTTTCCCAGGTGACTACAGCATAAAGTACATCCAACTGAATAAACACGATTCACTTGCTGTACACAGTTGATCTTCACAGAACAAATATATTCAACTTCATGAGACAAAATTGCTCAACCGTTTTGTTTCTCATTTAGTCAGGTAAGATTTGCAACAGTAGAGTTGCAGCACTTGCTGTGGCTGCAAGGTCTAGTTTTTTTGGGGGGGGGTGTTTTTTTTGTGTGTGTGTTTTTGTTTTGTTTTTGTTTTTTTTTTTTTTTTGTTTTTTTTTTTTTTTTTGCTTTTTGTTTTTTTTTTTGTTTTTTTTTTTTTTTAGCTTTTGTAGTGAGGGGTACCAAATACCATCCAGTAAAACACGTGTATCACCGAGAGAGCCTTTAAATGTCTAAACGAACACAAATGCTTCCTGACGGACCTGAATGGAAAACCTTGGCAAACCATATAGAATTTCTTTTTGGACGATGTTGGTGACGTGTGTTATCATGCTAGAACGCCGCAGATTTATTCTGTTGCTCCTGAACATATACCATTCAAACGGTCCAGATCTTGTACAAAAGGAGACAGTGTGACATAGTGAAGAAATGTAAACTATGCAACTAATTCGTGACAGTTCAGATATTAAAAAGTTCCGCTCGCTCGTGATCAGTTCCACAATACACTAAGAGGACAAAAAGTAGTGAATTTTACCTTTTTGTAGTGACTTGGTTGTTTTTCCTCTTAATTGTACTGACTTTTACTGAACCAACAATTGTAAGTAGAAGCAAGTACTTTCACTTGTACTGAGATGTACTAGAATGTACTGAGTCAGTACAAGTAAGAACTTTTCAGACATAATAAGAACTTGCCTGGGCCCGTTGTTTCTGTCAGTACAAATCTAGAACAAGTAAGAACAAGCAAGCATACTTCAAAGGCTTGGCTCACAACAGGGCTCTTTTAATTGACAGGGGCCCTAAAAATATACCCTGTCCTGCAGTTAAGAACATACTCAGCAGTTGTTGGAGTGAAATCAGCACAAAGCAAGAACATCAAGTTTACTTGTCTCTTTCTTTCTTTCTTTCTTTCTTTCTTTCTTTCTTTCTTTCTTTCTTTGCAATGTTCCTCTATGGGGTGCACAGAGACAAAAAAGTTGGTGAAACAAATGAACGTATATAAAGGAAAAGACCAAGAATAAAACTAAATATTACCACGAAAAGAAACAAAGCAACATTGCTGTAGGTTTGTACACTTTAGCATTTAAGAAGAGATCCTCACATTAAGCAAAAGTATTTCAATGTGCGAATCTTTTCTAGTATTTAAGCACAATTCAACAACACAATGGAATTGCTGTCACAAACAGTGGTCTTTTTCGTAGAAATCTTTCATTATTAATAACATTTTGGATGCTTAAGGAAATGGTTTGTCATTCATTTACTCCTTCATCTTAATTCAGTGTTTTCTCACTCACGTCAACTTACAGCTGTGACGCCCACGCCCACTTTTACCATACATGGTATCAACCTTACTATTGCAATGCTATTAATGTGACAACATGCTTGTTGAACAGGTGCCAGTTACATTTGGTGATAGATTCTGGGTGTCCAAAGGAAATGATCTGGAGCACCTGTAAATGGTGAAGGAAGAAGTGACCCAATTTTAATATATGGGCTACACTGCTCGGCTACATTACGTATATTCATGTTATGACTCCATTTTGTGCTATATGCGGCTGGTTGTGAGACAGTTACACCTGTTACAACTTATAAACTTCTGCTGGTTGAAACAACTGAAGGCTACCTTTGAGTGTACATGTATCTATTTTCTGAAAAAAAATAGTGGTACGAATATTGCAAGAAGCATCCAAATACTACACTATACCCATGATAAAACATTAAATGTCGTATAGCAACGGCAGCTCAAATTAGGAACATACTGTAAAAGCAAATTGTTATTTTTTTTTTTTGACCAATTTTTAAATATAAGGATATTATTAGGCGAACATAATATTTCACAAAATTATGGATAATGGATAGGCACATATAACCAGACAACTGAGACTGGTTGTTTAATAGGAATTTGCATGCAAAGCATAATATCTTGCCAACGCTTACATTTGCATTGTGGAATGAAACCAAGATGAGCTTAATTTGTAATGAGTACAAGGATACATGGGAATAGCCAGACGTAAAATTACATTCACACATACAACTAAAAACGGAGAAAATGATTGATGGTGTATTTGATGATCACTATTTTATCGGCCAAGTCCTGAACAGGATAGTCATGAACTATCCTGTTCATCCGAAGTACGCACTTGTTACATAACTCTGTAAAAGATGATAAAATGACGTGTTAACAGAGCAAATATGAAGCTTTTTTTACACATCCGGGCAGAAAATATATAAAAGGGAGACCTAATCATTTACATTGCACAGAATTGTAGAGAATGAAGCAACCAAAAGTTTGAATGCACAGGGGAACATTGGTTAATTTTAAACTCGTAAATCAAAAAGAAAAATTGTGTAAAACCCAAATGAGAAATTAGCCATCAGGTATCAGGATCTGCAGCCACATTGATTGAATTAAGCAGTCTTCCGGTTGATAGCATTGCAGTGTTCATTAAAACTGAAAGCAAGCAATGAATATATGGACACTATAGTCCTTTGTTATCAGAATCACCACAGGGTTAGATTCAGTTAACACTGCACCAGGTGGTCCTTACAGTGAGCCAGGAAGCCATCGGTAGGCAAACCTATGTGTTCAAGAAATGAAGACATTTCCCAGATGGATGCACTAGTTAGCCAACATACAAGTCGTGCCCTTGAACCCAGGTAACATGAAGAGCTGTGAACCTGAAGTCAGGAATGTCAACCAAAAGCAAAGCCGAGAGTTGGCATATCCCGGTCAAGAGTTCAAAATGTTTCATGTTTGCCGAGTCCAGGGGTACCCATATTTCACGACACTGATAATCAAAGAATAATCACAATTTTTTTTTCAAATTGATAACATTTTACTAAGAGAACCAAATGACCAATACAAGAATGCATCAGCAGCAAATTTATTGTAGGCTAGACTTGTGCATTACCACTAAATTATATTGGTGAAGCAAACTTGAATAAACATTTTACATTGATAGTATGGGTTGTGATAGTGCCATACCCATATAAGGGGTGTAAGTAAAGAAGATTGCATCCGTGTTGATTCCACCCAAAGATCTTGGTTAAAATGCAAATTCCTAGTGCTGCTTAAACTTAAATCCGTGATTCCAAAATTATTTATCTAGAGGCTCCAGGGCGTAATAGACATGACACTTCAAATTTGTAGGCCTTATGGAGTAAATGTTTCTAAATGACTGTTCTACCCATGTTCATAGAGATCAACCAATTTGCGATAGACGTCTCAGAAACTGCATCACCGTTTAAGAAACCTTCACAAGCAGAAACTTAAAATGTACTCAAAAATCACACAGCAATTCCTTTTATTAAATTTTATGTTTTAAACCACAACCTAAATAATAATCACCATTTACGCAAGTTCACAGGCCGTTTACACACACATCAATCCGTCAAAACGGACCTATGAAAATATATTTGAACAACCGTTTGACTTTTACAAAATAACACAATAACCCGAAATTGAAAGGACAGTGGTCAAATCGTGCAGCACAATGGGAAAACAAGAGGACTATGACATTCCTGCGCGCAGCTGACACTATATGCAGAGACTGACGTGGTGCAGAATGAGAACAACGTCACCTTTGTCTAAGACCATCTTCGCTGATGCTAATATGAACATATTGCCTTAGCAGTTTTTCCAAATTTTGATAATTTGTAAAAAATCTAAATAACAGCACTACCTTGCCTCCAAACAGACTCAAAATGCCTGTTATGTCTACTCCGCTGGGGTTTGCCCTCGTTTGACGAGGTCACAGGTTTAACTTTGGAAAAGTGACTCAGTTTCTAATTGGCCTAACTGGTTACGATTATGGTAATAGACTGCAGAACAACAGGAAACATGGGCTGCTACTGGCCAAGGTGATACAGATTAACTTCCTGATTGGTGTATCAGTCTATGGGGAAGGTCACTGTATAGTTTTATTTCCCTTACTATAATTATAATCCTGCCAATTAAGGGCATACCAAGTATAGTAGAGATAACACAGAACTTGGTCTGCTTTGGAGGTAACAGCACCACTATGTAGTGAAAATCTTTGGTGGAGGTCAAGTCCAGGTACATTCCAAATATGTTTGAAGAGGTTCCAGCATATATCTTGAGAGAACTAAGGAAGAGAAAACATGCACAAAGATGCTAAAAGGATACCGAAAAAAGAATCGCAGTGCCACCTGTTGAACAAATTAAGGTCTACGAGGCCCAAGAAGTGTTCCTATGCAATTTCAGAGCAATACGCCCCAGGTAGTTTGGGAGAAGAAATTTGGAACTTTGCAAAAATAAAAATAAAGAATAAATGAAGAAAATAAATAAATAAAACCTAAAAACTACTGGAGTATGACAATTTGAAAAAAAAATTAGTAGATATCCGCAACAGATAAACCCGCACTAAGTTTCAAGTGAATCTCGTTGACGATTTGGGAGAAGAAGTCAAAAATGTAAATTACCATTGTAATCCAATCCCCATTGTCTTTCGCAATAATAGGAATGTATGCATTACCGGAACAGTACCCCAATTTAGAAAAATGTTAAAAGTCAGTGATCCTGAGCATCATTACTAGTGAACAATTTTCTTTGACCCTCCCACAAACTACATTTCCGCCACGTTCCAGAACAAACTGAGCAACACTTTTGTGGTCTAAAAACCACTGGAGCATGACCTTACAAATAAAACAGGTAAAGATCACCTATGAAAGGTACATCCCCATCAACTTTGAAGCAAATCTGTAACACGGTCTTGGAGAAGTCGAAAATGTGGATCACCACTGCAATCCCCGTGGACTTGCACAAAAATCAATAAGCATGTATGGCATGCATTAACCGATGAGAACCTGAATTGAAAATTTCGTTATAAGTCAGGGATCCAGCGTTTCACCACCTAGTGAACAGTTTATCTAATCTCCCACAAGCTACAGTGCCACCAAGTTTTAATACAATTTGAGCGACGGTTTTGGAAAAGTAGTGAAAAATACCGAAAACACTAAAAACTTGTAAAAAGGAAAAAAAAAGAAATAACGAAAAGAGAAAAGAAAAGAAAAAGAAATGAAAAAAACACCACCTGTTGAACAAGCTAAGGTCCGGGAATCCCCAGAGGTGGAATTTTGCAATCTCTAAGTGACTGCCCGTGTAGTTTTGAAGATGAAGATTTTGTCCGAGATTTTCACCAAAAACAATGTAAAATTGATAAAGGATTAAAAAAGCACTGGCGCATGACCACTTGAATAAACTTGATAAGAGAAATGTCATATGGGAAGACTGCTCATCACCATGATGGTTCCAGTTGTTTTTGATGAACTTTTTTCTTTTGGTACAAGGTGGATCCCCAAATTTGACGTGGACCTGGTTAACGGTTTTGGAGTTGGGCATGTCGAAAATGTGAATTGTTGAGGGATCACGGACAACAGGCGGGTGACCAGGAAATAAAAATAAGTCCAGACCTTAAAAAGTCGAACTGGGGTTACCTGAGATAGTTTTTTTTTTAACCCATATCCCCTTCCCCTGACCTTAGTCCAACAACTTTCAAGGTCTTTTCCCCATGCTACCTACATTAAGTGGAGTTAACCTTTAAAATTTCTTAACAATTCTAGGATATTATCCAGCGTCTGAATCCTTTACATTTCTTCAAGTTCTCCTGATGACCTTGAGAACTATATTGAAGTTTAAGTTTTCAAAGAGGAACATATCATTAAGCTTCAAGGAGTTAGTTTTCCATTCTGAATGTCAACGTGAGGCATGTAAAGCTGAAATTGCAGTACCTGCTGTAGCTGCGAATGATAACACTGGGACTATCTATTTTGCGTCCAGTTATGTAACTTCCAAATTTCATGCCGTTTGTTTCATTCTTTAATCCGAAAAACGGAGCAACGACCTTTTTTCGTGCACATGTCTATGCCTGATGCGGTAAGCCCCCCCCCCCCTTTTTTTTTGAAAGAAAACTTAGTGTCAACATATCATGAACGTCACTGACTGACTTTGGTAAGAACAGACAAGGTTGTGGTACAGTGTCAACATATCATGAACGTCACTGACTGACTTTGGTAAGAACAGACAAGGTTGTGGTACACAGAAATGTGAAACAGTTGTGCTGCAAAAAAAAAAAAAAAACAAAAACAAAAAAAAAAAAAGTTTCGTTCAACAACCTCACAGCAGCTATATATATCTATTTGTGTATATTACACACACACACACATGTATGTATTTAGGTATGTATGTATGTATGTATATATATATATGTATATATATACAACATACATACATACATACATACATACATACATGTATGTATGTGTGTATGTGTGTAATATACACAAATAGATATATGTAGCCGCTGTGAGGTTGTTTAACGAAACGTTTTTTTACATACATGTATGCATGTATGTATGCATGCATGCATACATACATACATACATACATGTGTGCGTGTGTGTAATATACACAAATAGATATATGTAGCCGCTGTGAGGTTTTTTAACGAAACTTTTTTTTACATACATGTATGTATGTATGTATGTATACACACACACACACACACATATATATATATACATATATGCAACATTTCATGACCCCGATATAAGGTGGGCTAGACCATGTGCCCCATGCAGTGACACACTTCTTGTCTGTGTGGGATTCAACATTACACTATGGGTCCTCCCTGAACAAAACATTTTCCATTGGCACTACCCAGCACATGTCTTAAACAAATTAAGCAGAAGTCTTGAATCAAAACTACAGATATACGTTTTGTATGATGGTACAGAGGGCGTGATTTGACGGTGTTATTGTGCTGAAATCGGATCAGTTATCTGGCCATATTCATGCTACACACAATCCCCTTAATATTGCAAAAAGGCAAAAAATCCCAAAATTTAATGAATGATATCGGAGCCATAAACCTGCAATAGAAGCCCATATCCGCCATACAGTGATTAGAGCAAGAGCTGTTTTAACTCTTTATTTCCTCTTCTTCTGCTTTCTGCAATAAGCGAGACAGTCTTCCCATCTGGCAGCCGTTTTGCCTAAGGCTGTTCATGCTCGCTGTCATGGCTCGGACGCACCTGTAAAACACACGAGCTCGTCCATGAAGGCAGAAAAAGAAGAAAATCAATTTATTGGGAATTTTACCATTACAAAAGTTGGAAAATGTCCACGATATCTCAATCATGTTTGGACACTAATAATATTTTTAGTTCTAGAATAATTTAGAACAGTTTCGAAAAAATCTTGCTTATGCCTTCTGAAGAAAAAAAATCAAGAATTCACAAAGCCCTCGGAAAATTTATAAAACACTAGCAAAATATTGCAGCGCCATCTCTTGAAAAAATTACGGTCTGGGTCTCTAAAAGTGTCCCTATGCCATTTCAAAGCAATTGGCCTGGTGATTTTAGAGAGGATTTTTGAACATGTTCCCAAAAAATGGACAGAAAAGTCATTCAAAATTTAAAAACACTGAAGCATTACCATTTGACAAATAAAATGGCAGAGCTGCCACCCAAGGTACATTCCCATCAAGTTTGAAAGGAATCTGGCAACTGCTTTTGGAGAAGTCGAAGAGTGAAATGCGGACAGACGTCGACAGACGATCGACGATAGAAAACTAAGCCTCCTAAAATGTTAACTGTACTGCTGTTACAGCACTACGTGTCAAACAATTTAAGGTCTTCGGGGAATCCAGATGTGTGACTGTGCAATTTCAAAGCAATTGGCCGAACACTTGGGGATACGTTTCTAGATTTGATAGACAGATAGATAGATAGATAGATAGATAGATAGATAGATAGATAGATAGACAGACAGACAGACAGACAGACAGATAGATAGATAGATATTTTACCAATATAAATAAATGGATAGGTAGATAGATAGATAGATAGATAGACAGACAGACAGACAGACAGACAGACAGAAAAAAAATAAATAAATAATATTGCAGGACCTGCAGTGTGCTATATACACATGTGTTTGCTAATAACATTGTAATTGCTCAACTGAGCTATCTAGAAGAGTCAAAACCTGGTGATAAGCAATTCATTCATGTCCATTCAAAAAATCTTTAAAGTCAGCACAATTTCTTACAAAACCAACCAATCTTAAGACAAAGACACCATAATGAGCATTTATTTTGGATATTACTACTAGCGTCCAGACAATTCAAGATAATTATGAAAACTGAAGTAATCCTTCTATCATTTACTCGTTATTTTAGTTCACCATCATTGAATAATCACAATAACAGTAGATCTAAAAAAGAGTATGTTATATTAGATCTGATAAATTTAAGTAGTTTACATATTTGTTAATAATACTTACCTATACAGTACTACATGGGTAATTGTCCGAAAGGACAAGCCTCTCCAATAATACCAACAGAATTAAATTTCTGGTCCACCTGGTTCATGGCACGACGCACCCCAGCGCCATCTATAAGCAGTCTCGGTGTTACGTAGCCTCGGTCACATATTTCAGTTCAATCTTTTGGCAGTCTATACTCCAAGAATGACTATCGCAGGGAAGGAAGGGTGGGCTTCAAACGTAGTGTATTGGTAAGTATTATTAATAAATATGTAAATTACTTAAATTTATCAGATTCATGGCATAATACATACCTATACACAACTACATGGGTAGAGATACCACCAGAACCGGACGGTGGGAGTCATTCTGACCTAGAGACCAAAGGTCTATAAAAGGGAGATCAGAAATGTATAAAACTCACAATAACTTTCTCCCAAAGATGCCTTGCTACAACAGCAAGGGAGGGATGCAAAAGCCTTAAAAGAATCATCCATATGTCTGAGACGGATGTCCTTCCCACTAAACCGAGGAAAAAGAAGACAAGTTGTTTTACCATGAACAGCACCAGTTGAGACCTATGTCAAAACTGGTCTGACTCAGATATCATTGATAAGGAAAAAAGAGTGGACAGCATGAAGAAAAACTTAGTCTGAGCACTCATCCTGTACACATAGGAGGAGTAGGTTGATCTGTCAAAGCAAGCAGATCACCCTCAATACAGGAGATATCTCGGAGGTAGAAATCTGAAAATGTCGAATGAGAGCGCCAATGGCAGGCTGCCATGATGTCTTGAGAAGAGACTTGTTTGAGGGCATCCCATGACGACGCAATGGCCCGAATTTCATGAGCTCTGATTTGAAGCACTTTCTTCAACTCAGGAGCTTTCTCTGCCGCTACATAAGCTGCTTAGATAGCCTTAGTGATCCAACTAGAAATAGTATTGACATGGATCTTGTCTTTCTGAGGCTTAAGGGAAAGGAACAGAGGCTGAGGTTCGCTTCTCCCCTTTGATCTGCTGGATTTTACCCTGTGTAAGTAGTACTTCAAAGCACGAACAGGGCAGAGGAGCCGATCAGGATCCTTACGATCCATATCTGCGGAGAGGGCCTTGATTGTGAAGCCAGTAAAAGCTGTGAGAGGCTTATCTGGTTGATGAGTCTTCCCTATAAAGAATGGGTTGGGTTTCAGAAACACCAGACTCCCATTGTGAGAGCATCTGATCTTGGAAAAATCCAAGGCATGAATCTCACTTCTTCTTGCTCCCGAAGCAAGGGCCAACAAGAAGACAGTCTTATGGGTTAAAGTGCTGAGAGGCACCTTCTCCATATTTTTCCTTTCAAAAGGATATGATCGAAGGCCCCAAAGGACTATCAACAGGTCCCATTGAGGATAGACATTCCTCCTGACTGGTCTTTTGCGAAAAAAGCTCTTGATCAGTCTGGAAAGGACCACACTGGATCCAATCCTGCGGCCCAACATGTCTAAGGAGGATGAAATAGCGGACCTATATCCCGCTATTGTGCGCACCTGTAAGCGGTCTTCAACGAACAGCTTATTCACGAAGTCAGCAATCTGACTCACCAAAGCATGCCTAGGATCAATCTCAGGCTTTTGATCCTTGCACCAATCTTCAAACCCGGCGCACTTAGAATCATAATTCTTTAAAGAAGTGGACCGAAGTTTCCCTCTCGCGACTCTCGCTGCCACTCGGTGAGAAAGTCTGGCATCTGCAAAGCTCTTTGTGACAGTTTCCAGGCATGAAGATGAAGCACACCTGGATTTTCGTGGAACACGTTTGACGCCGGTTGACGTAACAGTGTTGCCCAGTCGGGCAGTGCCCTGGGAGGTTCCAGGCTGAGGCTCAGCAGATCTACTGCCCAAGGCCTCAGGGGCCACCAAGGGGCCACTAAAATCACTTCCACTTCCTCCTCAAGTATCTTGCGTAGCACCTTCTGAAGGAGAGGTGTCGGAAGATAAGAATATGCCCACAATTCCCTGACCAACTGATGGACAGAGCGTCGGTTGCCCAAGCCGCTGGGTCTTGGAAGGGAGAAACATAAACCGGGCATTCGTAATTTTCGCTTGCCGCAAAGAGGTCGATGTGAGGAGCACCCCAACGGGTCCACAACCCCTTGACTATCAACGGGTGGAGAGACCATTCGGTGTTGATCACCTGGTGTCTGCGAGAAGGTCTGTCCGCCCTCACATTGAGGGCTCCCGCAATGTGAGCACACCGAACCGTTACTTGGTGCTCGTTGCACCAATCGAACAGTTGGAAAGTCAGAGCAAGATGGTCGGCTGACCTGGTGCCCCCCTGCTTGTTCAATTATGCAATGGCAGTGTGATTGTCCGACTTTATGAGCCCCTGCTTGCCTTGAACCACTTCCTGAAAGCGTATCAACGACAAGTGGATGGCCTCCAATTCCAGCCAATTGATCGGCCAACTTCATAGTTGCTGAGGCCAAATGCCTGATGCTGTCCTTGAGAGTGTACGAGTCCCCCACCCGTGAAGGGACGCATCTGTAAAGATCACCAGATCTTCTTTGAAGGGATGCAAGGACTGTCCTTTCATGACATTGTCCCTTCTCTTCCACCATCTGAGAGACCATTTCACTTCCAGAGAGATCGGGAGCATCTGATATTGGGAATGTTGATCCCATTGTTGCAGGAATGCCTGCTGAAGGACTCTCCTGTGGAGCCGACCTTCACCGGCAGGTTGAGGAATAGGATTAAAATCCTTTGTAGCCTGCGGAACCTGTCTTCCAAAGGGAAGCAAGTGAAGGTCTCCATCTGATATCTCGTCCCTAGAAAGACAAGCTCCTGGGATGGATCCAACATGGATTTGGGATAATTCACTATCAATCCCAAGTCCATACAAAGCAACAGGACCAAAGCCCAGTCCTGACGTAGGATCGACTGTTTCAATGCTCTCAACAGCCAGTCGTCCAGGTATATATGAAGACTTACACCTCTGCGGTGAGCATAATTTGCCACTACTCCCATTACTCTGGAGAAAACCAGGGACACTGGAGCTAACCCAAAAGGGAGAGCCCGGCACTGGTAAGTCACTCCGTTTACCACGGAACAGAGGTATTTGCGCAACTTCTGTGCAATCGCTATGTGGAAGTTGGCGTATTTGAGATCGATCGACGTGGCCCAATCGCCTGGTCTCATCGATGCTGCAATGGAGGCTGGCATCTCCATCTTGAATTTGCTGACCACCAGGTTCAATTTTTTTAGATAGATAACCGCTCTCCACCTGCCATCTCTCTTTGGCACCCGAAATAGCCGACTGTAAAACCCAGGTGAGTTTGGGTTGGCTATTATTTCCACGGCTTTTTTGTCCAGCAACTTGACCACTGCCTCTTGAAGGCGTGTAGCGAGTCAGGGATCGCCTCGATGTTGTAATGACACGGGGCGATCTGACAATCGGGGGAGGGGCTCTCCACCTATGAATGAACGAGCGTACCCTCCACTCACCACGCTTAAAATATAAGGGTCGCTGGTATACTGGTGCCATCTGTGGGCGAAGTCCATGAGTCGCCCCCCGACCGGAGACGACTCTGACACCTGGTACTGACAAAGCCTATCAGTCCCTGGCGTCTGATTGAGCTGGGCGTGCGGACTGGCCTCCGCCACGTCCTTGTCCTCCGCGCCCCCCTCAGCGCCGGAAAGAAACACCACCGCCTCCTTTGCGTCTCTTATGTCTACCTCTATTTGTTCCGCCACGTAGGTACTAAAGGGAAGAGCCATCTTGTCTTCACGCCTCGCCGTGTAAGACATGGGCATAGGCTTGGCAGTGTTAAGCTTCTTTGGAGTGCCTAGCGCATTATGCTGGAAGTGATCCACCACCAAAGCTACATTTTGGGCAAAGGAGTGACGCAGCAGTTCCGGAGGACCCCCCCCCCCGGTCTGACTCCAGAGATCTATTCCGATCGTCTCTCCTACCCGCGGCCTTCTGCAAGACCCGTGTGAGGTGTTCCAACAAGTCTTTGGTGGTTTCGCCGGAAGGAAAACGCTCCCACTCGAGTAGAGAGTACCACTGTGTCTCGGTGCCTCTTCCTCATCTTCTTCCTCTTAAGTGTGGGGGCAGGTGCCTGAGGTTACACAGGCTGCCCAGACCGCTTCAAGATAATACGAGGGGTTGCCTTAGGCAATGCACCGTGCGGGGTCTCCACAACCTCATCATCATATGAGAGGACGGGCCTGTCGTCCACCATCTTGGAGACGACTACCTTAGACTTAGGCCCAATCCTGTGGCGTAAGTCCACAGGGTCCAACCGTGACTGTGTCGGAGGGTTGTCCCATACCGTGTTAGCCGGGGGTGGACCTACCACCACACTGGCCACCTTAGGTCTATCCACTTGTTCATCATGAAGGGTACCGCCCGGTGTTCCACTCCTGTCAGAGGACCGGTGGGACTTATCTGAGCGCCGATGCTTCCTCTTGTGCTTCTTATGCCAGTTCCTGCCACAGTCCGGGGACCGTGGGCTCGGACTACGGGACCTATGCTTCTGTGAGCTGGTCCCTGGTACCTCGGACTCCATACCCGCCACCCGGGTCGGGTCCGACTGAAGCGGTAACGGTGCCACCTCCGGAAGGGGCCGTACCAGGTCCAAGTCTGCCTCTCTGGTGACAGTGGCTGTAGGAGCCACACCAGTCATGAAGTGGGGCAACATTCCCTGCAGCATCGTGGGCATAACAAGCTCCATTTGCTGCTTCATAATAGCCTTTATGGTATCTACGGTGATTGGCGATACCCCAGCTGGGGTTAGATCCGTGTGCGACGCAGTATGGCTGGGCCCAGACACGGTCCGGTCCAAGCTAACGGTCCGGTCTACACTCTTGTGCAACGAGGTCCGGTCCATGCTTGCAGTCCGGTCCACACCGGGGTGAGGTACTGCTCCAGCAGGAGTCAGCACAGTCCGGGCCATGCCTGGTCCCCTGGCACTGGCACCCGCTACTGTGGTGTGCCCAACACCCGTACGGAAGGATGGAGCCGCAGCTCCTAAAGTAAACGGCACTAACCTTGCAGGTGACCCTATGGGCTGGACCGCTGCCGGTGCCTGCTGTACAGTCTGGGGCTCTCGCACCATAGCCTGATGTTCATCGGTGCGGGTCCCTGTAGCGGCTTGCAAAGCCGTCTTGCATGCTGACTTCTGTTCCAACTGGTCCACTGCCTGCCACCTCTTTTCTGCCCACGAAGCACAGATGTTGCCGGAGTCTGGCCATACAAAGCCGGCACTCAGGGTGATCATCCCAGGAAGCCATGAAATGCTTCTTGCCGTCCATCCTATAATGTCTTGTGGAATGTTCTGACGCCATTCCTAGGAGATGGAGTCGCACATGCGCCTGACCTACAAACGCGGTCCACACATAATTACAGTGCAATGGCGGCCAACCGCTCTATCGAGGATCAAGACCTCGGCTCACTTTCATGAAAACTAGTGAGACTTGCAAAACAACATCACAGTTTAATGTTCAGAAGGCTGAACTTAGCCAAACCACAAACGCAGAAGGGCTAACGCTGCTTACGAAAGCAACCATGAGAGACTATCTATTGAGTTGATAAAATCAACTAAAATGGCAAATGCCAAAAGAGATGAACTGGAGTATGTGATCGAGACTACGTAACCCTGAGACCGCTTATAGGTGGCGCTGCGGTGCATCGTGCCATGAAGCAGGTGGACCAGAACTTTAATTCTGTTGGTATTATTGGAGAGGCTTGTCCTTTCGGACAATTACCCATGTAGTAGTGTATAGGTATGTATTATGCCATACATTCGAGAGTTTCTTATAGTTTCAAATCGATAAGTTTGTTATATACTATCTTAGCTATTTCTTATTGAGACTTAGTGAATCCTCTAAATATCTGAAGATTAGATTAAGTGCTTTTGCATGGTAGTTTCCATCCTTTGCCATTTCATGAGAAAACTGTATTTGTGATAAGCAAATAGTTGTTACACAAGGTGGTGCACATTAGCACCCATAGGAATTCCAGTGAATTATCTGAAGGCATTATCACTAAAAGTTCCTAAATGATCTCCCATTATATCATTATCAAATGAAATAAGATAAAAAAAAACACTGGATATAAAGTAATAACCCTTTTATTTTACATGTTTGAGACAGTTATTGATGTACAGTCATTCTCAAACAAGCATACAACACGTTGGTACTAGTATTAGGCCACATAAAAAAAATCCCGGGTTATAATCAGTGGTTTTCAAAAAAAGTTATGAGGGAGGGAGAGTCTTTTTATCCTCCCCTTCCCTTTTCTCACAATGATTTACTGTACTAAAGCTTTCCGCAAGTCCACATTGCCCACAGGTCACTTATTATGACCTTTATATATTTATATATCACCACAAATTAATCAGCTGCCATCATTCATGTTAACACCAAATAGTTCAGAAAAAAACATTACACATATTCATACATTTCAACCCAACAATGACAACAAAGAGATTCAGGAATACCAAAACATCAAAATATTCTCCTTCCAGTACCAATGTCAAGAAACAAGTTTCACTCCTATCTTGAGACAGGCAGTCACTCATCAAGGGCAATTGGTCGCTTAAAACTGGTCCTGTCAACCTCTGAAATAGTCATTAACTACAAAGTTTAATTTTTTCCCACAATATATTGGCCTGACCATTTAAAACCCAAATTTAATCACTTGTTCCAAAGATATTAAAAAAAAAGAAAAAAAGGTAGGCCTGTCACTCTTTGGTTCTGACTTGTCAGCACGTAGGTCAAAATTTTTTTTGTGATATTTATGATTCTGGAACATATTATAAACACACTCTACTTCCACTATAACTATGAGTCTGAGAACACAGTCCACAGCACATCATAGCCAATGAAGTATTGATCAAATAGTTCAGAAAAAAAAAACTAACCCATATTCATAAATGACAATGACTATCTTCATTGCTGCATGAGCACCTACACACACATTTTGCTTTTCCTGACAATCAACCTTTACTCTGACTGTGGTCCCCCCACTCAACACACACACATACAATGTGTTACGCATTTTATGCTACCACTGGACAGGAATTTGATAATGAATATGATGTACTACCATTGTATTGGTACATAATCTGGTTCAGGGTTGACAGTAAATCAGTGGTAAACTGGTATTTTGACCCTATATGTAATCTATAATGTGAGAAAGCATTCTGCATCTAAATATAAAATGCTATAAAGTACATATCCCCTCAAAGTCCATACAACTTTCAATACGCAGCATTTTCTTAAAATCTTTGAATACAGAAATTTAGTTTCCAACAGTCCTGGTATTTTAAGGGCTTTTTTAAAAAATTATCTTTCACATTTTGATGCAAAGCTTGTTTAGGGCCCAAGTAAACTCTGTAAAGATAAAAGAACTTTCAGTCTCATTTATAACTAATTTTACCATGTCTACATTTTATAAGCTTTCAAAAAAAGTACAGAATTTGACAGGCTTTGTGGAAGAATTAAGCAGCAAAGAAGGAAGCTCCATCCAAGTATACAAATGTGTGGAATAACATACAGCAACTCTGAAGGTTTTTTCAGTTTGGAAACTAGAATAAATTAGATGTCCATTCAATAAAATAGGCTGAAAATATATTTTCACCATCTGGCACAATGCTACACATATGCATACAAGTATAATTACATGTATACTGCGTGGCCAAAAGAGATTGCACCTACATGTAAATTTGAGAACCTTTTGTTGCATTTCTGAAAAAATATTTGGATTTAATTTTTCCAGTTGTTTAATATTTTTGTCAAATGTGACTTTTTACCTGACACTTAAAGCTTCAATGCTGAAAAAAAATAAAGAAGCTGACAGATTGATCCCCCAAAGAGCCTACTGCTCCATTGCCAATAAACAGAACAAAATACATGTAGCTTCCTGAGAGATAATTTGCTTTTACGTGCAATACATTGATGGAATGGATTAATGTGATAAAAGGTCATTGATATTAAGTAACATATATAACATCCAGACAGGAAACACATTTCCTGTAGACAAAAATTAGCCGTATTCTTTCTTCAGATAATGAAATAGGCTACATGGATTCAAGACCTATTAGTCTGTATTTTCTGTAAAACTGTAGGTGTTTATATCACAATTATCATAATATACAGGCATCATGATATCCTCTCCTCTCAAGGTTTCCACCAAATTGCATACAGAGTCATCAGACTACACTATCCACGTTTTTTTTAGGGTTTTGTCCACTGTATTACGTAATTCTGCAAGTGGCCACACAGATATTGGTCACACCCTACATTTTCTTTCACAGAATAAGTCTAAATTTATCAGTGCTAAACTTCAAAATTGATAAATCTAGAGACCTTCAGTCAATTTTTTCCACAATAACAAGCTGCTGTGTTATCTACTGCAAACATATAGAGGTGCATGGTGACTTTGTAAAATAGGCCAAGGTCATTCATGGTTCTGAAACTTACAATGATTGCCCAAGTACACAATTGGCATAAATTTGGCAGTGGTAATTCAATTAGCAATCAAGATAATGATTCCCCCTTTTCAACTCTATGATCTTAGTTCTGAGGAAAGCATGTGGTGGCCTCAGTACTCTGTATGATGGTCCACACCAGTGTATTGCACACATAATGCACTGCTTACATTACATGGAAATATTCAAGACATATATGATGACCATTGGAGGTATTATATCAATTATGCTTCAAAGAGTACAAGGTCACCAGTAACAGATCTAACATCTATCATCCACACATAAAGTACATTTAACATAATTTTGGAAACATTTAAGCTTCATTCATTCTTGAAACAATGAAACACAAAGATTCAACGTGTTTTGGTCCATTCTATAAAAATATAAGTCTTGTCACTATTAGGCTGGTTCAAGATATTTGGTGCCTGCTTTCTACTCATTTTTGAAATAAATATGTTTAAACCATTGTCAGCTTTTCTGAACTTGTCTTCCTCATTGATAGAAATAATGTGATTTAAACACCTTTAGCTACAGTGCATACCAACATTAGAAATGTGGCCAACATTGTTCTAAATTTAGTTCTTGTGTGGATCCTCTTTGAGTTTGATTACAATGTATTTGGCTAGCTTCAAAGATAGCCATTGCATTCTGATGCTGCCTTTTACAATACATACTCCTTATGATCACTTACAATGTGTATATGCTTTCCAGGAAGATAAAGCCAGTAGAAGCGTCACATTGTTTATTCATTAAGTTTGCTGAGAGTGTGGACATTTACAATTTTGACCATCACATGGAATTACGTTTAACTGCGCCATCAAAGGAAGAAACCTGTTTCCGACAAATATCATTTCGGGTTTAATCTACACATAACCTCACACTAAGGAATATATACATGTATTTTGAACAACAGGTAATGACTCACTGATTTACTTTCTTTTATGATATTTTACAGGAAAATAAAATAATGTTATATCATGGGACATGTAAGCATCTGATGACTACATGTATGAGTCACACCTTAAATGCTCATTTCAGGTTATCCAGATGTATTTTCATCTCATTCCTTCAACTTATTAACGGGACTACGGTTAGCTGTAAATCAGTTGATGTCACTGATCACATGGCAACAAATATTAAACTGTAAAGCTGTTTCATCTTTCCATGGAATTCTTTTCATTGATGTCTCTGACGACCTACAAATTTTCATGTGCATGTGTGTAACAAAGCAGAAATTCACTGAAACCTACAGCATGACACTATTAGGACCAATCATAAATCAACCTACTACCTTTCACTCCAGGTTACAAACTGCTTCTCATGCGTTAAGGCTGGAACAACGCATGCTAATTTTCCAATCCATATGGGGCTTCTGTTGAATTTTATAATGAATTATACAAAAGCAGCCAAACTTCATTATAACAATACTCAGATACCCTGTATACTCACTTATTGGTACAAGGAACTTAAAGTCAAATTTGAGGGACTTTGTCATATTTCTTTGCTACTTATTTAAACTCAATAATCTGACATATTCAAATATCAGACACATTTTGCAGAGAACATACGGTATCATTATAATGAGGTTTGACTGTATGTGCACTTGTAATTCTTTTCCCTTGTTAATACAGGGAAAAATCTAACAGACAAGGATTTACAATAGCTGAATGATTGTTCATTTCCACACGCAGAACCATGAACTGATTGCTACACTGTATATGGCAAAGAGCAACCATGATCAGAAGAAACTCTTCAATATCAAGCCTCAGAAACTGTGGCAGCATGATTTAACCATGTGCACACTTTGCATTTTGGATACATATATGTGTATAATTGTGCAGACAATTGCTGGTACACTATCCCCTTTTACTCATTTCTTACTTTGCTTGTAAAGATATAAAACTAGAGGCCCATGGGCCTAATGCTCTGCTGACCACCATCACCAGAAAATCATTTTCTGAAATGTATTATACTCACAAACTTGAAAAATTTATCAAGGTTAGCCATATTCTGCAATATAAAACCTCCACAAGGTACGCATTTGTGGTATATTTGGCATCATTGGCCTAATTCTTTATCAAGATGTTGAATTAAATGTTCTTTTCTTAAGTGCATAAGGACCTCAAAAATATGTTGAGGTTACACAATCATTGGGACATGGTGACAAATAATGTAGGTCACCAAGTAGAATTTTATGTACAATGAATTCAAGTGCAATTTTGATCTAGAGGCTGAATTCTTCTTGCTACTGATGTCCAAACTACACCCTATCATTACAAAATCACCTCTTCCAGCTTAACCGGTCTGGTGACCTTACAAAAATACGTCACCGTCACTGATCTTACATCATACATTATCATTGAACATGATCTATTTATTCTATAAATTTCGCTTATCTAAATCAATTATTTTTTGAGATATGGAATTTTGTGTCTTTCTAGATATTTTAACTCATAATTTCTGTCAAATTATAGGTGGTGCCCCTACTATCATAACCAATGAGATTTTGACCTGTTCTACAATCCTACCATGTTTCACGAAGATCCATCCAAAATTAAGGATGCTAGACTGGTCACGAGATTTTCACATTTTGACCTACATAACATAATACTATAGGGGGCACCACCAACACTAAATTGTCCACAAAGATTTCCATACACTTAAAAACATCTGAATGTAACATGGGCCCAATTAAAAAATTGTGGGGTGCAGAGCATTCACGAGATGACCCCTATATTCAAACTGGCCATTTTACATTGAACTTCAACTTCGATTAAAAAATTGTTATGTTCCAAATATGGGCCCTACATCCAGCTTTCTATACATGGTCTGTTTGTTCAAATTGGGTAATAACTTTTTGAGGTACAAATGTATTAAAAAAAAACAATAAATTTGGACATACACCAAACTGCATAATTACTGGGTCATGGTGACCCAAAAAGTAGGTAATCAAGTACAGTTTTATGTACAATGTAATCAAATGCGATTTTGATCTGGAGGCTCAATTCTCTTTGGCATTGTTGTCCAAGCTTCACCCTGCCCATACAAAATTGCCTCTTTCAAATCTACAGGCATGGTAACCTCACAAATATAGGTCAGGATCACTGATATTACACACATTCTAGCATTGGAAGTGGTCTATATATGTACCCTATAAATCAGGCAAGTCTAATCTAATTTCTTTTCCAGATATGTAATTTTCTATGTTGAACACATTTTGGCTCATAATTTCCATCAAACAATATGTTGTGCCACTAGTATCATTAGTAAAATTAAGACTTTAACCTCCCCCACAATCCCACCAAATTTCGTGATGATCTACCAAAATTTAAAATGCAAGAGTGTTCCCACAATTTTCACATTTTCACCTCTCTACTGCATTATATTGTAGTGGCACCACCACTTTTATAAAAAGGGACCTAGGTTTTCATGCACCCTGTAAGTCCTGAAAGTTATATTGGGCTAACTTAAAAACTGTGGATAATATTGTGCTAACGAGCAAAACTTTATGGCCAGACGGATGGACAGACATACATGTACATGAGAGGTCACATAAGCTCTGCGACCTTAGGTCAGCAGAGCTAAAAATTGGATGTATCACGATATGCTTTTCACTCATCTGGCAACAAATTCCACAAGCCACATATACTTTAGACATGTACTGGCCTGTGTCGCTGATGTTTTACTGTCCATCTTGTCAGCTTTTTCTCATGTCTAGCTGACCCAATCAGGCCAAGTGTAACAAATGGTGCGGCTGGTATGTTATTCTCCACTGTATAGACAGGACACTGCAAGTACTGGCACGGCGTGGTTCTCCAGGCATATCTCACTCCCACGATGTACATGTTGCTGCAGGTCTTCCACGACACTGTTACAGAGTTGTCATTGTGGGAGATAATTGGCGCTGGGGCCCACTTTGCAGCACCATCAGGACAGTACGTCTGGTTGTCAGAGGAACAGCATACCTGTGTGCATTATAGTGCCAGACCATAAATAACAAGACAATATAAAGCAACTTCCATTTCAATTGTATGTACATGTATTTCATTACAAAACTATGCAATGGTGAATCGATCATGCTGCAGACATTTGTTCAAAGGCTCCATACCACTAGTAGATGAAAAACCTACTTGGGTATAATGAGGGAGGAGTGTCCAGATTAAGCCTTTATCTATTTCATGATAATGCACATTATGTTATGCTGAGAACAGAAGGGTGCCCACTATACCTGCGTGAATATGACATACAAAGGAAAATAATTTACACCCACTGTTATCTGGTACTCCATGCAGTCACTAATTAAATGCCTCTACATTTAACTGCCTCAGTGATAAAGGAAACTGCATGTGGTGCATATAAACATACAGCTATCTGTTACCACTTTTAAAAGACAGTTTCCAGCATGATTTCTCATTTTAGGGAAGCCATGAAAAGTCCATGCAATGTTCACAACCCCCCCCCCCCCCAAAAAAGTATACATGTTTTTTGGCCACAGCCCTTCCCCCTCTCCTCACCAGAAACAAAAGTTAACTTTATATTGAAGCATGGTCCCCCTGGTGTATCACATGGCCCATATTTGATGCTGATATGAATACATGACTTTCCCATCATGCATGAATATGATACTGATGTTCGAGAGCTCCTACACATGTAGCTTAAAAGAGCAAAGTCACTGGACTGCATACCAGGGCTCGAAACCCACAAAAAAATGATGGACCCGTGAAAGTTGCAAAGCACGGGCCCTCCTGACCAGTAAACAATTGCCGGCATATTTTTTTCAATAAACTTTTATCAAGATTTCTCGTACTTTTCACGTTGTCCTAACTTTTCAATTCATTTGAAATCTCCCTTTTTTTATAAACTTGATGATGTGAAACAGTGAGTCCGTTTGTTTATGTTTATGCTTGGCTTCATGAATATGATTAACCCACATGATGTGATGATCTCCTAGCATGCTGCAGTTACTATGTGAAGTAGCACACTTTTATAGCATAACAAAAACATGCAAGACTAGATTTTTGTGTGACAGATGCTCTGACACTGCAAGTCTGAGTAGTTAACTTGCAATTTACTATCCTAAAATTCCTAAGAAATTTGAGGAATTAGCAGCAAAGCTAAATTAGTTGAAAATTAATATTGAAAAAGAATCACTGTTTGGTTCTGTTGTGTAAAATTTTGAATTTTAACACTTTAAATAAATTTGTCTTTAGTTGGAGTGCTTTTTCAGAGTCTGAAGGAAGATCACTTATTTTGGCCCAGAATACACCATTTTGCACCTCCAATTTCAAAATTTTCTGGGGCGGCATGCCCCCGGAACCCCCTAGATGAGCAAGCTGCTTTAATTTGCAGCTCACACATGCCAAAATTGGACCCAACATCTGGGGCAGGACCTGTAGTATTAATATTGGCATAGTACAGGTCCTCCAGACCAGTGAAAACTTTTAATCTTTTCTACCCCTGATACCATATATAATTTATCCTACTTTAATATACATGTGTATATACATGTATACCAATGGTATATAGAGTTAGTAGCCTTGCCATTCTTGTCTAAGAGTTTCTCACTGAGCATTTAAACACTGAAATCTTGAAGATTATGGAAAAATTCAGCTTTACTTAATACATATTCAATACCTACAACTGGATGATTTTTTTATACATTATCTTTTCATACATGTATGTTTCATGTACAGGTATAATTATAATCTCTCTTACAATTGAACATTGTAATCATGAAGAAGATGGGAAATATCAGTACACTTTGCATATTAAATACCTATAACTGAACAACTCAGTGGGTTTTATATCTTTTCATGTACAGGTGTAATTATAATCTTGGTTACAAATAATTTTAATAAAGAGGTTCACATGCATGTACAATCAAAGTAGGCATGGTCACAGGCAATAAAAACGTACAGTGTATCTAACATTTGACATTTCAGACAATGATATTCATGTTATTAGAGAGTTGCAATGTGATCTGCTCATGTGACACTCCCCCCCCCCTCCATCTAAATTTAAATGAAGTAAATTGTTGAATTATGTTAGATCAATTTGATCATTAATTGTCAGGCCATTATCCTTGATATTGCTCAGGTTGAGCATCATGTTTTCATCTGACATAATTGTGGTGGCAATATCACACCAAGGTGTTTGATGCTTTTGTGTGTTAAGCAGACCAGATAATTATTCCATCTTTTGTACAATAGTTGACCTGGGTGGAAGATATGGTTAGCATCTGTATCAACTTTTTTATGGCTCCCCCACTTGATGGGCAGGAATTATATTTTATGTTTGGAATGAGTGGGACTCGAACCTGCAACCTTTGGCACCAGTCACCTAGCTGTAATGGGAAATGCACATATCCACTCGACCAAATCCCCATTCTTACAAAACAATGGTTCAATGGAGGTAGTTATGTGTGAGTGCCATTTATGTTATTTGGTGATGCGTCCATCCTTCCACATTCCATCCTTCTGGCATCCATCCCTCTGACCATCTCAATTTGTGACCATATCTCCAAAGGGCATGAAGGGATTTTGCTTTGTTACCATTTTCTTGGTGTACATGCAGATGTACAAGAGGCTTCAGGCAGACCTGCTGAAGTACATGTACCAACAGATCCTGCTGATGTACAATCAATGCTCACATTATGACAGGCCAGGCCTTTCATATGGCAAAGATAAGCACAGGATAAAATTTCCTCTCTTCCCATCTCCAAGTTATATGCATTTGGTAGATGTGATTCTTTTTAGCATTGATACAGCACATTTAAACAATCATTTACAGCGTTCAAATGCTCCTCAAAAATCCTTGCAAGTCCTTGAATTACATTTTCTGTTTTGAAAGCATCAAAAGTCACTGATCTGAAATTCAAAGCTGATCCTTGAAAGCCCCAGGAAATGAATATAAATGAAAAAATTGTATATAAGTGCAGGGGATTTGCTGAAAAGAAATAAATCAAATTAATAATAGTGTACCTATCAACTGTCAGACAATGGTACTGCTGTATGCAGTGTTGACATGCATTGATTGTTTACCGAGATCAATGTGATCACTTCATAAACAATCATTGAATGAAAATAGGCAGGTAATTTTGATTTTCATGTGTACAAACATGCAAGAGATTGGTATTCGTGATCCAGGGCAAGCTTCAGACAGCAATGACACAGTGATGCCTGCAACAGATCTATTGTGAACCAGATCATTTCTGAAGAAGAATATACAGTGAAACCTGTTTTGAGAGACCACTGTGAGGAAAGATGACTTGCCTTTTCAGACCATGTTTACCATATCCCTTTTGCCATCTTTCCCATGTTATCACACCTGTCTTGAGAGACCACCTGCCTCGCGTGACCACTTTTTGGCCTGCCCTAGGGGTGGTCTCTCAAAACAGGTTTTACTGTATTGAGCTTTAATATTCAGCTACACAACAATCGTGGGACAGGAAATGTTTGTCCCCCACTAAATAAAAGACAAAAGAAAAATCTGGGTCACAGAACTGCATGCATGGACACATACACTACTGGACACATTTGGCGGCATATGGACACCTTCGGCGGAAAACTGCGGCCACTGGCGGCGATGCCGCCGTTGTCCGCCAAGAACGGCGGTCACAGGCGGCGATGCCGCCATTGTCCGCCAAGAACGGCGGTCACTGGCGGCGCTGCTGCCATTGTCCCCCGCATATGGCCGAGAGTGGCGGCGACGCTGCCACTGCCCGCCAAGCACTTTCTCTTTTTGCCCAGGCTTGGCATTGACCGCCGACCGCCGCCAAATCACGCCATCCCCCGCCAAAGACTTTCCCATTCTTTCCTTTACCTTGACATTGACTGGTTAGGATGCACTAAGACAGTGCAAGCATGGGGGATGGGGGGAAATAGTCATATATATGCAAATTTGTGGCTGTCTACCAGATAGAGCAAAAGGTCAGACAAGTCCAATTGGGGTAAAATGAGTTAAAAGGCCGGTGTACATGATCGGTTTTCTACTGAGTGGGTAGAAAACACCTAGGCCAGGGTGCAGTTACAAGTGAATTCACTGAACCATCGCAAGTCCTGAGTACATTGTTGAATAGACTTCTGAGTTCACCCCATTGCTGACTACTGGTTGGGACAGAACCATACAGCACCCAAACAGTGGGCAGTTGTTGGGTCAGACATCTACTGCATAAGCGCCAGCCTGTATGTGAACTTGACAGTAAATATTTGGGGTTTGATGTGGAAAGACAGTCAGATTTGTTTATACGCTTACTATTGAAAAAATGTCCCATGATGATAAGTGATGTCCTATGTGCTTTCATACATGTATACATGTATAATACAAAAGTAGCAAGCGGCCAGCCTCCTTGTACACAGCCAGAGGCCTTTCAGGTGAGACAATGATGCACCTGGATGGGTCAAATCATCTGACAATTACGCTTGGTCCTGAGATTCCAACATTTATATTTAAGCATCTAGAGCTATTAATGAAAAAGTTTCTGTGTCAATCAATTCTATAATGCAAAATGATATATGTATTTTCTGACAGTAAAAGGATGTATACTGTATTTGAAAGTGACAAATTGGTAAAAATAGTTGTGTTTTAAATAACTAAAGAGCTCGGCGGTCAATGCCAAGCCTGGGCAAAAAGAGAAAGTGCTTGGCAGGCAGTGGCGGCGGCGCCGCCACTCGCCGCCATGCTTGGCAGTCAGTGGTGGCGTCGCCGCCACTCGCCGCCATATGCAGCGGACAATGGCAGCGCCGCCGCCGCGAGTGACCGCCGTTCTTGGCGGACAATGGCGGCATCGCCGCCAGTGACCGCAGTTTTCCGCCGAAGGTGTCTATATGCCGCCATATTGTCCAGTAGTGATATAAGAGTGTTTTTTATTTATCTTAACATTGGTATCTTTCAGAGTTTCTGTAGTGGCTTCTTTTCATGTGCAGTCTTCATGCACATTCAGTTGATATTTACATGTATAAACTGCCCCCACGAAATGTTAACCATATATGCATGGTACCATCACTGACTATGATACACCATGGTCATGATGGTTGGAACACTAGAATTAAGGGCTGGCAGTGATCTTTGCAGTAAACCTTTCAGCAATGGTGGGAAGTGGTGGGAAGTGGTCCTGGCGATGGTCTTCCAAGGCAATGGTCAGCAATGGTCTCATGGTTGAGCCATGAGACCATTGCCATTTCTAAATTTTCAAGTTAGGATTTAATGTCTGACTCATATACATTAATAATATTGTAGCTATGAGCTCAAAATATGTCACACTATATTTGCTTGACAGTTTTATATCTACAGTAACCAGTGTATTTGATCAGCCTATCAGATCTGTTTCAGTATCTCCAGGGGTGGTAATGTCTCCTTATAAAGGTCAAAAATTTGGAATCCAGGATGGAAGTCCTTTGGGTATATTTATCTGATGCCAAATAGCTTAATCTTGGAGGGTCACCTAGATTCTCTCCCACTGTTTATTTTCACAATACAAGGAGACCCTGGGAGGGGCACAGTTAAAGTATATCATGCCAACTTATGGGGACTAGAGCTTATGATGACACATTCCTAGAACTGTAGTACACATACATGTACATGTATTGGCATGTGTACATCATACATGTGTTTGTATGGCATGCCCTGTTTAACTGTGGATCATAATTGGATGGTTGACTGATGATAACTGATTATGTTTTGATCATGCATGATCGACAATGGTGTCCATTCATGCCTGCATGACCATGAAGTCTGGAACAAACTGACAATGAACTGACCATAATAGGATCATGATCACTGATGATCTCCTCATTGTTTGCTTGACAATAATTTGACCAAAATGTGACTGCCATGGTCACATCATGGTAATTTCAACGTCATATTTGGAACTTAGAAAAATTTTTATGACAATAATCTGACCATCATGTGACGGTCATGCATGGTCAAATCATGATCATTTCAATGTCATCCTTGGAACTCAATAAATTTTGATGACAGTGTAGTCATGGTTAATCATTGTCCACATCACCTAAGGAATTGTTGCTTTACTTTTAATATTATAATCACACCTTATGTCTTTACAAATGTCCCAACAATGTTAATATAAGTTTATAAAATTATTGGCTTTCTATGTGATCATTATACATGTAATACCTTACAAACAGGCAAATACAAGTGTTACAAGTCTGTAAGTGTAGAAATTCCACTGGAATTTATATTTTCCCAGTGAAATTTAGCTTGCATAATCTCAATCATAATAACGTTGTGCTCAAACTGACATTATAATGAAGTCATTAATTGTCATGGTAAAAAAAAAAATTTCACTTTACTGTAAAGATGACATGAATATAGTTAGAAATTTCACTGGAATTTATATTTTCCCAGTGAAATTTAGCTTATCTCAATCATAATAACATTGTGCTCAAACTGACGTTATGGAGTCATTGTCATGGGGAAACAAATTTTCATTTTACTGTAAAAGATGGCATGAATAGTATTAAGTTAATCAAAGACATCTTTGTGATCTGACATTGTGACTTTGTTGGCAAGCAATTAGCAATAGCATGTTTGAATCATTAAGCTCTTAATAAACAAGTCAAATGCTGCCATTTCATGGATATGGGATATTCTAAAAACATATACTTGGAATTTTAGCAGTTTACCAGACATTTTTGCTCATATCATCAGCCTGACAATAAAAGAACAGACTTGCTAAATCCACAACACTGCACCCAAGAAAACAGGGTCATTGTAAATAAACATAGGGTTAGTTATAGTCATTTTAGGTTAATGAATTGTGGTTTCTTGTGTCAAACTGGGCTATTGTCCAGTGTCATTGACCTGTAACAATTATGTACATATTGTATTTACCTGTCTGTAATGCACATTTGGCCCCACAGAGGGCGTAGTCATGTCAATAAAGAACTTTGAACTTTGAACCTTTATCATGCATGGTGATATGACATGAGATTATTGTCCAGACTTATCATCTAACCAGGTGAAGTTGCCAAAGGCCAAGGTTAAATTTCAATTTTGAACTTTGTGGAAATTACCAATAATGAAAAATGTTTGATTGTATTCATTTTTATTTCTATATATTAATTTACTGTTTTTTACTTTTATTGTATCATTGCTTACATAAAGATATTTATAACATGTTGTAATTTTGGCCTGCAATTTTCTTTATAGTAGCATCTAAAATAAGAATATCTTGCAAATGAAAAGCTTTTAATTTGACAATGTAAGGTTTTTGGGGTAATTTTGTTTTAAAAAATAATTAATTTTACAATGCAGGACTTGGGTCATTGCACATTGTGTCAGTCAATTAAGTTACTGTAAGACTTTTGAACATGTCAAATGCAGGAGCATGGAAAAGTCTGCACATCCATAAAACTCATTTCACTTTATATATGCACTGGAGCAGTGAAATGTATTTCAAAATGTCAATCAAAACTCATATATTCAATGAACTTAGACAAATCATTTACACCATTCTGAATATAGTGGGATAAAGAGAGGAATATTTAGCAACATATTTAAACCAAACTTTTTGACAATATGTTACACTTTAAACATTTTATTGTCCTGCATTCTTGCAAATTTGTTTTCCATTTTCCAGAACTGGTACATGAAGGATACCCTAGCACCATGCACAAACAGGACTTCAAGAGCAAGCTGCAAGAAGTTGTGAGACCATCTGCTCAACAGTGAGCAGCTGCAACCAAGGATAATGAATCTGGATCTTAAACTCCAGACTGTATAATATTTATGGCTCCAATTGAAGCAAGGCATACACAATGTAGTAAACACTTTTTCTTAAATAATGGTCAAACTGTGTATTATACAAAAATGCATATGAATTATCATACAATAGTTCTGTCTTCTTGTTTTTTATTCATTGTTTTTTAAAAGAAAAGTAATGGTGAAAAGGGGGCTCTCTGCAACATTTTTTTCTGATTGGTCATTTGGTTATGTTAAAAACAACTTTTACATTGTGTGCACTGTTCTACTCATTCATTTTGCTCTTTTTAGAAACCACAGATTTTGTCCTTGCTCCCTGGGGACTTCGACAGTGCTTCTCTGGAACCTCCATGGCACTTCTGTGGAAACTCCATAGTACACTTTACTTCAATAAAACAGCCGTAGTACATGTACATGTACTTTCATGGAATCTCACCATAATACTTCCATAATAACTCCATAGTTTTTCAATGGACCCTCTATAGAAATGATTTCCATGGAACCTCCATATTGTTTCCATGCTACTTCCATAGAATATTCCATACTACAAACTATAAAAATTTACTATGGAATGTGATTAAAAATGTTCATGGAAGTCCATATTAGATATCTCCATGGAAGCCCATGGCATTTCCATGGAAGACTACTGAATGAAGTCCATACTCGCTATGGAACCATTCTTGCAGCTTTTTCTATGGAAAACTTTGGAAAAGTGTCCAAATACTTAATTTCCATGCACAGTCCATGGATTTTCCATGGACTTCCATGAAGGTTTCACAGATGGGTCAATGTGCATGTAAAAATGATGCATGTCCAGGCCAGTGACCAGGGCAGTTGTGATGAGCTAAAATCCATCATTATATGTACACCATACATGTATGTACAGAGAAATATGAACACAAAGATTCCAAGTGATCACACACAGTATGTTTTAAAATAGTGGTGTGGTAAATGCAACTTCCAGATCAGGTGTCTTTAATTTGTTGATGCCTGACTTTGCCATTTACCATTGATGTCCTACCAACGGTTATGCATGTCCTGAAGCAATGACCTCCCTTACAAAACTTAATGTCAGGATTATATTGGGATAATGTTGGGATCATGTTGGACTTACTATGTTGGGAGACATTGGGCAATGTTGGGATATAGACGTTGGGATGACATTGGGATTTGGTAAAATCCCAACATTTACTTAGCAAATTAACAAGAAGGAGGTGCCTGAATGCAGGGGTAAAATTTTGTTGGGACATGTTGGAATATGTTGGGATGATGTAGGAGTGATGTTGGGAAAAGTTAGAGTAATGTTGGGAGACATTGGAGTAACATTGGGAGATGTTGGAGACTAATAAGAAGAAGGCCTATAGTCCAGCATTTCCCAACATGTTGGGATGATGTCGGACTCCTGTAGTTACATAATGTAGTCAGGTCTCCACAGTATCAGTCTCTTAGCTAGCATGTTGGGAGAAGTTGGACCAATATCCCGACATCCCCCCAACATGTTGGGAAATGTTGTCCAGAGCAACAACCCAACATCTCCCAACATGTTGGGAAACATTGGGCCTACATCCCAACATTTCTTAGCATGTTGGGAGAAGTTGGACCAATATCCCCATGTCCCCCCGACATGCTGGGAAACCTTGGGCCTACATCCCAACATCTCCCATGTTGGAAGACGTTGGGCCTACATCCCAACATGTTGGGAGATGGCTTCAGATCAAATCTATTGTTGTAGAGAGCCTCCTTTTCACCATTACTTTTCTTCTAAAAACTATAATGAATAAAAAACAAGACAGAGCTATTGTATAATAATTCATGTATTTTGGTACATGTCTAATACACAGATTCACCATTATTAAAGAAAAAGTGTTCCTATATGCCTTCCTTCAACTAGGGGCATAAATGTTGTACAGTCCAGAGTTTCAGATTCATATTCATTTTCATTGGTTGCAGATGCTCGCTTTTGAGCGGATGGTCTCACAACTTCTTGCAACTTGCACTTGATGTCCCCATTTGTGGTGCAAGGGTATGCTTCTTGTAGCAGTTCTGAAAAATGGGAAAAAAAATGTGCAAGGACACAGGAAAATAAAATGTTAAAAGTGTAACATTTACAAATTGTCAAAAGGTTTGGTTTAAATACTTTGCTCCTGCCTTTATCCCACTATACATGAAATGTTTAATGATTTTTCAAAGTACATGTACATTATATGAGGGTTTTGATTGACATTTTAATATGCATTTCACCGCTCCAGTACTTACATAAAATAAATTGACTTTTATGGGTTTGCATGCCTCAGCAGTTTCCATGTTTAAAAGTCTTACAGTAACTTGACTGACACAGTATGCAACTAGGAAAGATGATTTGCTGCATAGCAAATCAGTGTGTGTGTCTTGAAAGCATATGGGTATGGCAATGTACAACTACCCATAACACAGGAGTAGAAGGTGGAATGGCATCTCTATCTATTATAGCTTTGAAGTTATTCAAGATTTAAAATTTCTAATGGTGCTATTTAGCATAATTTAAATTGCTACAACTTTTATTTTTAATTCATTAGGTGCGCAGTGGTCAACAACCCCCTAGTAGAAGTTGGAATGACATCTCTATCTATTATAGTTTTGAAGATATTCAAGATTGAAAATTTCGAATACTGCTAAGTAGCATAATTCAAATTGCTACAACTTTTATTTTAAATTCATTAGATGCGCAATGGTCATTATCCAAAGTTGGAATGACATCTCTATCTATTATACTTTTGAAGATATTCAAGATTTAAAATTTCAAATGCCCCTATTTTGCATAATTTTAAACATCTTCATTCCTCTGTACAAAAGTTCAAACTTCTTGTATGGAGGTACAATCATAACAAGTTTCGAGTTTCTATGTATAATACTGTCCGAGAAAAGTGTCGGACAAATTTGCTGGTTTGCTAAGAAAGAAAGAAAGAAGGAAGGGAGGGAGGGAGGGAGGGAGAGAGAGAGAAAGAAAGAAAGAAAGAAAGAAAGGAAAGAGAGAGAGAAAGAGAGAGAGAGAAAGAAAGAGAGAGAGAAAGAAAGAAAGAACGAAAGAAAGAAAGAGAGAGAGAGAGAGAGAGAGAGAGAGAGAGAAAGAAAGAAAGAAAGAAAGACCCAGGTCCTGTACTCTAAAATTCATTATATTTTTAAACAAAATTACCCCAACAAGCTTACATTTTCATATTGAAAACTTTTCATTTGCAAGATATTCTTTTTTGTATGCTTCTATAAGGAAAATTGCAGGCCCAGATTACTACATGTCATAAATATCTTTCTGTAAGCAATCATGCTATAAAAGTGAGAAACAATAAATTAATTTATAAAAATAAAAGAACACAATGAAACATTTTTTATTATTTGTAAATTCCACAAGGTCCAGAATGACATGTTGACCCTGGCCTTTGCCAACTTCACCAGGCTACATGTAAATTTGGACAATAATCTGATGTCATATTTTCATCATAAAGACCACATCGGACGAAATGGGTATGAGCCAGGAAAACTTCAAGGGTGAGAATGACATCTCTTCTGGAAAAGCTGGACTGTGAGGCTGAATCTACAATCAGCTGATATGTATCTGTTACAGTTCATAACCTTCATTCAAATATAGCTTTACTGACCAGATATAATATCCAATCCAGATAGATCATTCAGACCACTTATTTTGTGGAACTTTTTTGGCTTCCCTTCATTTGTTGTATAATTCCCCATAAAAAATGTACATTGGTATCCCAGTTCAATTCCACTGAAATACCATTGGTACTTCACTTGAATCAACTTGACATTTCATTGGAATGCCAGTGGAAATGTACTTTGAACATATATTACATTATTTATTTTGGTGGCAAATGACCCTTTCTATAAGACCAATATTCCAGTAATAATTTGCCTAGACTTTATTGATACTCACTGCAGTATTCGATTTCTTTGATCATGGAAGTGCAAGATCTTGATGCATGTTAATTTGTGTTTAAATATATATCTTCCAGCTCAGTACAGCCATTGCATTAATGTTTATCAACACAGCTTTGTATATCTGCTGGGCTCTAATTAGTTACAGCCAGGTCAAGCCCCCTGTGGTCTGGGTAAAGTAGTTGGCAGGCTGTGCTATATATGGCCAAGGCTTCTTGATGTGGCTGACCATACAGAAGGTTTTTAGCGGCAGTATATATATAGATCCCAGCCTGACAACACAATGGAGTGTCATTTTTGCTATGAGAGTTGAATTCTTTGTGACCCACACCCTGAAATTCATGAGCATTGCAGAAAGTATGCTTAAATTTATACTTACTTTGGTCTCTTGTGCCAATAATGATGCCAAAGTAGTCCTTTGTTATCACCACAGTCCATGTGGGTCTGTCCTTTTGTATGATAGTCTTGCATTCAGTTGCCTTTGTTAGCTGGACAAATTTCACACTACACCATGGCCATGTATACCACTTGGAGCTGAGGTTTGAGCTTAAGCTATCCACATGCCTGCCAGTATGTTATAATGTCCTTGGAACAATCATTATCTTCAAAAACATCACAAGATGATGCCTTGTAATACTTGAACATAAACCCGCCATAGCTCTTTTAAATCTGACTATGCCCAGCCTGGCAGCCTCGCTTTCAGGCCCGCCTCAGCCAATCAACCACTGGGTATTTAGATGAGTCAGGATGACTGGTACAGTATAAACAGTTGAAACTTGATCCCTGTGCTCTCAGGGTGAAGATATATATTGAGGCACAATGATGTGAGCATGATCAAACATAATCCACATGATCACAAAAACTCTTAGGTATGGATGTGATTTATGCTGGTTGTGTATTTGCTGTCATATTCTTCAAAAAAAAAAAGAAAAGAAAAAAAAATTGTCTGGTAAACTGCTAAAATTTCAAGTATATGTTTTTACAATATCCCATACCCATGAAGTGACAATATTTTGACATGCCTATTAAGAGTTTAATGATTCAAAAATTGCCATTGTTCATTGCTTGCCAACAAAGTGACAATGTCAGAACACAAGATGTCTTTGCTTAACTTACTATTCATGTCCTCACTCGTCATCTTTTGTAGTAAAGTGAGAATTTTTTTGGACCAAGACAGTGACTTCATAATTTCAGTTTGAGTGCCATGTTATAATGATTGAGATAAGTCAAATTTCACTGGGAAAATATAAATTCCACTGGAATTTCAAATGAGGAAAAAATTCCACTGGAATTCTGATGAGGGTAAAAAAAAAAAACCAGTGAGATACCAGTGGAATTCCGGGGGGGGGGGGGGGGGGGGGGGGGGGGAGTGTGCAAAAATTCCATTGGAATTCCAGTGATTCACTGAAATTCCAGAGAGTTAAATGGGTTGTTCTTGTGTTTTTGTAAGCATATTTATGCATGTATACATAGAGAGAATATATTTTTTTAAAAATGTGTGAGTCTGTTGTTCCATCTAGGGCCTGGCATGAAAAATTGACACAGTTTGTGCTCAAGCATTATCCAAATGTGTTCCAACTTGAACCCAAGATGTCAGGACCCTGCATAATTTACATAGTCTGTTCTTCTAGCATGAGAAATTGACAAAGTTTTGAGCTCCAACATGGTTCCAATGCATTCCAACATGATCCCAACATGTCACGATCCTGAAAATTTACCAACTCTGTTCTTCCAGCATGGGTCGCCATGAAAAGTTGGCAAAAATCTGTGCTCCAACATGATCCCAACAATGTGTTGCCTGAAAATTTTGGTTAAGTTGTTCTGACATCATCCCAACATACCCCGACGTGATCCCGACATTACAGCAACTAAAAAATTTGATAAGGTTTGTTGCTCCAGTATAATCCCAACATAACCCAACATGCTCCCAACACTGAAAACTTGATGAAGTTTGTTACCCCAATGTGATCCCATCATGCCCCAACATGATTCCAAAATACCCTGACATGATCCCAACATTACCCAACATAATCCAACATTGCAAAATTGGCAAAGTGATATACTCCAACATGATCCCAATGTAAATCCAACTTGATCCCTATGTCATCCCAACATGATCCCAACATACCCGACATTATTCCAACATTTTCCCGACATTTTTCCGACATTTAGTTTTGTAAGGGCTACCATGTCTGAATCATGGTGTACCATTGCTGAGCAACGGTATTTCAGCTGGGGTATTCAGCTGGACAATAATCATGGGACAGAAAATGTTTGTCCCCCCACTAAATAAAAGACAAAAGAAAAATCTGGGTCACAGTACTGCATGCATTGACACAACCAAGAGTGATTTCTCATTTATCTTAATATGGTATCTTTCCAAGTTTCTGGAGTGGCTCCTTTTCATCTACAGTCTTTATGCATATTCAGTTGACATTCATGAACTCTGCTTACAATGTTTATTGCTCTTTATTTTGTTCATATGTAATATACAGGTGTATGAATTGTTCACCATGTACTTACTGTCATGTTCTTTGTATCATTTCCTTTGAACATTTTTTTTTAGTTTTTCTTTATAGAAAATCAAAATGTATAATTTATAATATCAATGTATTCTTACTTTGAGTCAAATGTAGGAAGTTTATGAATACATTCACATAAAAAAAATGGAGTACATTACACATGACAGTAAGTTTCGGTCCCGTTCAGATCTATGGATAAGTATGGTTAATTGTAAAATGCACACCAATGGTCTAAGACCCACTGGACTGTGCATTATAACTAGGTTTAATTACTACCAGTCTCTATTAGTGCCACTCTTAGTCCAGTGGTGCCACTTAAGACCCTCATCAGCAGGGGAATTTACCTTTGGTGTAATGTGCAAGTTGAAAAAATCATAAATCAATAATGTAAAATTAAAAATTATATTACTGACCTAAGCATTAATAAAAACAAAACATGTAGCAGACACTTTAGATCATGTACATGTAATGTGTTCAGTAATGTGGTACTTAAAGAAAAATTACCTATTCTCATCATGTAATTTTAAACAAAGTTTCATGATTCTGAATTGTTCAGCTGAAACAGCATATGAAGCATGCTCCATAAACTAGTTAGAATGAATTTATTCAGTTAGGTGGTACAAATACATTTGTGCAACATGCAATTTAAAGGTAATCTCCTCAAATCACCCTTTGCAGATGGAAATCACCCTGCCTTTTTCAAAACCTGCAGACAACACTGGACTACAGTGTATAGTAAATTAGATTCTGAAGTTAAACTTACTTCAAAACCATCTGTAGCAGCAACAGAGATTGGTGTGCGGTCATCATCAAATTCCATGTCCAAAGTGAAGAAGCCTATATCAATGGTGAAGGCACTGATACTAGGACCTTGGTATTTGATGCTATAGCCATAGGCCACAGCTAAGGCAGAGTTGACAAGTCTGCGACCTACTGTCTGTTTATCTCTTGGATGAATCCTGAAAATATTAACATGTTTCCTTTGTCCTAATAACCTCAGGAATCAACAGTCCATAGTCTCGATAAAAGACACTTTGGCATATACATCTAATTGTTCCCTATCAAAAGCAAAGGTTAAAGTCACAGATATGTGTACATGCATGTTCACATTGTGTTACATGTTTATTATGGAGTGCCTTTTGCATACAAAACTACTCATATTCTACAATATCATACATCATTGCACAATTTCAGTTAATATTTTAACCACATTTATCATGGCCAGTGACAATGGCTAGTCACAAAAATGGGACATGCATTAATTTTGTGCCAAAATGTCTGACCCTGCTAATTGGCAACTGTGGCAATCAGCCACAGTAATGTCATACTTATTATGATCAGGATGCCTAAAAACTGAGAAAGACCCATGATTTATCTCCCAATATTGCCCAGAACCCACCCAAAATCTAGATGATCGATTTACTATGGTCTGTATAAATGGAGTCAAATGCTTCTTCTAAATGGACCCATCCAAAAAATCCTTAATCTGACCCCTGAATCTACATTATATGCTACTTTATAAATGATCATGCTTATGTCATATGAAACTGTGAGATAAACCTAGAAATTTTATTTACATCGTGTACTGAATTAAGTTCCATAAATAAGTGATAAATTAATACAACAGTACTGTAACATTGTAAAGGGTTTATTTGCAGATACACCACTGCAATAATAGAATAACATTTAGATGTAATTCAAGTTTTCTTCAGAGTAATTATGTGCCCCTTTTCAAATACCCGCTGTTGAATTTGTTTTACTTTCAACAAAAATGACCTAAAACCCTCTAACTGCTGACTAAGATGCCTGACTGGTTTCACTAGTTGTCTGGCTCACCAGAGGCTAGTCGACCAGCTTGGCATGCATGCTTTATATAGTGGGTGTGACAAACACATGACTTACATCCTGGTGTATGTTCATACACTGTACGTGCACGTGACGTAACAAAGCAAAAGTCAAGTGTGGCCTAATTGCAATGTAGGAACCCTTAGGAAAGCACTTCGTACAGACCCTGCCACTGCTGTGGCATTCATTGTACTGGACGGTCCCCAGCCATCTTCACAAATTTATATTTATTATTTACAGGAGACATGGTGTCTCATAACAGCCTACCTTCTTACTTTCAACATTACTAGAACTATGATTGGACACCTCCATGGCATGACAAAATGTACTGTGATCACAGACTTTCATTACACAAAGTGTGATAACATATATAGAAAACAGACTCACGCGCCATAGGGAGAAGTGAAATCTGGTAAGTCCATTGCTACAGCCATAAACACTTTCTTCATCCTGTAATTGGGTACCTCACCAAAGTCTGCAGTTTGATGCCATCGTATGTCTGGAAAGCCAGTTGTGAGAGTCTCTCCCTTTTCATCCACTGCACCCAGCTGGTTTGAAATTTATACACATCACTTTATAATCATATTTGTGTCTTTGCGTTCAGAACCACTTCCTGGCAATCGTCACCCTATTCTGCAGTCCAAAAATCTATGTACACAATGTATCAATGGATTACAAAGTTACTGTATACTGTTTGAAGAAAAAGGTAAGAAGCAGTGGCTCAAGATGTGCTCCCGTGTTTTTTTTTAAATCAACTGACCCCCAGAGATTTTTAAGAAGAATCTATTTTGTGATTTACAAAATAAAATTAATCACAAAATAAAATCATTAGAAAATTGAAAAACTGATGAAGCACAACCTTTAGAAACTATTTAGTCGAAATCCACTCAGGACAAGGTAAATCTCTACCAAGTTTCTGGAAAATCTGTGTACAATTTTGCAGAAAAATACATACAATGTACATTAATCTTTACTCACATGACCAGGACACTTACATATATAATTATATGTACCAATTTGTTTATCATGCTAACATGTACTTTTATTGATTGCTATACATGTATATCTTTGTAATGTATTTCAGTAAAAAGTTAGGATATTACAGAGGCACCACCCAGTAAAAAGGTTGGTAAAAACTGATCAAATCAAGGCATGTACATGTACATTCCCACCAACTCTGAAGATAATTTAGCTGGCGGTTTTAGAGATGTTGAAAATGAGAAATGGACAACAAAAATTAATTCAAGAAAATTGTAGCACCTACATGCATATCTTATCACTAGGAGATAACCCTCTGTAAAGTGGGCACGTCCCTAAAGTGGGCATTTTCTCTGGTCCCAAGGGTGCCCACTTTATGGAGGTTTTCTTTAAACACATTTTGGCTCATAGTTTCTGTCAAGTTATAGGAGGCCCCACAATATCATAAGCAAGTGAGACTTTGACCTCCTCCACAATCCCATAATTTCATGAAGATCTATCAAACAGTATAGATGCTAGAGCAGTCACAAGATTTTTACATTGTGACCCATATATTACATAATATTGCAGGTGGCGCTCGCAATACCAAACTCGACCTGGATTTCAACACACTTGACAAGCCCTGAAAGTTACATGGAGATATCTTAAAAACTGTAGACTTTATTGTGCTCACAATCAAAAAGTTGACGGACAGACAGATGGGAGACATGAGTGATTACATAAGCTCTGTGACCTTTGGTCAGCAGAGCTGAAAAGAATCTGATGAAGCCATTTTCCAATGAGTGCTGGTTGATCATAAGATTCCTTGTGACATAAATTTGACTAATGCCCTGCCAATTATTTTACATTTTCATTTTTCATTACATTTTTCTAATTACCTTTTTATTATTATTTCCCTCACATATCATCACAGTAAAACTGTCTACCTGGACCAACAGTTCATTGTGGTATTAAACGTTTGCTCTTTCCTGGTTAGTGACCCCTTTCCCTGGACCCTTGTGTTTATATGGTGTATGTGACTGTACTTCGGCGGAATACAAAGCAATTTTCTGAAATCTTCAAGCATATATACACCTTTAACCCTTTCATGCTCAATTTGCTGAAAAGCACCCACATGTAAATTGTCATTTGCCTTCAAGTTTAAACTTCAATTTCTTGTTATTTGACAACATTTTGGCTGAGATTTATCCGGCAATTCATTGATGGCACAACCTTGGTAAATAGCTTTCCTTGGAATGGGTTCGATGCAATGCACCCAACCTGCACCAAAGAATGCTTTACTCACTCAGTCACACCCTGGCCAGGCATGGGTTATGATCCAATATTTTTGCCAGCATGCCACTTTATCACAGTATCCTCAAGCACTTCCTACAGACTACTTTATTCTTTACTCCGGTAACCAATTACATATTTTTGATATTCAATACGGTAAAACTAGCACAGTCTACTGTCTGCCCTTATCTAGCCCTTATACCATTATATCAAAGAAACCTCAACCACTGTCTTGAGACCACTTTAATATTCTTCATTCAGGTATCCAAATACATACACTTGATATTTAATGGGGCAAACATAGCATGACCTACTGTCTGCCCTGTCCACCTGATTATCCTGTCTGCCCTGTCCAGTCTTGCACATTGCATTGTGCATGGTGGCCTTAATGTCTGGACACATTGAAAGGATGCTGCCATGCAATAAGAAGACTTTTTGAAGTTCCAAAACACATCTGGTGTAAACAGTTTTATCATGAAGCTGACACAAGAAGGCATAAAAAAGACTACACACTGTATATGCATTTGTCATCCAAGTGTTGTATAATATTCAGTCACAGCAGCTAATCATGGATCTAAAAGCAGCAATAAAGTTAACATACGTACACACATTTCACATTTACCTGAACAAAGCCAAATGGAAATACTGGATCGGTTTTTCCACCAGAGCCCTCCGAGAATTTCTGTCTCCAGTCATCGATCATGGCCGGAAAGGTGCAGTTGTAAAGGTTCATTTGGTAGTCTGCATTGGCTTCACCTACATGCATATCAGCCATGTCAGCAGCATCAAAGGATATGTGAGGAGAGTAATAGCCCACGTAATGCAGTATATAGCACGAGAGTATCAATGAAAAACTTTAAGTTAGAGTACATGAACATTATAGTATCATACCTACATGTATATGAAGCAGCTACGGACTCATGTTGATCTGTTTGCCTGTGCAATGTGTACATGTACCTAACAAAGTTTTTTCCTTTGTTGGGGGGGGGGGGTTACATAGTGGAATAATCTAGATTTATGACTCAATTTTACACTGAAAATATGGATAAATTATAGCATTTCCTGGCAAAAAAAGTAATAAATATTATTTTTTTTTAAATTAAATAAATAAAACGATGAGTCAGTGTATCTGCTTTGTTGCATCACAAAAACTAATGCAAACCCACTGATTAGATGAAACATATTGCCAATTCTGTAGTGTTCCACAATGACCTTTCTCTTCTTGTATGTAAATCAAGTGATATTATCAATTTTTCATGGAAAATCACCTGCCCCTTGAAGATCATCTACATGTACATGTGGGTTTCTTGAAGCGTATCCTTACCTTGATACCAGATGGCACCATGTATTGTTAGGTTCAAAAATGGATGAATCATTGCATTCCAGAGCACAGAATTTTTATTTGGATTCGCTCGCTGAGAGAAATCTGCAGTCAACTTGTCCTGTGCAATTGAAAGTCTGTCGTGCCTAGTGAGAAATAAAATGGAAAACATATACTGCATTCAATTTTTGAGTCAGGAAGCAAAAGATATATGTCTAGTAAACCAAATAAGAAACTCAAAATAACATTAAAGTCTAAATAATCACGACTTTAACATATCGAGAAATTACAATCCTTCTGTGCCATTAGTTCTGGGTCAATGGCTTTCCATAGTGCACTTTCCCGTGAAAACTGTTGATCTGGATCATTCTATTGACCTCTGCACATGTATCCATGCTGGTGTTAAAATGACCAGTCAGTTCATAAAGAATATGAATCAGTAGATGTATAATACTGGTAACTTTCATCAATACACAGTACATTGACTTTTGTCTTGACTTGGCAATGAAAGAGTTAATACATGCACTGGTCCACACAATGTCATCTGTCTGTGAAAGCTGACAGTGTAAACATGATATATAAAGCCATATCCTAATAACAGCAAATCTGATACATGTACGTGACAAACTGGACCACTCAGCAATGCTAATTTAACTCTCATGCAGGAGAGTTCTTGACTGTGGGGACATACACATGATGTATTCAGGAGACACTTACGGCTACTCACATTGTCATGTATTATCACAATCTTAATTCTCCTTTAACTTATACACATAAACAAATGACCAAAAATATGAAATCTTTGAGTTCAGATACAAAGACCCAGTGGTACCAAAAATGAGCTGTGCACATGCTTCTACTTGTACCTTTACCAATCAAGATCACAGCAAGCTAATGCTTTATTGTCTAATTTACATAATCAGTAAAAAATGTATAGTTTCTCCTGTGGGATAATCAAGGGTTGCATTTGATAATTAACAACAAGAGGCCCATGCACCTAATGCTCTGCTGACCACCATCACCAAAACATCATTTAATTTCTGAAATGCATTCAATTCACGCCCTTAAAAAATTAATCAAGGTTAGCCATATGTCAATATTTTCATGTTCTAGTTCACCTTGCCAAATAACAGCCAAACCACTTATTCATGAAATGTAATGTTTCACATAGTTGACAGCCATACTTTCTCCTTCATTTCTGCTCCCAATTGACACAGTCCCCCCCCCCCTCTTAATTTCTATGGTAGTGTTGACCAGGAGTCACTCTGTGCACGGACTGGTAAACCAATACCAGCCCCCACCTTCCTACCACATAGCATGTTCTTTTAGATGGACCTACATGTAGCCTCGTAATTACATCAACACCACACATCACATAATATGACCACATCTGTGATGTCTAATCACGTGAAGTTACTAATGCGCATGTTAATGTCCTAGTATAAATAAAATGTGCCAGTGGCTGTTTGCTCAGTTCTGATGAGTCACATCAGTGACAAAACCAGTACACTACCATTTCAGCAATTTTCGGAACTTTGGGTTGCGACATACGGTCTTGCTCAGTCTCAGTTAGCCATATGACAAACTTCCTCATTATACACATTTATGGTACATTTCGTATCAATCCCCATATTCTTTATCAAGATATTCAATTAAACCTCCTTTTCTTAAGTACTTAATGACCTTCAAAAATAGGTCAAGGTGAGAAAAATCACTGGATCTTGGTGACCCAAAAGGTAAGTCATCAAGTAAAGGTTTATATACAATGTACTCAAGTGCAATTCTGATCTGGAGGCTCAATTCTCTTTGCCATTTATGTCCAAACTACACCCTACCATTACAAAATGACCTCTTCTAACTTAACAGGTCTGGTGACCTCACAGAAACAGGTCAAGGTCACTATCAATAATAACATATTAGCACTGGACATGATCTATATATCCTACAAATTTGGCATGTATAATTCATTTATTTTATGAGATACAATATTTTGTATCCTTCAAGACATTTTTACTCATAATTTCCATTAAATTATAAGTGGCGCCACTAGTATCATAAGCAACCTACATTTTGACCTCGTTTATGATCTCACTCAATTTTGTGAAGATCCATAGCAAGTTAAGGATGCTGGAATGGTCACAAGATTTTAACATTTTGACCTCTATATAACATATATCATAGGTGGTGCCACCAACATTAGCATAGACATAAATTTTCATACACTTGATAAATCCTGTCAGTTAAATGGGCCTCAACTCCAAAACTGTGGGGTGTAGAGCATTTACAAGATCACCCCCTTATTTCAACTGACCATCTGACCTTGACCTTCAATTCAAACTGAAAAATTGTGTAAGTTCAAAATGTCCACCCCACATCTACCTGCACACATAGTCTGTTTGTTCAGATCACATAATAACTTTTCGAGGTCTGGAAGAAAAGCAGTAAACTTGGTCGAGTACCAAGATAAATATACACTGGGTCACCGTGACATGAAAAGTAGGTCACCATGTACAGTTTTATGTACAATGTACTCAAGTGCAATTTTGATTTGGAGGCTCAATTTTCTTTGCCATTGATCGTGATGTCCAAGCTAGACCTAGCCATTACAAAATTACCTCTTCCACTTTTACAGGCCTGGTGACCACACAAAAACAGGTCAAGGTCACTGATACTATATAATATAATGGCATTGGACTTGTCTATATATCTTATAAATTTGGCAATTTTACATGTAATCCAATTGCTTTTTGAGATATGGAATTTTGTATCTTAAAACACATTAGGCTTATAATTACGCTCATATTAAAATTCCATCAAATTATAGGTGGCACCACTAGTACATGTATCATAAGCAAATTTGACTTTGACATTTTCCACAATCCCACAAAATTTCATGAAGATCTATCAAACATCAAGGATGCTAGAGCGGTGACAACATTTTCATATTTTGACCCATATATTACATAATAACGCAGGTGGAACCACTAATATCGAACTCGACCTAGACTTTCATGCACTTGATAAATCCTGATAGTTATATGGGGCTATCATAAAAACTGTGGATTGACAGACAGACATGAGGGATCGCATATAAGACCTGTGACCTTTGGTCTGCAGAGCTTAAAAAGTAGCAAATCAAAATTTTCCATTTAATTCTTACCCATTCGTTGGTGGAATGTTACAAGCATGCAGGGCATCTGGAGAAGACCAGGCTTCCACCCTGGTACCACCCCAACTGCTGGCTATCAGTCCAATGGGGTATTTGAGCTTTTCATACAGGTACCTACCATACAGCCAGCACACAGCAGAGAAGTATGTAAAAGGTCCGCCTCCAAGTGTAGCTGTCAAAGAATGAGGGCACAGACATTGCAACATGTGGCAGCTTGCAGAACTCAGGATAATGATACATCTGTATTTGCAAATATTACATTACATGTTTTATTCAAATGATTATTCTTATGTAACTTATTATTACATGCATTTAAGAGAACCATCTGTGCAAGATCACCTGCATTAAGTCACATACATATAACTACAAGTATATGGCGATTGTCCTATAAAATTTGAAAACTTAGACAAACTGTGGACACCCACATGTACATGTACATGTATGTCCAAAAATATGTTTCCACTTTCCCTGCTGTCCAATCCCTAAGTCTGCCCATTTTTGTCTGTCCTGTGCAATATACTGGTGTGCAAAATTACAGGAATTAAAGTTCATCCTGGCCTTTTGGAGGCATTAAGTAGATGTGGCTGAAAGATATATAATGATGCATCTTTTTTTTGGGGGGGGGGATAGATCAGCTATACAGATGACTGTGACCCTGAAATCAGTTCATCTTAGCTTCCTAGAAGTATACCTGCTAAACAGACTTTAGGAGGGCAGTAGACTGTTGGCCCCTGGCAAAAGTGGACCAGAGAAAGTCCAAGGAGACAGCTGAGAAGTCAATTTTGTTAAAAATCAAAAAGCTTTTTTTGATTGTGAGAAATAACAATCATGTTTTATATAAGTAGGTCACAACACGTAAAAATAGGTCAGTGGGTCAATCCCCTACTGGTGCAATAACTCAGACCAGCATTGGGTCAATGTATGTGACATTTTTGACATGAAGAGACCAGGCTATTATTAAAGTCAATGGTGACTAGTCCAATCAAATTGTAGTAAAGAAAGCCCAACCAGTTTCATTTCCAAAGAAACTTATCAAAAGCATGCAGACAGCTTTGTATTGCTTGATATAAAGCAGGAGATGAAGTTACAAACTGTCATGTACACATCATTTGGGAGACACAGAATGGCAATTGTGTTTTAAGTTACCACTCCAACCATCCCAAGAGGGACATGTTGAATGGTGTTTGAAAGTCCCCAACATGTCCCCCTCTCAGTATAAGCTAACCTAAAGTTACTAGAAAGAATACTGGAGTAAATGACAGATGGAGTCCCATGGGAAGAGCAATGGCAGAAAATACTCCACTAGTTCCAGAGAGTTATAATACATGTACATGTATCAGATGCAAAAGCTATCTGACTGATAGTCCAATGCTAGGCAAATTAAGTGAGAAAGTTACAGCAGTTAAAGGTCATGGAAGCCTAGATTTATAGGGCAAAATGTAAGAAGAAAATTAAAAAAAAAACATTCATAATACATGCATATCAGTTATTCCATGGTATCTTTAATCTTTTAATTACAGGGTTCATACAGGTTCGTGCAAAGTAAATTCAAGGACTTTCAAGGACTTTTTCAAGCACTTAAATCAAGTTTTCAAGGACCAGATCCAGCAACAGAACACAACTGACAAATTGTTTAAATCATCACTTTCCAACCCTCTACTAAGACCAATGCATCTCATTCCACATTTATTATTTATTCCAACCATGTATGAATCAGACTCAATTTTTGAAATAGGCAGCAGACTTTCCACAAACTTACAAAGAAGCCTATATGTGGATCATATTCCCGAAAGTCCATTTAAAGATAAATTCAATATGGATTATTTTATGAGTTTACTGTGACTTATGTAGGCATACAGCCAGTATGGGTTGTATTCCTGAAATTGACTCTATCTAGTCTATAAAACTGCTACAACTACATATGGGTAAAATTAGACCAGAAGATGTATCTATCCCCATGCACATTTTTCACAAGAATGCCCCAGTTTCTTTTCTAGGAAGGTGATGTACTTTGTTACCTGTATGTTTGATACAGTGTATTTGTCCCAGAAAGTAGGCTGTACATGTAAATAAGGCTCACATAATTGGTTAGGCCTGATTTGATAATAACTGTCAAACCTGAAGGGTTAAAAGCGGGTTAAAAGCAAAAAGATACTTTGTAATTTGCAGTGTTACATTTTGACAACTGGAATTTGCCAGGCACTTCAAAGGAAAATGACAGCAGAATGTGTTCATCTTAATGTGATTCAAGTTCATAAAAGCTAAATTTTGTGGAAAATATTCATATTCCTTGGCAACTTGCCTCATTGGGTGATGCTTAAGAATAAAATTCAAGGACTTTTCCAGGACCGTTGTCCAAAATTCTGGATTTTCAAGGTTTTCAAGGCCTTGAAAATGAATGTAGCAAATTCAAGTACTTTCAAGCACTTCAAGGACCTGTGGGAACCCTGTAATTATCATAATGTAAGGACATCTTGAAGGACTAAACAGCTTCTGAAACTTAATAAGTATTCAGAAAATATGGTAAAAATTTAATAACTACACTTTTTTCATATAGTTATGACCCAGACTTTCAATATTCAAGGACAAACTGTAAATCAGGCAAAAATGTTCCTCTTCTCTTATCTGAAGAATCTAATTTCACTAGAATCATAAGAAAAGTTGAATCATAACAAAAATGTGTTTGTGGAAAGGTAGGTGGCCAGACCCTACCAAAAGTAGGACTTAAGGATATATATCAGGTTACAATGGGTTAAACCATCATTTTTGCTATTTTCAAGCATGTTATGCACTTTTCCTTTAAGTTTTTTTCGCCGGAATCAGATTTCAGGTTGTGTAAAGGAAAACTGTGAATTTTGGCAAAAGAATTGGGCCTGGTTCTCACTGTTTGGTGTGGCTTCGGCTGGGGACAGGCTAAGCTTCTAAGCTCTTATCTGAAGAATCTAATTTCACTAGAATCATAAGAAAAGTTGAATCATAACAAAAATGTGTTTGTGGAAAGGTAGGTGGCCAGACCCTACCAAAAGTAGGACTTAAGGATATATATCAGGTTACAATGGGTTAAACCATCATTTTTGCTATTTTCAAGCATGTTATGCACTTTTCCTTTAAGTTTTTTTCGCCGGAATCAGATTTCAGGTTGTGTAAAGGAAAACTGTGAATTTTGGCAAAAGAATTGGGCCTGGTTCTCACTGTTTGGTGTGGCTTCGGCTGGGGACAGGCTAAGCTTCTAAGCTCCACCCTGCAGGAATCCAACAGGAGCCTCATTTACATACAGCAAGTGTGAGCTCTTCTGCGCACGCTCCGCACAAGCAGACTACGACCAGCAGGGCAGGCAAACCCCATTATCGCAGTGCCAGTGAGTCGGCGAAGATCAGTGAATTTTGGGGTATACTAGCAGTGTGACAGTTGAAACATGCCGAAGGTGAAAAACACAAAAAAGTCAGTAAAGAAAATTCGTGAAGAGGAAGTCTTGACATCAAGAAAAGTGCTTGTGGACCTGATGGAACGCTGCGGGTAAGTTGACTGAACAATTTCTGTCTTACCGCTGAGGTAGGACTTTGATTTCATTCTGCATCCTTGGAATTTTCCCGATCTAATTTGCGATGACAAAACGAAAACTTACCTCAAAGATTAGTGACCTATCAATTACTTTTCAGAGATCCCAAGACCGCTATATGATAGGTAACGTTGATAGAACATACGTATGTACACTCGTGCGAATGCCGCAGGGGTGGGCGATAATATGCAATCTTTCGTAAAGCCACAAGCTTGATCTCTAGCTTTGAAAGACAAAACTTGATCACAACTTGAGTGCCTCATGACCACACAAGCTAGCTCTAGTATAATTTTTGTGATTTCAGGTATGATGGTCAGCTTTTTGCAGACAACCTGGACATGGCGGTGGCCACAATGAAGACCAAAGGCAATGCAAGCCAGAGGAGAATCAGGTTCCTCCAGTACAGTTGTTGGGCCCGGAGACGACTGAAGGTATACATGCATTTTATTACTGCCATGCGTTTTTATTTCAGTGAACCATTCTGTAAGACTGGGGACTTGCTATATGTCCCTTGTTATGAGGTCAGATAAAAAAAAAATCCAAATAAAAGTTTGGAATCCACAAATCATGTTGACAAATTGAAAGCAGCCACTTTGAGTAGATACCTACCCCACAATGCAACAGTGATCACATCCCTGACTCTCCAGCAGAACATCACATTCTGACTGAAGCCAAGGTACATGTGTACCAAATTTTAACAAAATGTATCAAGGCCACTATAGTAGAGCCAAAACGGCGAGAAATGCCAAGGAAATTTGGACAGCAATCCTTTTCTTGGCATCTGTTGGCAATTTTACTGAGAAACGCTGAGGTCTGCTGCAATGATACTCTTCCCTTGGTACCTTTCTCCCTTATTCTTCCCACAGCATTTCTCGGCAAAAGTGCCGAGAAACACCGAGGTACCTTTCACCCTACTCCTTAGCTCGGCGTTTCTCAGCATTTTTGCCAAGAAATGCCGAGGTTATGTCTAGAGTGAAAAGCATCTCGGTGTTCCTCGGCATTTTTGCCAAGAAATGCCTAGCTATTCTAGGATGAATGAGCTAAATGACAAGGCAAATGTCGAAAATGACTGGAGGTTTTTAACTTTCAAAATAGTTCGATTAGTTTCATGTCTAGCTGACACTCATCAGGAACAGAACTGGTTAAAAACTGCCGGCGCCTGGTATATATACCCAAGGTTAGCTAACGTGCGTTGCTACGTGAAACACGTGCCTTTGTTTACGTAGGACAGTAGCTCAGTGTGAATGACGGTGTCATCTTCACTGCAATTCAAAAAGCCGTGTTTTTGAATGGGTCTGGTTTTGCCAAATATGGGAATGCCAGGAATTCTCCCAGTTACATGTAGGTCAACTGGTACACAAAATTAGGTTTTGATGGATCAGAGCAGCTGGGTAGCTGTGGTGATGCCCTGACTAGGGGCTCCAGGGGTGTATGTTACTCCCCTGTTTTCTGGGTTTGGCAATTTTTAATTTTTGAGCACAAATGTGGTCAAAGAACGGATAACATGGGGAAGTAAGCTAAGACAATAAAAATATTAAAAAAAAAAAAAAAAAATTCTAGGATGAAGATGTTCATGAGAAGTATTGGTAGGCATTTTTTATGGTAATGCAAAACAAGACAGACACCATTTATTCACTGTAGAACATAAATGATTGTACTTTACTCTTTATGAGAATCAGTGATATCTGCTGGTACTTAAGTGATACTTTAACCAAGTCAAGGAATATGAGAGATGCAAACCCTTCCTTCAGGAACCTTTCATGCTCCCCAGTATTAATAATAAATAGATAGTAAAGTACAATAACGGTAGGAATCCACAAGTAATGCAGTTTAGCTGCTGTACAGCTTTGGGTGAAAAAAGATACAAACATATATGTGTTTTACCCACTGGCATTCCAATTTTAAGTAGGCCAACATTGCTACATGTATAACTCATCACATAATTTGCAAAAAAATGTTAAAAATCAAGAAATGTTAGTAAAATGCCACCACATGTACATGTTTGGGGGAGATCAAGTAAAGCTTTATTAACTCCAAATTTGAAGAGAATACTGATTGTACATGTACCAGTAATTTGGTGAAATGATAAAAAAAAAAAAAAAAAAAAACGCGCACACACATACAAAATTCATGAAAATTACAAAAACAAGTCTCAATGCAATCTGTTGAGATCATTACCATCTAGGGGTACCTAGAAGTGTCCCTGTGGAATTTCAACCTAAACATTGTTACAACTAAATTGTGAAACACCTGCACGAGGACGTTGTGTTACATTTCAACACATAAACAAAATCAAATGTATGTGAGGCATGTTTGAGAACATGTCACATATGACATTGAACAACTACTACCAACATAAACATGCAGGGGTGGGACCTAAACTTTTTCTGAAGACTGAATTTTTCATGATAGCTACATTACTTATTCAGTTATACATGTACATTTGAGTGAAATGCCTTCACCGACCCCAACTATATGTTTTTAGTAAGAATATGATTAATTCTCCAAATAAAAGTCAAACACTGATACCATACAGTAACAAGAGGGCAGTGTCAACAGCCCATGCTCAGCTGATCTAGATATTCATGACACTTGTTGTTCTGTGAACTTGGGAAAGGACAAAATAGGTAGACACATATCAAAGGTACATCCCTACCAAGTTTGACATAAATCTGGTCAAAATTATTGAAGTTATAACCATAACAAGAAATTCCCATGTTAAACTTTCCTATTAAAACTTTTTTACAGATTTTCCCAAAATAATCATAAAAATTCCTAAATCATTGGAATATGACCATTTGAACAAACTTGCTAGACACACCAAAGGTACATTGCCACTAAATTTGAAGCCAATCTGACTGACAGTTTCTTCAGAGAAGTCTAAACTGTGCATCAGCATTAGAATGCCCATTGACTTGTATTGTAATCAACAGAAATGTGCAAATACTGATAAGTATCCAAATTGAAAAAAAATGTTAAGAATCAAAAATCCGCAAAAACACATCAACAATTTTAAAAATTAGAAAAAAATTGCAGCACCACCTGGTGAAAAAAGTAAGAACTAGGAGTCCCTAGGAGTGCTCATGTGTGATATCAAAACAATTACGTGAGTGGTTTTGGAGAAGAAGACTTTTTAAGGTTTGCCCATAAAAAAGAACCAAAAAATTCATTAAAAAAACAAAAACCAAAAATCACTGGAGTGCCACCATTTGAACTAACTTAGTAGAGACCCACCCAAGGTACATTCCCACCGAGTTTGAGGCGAATCTGGCCAGTGGTTTTGGAGATGTGGAGCATGTCAATTGTGGACGCTGACGGACAGACAGATGGATGGACGACGGATGGCTAGCCACCACATAAGCTCAGTTGACTGACAAGTCAGCTGAGCTAAAAATTAATAAAAACATTTGTATGCAGATAAAATCCAAACAGTTTCAAAACTGCAATGGAACACCTGGCAGACCCACACATATACATTGTACAAGGTGTTATAAAGAAAGTTACTTTGTGCATACTGCAACCATTGAAGCTGCAAATTACACTGTATTAATTTACCTTTGCTAGGCAGAGACCAGACTTCAAGTACACTGGATAAATCATAAAGTGGAACATCAGACGTTTCTTTTGCTGCAGTGAAAACTCTGACATCTGTGTACTGAGACGCTTCTTCTAACTCTTGACTTGCATTAAATACCTGAAAAAGAACATTAATTCTGTTTCTTCATTTAATGTTCAGATACATCTTTAATCATAGCAATGAAGTCCAAGATACAAATTAACAACTCTATTCCAGAATAATTCCTCCAAATAAACATTTCACCTCTATAGAAGGTCAAACATAGGGCTACATGACAAAAAAGTTGAGGCATGGGACATAGTGCAGAGCTTATATCAGCTAATTTTTGTGTACTCTATGACATGCACTTTCATCTAACACCTGAAATTTGTCATTGTACATGTACATTTCTTGTTTCTTGAAGTTTTGTCTGGGATTAATCAGTAAACTACTAATTGAAAAACTGAAAGATGTAGTATCTGTTAATTATTATTATCATTATTATTATTATTATTATTATTATTATTATTATTATTATTATTATTATTATTATTATTATTATTATTACTATTATCATCATCATTATTATTATCATCATCATTATTATTATTACTATTATTATTATTATTATCATTATTATTATCATTTATTTACATGTATTTATTTATTTATAACACTTACAGACCTATTTTAATTTGGCTTTAACCAGAAAGGACATGCTTAATTGCTTATAGCTGGTATTCCCTGTCCACAGCAGACTCCATCACTGCTGAAATCTACAGGTGTTCCTTGTAACCTGACCCAGGTGTGAATTTGCAGAATGGCGTCATTATGAAGAGTTTGCACTGTACTTGGATTTTTTTCTTTTTACCCTAATTAATGCCTTTCCTTCAATCAGGCATACCTCTTTGTACATGTATTGTGGTATCATACTGGTATCAAAGTGATCAGGCTTGCAGAAGAAAAAAGACTAACTTGAATTTGGAGTCCAATTGATTATCAAAGGTAACGCTTTGATTTTTTACTGACAAAATTCCCAATAACACACCTTCCTCATGTAAAAGGAGAAATGAGTTGCTGTTCCTTCAGTTTGAGTTGGGGATTTTTATGACCTCACACAAACATTTTTAATTTAATGCTTTACAATTTTAATGATCAACATGGACTTTTTTCTTTCAAGGAACATTGCCTGAAATTGTCTGCCATCTTACCAGCTCCAGCTTTACAATACAGCAAAGTCATGCAAAATTAGCACTAACAAAGTTCCATTCCTAATCTTTACATCTACTATTTAAGAAGAAAAATGAAGACACTGGAAATTTTGGGTGCAATTATTAAACACTTTGCAAAACTGGTAAAAACATTAGTCTGAACTGCAATGCCTGACAAATTATGCAACAGCTGCCTATATACCAGCTGCAGCATGACTTGCCCTAACTTCAACACAGGTAGTATACTACTGGAGTGAAAACTCCTTCCATGTTTAATGAGAATATGCAATCTTAAAGTGAAAAATGCGATAAATTTATGTCGACCTGTATGTATAGATGTCTTTTATATATATATATATATATATGTATTATACATATACAGATGTACGTATACATGTATATACATGTATGAGTGGTTAATTAGAGAGTCAGACTGGCCTGGCAAGAGTTTAACTGGCAAAACTATATCCTTACTTGTGGCACGGTGAACTCCATATTGCTCTGCCCTGAACATATCCATACATCTCCAAATAAGACATCTTTCAGTGTGATGTTTTTCCCTTGTAAAGTCACATTGATGCTAAAAGGCCCTCTTTCAGAAACAGGCCCGAGGGTGAACAGCCAAATGCCTTGATTTAACCCTGAGGGTCCTGTGAAAATATAGAATATGTTGATGTATCATTAACGATATTGGGTGGGGGGGGGGGGGGGGAGGGAGGATATTGGGATATATGAATGTCTTGGCTTTTCTATGACCCTCTAAATCTACATTTGCCTTTACACAGGAATCACCCAGTTGGGTCATGATTCAACGTGGAAAATAAGTCTCATTAATTTATGAGGAAACACAAGAGGAAAGATGTTTTCTACACCCTATAGTTTGCCTTTCAAATGCATGTACTCACAATAAGGCCTGTACCACCTTTAAGCATGAAAGCATCATAAATACTCTGAAGAGACACTTCCTGACAAAAATACAATGCATTTACAGTGAACTGCACCTGGTACTTTTGTATGGCCAGGCATGTTTATTCAATATTTAGTGCAATATTTTGCAAATACACAAGTCAGACGAATACATAAAGAGGGACTCTTATGCAAGTTGAGAAGGTCTGCTGGTTGCCTCACTGCCAGTTGTTTATAACCCTGTATGCCTGCAAAAGTTTCACTCTAGAAATTTGAAGTTTTACTGTCTACATAGACCATGCAATGGTATATATATATATAGGGAAAATGAGGCCATCATCAACCACATATACATGTACACAGAGATGCCACTGACTTTAACAGGTTTTACCTCAAATGTTAATAAAATTACCTGAAACCTATGTACCCCTTTCTCTTTCTCATCAAATTTGAGCTCTTTCAACAAAACTGGTATGATTTTGGGGGGTCAAAGACAAAATACCTGAATTCAGGTAAAATCCTATAAAGTAGCATCTCTGCATACACAAAAGCTGGCAGTTACTTGGTTTTCTACACTTGTCTGGTTACACTTGGTTATAGACTTGCTAAAGTCTCACTGGACCGTCTCCCATGTTTTATTAAAAATTAAATTTCATTGCAAAGGAAAACTTTAAGTGAAACCCACCATACACCTTGTAACCTTACACTGTTAAAATACAGAGTATGCCTCTAAACCTAGCTAATTGGTTTGTAATGTGTCTATAATCAGATAACCTTGACTCCAGATGATTAGCACCCCAGGGTCTACACTGTGTTTTTTATTAAACAGACAAGGGAGCAGTCACAATGCAACCCTCTTCAGAAGCTGTTAATTGCACTACTGTGTAATTAGGGATTAATTGTACTTTGACCCACTGAACAGGTATCATGACAGAGGGCATCCTGGTGCAGGCAGTCATAGGGAGATGCTCAGCTTTGTCTTGCCTCAGTGGTCAACAGACTCAGACATAGTTTATTTGACTGATTACAAAATCATATAGGCAGATAATACCAATACAAAATTGTAAACAAATATATGACTTACATATAGGAACGGAAGATGGTATTTCAAGACAAAAAGTCAGGATGAACCCCGCTAAGGATATTCAATCCGCTATCGCGGGGGCCACCTTTGGGTATGGTTACATGAAGTGTGAATATATTTATATAGTCGTTAACATTATACAAAAACTGAAGTACAAATGAAAGTCAAGCAAATATTAACCATAACACTTCACAAAGAAAGTGAAGTGCAAAATGTAAGTCAATGAATTATAATTACAGACAAAACAATTTGCTATGGTGCAGATTTCAGAGTACTTATTGATAAGGAATTTTTTTATATAATTGGAGAAGCCATAGTATGAATGGGTTGTGACTTTTTCTTTAATATTTGGTGGCAACTCTTTTAGAATTTCAGGGATGTAATAATGGATACAGTTCTTGGTGGAGGCTTTTAAAGGGAGGGGATGACGAGGAATGTGTCGATGTCGGGTGTTAAGCGTATGGGTAATTGGTAAGGGAGCAAATATATTATCAAAGTATCTAGGCAACTGATTTTGGTTATACATGTATCTATCGTAGAATTTCAGTGCTTTTAGATATAATAGATCCTGGACCTTCAGCAAGTTAAATTGTTTAAAAATGGGTTCCGTATGTGCATAGTAGGTTGAAGAACTTACAAGGCGGACTGCTTTCTTTTGTAATGTTACAACTCGATCACATGAATCAACAGCTAGAATAAGTCAGAATTCACCAAGGACCACTTGCAACAGAGCCTTAGCACAATGATAACGGGATTAAAAATGACTAGGACTCAATGCCGCTATCATTGATACCTGCAAGACAGCAGTGTTGAGCAGTTAAAAAAATTAACAGTACTTAATAACTTTATACTGTATAATGGTAGTTGGCATAATATTTTACAGTTAACTTTGTGGTGGGGAAAATGTATCGCACTTCTGGGTCGGATCACAGGATGGGAAAATAGGGGCATGCACCAAGGACTTGTGCAAGACTAACTTGGTTATTAAAAGACAATGCTGAATGCATCACAACTAATATACATGTACACCTTTATGAGGGTCGGAAAGGGGTTGTCTGTTGCCAGGTTGTATAACCATCTCAAATTTTAAAAACGTATATTGCGGATGTCTTATTTTCTGTACTGTGTACTGGAGAAAAATTATTTCCTGTACTCTGTACTGGTAAATTTTATTTTCTGTACCAGTGTACCAAGATCCCCCCCCCCCCTTACCCCCCTTCCTTATCAATCTTACATGTAGTATGAACATGCGGCTACCATGAAAAGGGTCAATGTACATTACACTCAAGGAACCTGCTGTTGTACCTTTTGACACTCACTCAAATCTGCAACTATCAAAGACCCTTGAAGGAAATTAATATAAAATATACAGTCAACATCAGACAGCGATAGAAAATGACCAGATGACACACCTGCTGTTACTGTTGTGTAGATCTTCTGTACAGGATGTGAGGTGCTGTCCTGTAGCTCTAGGCAAAGGGTCTGTCCAATCTGCTGGGTATCTGCATATCCCCAGACCCTTGCACTCTTGGGGGATTGCTCCAGGACCATGTGGTCACCATAGTAGGAAGCAAAGGACAGGCCTGAAACAGATCATGTTGAAACAATGCGTTTGTATTTTAATATTCTCTCTCTTGAATCACTAGAGGAGCCGAAAAGTTTGGACTGCTTAATTAGCACATAAGCACCAACTTTAATACACTGCACGAGGAAATTACCTACACCAAAATGGTAAATTATTCACAGATGTCTTGTATTACATGTATTCCATAATGCAATTAAGTTTGCACCATTGAGGCTCCTTGTTGTTGGAAATTTTCTTCACTTGATGTCAGGTAATTGTAGGGTTTGCAAGCCCAAGAGACTACTGTATGATAAATTTACATAGGTATCACCTCAACAGGGCCATATTGGCAAGAATCCATTCTCAAAAAGATTCTCCTAAACTTGTCTTTCTTTAAAAAGAAAACTAATTGACAAAAATCCAAATAGATTCTCGAAAAATTTTAGCAAAATTATGGCCCTGCTCAACATAATCAGTATCTTTTTTTTTTTTTTTTAATTTTTCAAGTAAACTATGTCAAAAGTCTCACATGATCCACTGGTCAATGTTCAGACTTGTACCCTCATCAATCATGCCAGGTTTGCAAGCACCATGCAGAGACCACTCAATGATAAACCAATTGGATTAACTGAATCATAAATATCATCACCTGTTCATGCTGATCATGACCAGTGTCTTCTTATGACCTAAATACTGTAAACCAAGTCTCACATGATTCGCATGGCCATTACCTTCACAGGCTTGTACCATCATCAATTGTTATTATATGGGCACCAATTAAATGTATGTCAAGCCTGAAGTATATATATTATGTACTGTCAGCAATTCCCAAGTGTTCATAGTGTTATGGAATTGATTTGTTTGGTGGCTCCGTCAACAGCAGTCTTTGCATCCTTACCTGGGATTATTCTGACTGTACCTCATCCAGTGTCTTATTTATGTGTTTGACAATGGATTTATATCTAGATTGTTATTTGCTTGTGTTTTGGTGTCATTATATACATTGTATTTCACATGTTTGTCAAATAAAATACATTTGTAGCATTTCTTTTGTTTTATTTTTGATTCACATTCCTGCTGTTACTCCCCTGTGCTTGCAGTCATTATTTTACATGTCTGTCAAATAGAAACCCATTCATTGCATTTTTACGTACCTGAAGGGCAATTAAGGTACACTTTATGACTCTCTTGTATAAATGTTTCATTTCTGTCTAAGGTTACCATCTAATACTCAAGAATATATATATTTTCTGATAGAAAACATAACACCAAGATTGATTGTGGCACTCAATATAAAATCTTAGTATCGAGATTGATGTAATTAAATTTTGATTAAAAATTCTTAATTTTGCATAAAATTTAAAATGGTATTTAAAGACATAAATATCAGATTTAGTCTATAGTGTCAAATGAAAAAAGACATAATGCTTTCCAAAACATTATTTTAAATTTTTGAAATAGGGCTTAGTTCCATTTTTATGCCTGTTTATAGTTTTTTAAACTTTAAAATTGTAATTATATTTAAACATCATATAAATTTTGAAATAAAATTCTTATCCAATATTTAAAATGTTTTGCTTCCTGAAGTGTGCACTTTCATTTCCCATAGCAGGGATAAGAATTTTTTTTTTCATAAAACTGTGAAATGAGCTGGAAAACTCTGAAATTTAATGTGTCCAACACAGAAGAGTACTCTTGTACAAAAAAAAAAAAAAAGAAAGAAAAAAAAAAAAAAAAACTCTGAGAATCAGCTGACAATTCCCATCCCTGCCATAACAAAGAATGTTTCCCATCCTTGGTGTTTGTACTTTTTTTTCTTTTTTTTTTTTTCTTTTTTTTTTTTGTTTCTCCGCAAAACATGCAAAATTTAATTTCTTAACAGTTACAGAGATTTCAGTATTTTTAATAGCTTAATCCAAAGGTATTCTTTAAGAAAATATAAAGTTTCTATGATCTCCAATACTTCATGTTTTCTGTGTAAAGTGCTGGAAGAAGTGTACCATGCTCTTCATATTGATTTACATTCATGTTACTTGCTTGCACTTGGGTTTATTATTCTGCATGTTTGTCAAATAAAATATATTCTGAGTTCTAATCTGCTGCAGTGAAAAAATACGATACAGTTTATAAATACATAACTACCCCATAAGAAGTGTTCCCAGGGAATTTCAAAGCAATTATAACCAAATGATTTCAGACAAAAGGCCTCAAGGGTTTCTGCAGAAAATGAACCACAAAACTCAAGAAAGACATAAAATGCACTGAACATATCACATTCAATATATGGCATTGTACATACATAATTTGTTTCATTGAGGGTGACCTAACCAGCATTTAATTCTGCGAATTAATCTCCCTGATCTCCCAAGAAAATCATTCAAAACCAGTGGTCTGTGCAGGTTTTCGAGAGGGCAGGGCAATTTGCATTTAAAAAAGCATGCCATGTATAAAGATGCAAAACGGCATCAAAAAATGGATGTCCTGGACAGCAGCTCTTCTTCAATGTGACAAAAATCAAATGTTTGAAAGTGAAAGATTTAATCAAACAGACTGCTTCATACATATATGTTTGGAATTTTTCACATCAAAGTATTCTGTTTGCAAGACATAAAATGTCTGAAAAGTGTGTAACTTAACAGATAAATAAAAAAAAGGGATAGGGATTAAAAAAAATGCATGGAAGAGACAAAATTTTGCCAAAAGGACAGGTAGCAAACTATAAATTACGACAACTTAGGTTCATGATCATCTCCATTTTGAGCTTCAAAGAACACTTTATTATGGTATTCCCAAGGAGGTATGATGGCTCCATGGCATACTCCATCTGGCTTGATTGGCGTGGATCGGGTGCATGGTTCTGGAAAAACTTGCATGCTTATTGAGGAACGGGGGAGGGGGGAGGGGAGCTTAGCGTTATGATCTGAGACAGTGAGACTGAGAGTGAAACTGTGACAGTGTGACTGTGTCACTGTGTGTCTGAGCGTGTCACAGTGGGCATCTTCACTTTGCCATGATGAAAACAACCTGTACCTATATATTATCAGCATCAGTAGTTGTGCGTTATCGCCCCACTGTGCAACACGATTACCCAAAAGCCGGGTTTCAACACTTCATTTGTTGAATCAGTAATATTGGCTTCAGATCCTCTAATATCGCTCTAGTAAACAAGTTTGTTTCAGGTGTCACGAAGGCATACATAGACTGGGTCGACTACCTCTAATAAAGTCAACACCTACCTTGCACTGTCACTGATTTCCAGCCAATTAAAGACAGACAAGTACAGATTAGCATGCGTGTCACCGTCTCCATGATCAGCATTCATGTGTTCCTCTCTCCACCTGGCCGACGAAGAGCGTAAATCATGTGATCGCTGATCATGTGACCCTCACATACTTGCGTGCAGCTTTGGGGTGTGACCACGTGCACTTGCCCGAGCCAGTACCCGGTGTCAGGCTGTGATCGTCATGAGCAAGGCAGCGAGAAATGACTCCTCTCGGAGACTCCCGTTTTCACGAGTTGTTGCAAATTGACGATATTTGCCGACAAAACTACCGATTTCTTTTGTTTTCTTACACTATTTGAGTGTCTTACTGTTACCGGAGATTCCGATGACTAACTTGTCATCAGAATCTCCGGACCCACACAAAAAGGTGCACCCGTGCCCCATATGCACACAAAAAATGATACATCAAACTGCAAAAATGATGGTCTCATCAGAAGCTGCATAGTTTTATTAAGCCATATTTATATGCTTCACATGTGTATTTTATTTATTTATTTATATATTTATTTATTTATCTGTATGTTTGTTTGTTTGTTTGTTTATTTATCTTCATTCATTCATTCATCCATTTAATATTCTTAGTAACTTGAATAGAAAAATATGCAACTTGCAGGATTGCAAGTAAAGGCCCGGAATAAAGTCCAGACAAAAAGCTGCACCCGTGCCCCATATGCACACAAAAAATGATACATCAAACTGCAAAAATGATGGTCTCATCAGAAGCTGCATAGTTTTATTAAGCCATATTTATATGCTTCACATGTGTATTTTATTTATTTATTTATTTATTTATTTATTTATTTATTTATTTGTATGTTTGTTTGTTTGTTTATTTATTTATCTTCATTCATACATTCATCCATTTAATATTCTTAGTAACTTGAATAGAAAAATATGCAACTTGCAGGATTGCAAATAAAGGCCCGGAATAAAGTCCAGGAAATCCGCGATATAATATAATATCTTTATTTTGTACTCGTGGTACACTTTATATATTCAATACGTATATGACAAATTTGAAGTGGGAAATCAATATTTAGGTGAGAAGTAAAAAGTCACAGTGTAAGAATTATAATGAACCAACATGAAATAACAAGGTCAACATAACTGGAGACCATGTTGGCAGCAGACTCTCTGTCTAAATACTTATATTTACATGTATCAGGGAGGTGTATCATACACCTCCCTGCATGTATTGACCGATGTATTGACTTTAAATGCGCGTGATGCTTTTCGGGGCTCGATCCATACATATGCTTGATTATGTGATCACACTGTCCAAAAATGAGATTATCAGAATATTAATTCAAACACATTAAGTGACCTGATCGGATTAAGTCCAATGAGCACATTTTTATATGGTTAGATTGGAGCGCCCTACTATCCAGCCCAGGTTACTAGCCACTTTGATTATGTGTTAACTTGTTCAGTAATTTTATATAGGCCTATACTCACCTGGACTAATCAAACTCGACCACAGAGCTGCTGGGAGACCTATTATGCTGAAATGGAAATGGATTTTGATCCTTACAGAGTTTCGTCAAGGGGGCGGGGGGCACAGAATCTTGGTACCAAATAGTTATGTATGTGCGAGGGCTGGCTTAAAAGTTCCAAGCCTAAGTGGGATATCTCAATCGTATTGAAACAATCTTTTGCCACCAACAAGTACAATCATTTAATGACTCATAGACATATATCGAAGGCGGGGTACCCCAGGGATCAGTTCTTGGTCCTCTCGTGTTTCATGTTTATGTAAATGATATCACTAATATCTTTAGGTCTACCATAAAGTTGTTCGTCAATGATGTAACTTTGTTTATTACCGTCGACGATCCCATCAGCCCAGCCACTGCCATCAACAGCGACCTGAAATCTATAGAGACCTGGTCCCACCCATGGCTTGTCACTTTCAACAGTACCAAAAGCAAATCCATGCTATTCACTAAAAAGAAGACTCAAGTTCAAAAGCCACCAATTGTTTTCGTCGGTAACCCTTTAGAGAATATATCAGAATATAAATTTGGTGTAATTTTCAATTCTGATTTGGCATGGTCATTAACTACATAAATCCCCTTATGTGCAAAGCCAGGAAACTAATTGGAATACTAAAACTACAATATAGACTCACATACTGGAGTATGGAGATGTAGTTTGGAGTGGATGTACTCAGCCGGATGCTTCATCGCTTGAAAGTGTTCAACTGAAGTGTTCAACTGGGTGCAGCCCGAGTAATAAATGGGGAAACCTGTCACACCAGTCGTAAATTACTATACAGTGAGACGGGATGGAAGACTTTGGCTAAACGTCGAGGCAAGCATAGATTGACATTCCTATATAAGATAATACATGAGCTAACACCCGATTACCTTGAAGTTCATAACTTAATTCCAGGAAACGTGTTTTCTAGAAATGCATACAATGTAGGATCAAAAAATGATATAAGCCAGGTATACACAAGAACTAGTACTGTAATACAGCAATTCTTTTATACCAGCAACCAGTCGTCAGTGGAATATGTTGCCCAATTCAGTTCGAAATTTTGAGGATCTTGATACATGTCAGCGTAAATAAAGCAGATAAACCAAAGGTTAACGATTTATTCTACATTGGCAGCCAGAAAGTAAACATTCCACATTCTCGAATTAGAATGGGCTGCAGCCAGTTGAACCACTACATGCATAAAATTGGCATCGTGAGTTTCCCCAGTTTTGCCTATGGAGCAACAGTTGAAAATTCTTACCACTTTTTCTTTGAATGTGTTCGCTTCATTATGGAACGTAACACTCTTCAAACATTTATTATAACCAAGGCTCCGTTTACATTAAATACACTACTTAATGGAAGATGAAAATGTTCAAAAGCTGCTAATGTAGCTATCTTTGAATCTGCACAGACATACATTATCCGCACTGGCAGATTCAACTGAGGCCCGTACTGGTTTCACTTGGTAGCTTGTATGTACAGTTATTATCTGTTACAAAGGTATGGGTAGGCCTGTCATTTAAGTGGCCACGTAAGAGCAAACACCAATACTTTTCTAAATGACTATTTTAAACACTGCTTGTATCAAACACGTCTTACAGTCAATGCAAAATACTTATTACTCGGACCACTATCTGTGACGTCTAGTGGTGTCAACAACTTGCATACTGTTATGTGGACGTCAATATATAGTGTCCGGTGGTTTGTCTCCTTTATCTTTTACACCGTACTCTGTATTTTACTTTTTTTTTTTTTTTTTTTTTTTTTCGCTAGAGAAATTTGTATCGGCCATGCCTGTTTTCCGGTTGCATTGATAAAATAATAAAAGGCTCCGAAACATGTTGAGTAGTTACCCGCTGAAGACCCTTTAATTTATTTGGGCTGATACAGCCTATGTCAAAATTTTACAGAGGAACGTGTGCAATATAGACAATAGTAATTCCATATGTATACAGGTTAGACAGGGACATGTTATCTTATGGGGAGTAAAGAGTTCGAACTGCGGAATAGGATATCGACTACTAGGAAGTGGTTCTGGGCAAAAAGACACAAATACAAATATGTTTAAACCAAAACTGGTTATAGAGCAATCATCAAGTACCGGCAACCGAAAGGGCGAACTCCAACACAGATACATATTTAGTTTAAAGGTATTTGTTTATGCTGGATTGCCCAATAGTACAAAACATTATCTGATCTGGGGATTGTCCGGACACGAAGACGCACAATTAGGCCTATGTATACAAGACAATTCAAATCGTGATAATGTGACCATGAGATGACCATGATATAAACTAGGCTATAGATACTAAATTTCGAATTGAGATAGAACAACTGAACATTATGTATAATACAGATGGATGTAAACAAACTTAGGCACGTGTTTACACACCCGTATGCAATGACCATCGGTGGTGACTGAAAAGGATATACTGGCCCGATCATCACCCATCCGCACTCCCGGCGTCCACCATATGGCCCTGGGGGGGGGGGGGGGGGGGGGGGGGGGGGGGGGGAAGCATGCGACGCAGGGATGCGCGAATGCATACCGCTTGCGGCGGCCGAAGCACTATGGCGGCATACGGGCGCAGCCACCGTGGAGCCACCATTGCACCCAACAGCTCGGGTGTTCTTTCCCGGTGCTTTGTAGGGACCCCAGGGGTTGACAATGGAACAGTTATATTCAGAAATTTCTGTCTTTCCTGGATGTATTTGGGGAAGAGGAGCCAAAAGTGTTCAAAATCCCTATTTGGATGGGGGCAGATACACGTGGGTCGCTGTATTATATTATCATGTTTTTATGAAAATTGAATGCGGGCGCAAGCAGTGACGCTCCACGTGACACTTGTTTGTGAATGGGTGTCGTTTTAACTTCTCAATATGCGTTTTATGCAAACTGTGAAAATTCTGTGTTTCAGACGCACCACGAGTTCTGCCCTGCTCGTTGGTGCCCCCGGTGTAAAGGGGGAGATTCTTAAATAAATAAATAAATAAATAAATAAATAAATAAATAAATAAATATTAACTTTGTGGAGATCAGAATTTAGCTTAGAGAAACCTTGTTGAAGCTGCGAATGACAAATATTTTCAAATCTCTGCCCATGAGAATAGAAATTCGGAACATGGCCAATAGCAAGCAAGGTGGCTTTGAGCTTAGACTTGAATATCAGGAGGGAAATCGAATTTCAAATATCAGTGAGCATGTTATTCCATAGTCGTATGGCATCAGGAAGGAAAAAATGCTCAAGGCGTTGTGTTCGGCATTTCATTGGGCGTAGACTGCTGGCGGACCCATTTCGGAGCCTTGGACCATCAAGTGCAGAAGCATGATGTACAAGATCGGATAGGTACCTCGGAGTTAAGTTATGAAACATTTTGTAGAAGAGAAGCAATTTAAAGTATTTGCGTCTGTCAGCAAGCGATGGCCAACCAAGCTCATTTAAGACTTTTACATGTGACGCGTGTTTCAGTGCGTGCATATCTTAGCTGCATGCTTCGTACTGGAAGGACTCAGAAAGATCACATAGACCTTGCCCTCGCAGATAACACAACCATATTCAAGAATTTTGCCTCGCCATTAAAAAGTATAGCCTCTCCAGAGCTTTACGGGATAACTTACATTTTAATCTTCGTAGAAGTCCAATCCGTTGACTGGCTTTATTTGTGACATGTGTGACGTGAGCACGCTAGGAGAGATTGCTGGATAACGTAATGCCGAGATGTGTATGGGTGTCTTCCTCTTGTATGGCAGCACCACATAGAAAGACCGGAGGATGTTGGGGGTTCTTGGTCTTGGCAGAGAAAATGACTGATACGGATTTTACAGCATTGAAAATCATGTGCCATAATTTACCCCAATTGTGAATAAAAGAGAGATTTTGGTTCAAGTTGCGTGCTGGGTCTCCTGGGTTTTGGACTATTTCGAGTATACTGGTATCATCAGCGAAAATACGGACATCACAGGTCAGATCATTTACAATATCACTTATGTACACTGGAAATAATAACAGACCTAATATGGACCCTTGCGGGACTCCAGCCTGAAGAAAGAAGCCAGGACAAAGTTTGTCCGTGGATGATTACGCCCTGAAAGCGGTTAGAAAGGTAACTGTCTCTCCATCTAATAATCCCTTGTGATAAGCCAAGCTTTTGCACCTTGAAAAGGAGACCAACGTTCCATATCTTATCGAGGCCTTAGAGATGTCTACGAACACCATTCTGGCCTCCTTGGAATTTTAAAGTCTATTGTAGATGTTATGGAGAATACTAACTAGTTGGTTGATTGTTGATTCACTTGCTTTAAAACCACAGTTCTTGTCAGTGATAGATTGTTACCTAATTGCAATTCATGCAGGAAATTAAAAACCAGTCGTTCAAATATTTTTGAAACTTTACAGAGTAGTTAAATGGGGCGATAGTTACTTTTTATTTGTTTATTGGACTTTTTAAACACTGGACAAATGTTGGGGCGCTTCCAGGAATCAGGAAATTTGAAGACACGAAGAGACAAGTTGAAAATTTTCACCAGTGGCTTGATGAAGGAGTTAGCAGTATTTTTAAGGTAATAATTTCTTATATTTTCAGTTCCTGAGCAGACGTTAGTCTTAATGAGGATAAAACTGTCCAAATGCTTTCTTCTTTGATCGTGAATTTTCCCATCCGTGCGTCTGTGCGATACGTGAGATGGGGCAGGGGAGGGGCATCATTGGCGATGTGAGTAACACAGTGGCTAGCAAAATATGCATTAAATACTTCGCACTTTTCGGTAATACTAGAAATAATCTTACCATCTTCAATGATGGGGGGTATATCTTCATGAATTTTGCTTCCGACTACAGATTTGGACAAGTTCCACCATTGTTTGGGATTTGTGTTTTCTCATCCAGTTGTTAATACGTAATTTTGAAAAGTATGTGTCAATCAAACGCTTGAGGGCATTGGCAACTTTGGTGCTTTTCTTTTTATAAAACTGGTAAAACCTATCAAATCTAACATTGACATCCAGATTGACAGGCCGAGGCATTTTAGATAGCCTCTTGGATCTTTTCCAGGCGCGGTTGCCCTGGCATATATATATATATATATATATATATATATATATATATATATATATATATATATATATATATATATATATATATATATATATATATATATATATATATATATATATATATATATATATATATATATATATATATATATATATATATTTAAAGTATGTGTGTCAACACACACTTTTCTGTTTTTCCTCGAGTTCTTTATTTCTTTCTTTCTTTCTTTTTTCTTCTTTACCAGCAAATTTGTCCGACACTTTTCTCGGACACTATTATACATAGAAACTCCAAACTTGGCATGATTGTACCTCCATACAAGGAGTTTGACCGTTTTATACAAAGGAATGAAGATGTTTAAAATTATGCAAATTAGGGGCATTTGACATTTTAAATCTTGATAAGTATAATAGATAGAGATGTCATTCCAACTCTTACTAGGGGGTTATTGACAATTGCGCATCCAATGAATTCAAAACAAAAGATGTAACAATTTAAATTATGCTAATTAGCAGCATTTGAAATTTTAAAACTTGAATATCTTCAAAACTATTATAGATAGAGATGTCATTTCAACTTTTACCACGGGTTGTTGACCATTGCGCATGTAATGAATCTAAAACAAAAGTTGTAGCAATTTAAATTATGCTAATTAGCAGTATTCGAAATTTTAAATCTTGAATATCTTTAACACTATAATAGATAGAGATGTCATTCCAACTTCTTGTAGGGGGTTGTTGACCATTGTGCACCTAATGAATTACAAATGAAATTTGTAGCAATTTGAATTATGCTAAATAGCAACATTAGAAATTTTAAATGTTAAATAACTTCAAAGCAATAAAAGATAGAGACGCCATTCCAACTTCTACCCCTGTATTATGGAATAGTTGTACATTGCCATACCAATATGCTTTAAAGACACACACACTGATTTGCTATGCAGCAAATCATCTTTCCTAGTTCATATCTGCAGTTACCCAAGGTTTGTCCTTGGGCCGAATGGTTACTTCTTCACATGGGATAAACTGCTTTGCTGTAGTTAAGAATAGGTCAGACCAATAACAGTCTATGCGTGCAATGCAATCGAACACGTCGAAGCCAGTGTCCCACGGAGCGGAGCATAAAGCAGTGTTAAGCCCTTGAAAATAAGCTATTTTGAAGTTCCATACGGCTGTCTTGAAAGAGTGGTCTTTTTAGCGTGAGAGTGAGAAAGAGCACAATAGATCCAGCAGATTACTTGAATACTCATTTGTTCTCGGTGGTTCATCTATCAGTTGGAAAAGATTGAAGTGTGCTACGAGATTGTACAGAGACATACCAAGTTCGCTATCAGAGTGAGTGGAGTTGCATTCAAAACATTTATCGTTGAAGTCCCCGGTAGGTATCAGTATATGAGGGTTACTCTGTACAGCGGAAGAAACGGAATTATGTAAAGACTCCAGGAAAGCATTACGGGTTGGCTGGGTGGTCGGTAGTAGGTCCCGGTCAGAACTGATCCGCGTTTGGTTTATATCTCCACCCATATGTATTCACAGTTTTGGTCCACTACCTGTCGGACGATCTCTTCTAAACGGAGGTTGAAAGTTGTCGATATGTAAGAGTTGCTTTGGGTAGCTTGCATCAAGCCAGGTTTCGGAGACAGTAATTATATTTTGACACTGCGAGCATTGCAATGACATACCTTAAGTTGATTGACAGTTAAAGGCGTCATTAGGTCCTGGGTTGGGATGCACACCAATGGATAAGTCAAAGTGTTTACAATTACACTGATAATATGCCGTACGCACAAAAATACACTGAAAAGAATGTTTACAATTATTACCAAGACACAATAGGAAGCGGTGATCTGATCACTCATTGATGGACAATTAGCATGAATAACTTTTGTAATACCTGAAATAAGAATAGATATGAACAGGCCTTTGAATGCTCCATATTGTTCAGTGCTATACATCCCATTGTGAATGATCCACCCTGCATAAAGCCTTCAAGATATCTTAAAATCATCACAAGGATCACTGTGACTCTCCCAAAAAATTGGTGTTACAGGCCTAACAAGCACCAGTGGCCTATCCTGTTCATAGTACCACAGTATCTCAATGTATTTCTGTTTTTTAGCGAGCTTCATATTTTGTGAAAATAGTCATAATATTAAACAGAAAACACGTGTAACAAAATAATAATAAATGTAACAAGAAATACACAAAAATGAAAAAAAACACGTAGAACTGATTTGACAGCAGATGCATAACCTGGAAAAATGAAGACACGAACCAAATGTACCGTAGCTAATAAGAAGGGCAGTACACGTCACTCCTTGCAGGTTAGAACATTTATGAAGCACAATAAATTCTGTCACAGAGCGCATCTAGCTTTGTCTTTTCAACATAACACTATGGAAGATGTATTACTGGGCATATAGAAACGACCCGCAATCAAAACACCAGAATATGAGAAAACGTGGTCTACATGTTGACGTCGATGAATCAATAACATGAGGAAATAGACATACTTTCAATGCAAAGCGTTGACTAAAGGGTCCGCCGGGAAAAAAAATATCTGCCATTTGCTCAAATTAGATCATGGTGACACAAAAATTTAATCAGTTCATCTTGCCAGGTAAGATAAGCATATTGCCAAATTTGAGCAAAATACATGGAGGCATTTCTGTAGATATCGCGGTCACGAGAATGTGTGCATCCGGACGGACATCTGGATGGACGGACAACCCGAAAACAGAAAGCCCCCCCCCCCCCCTCTACGGGGCGGACCCTTAAAAAATAGAGTCTACCAACAGGATAAATACATGTGGCTACAGCCCAGTAGCTGAGAATATGAGGGGAAAAAAGTTAAGCTTCCGTGGCAATCAACATTAATAAAAAATATATTGAGTTAATTGGAAATAAAATGGAATGGCCTAAGGGGCTTGAGATTGACCAAATATACCACATAAGAGCTCAATGGACCTTACGAACATAGTCATGCTATATGCACCATATCCATCAACGTAATGAATGAACCATATTAACATTGTAATCAGTTCGTCTATGCAGTACATTATGAAATTTAAGGTACCAATGACTGGAACGTTAACAACCAATAATCCTTCGTTTACCATGAAAGGTTCGACGTTTGGCTTACGTTGCAATCAGCATTAATGGCATATATAGAATAAATTGAAAGTAAGATCAATTGGTTAATAAAGCTTGAAATTATACAATTATTACATATAAGTATATTCGCTGTACCATTTAATATCGCCATAATAAATGAACCATATTAACACCAACAGTAGCCAGCCTATGGAGACATGTAAAGGGATAACCTAGATAATACAGACGCGAGCCAGTAAAAACTGCACCTGTAATAATGGCAGTACATGTCACATCTGCGAGGCACGGTGAGTTCTGTCACAGAGCTGTTCACAATGAAAGGGACACAAAATTATTCTCGTGAAAGATATACTATATGAAACTAGTGAATGGCGCGATAACAAAACTCATTCCTACATGTATCGTGACGGTCTGCCGCAGGTAGGAATTTTGACGTACGGGGTGATGCATAATGTACGATGTTAGCATATGTGAAGACGGCAATACATAATGTTAAGAACATATACACTAGTTAAATAAAAATTAACCGTTAGACCCACTTAGTAGGTTGAATCTGATGGAAGATATCCTTATGTATATCTCTGTGGTCAAACTGTAGCTTAATGGTACGTTAATGGATATACTTGAATAGTAGAACTGTAACATAACCATAAGCTACGTTGAAATAACAGTATACAGTACGTAGCAGTTGACACACACTGATTGTCTCAAGTTTAAATTTCAAGCGTGGCAGGACATAATAAATTACTATGGTAGATGTATAGCACAAAAGAGACAGTATTTTGGTCAACATGTTGATATTAATCGGCAATGTGGTACTTCTTCATGTACAACACAATCAAATATCACAGGGCATGAACAATAAAGGAAAGATGTCCATGTATGGCGCAATCAAACATCGAATGACAGTAATCAAATATCGAATGACAATAATGCAAAGCATGTACGTGTATAACGCAAATTAAAGAAAGAGAACCGTAGAGTTGGTTGATTGAAATTGGAGTCGAGCTTTCATAAAAAAAACAAAAAAACTGTCAAGCTACGAGATATGAAATGCATTATAACAAAGATGCTACAGCTCAACGACATTCTGCGATGGATAGATGTACACATAATTTATGTATGTCGAGGATCCTACAATATATGGAATACATCAAGAGAAACAAAGATGCATCTCTTGCGCAAATGTATCGAGTTCAAATATAGTTACATATGATGTCCAATCGGAGTCCCAAGTCATATATTAAGCACAGTAAATAGGTGATAACTATCACTTTGCAGGGGGGGGGGGTGGGGATGAAAAGAGTCCAGTAGTTCATGTACGTTTTCTTCTTACTTCTTAAACTTCTCTAAGTCCCCTTTATTGTGTATTTGTACGACATGGTCTCCATTTTAGGGGATGATGCACCTTCCTTTTCCACTGATAGGGAGTGGGCTACGGAATTCAAGCGTGGCAGACAGAGCCTTGACGAAGACGCGCATCCAGGAAGGCCTTCCAACAGCAACCATTCCCGAAAACATGACCGGGTGCAAATTGACATGGTGGCTGATCTACGATTGGCCCCTCGACATATTCCCAGTGTTGTGGGCATCACTCATGAAAAGGTTGAGCACATTATCACCAGGGACGTGCTATAGATAGCAAGTTCCTGTTATCACCAAGGAGTTGGGAATGAAAACAGTTTCTGCAAGATGGGTGCAAAGGCTCTTAGTACTTGATCAGAAACGTGTCAGATTTCTGGCATTCCGTGACAATTTATACCGTTCTGAAGCAGATCCCGAGGATTTTTTGGCCCGATTTGTAACAATAGGAGAGGCCTGCATTAATCACTGTGAACCAGAAACCAAAACTCAGTCTGAACAATGGGAAGCATACGGGATCACCACCCCTTAAAAAAGCCAAGTCGGTTCCTTCGGCTGGAAAGGTGATGACTTCAGTATTTTGGGATTTCAAGGGTATTTTGCTGATTGAGTATCTTGAAAGAGGCCAGACTATCAATGGAAGATATTATGCTGACCTAGTGTGACACTGTCACTGACAGTTGCGTGAAGCTATCAATCTAAGCGACGGGAAATACTCACTAGAGGAGTCCTGTTCCACCAAGACAATGCTCCTATTCACATGATTCATGATTGTGGCTGCGAGCTCATTGACGATCCTCCTTATCACCCAATTTAGCACCGCAGACTTCCACCTGTTTCCCAAAATGGAAAAAGAACTAGCCGGTTGCCATTTTCCTAGTAATGATGACGTCATCTCCCCTGTGAATGACTTTTTTTTTTCTGAACTGGCATCCAGGCCTTGCAGCATCGCTGACAACAAAAAGGTGTAAACCTGGAAGGGAACATGGGGACTATGTAGAGAAATAAATGAAAATCATCGACTTTGTACGGGTCTTTCACAGCTAGGCTTAGAACTTTTCAACCAGTCTTCGCCAAAGTATTTATGTCCAAAAGAAACTGGATAGCCCAATAGCTATAATGAGTCGCTAGTCAAGGGGTTCTCCAGACATATAGAACACACAATAAATATACAAGACACACAGGACAGTTCAAAGCAGTTTGCAAGTTGGAATACGAACAGGTGTGACAATAATTATTAGTTAGCAAAACGTCTTGTGTGGGTAATATAAAAAAATGAACAGCTAAAAAAAATCAATATTTAACATCTAAAAGGCTCCCAGTTGACACATCATAAGGAGCCTTCGTGCCACTCGCGGTCAAAGGCTATAGAAATGTCAAGGAAAAAACATTCTGGCCTCTTTGCCTAGTTCCAGGCCACTGTAGACTTTGTGAACAATACTTATCAATTGGTTATTGTGGAATCATTAGAAATGAAGGCAGAATTTCGCATAGTTAGATTATTACAAACGAAAAACGAAATCGGAGTGCCACCCCTTAAAAGTTTCCAATTTTCCAATTCACGGTAGATGATCGTAACGGCGTATATGAGACTGACTTTATGGAAATCTCCCAGCTGAACGGGAGGAAACGACCGTTCCAAGAGTCAAAATGCTTGAGTGCGATGATTCATCAGGAACCACTGCCACGAAAAACATTGTTCGGCGCACAAGTGCTCGCACAAGTGCTCGCAACGTTCAGTCAGTCAAGCTTCCGTGCTAATATACGCCGGGGTGGGGCGGGGGGGGGGGGGGCGGGAGCAGGAGGAGTGGGTAAAGAGGTTGGACCTCGAACATCTATGCGTTCAATAACAAACAGAGGGCCATATCTGCAATAAAATATTGTGTATTCATCTGTGCAGTCAATTATTTGTGCTAATAAGATGGTGGCGGATGGGCCTAAAACCCCGGACCCCGCACTTAGGACCAAACATGTACGCTTGATCGTTCCAAATTTCGCGGAAAAAGGGGTATATTTTGAGCCTCGACGCGGTCCGCGAAATCGGAAATTAGGGGTGTTTTTCATGGGTCAACATCCGCGTAATGGAAGCCCAATATAGATGCAGTAATTATTTTGTATGCATTACATTATTTTCATATATCAGGGCAACACACTAAAAAGTCATAAATCATACATACATACAGAAAAGTTGTCAAATAAATGTAACATCTAGACAGTGTATTAAACTTACAGATTATAGAAAAGTGAATTTCTTTGTGGTATTTTTGAAGGAGGATGGGTACAGTAGTGGTTTTTATCTTAAAACATAATCCATGATTAATGTGATGATATGATCTGTGTCATTGGAATTTTGGGGAAATACAGGCTATGGATCTATAGGCTTAAATGGTCGATAATGTCAGTTCCAAGTTTAAACCCAAATCATTAAAAAGCATGGAGAAAATGAAAATGGTTTCACTCATGACAATTAAATTAATCCAGATGTGAATGTAACAACACTTATATGCTGCATAATGCAGATTTTAAGGCATGGATCACTACATTTGTATCCTTGAAACTGAAAAACAGCGGTACTTTTTGAGGGTCAAAATCTGCCCTTGTTTTTAAAAATTGGGGTACTTTTCCAGGGCAAAAATCTCCTTGTTCTCATCAAAATAGGGGGGGGGGGGTAAACTTCAGGGTAAAATCTTTGAAAAGGGGGTGCATTTTAATTTATGGAACTATCATGTGCTACACTTTTATGGGGAGTGACAGGGCCGGACCTAAAACCACAACGTGGTCACATGGAGCTCCTACATAGAAAGATTTGAAACGAAGTTCACATCTGGACCACCATCCCGCTTCACGTTTGGCATCATTTCTCCGTTTCTGAACACACCAACAAGCTGTAACTCACCAGTTTATTCCAAAAACTATTTTCTACAAGTATATCACACAGATAAACCATTGAAATCCGCATATATCCACAGCAACAGGCCTATAATTGTCGAAAATGTCCCACAAAATCCATTTCGGGCAAAAAATCCGACATTCCAGGGTCAAATTCAAAAGGGTATCCCATCCTGAATAGCGTTCGTTCCGTGGCATTAGCGATATGACACTTCCCATGGCTGTTGCACCCGGATGTGACATATCATTTGGTTTTTTCTTCCTCGTTTTAGCCTTCTTCTGGCGGCAGAGTCAAAGAAGTGATCTATGCAAATGAAAACACCCCCCCCCCAAAAAAAAAAAAAAAACAAAAACAAAAACAACAAAAAAAAACAAAAAAAATAACAAAACAAAAACAAAACAAAAAAACAAGCAAAGAAAAAAAACAAAAACAAAAAAAAAAAAAAAACCAACAAAAAAACAAAAACAAAAAGAACACTAATTCATTGCAAATTAACAAGAGAAATGATTTCCTTCAAGATAAAAACATATGGATCTGACCACGTAGCATCCAAATTTAAAAGGTAGTGGGTATTGTTACGGTTACCGTTACTGTGGTTACGTGACTGCTTTAACAATAGCATGGTCATAGGGAAGCTGTTATAAATAAATACCGCGGTAACCACTGCATAATAGTACCATCACATCACTGCCGTAAATGTAACGTGGATAGGGCACTGAAGGAAAAGTTCATCTTACGGCAGCCGTAATTGTACGGATCTTATGTTAGTGTCGGCCTATCAGCTACCCAATTTTTGTTAACTAGTTATAGGGCTGAAGAGATAACTTTTTATAGCTACTAATATGTTCAAATGCCGTTTTTCATGGAAATTGGAAATCAGGCGAAGCCTACATAAATTCCTTTATGTTTGCACGTGTGATTCAGTCAGAGAGGCCCTTTTTCCTGCCGTATGCATGGCTGCTTTGCGCGTGCCTTCTGATATCGGCATATGCTTAATAATAATAATAATAATAATGATGATAATAATAATAATGATAATGATAATAATAATGATAATGATGATGATGATAATAATAATAATAATAATAATAATAATAATAATAATAATAATAATAATAGTAATAATATATAGGCCTGTGTGTGTGTGCGTGTGTGTGTGTGTGTTGTTGTTTTCCCTTTTGATTTATTTTTCTAATAAAGGAACAAACTTTATTCCGAAGAAATAAACGATTGAGAGGAAAAATACTGAATTTGTTCTCGAGTAGACAAGACCCGGAGTTTCTGCTGGCGTGACTACACAGACAAGCTGATATATCAGCCAACACAGACATATTGTTTTTCTTTCTTTCTTTCTTTCTTTCTTTCTTTCTTTCTTTCTTTTCTCTCTCTGTCTCTCTGTGCCTCTCTCTCTCTCTCTCTCTCTCTCTCTCTCTCTCTCTCTCTCTCTCTCTCTCTTTCTTTACAGGCAAATTTGTCCCGACATTTCATTTAAAAAGTATTATACGTAGAAACTCCAAACTTGGCATGATTATACTTCCATACATGAAGTCTTGAGTTTTTATAAAAAGTTTTAACAATTTTGCAAATTATGCAAATTCGGGCCATTTTAATTCTTGGATATCTCCAAAATTATTATAAGTACAGGTAACCAATACAATTTCAATTAATATATTTGTAACACTGCACATTTTTGTAGTTTACATGTGACCTCTAAAGGTCAAAGTTTAAAGTGATTTGGACCTTTGAAATTTTCTTCTAGCCATAACTCAATCAATTTATATCCAATTTTGATCATGTTGCACTCAGATTGTAGCTATTGTAACACCACACGTTTTTGTAATTTACATGTAGCCTCTGAAGGTCAAAGATCTAGGTTATTTGGACCTTTGAAATTTTCTTCTAGCCATAACTCGATCAATTTTTATCCAATTTTGATCATGTTTAACTCATATTATAGATATTGTAACATTGCACATTTTTAATATTTATGTGACCTCTAAAGGGCAAAGATCAAGGTCATTTGGACCCTTGAAATTTTCATCCAGTCATTACTAAGCCAGTTTCCATCCAATTCTAATCATATGGACTCAAATGGTAGGTATTGCAAAACCCTGCACATTTTTGTAATTAACATATAACCTTTAAAGGTCAAGGTCATTCAGCCCTTTGAAAGTTTCAGCTGGCCATAACTTGGTCAATTTTCATCTGATTTGGTTCATGTTGGGCTTAAATTATAGGTATTGTAACACTGTACATGTTTGTAATTTACATGTGACCTCTAAGGGTCAAAAATTAAGGTCATTTGGACTTTGAAAGATCCATCCAGCCATAAGCTTAATGGAATGTGAAGTACCAAAGGAACAATGTTGTAGCATTTAATATTTACAACTTTTGAAGGCACACAGACAGATTTGCTTTGAAGCAAATTTTCTTTTCTAGTTTTTACTATTTTCTTTGATCCTTCCTGCTCTTGGCTCATAACTCGGTCATTTGGCCATGAAATACTTAAGGGTCTGAAGCTGTCTAGAATGGGTAGTAAACAAATCCAGTAGTTTGGTTGACATAGAAAATTTTACTTGATTGATAGGATTTCATATATACGAGTACGGAAACGGCAAAAATCGTACAACTTGATATTACATGTACAATGATTCCATGTGCCGACACTGGTACGGTTTCTTATACGTATACGGTACGATTTTTCTTACCGCACCATGTCGAGATTGAAATCGTACCCGTAGCCGAAACGGACGGGAAATTACCTTGAAATGATGTGAAATGTTACATAATTTGGTGGTGTATCTCTGGTATTTTAGGATTGAAGCCAGGTGGGAGCTGTCCTGTACCCTTGGGTGATCCGCCGCAAAAAGACGACGGACCGCGCACCGCTTATATGGAATCACACCATTTGCATAATCGTACGCCGTACCCGTATCGTACATATGGAATCATAGCTTAAAACTCTTTCTCCTCTTATTAACTATAGTACCGGTACACTGATTTGAAGCAGTATTTTGTACTTTCATTTTAATCTTTAAAAAGTGATCCTTTTTGCCCTGTTTTTACTACTATAACCATTGGCAAAACATATACAATCATATATAGGCCTAAATAAATGCATGGAAGGGGGGTTTTTTTGTTTTTTGTTTTTTTTTTATTTAGAAATTGTGATCTCGGTCTTTCCGTAAGTGATCCGTGATGCCAGCCGTCCCCAAGTCAGGGCCCATATGTGCATTTTACAACTTGTGTACTTTTGTCAGTTTTGGCACAATAAGATGTTTTGAGTCATCCCCTCAAGATGACCAGAGATGTGATCAATCCAAATATTGAACTGAGCATGGTTTACTGCTATGGTTATGTTGTGTGAAATTATTGACTTTTAGCCAAAATAGGAGAATAACCGAATGCTAAAATATTGCAGTATGTCGAGGCTGTATCGCGGATTTCAGATTCGCCCCTGGTCGTGGGCCAACTTCGCCAGTGGGACACAGCCATAAGGCAGCGTTTCCCAGGTCTATGGTGGCACAAAAGTGCCAACTAAAATATTTTTCCCTCTCCATGAAAATGCGAAGGCGAAAACAAGAAAATAAGAACAAAAGAACAGCGAAAACAAGAAAACACGACAGCGAAAACACTAAAATTCAAAACGCGAAGGTGAAAATGCGAAAACACAACCGCGAAAATACGACAGAAATTATGTCGTGTTTTCGCACTCGCATTTTCGTGTTTTCGCATTAGCGTTTTCTTGTTTTCTTATTTTCGCAATATCGTGCTTTGGCTTGTTTCACATCCGTTTAACACCTTCCCGTATGTTAGCTAACGGAATTAATCTACTGAATACTTTAACTTTTCTTTGGTTTATACTTGTATTTTACAAATGGATTCAAAGGAAATGTGTGGACGCACCATGAAATAACCCCCCTTGATTGGTGCCCCTGTTGTAACCGGGCCAAAGCCACGAAGACTGAACTCTGCCTTAATTGCCCCATCCCTTTTCCAATTCCGTTTTGAGGGAATTGGAAACTTTCTTGTCTGCAAAACAGACTTACTTTGCGTTATTGTTAAATGGCGATTGAAGTGCGTGTCGCGCTGTCAGATCAATTATGTAAGCAAACACAGTTCGCAACTAGGAAAGATGATTTGCTGCATAGCAAATCAGTGTGTGTGTCTTCAAAGCATATTGGTATGGCTATGTACAACTATTCCATAACACAGGAGTTGAAGTTGGAATGGCATCTCTATCTATTATAGTGTTGAAGATATTCAAGATTGAAAATTTCGAATACTGCTAATTAGCATAATTTAAATTGCTACAACTTTTGTTTTAGATTCATTACATGCGCAATGGTTAACAACCCCTTAGTAGAAGTTGGAATGACATCTCTATCTATAATAGTTTTGAAGATATTCAAGTTTTTGAACTTTCAAATGCTTTTAATTAGCATAATTTAAATTGCTACAACGTTTGTTTTAAATTCATTAGATGCGCAATGGTCAATAGCCCCCTAGTAGAAGTTGGAATCACGTCTCTATCTATTATACTTTTGAAGATATATAAGATTTAAAATTTCAAATGCCCCTAATTTGCATAATTGTTAATATCTTCATGCTTTTGTATATAATGGTCAAACTCCTTGTATGGAGGTACAATCATGCCAAGTTTGGAGTTTCTATGTTTAATAGTGTTTGAGAAAAGTGTCGGACAAATTTGCTGGTAAAGAAGAAAGAAGAAAGAAAGAATGAAAGAATGAAAGAAAGAAAGAATGAAAGAAAGAAAGAAAGAAAGAAAGAAAGAAAGAAAGAAAGAAAGAAAGAAAGAAAGAAAGAAAGAAAGAAAGAATTTCAGGAAAAACAAAAGAGTATGCATTGACACACACTTTAATAAAGAACTCGAGGAAAAACAGAAAAGTATGTGTTGACACACACACTTTAATAAACAATTTCCGGAAAAACAAAAAAAGTGTGTGTTGACACACACACTTTAATTAGCCTCCATCTTCTTTTTAAATCCTATTTTTATCCCCCGCCTCCTTTAGAGAAATAAACCAATCAAAAACAGATGGAGAGAAAGAGAGATGTCATTTTGTATGCACGTTCCATGCTGCATACACTATACCAGATGAGGGGTCCAGATGGGCGGTCTTCACAGATCATGATCATGACAAGGTGACGACTGAGACAAGTGTCCTGTTTATGATAAACAAACATCAATCCCAGCATATACTAGAATTTTAAAAACTGAAAACACACACACACACACACACACAGAACGCCTTATATGTGTTGAAAATCCATTAGTTTCAACCTTGTATCAGTGATAATACTGTGCATTGTCACATATGAATAAATCAGTCTATCCGTTTCCTAGATTAGACACAGAGGTTAATAGTACATCATGACCGAGGTGATGATGTTACAGTTTGGACGCATGGGTAATTGTTTCTTGCCAGCCAAGGCGAACTGTGTTTGCTTACATAATTGATCTGACAGTGCGACACGCACTTCAATCGCCATTTAACAATAACGCAAAGTAAGTCTGTTTGCAGACAAGAAAGTTTCCAATTCCCTCAAAACGGAATTGGAAAAGGGATGGGGCAATTAACGCAGAGTTCAGTCTTCGTGGCTTTGGCTTGGGTGCTGGTATGTAAGGTTGTCAGGAGTGTTAATTATATGCCAAGCCTATTTCACTGGTTCTTCTGCAAATTTTGGTCTTTCTCGTGATAAAGGGGACCATACACACTGTCATGCTTTCCCCGGGTTTTGCCATTTATATAATTGGGCCTAATGTATAATTTTATTCTGTAGAGATATATAACCAGTGTTACTTTACAAATGAAGATCTGCAATAAACTGATCGCGACACAAAACCGAAACTTCGTGACTGGGTTGCAGCGATAACGCGACAGATCGCTCACACACACACACACACACACACACACACACACACACACACACACACACACACACATTATACATGACCGATCGACCAAGCAAAAAGCAGTGTGCAGAGCCACTTTGCAGACAGACTACGAAAAAGAAAAGACATGAGTCACAGCTCTATGGTAGAAATCTATATTTACCTGTTGAATCAAACGTGATATCGTAATTTTTCATGATGTATTGTACTTTTTCTGTACAGGTTTTGGGCAGCACACATGGTGTAAGCTGTAGTTTGGCAGTTGAATGTGGGTGGGTTTCCGTGTAGATCTCCATGTGCATTCTTTGGAGTGACATATCTTTCAATATTGTGGTCTCCTGCTAGGGTTTCAACCCCCAAAAAATTCCGATAAAGCAAAATCAGATAAAAGATACTCAGTTGGTAAGTTAAATGCTTCATCAGTAGAATTTTAAAAGCGATGTCCATTATGGAAGCAAGTTTGATCATGCACAGCCATCTCAATTATGATTAATTCCGTTCCTTAAATTCCTTAAACATATATAAATCGTAAATGCTTTACAAACTTCGTTGATATGATACCAATAATTGATTTAACATTTTGCTCGATGATAGATGCATATAACAGCATGCACTTTAATCACATGCAGAAATGTAGCTCAAAACATGCTTGGTGGACTTTATCGTGTAGAAAAGAAAAAAATCTGCCATAAAGAGCTCAATTATGTATTACGTCGAAAAATATTGTATAGCAATCTTTTTTAGTGATCAACCACCGAACCGGAGTTCTGGGACTTATGCCAGTGAAATTCGTGGACACGTTTCGGTGCATCATGCATACCTTGTTCCAGCAACAAATAGTGAATGCCTTTGGGTTGGGTTTTTTTTTTTGTTGTTTTTTTTTTTTTTTTTTTTTTTTTGGTTTTTTTTTGTTTGTTTGTTTGGGTTTTTTTTTGTTTTTGTTTTTTGTTTTTTTCGTTTGTTTGTTTTTTGTTTTTGTTTTTGTTTTGTTTTTTGTTTTGTTTTTTTGTTTTTTCGTATGACATGACATGTTGGGGGGGGGGGATATTATAACTTTTATGTCAAAACACTTTTTTTAGACCCATTTTTTCACTGAACGATTATTCGATTATTTTTCCACACGAACACTACCTGTGAAGGACTTGTCTTCTTGGTCCTTGGCGCTGATAATTTTGTCACCAGGATTTCCATGACTCAGCATCAATTTCCTCAGACATGACTGGCTTTAAGTTTATTTGTTTGTTTACTTATATGCTTGTTGGCTTTTGTACAGAGTTTAGTTCAAGGATCAAAGTCTAATATTTACCGTAAATATTATCATTAATGCAACATGTATTAAAATGTGCTTTCGAATACCAGTTTTACCTGTTCGCTCGATCTTGGTATCATGACCGTCCGCAAAGTAGTGCAAGATATAGTAATAATAATAGTAATAAAGATAATAATAATAACAACAACAACAACAACAACAACGAGATATAATAATAACAACAACAAGAACAATGAATTTGGAAAACTACCCCGTTACAACAGGGGCACCAATCAAGGGGGGTTATTTCATGGTGCGTCCACACATTTCCTTTGAATTCATTTGTAAAATACAAGTATAAACCAAAAAAATTAAAGTATTCAGTAGATTAATTCCGTTAGCTAACATACGGGAAGGTGTTAAACGGATGTGAAACAAGCCAAAGCACGATATTGCGAAAATAAGAAAACAAGAAAACGCTAATGCGAAAACACGAAAATGCGAGTGCAAAAACACGACATAATTTCTGTCGTGTCGTATTTTTGCGGTTGTGTTTTCGCATTTTCGCCTTCGCGTTTTGAATTTTAGTGTTTTCGCTGTCGTGTTTTCTTGTTTTCGACCAAGGAAGAAAACAGTAAAACAAGAAAACGCGAAAACGCTAACACGAAAACACGAAAATGTGAGTGCGAAAACACGACATAATTTCTGTCGTATTTTCGCGGTTGTGTTTTCGCATTTTCGCCTTCGCGTTTTGAATTTTAGTGTTTTGGCCTTCGTGTTTTCTTGTTTTCGCTGTTCTTTTTTCTTATTTTCTTGTTTTCACTTTCGCATTTTCATGGAGAGGGAAAAATATTTTAGTTGGCACTTTTGTGCCACCATTCAGGTCAAACTGCTCACTTTCTCAAACCTGGGATTTGGAAACTGGGACACACGACCGCGCCACGCTGACAGCAAGTGAGGGTAAGGGAGACGGAGCCAGTGGATTTGCCTTTTAGGAGAGGATATTTTATCAGTGTCATCGCCATTATGTTTTCTAACCCACGCATTTCATTACAACAGTGACCATACTTAATATTCAAGAGATATCACGTTGTAAAATATTCGTGTCCTGGGGATTCTTTTTATTCTTTTCTTATTCAGAGATGCCAACATCCAAAATGCCATTTCAGGGACATTTTAAGTGAGAACACCATGGACAAAACATATTTTACAGAGCATAATTTTCACTTTCAATGCGGGACAGACACAGTATATTGGTCGAAATTTCAATGACTGTCCCTGATAATGACGGACAGTTGGCATCTCGGCTTATTTTATTCGTTAATATCAGGTGACTTGTAAAGGGTTGTATTACAACCCCCCCCCCCCCCCAAAAAAAAACCCTGCACACATAACCACAAATAACAGAAATCGTCATTTTCCGAGTGTAAATACAAGAACTAGAAATGAGAACACATGACCACTAATTGCATGTAGGCATCTGGCCCTTTGAGTGTTCAAATTAAGAGGCAATGTGTACGGAAGTATTCTACAGTTTGCAGGATGACAGTTCACTGAGAGACACCGCAAACCATGTTTTTCTACGGCATGGCAGATCTCTTTACCTTTGTGACGGAGCTTTTTTTTTTCTTTCCTGGATGTGAATCGACAACATTTGTTTGGCATTGAATCCCACAAATATGTTAAATACACCAAATATACATTGTTCCTTGTGGCCGTTTAAGATTCTGGAAATTTGCAAAAAGACTGTCAACTGATGAGTTACATGGATTCAAGTTTAAGAAGGCAATGGGAGGCAAAAACAAAACAAAACAAAACAAAAACACTGAGGCTTGTTGAATGTGCGAGAGCGATTGCCTGTAAACAAATAAAAAGTTTAATACTGAACGTTTGCTAACGTTTTGTCTATTGAACGCAAGACTGATTTAAGTCTATACACTTGCGATTATGTGCAACGTCTGACAGGGCAGAACAGGAACCTCTCTTGGCAATCGTGTTCAAAGTTGATATGGGTCTAGTTTGGGAGCAATATCATAGTAATAATAATGGTTTTATGATAGCATCTTGACATGATGGTCACGTGGCTTCTTGTGATTGGGAGATTAACCACTTAGGAGGTCGTGAGGGTAACTTTGCAATTCCTCACAAAATACAATCCTTCACAGAAAAGTAACATGCAATTTCATCATAAACTATTCTCATAACTGAGCACCAATAATTTACTTTTACTGTAACAGACTGTAGTTCGTGTGTGTTAGTTTGCGCTTACTAATACTAGTTCTTGGTGGCAGGGGATTCTCCCAGCTTTACCTGAAGACACATGGCTGTCTTGTTTGGGACCACCAGAGATTTTAATCCTCGTGTCATGGAAAAGTATGTGCTGCCCAGCATCATCATGTAGACGTACCATATGCTTTTAGTAAAACATTTTTATGATGACCAGGTGGCTTTTTGCACCTGAGAGAGGTAACACATAGGAGGTAGTAAGGGAAACTCTGCAATTCATCACATAATATAGGCCTGAACCCAAAAGCAACGGATCATTTTATTCCAGTTCATAATAAATTGCTTTTGTGTAGCAGGCTATAGTTTGTGTGTGTGAGTTTTGAACTTACTACTTCTTGGTGTCAAGGAGCTTCCCCAGCCTACATTATAAGACATTTGGTCATTTCATTGGGAATAATTTTAAAACAGTAAGTTGAAATCTATTCCAGATATGGATAATGAATATTATAGGTTCAACTTATAAGCACATAGGAAGTAGTAAGGACAACTCTGCAATTCCTCACAAAATGTGGGCCTGAACCCAAAAGCAACCGTTAATTTTATTCCAGTTCATAACAAATTGCTTTTGTGTAGCAGGCTATAGTTTGTGTGTGTGAGTTTTGAACTTACTAGTTCTTGGTGTCAAGGAGCTACACCAGCCTACATTAAGAGAGTTTATCATTTCAGTGGAAATAATGTCGATATGGTAAGTTAAAATCTATTCCAGATTTGGGTTATGAAAAATATAGGATCAGTCTAGGAGCACATTAGCATGATAAGGGTTTGTACACTTTCGCAAGTTGAGATAGAAACGCAAACGAGACTCATAAGAGATCATATATGCTCCTCCCGCTCGCTATTCACTTTTCAGATAATAACATGAAACCAAATGTAAACGTGTGACATTGCTTGCATGTAACATAACTGAGGTTAGTTAAGGAACTCTGTGTAGTTGGAGAAATTTTAGGCATGGGTGTCCTCAGTTTCGCACAAAAGTTTCAGAGGCGTGCATGCATCCATTGAGTTCCGTCGACATGAATCATGATCATAAAAATCTTGCAAAATTCTTTGTCATGTTGTGAGATGCTGATATACAGGTTACTGGTATGTGATGGTGTGCTAGGCAGTGCTGCCACCTGGTATGGAATTACCACCTGCGTGTGGAACTCTCCACTTTTGTAAGGGGAGGGCAGGGCGGGGCGGAAGGTGAATAAAGTATGGCTTCAATGTTGCACTTGGAATTTGTTGCTGCTGATTTATACTACTGCTTTGGGGATACGACACACGTTCAGTCTGATGCAATCATAATGGTTACCAAGTTTGTCTCTTAGAGAAAACTTCAGTGTACGAAATTGACAGTTTGTTAATCACGCAGACCAATTCATGTTTCAATGCTGATTTTTGGGTCAAATCACAGTATATACTACAATCAGGAACCTGCAATCTGTAACAGGTCCCTGTTACAATTCAATAATTGTTTTTAATTTATGGGCACCTTATGACGATGGTACAGTTGAGAAAAAGACAAACCAGATTACTTGAATATAAAAACACAGTTATGATATAGCTGAAAGACGAAGCAATTGTAAAGTTACTGTGCTTATCGAGCAGGTAAATAATTTAAGGCGCAGACTGGACTGAACCCCCCCCCCCCCCCCCCAAAAGAAACGTCAGCAGTTTCCTTATGACAAAATGTGTCGTTCCACGATTTCAATGTTTTGTCTTAAAATGCAGGTGCATTGAATATTTTGAAATCGTACCTGCGAAAAAAATCAATGTGGTTGCAGCAGTAAGAAAGTTGTAACAATTTTGATATCAACTTAATACTTTAACTTTTACAGCCCGAGTTTTGGTTTTGGGATGATACATGATGTTTGTTTCGAAGTATTTGTCATTTGAGTGTTGTATTTACATCAGTGACAGTGAAAGGAACATTACAGATAAGCTCGTCAGACTGTAAAGTGTGTGAATGCTCCAGACGCCAGAATTAAACAGGTAAAGAATGTGTAACTTCTAAAATATTTGCAAAACCGGCGAGTTCATCAGTGCTGTTTTTAAGAAAAAATAGTGTCAGTAGTGTAACAATAGTTTTTGAAACTGGAATGTGTAAATCTGCCATCACCAGTATACCAGAAAGGCCAGTGCTCATTCAAAATATTGCTTGTAAGATTTTTGTTGTGAAGCTCATTTGTATCTCAGTTATTATATATATACATATATTGTTCTGTGGTTCCAAGAACAAAGGAGAAAATTTAGGAAAAATATTTTACTTGATGAAAACCGAGAAAATAACGTGGGTAAATATGCCAGAGAAAGTATATATAAGCATTGAATGTGTTAAGCACTGTAAAATCTCTTGAAGATATCACCTGCTTTCGGGAATGAATGATATATTTTCATCTTTCCCTTGGGAAAGATTTCAATTTTCTCGGTGCGCTACCATCAAGGAACAGCGGCTCACCGGAGAGCCACCCGATGCTGTTCCAGTGCAAGTTAAATCAAGTGAAAGTCACCTTGGGGTGTTCGCCATGTTTGGGGTACATGGTACGGGGAAATGTGGTGTAGTAATGGTGCTGTCCAGCTGCTGTCTTGCTTGGTACAGTCGTCATACTGTCCAACTTGCTCAAACGTCCCCCACTTGCACACTTTTTTTTTTTTCATTAAATCTTATTTCATGCGTCATAGGGAGTGGGTGGGGTGTAATGTGTACATGTTTTCACCACCATACTGTATAATATATGCTTTACAATGTCTCATTGCTCAGTGTATCTTGTTGCAGATTAATGAGGCTTGGAGGTGAAGCCCAGCTACAGGTAGCCCAATTAGGGATTGCTGGAAATACAGAAGGCGAAATGTATTTTAGACTAAAATAACAACAACATAAGGGATTATATTTATTGTATCTGTTTTGTGGGTTGTATTTTACTACAATACAAAATAACTCAAAAGGGATTGCATACAAAAATGTTTGAATGCGAGTATTTTAATCGCCGATTACTTCATACATTAGTAACGTGCACGTGTTCCGTATTCGACACAAATATTTCAAATTTTTGTGGTTTGACTTCTATGAGATGTAAACGGTGTCTTTTATCAGTTCGGTCATGTGGCTTCGATGCACTCATTAAGATCCGTGCTCCATACAATAATGGGGTGACTTTTTTGCTTGTTTGTTTGTTCTGTTTTTCGTTTTTTTTTTTTTTGTTTTTGTTTTTGTTTTGTTTTTTTTTTTGTTTGCTTTTTTGTTTTGTTTTTTGTCTCTTGTTGTTTTTCGTTTTTACGTTTCAAGTCATGCCCCTTTATTTTCCAGACTATAAGTGCCTCCGGCTGTGCCCAGATGACAGATTAAACTGACGCCAAAAGAGGTCATGTGTAAAAGGGGAAAGAACATCCATATTAAACATGTTTTAACAAATGTCCAAGCTACCTAAGGCCTGACAAGAATATATGTGTGGTTCCGGTAGCCTGACACACCCTACTAAAAAGGCCAAACCCTGAAATTAATGGAGCCAAAAACCAAAGTACTTTCAAGCCGTCCTTCCCTAATAAAAAATTTTCGAACCAGGCCAGTGCTAGAAACTCACTCAGACACCCAAAAAAGTGCAGCAATTTTTTCAGTGGCCCAAAGGACCAAAGCGAGCGCATGCTGGGTCTGGGGGCATGCCCCCCCCCCCCCACACACACACCTTCCTCGAAAATTTCGAATTTGAGCATGCAAAATTGTGCATTCTGGTGACTTTCGAGTGGAAAATCTTGGCTTGACATTGTTGACGAAATCGCAACTTTAGTATCATTATTTTATTGATTTGGCTATTTTCACTCAGATGTTACAAAAATCTGATGGAAATTGACAAAAATTAGTCAATAATAAATTAAAGATAAGACCATCGCCATGTTATCAATTAAGACAATTTTGGTATTTATACACGTAACACTTTCCAGAATTTTTGCACACATAATAACTATGTTTATGTCGTGGAAAATTAACAGATAACTTAACATTCGATTAATCAGTTGTGTATTTTCTCCACAAAAGCACGAGGAAAAAATACATTAAGATATTGACCAGGCTTAAATGTACTTAACTTTTATCCCTGAATGTTGATTCATAATATTTCATTCATGCACATGAAAAGGGTGAGTGTACAATTGACATATTAAAATAACTAAAATCTATAAAAAAAACCCACATGTATATTATGATACATATGCCATCGTGGTGCAATATAATAACTGAAAGCACACCAAACTATGATGTTCTTACATTCCCTATCTTTGATATACCCTGGCAGGTTCTGCGTGGTACAATCATACTGCCGTAGTACCTGCAATTACAGACCCCAGTCCCCAGGGTTTGCCGACCACCTGGTCAAACAACCGGTTTTCCTTGGCACAGGCGCTTTTGCAATGTTAAATGACCTGACGCGAACGACCACACAACCTGCAACACGTGACCAGTGACCAGCAAAATTACCCCATAAAACGACCACCCGTAAAAAAGCAGTCATTCTAATCAATCGTAACCAAGTTGTAAGTTAATAGAAAAGCTGGCCAATATGTGCTGTTATTTTGCAGCTAAGTCAACTCAAATACAGTATGTTATTTCAGTTTGTCTGGACGGTTAACTTGGGCCAGGGAAAAAGCATAGTTCCTGCATATAGCCACGATGCCGGTGGTGCGGTGATCGGTATCTAATACTATTTAGCTAGGTTCCAGGTGTCCGTTCTCAGAGTTACCAGGGGAAACGGTCATCAAGGTATTTTCAAAGATAAGTTACTATCTGAACTTTAGTCTGGCCACTCGGTTGTATCTAAACCGGTTATCATCGTTATTTACAAACCCAAATGTGACACGACGCCATCACGCCTCGTGGTGAGCGCCATTTTGAACATTGCGCAATTAATGCATTGATTGTGGGACAGTCACACAAAAATGCATTTGATTTGGATGTAAAAGTGAATTGCGACAACAGCATATATCATATCAATATTGATGCTCTGGTATAGTTACAAAATATATATACTTTTGGTTTCATTTATTATAACCCTCTTCCCACCCACACCCCCAAGATCGTCCCAAGGCTTATTTATAAACCATTGGGTGCAGGATTCACAATTTTCAAAATGGCAGCCAAGTCGATTGGATATTTTGAAAACGTAATATCCAAAATATATGTGTGATTAGTGTTAAGAGAAGGTTAATTTGTAGAATGAATGTAATGTACAATATATAATGGGAATTTTCCTGAGTGAGCATTACGTGAAAATGTAAATACAACGACAAAAGGCTACCAGTTGTGGCCCCAGAATAGGGATTTTGTATCAGACATTGACGTCTCCCCCAGGCTAAGAATTAAGTTGCAGCAATAGGCTGAGTGCAAAGTGCATCACTGCGTCATAGACGGGGTTAGTGGAGAAGGTTGCCCCGATAGTAGATACAGGTCCGAACATACCGGCGGGTTTTTATATAAATGGTAACAAGCAGTACATGTGGAGGTTGGAACTGCCCTGCATAAAGTTTATATGGCTTGGTACTTCACTGTAGCACATTAAATGGTAAGGTTATTTACTTTAAACCCCAGGGGCGGGGGTACTTCCATGTAGGATTGTACTGGTTATGTGCCGCAGAAAATACCTTGTTTTCATTACTCCCAGGATTAGAAAAGCGCCCCAAAATGTACATCGCTGGATAGGAATAGGGATAGGGGAAACAATTAGGATGCAGCACTCCTTTCAACACATTATAGGATTAACAAAGGGTACCTTTTTACATCTGGTGTAGGATTAAGATAGGGTAATATAGAACTGTCCAAGGCACACACCTGAGTATGTGCTCCCCCCACCCCCGGGGCTTTAAACCAATCAAAATCTGTTGCTATAAAATATCAAACAAAATTGATAATGTCCGAGTAATCCTTCTAAATGCTAGAATTGCTTTGTGATGGGCTGAGGGAGGGGGGGGGGGCACGCTGAGAATTAAAAACCATTCTACAGACTTGCGTCAAATGCCGACCACGAAACATAAGGCGTGAAGATCCCTCATGTTGAATTATTTAAATGAGTCTCCAGATTATTAAAGGATATTGTACATCCAAGGACTTGAGCTAAATTTTAAGTTAAGAAAACGTGGCCTAAATTACAAGTGTCAGGCGTTAGGTAAACAGTTGCAAGACGCAGGAAAAGCTGCATAACGTATGCAGCATTTTTGCCATGCTAGTTTTAAATACCTGAATGTGCAGTTTGTTTGGCATATTGTAAAAGTGCTTCAAGTTATGTGGATATACACAGTCATAATTATCCATTGAATAGATTAGTAAGTGAAACCAAGTTCACCATAATGATTGAATTAAAGTTTGGAATACCAAATTTTACATGTAAGCGGTTGGAAAATAAATGTAGACGTGGCGTGCAGCAGCGAAAAAATGCTAAACACAATATGAATGGAAACGGATAGCATACGTTTGTATTTTAATTATATCAGGTACAAGAGTATCTATTAATGTTAAACTAAGTCATAAGTAAAATAGATATTCAAGTATCAATTTGCTGATGATCGAGTTACATAGGATTGGTAACAATGTTTTATGTCAGTTTAGATGAAAGTTAACTGTGATGTCTTCTCAAACGTGCAAAATGCTCATGAAAAGTGTCTTCGTTTTGCTACAAAATTGTATAAAAATGAAAAAAATTCTCTTAAAAACAAGCTATTTTGGTCGCAAAAAAATATCTTAAATTCCAGCCTGAAATCTTAAGTTAATGAAAAACGCAGTCCTGATATGAATAGTGCTCGTGAGTAGAACTTTATTTCTCTCAGGGGAACAACTATTACCGTTCTTGAACGTTTACAGAGTATTTTGTTGAAATTACCGAGTGCATAACAATATTTTGTGGTCCATATTAAACAGGCGCGCTATTTACTTTCAATACCGATCTGTTTATGAACATAACCGTCACAACCTATTAAGTATTTGGGTGAAAATGAGTGTTGCTTTCAGATACTTGCTGCTGTGTTTTCGGTTGATGACTATTGTTGCTGTAAATGCATCTGACAAAGCTGGGAACAAGAAAAAGTAATTGTCATTATCAAAATAGTTGACCATTCACACATTTTGTAGTTTGATGTAGGATGGAGGTTTGATAACACCATTCTAGTTATCTGGAAGTTCAATGGCAATATTAGTACAGATCAGCTGGAAATTCGAGAACACCATTGCTGGAAGTTATCTGGCGGCTCGACAACACCACGAACACCATTGCTACCAAACGATTCAGGATTCGCTGACAACATTGCTACCAGCCATGCAGAGGTTTGATAACACCATTCCAGCTGGTGAACTGGATGTTCCCTAATATTATTGCTACCAAACAGCTGGAGGTTCAAGTCTAAAACACAAAAGCATGTATGATAACACCATTGCAACAATCGGACGCAGGTTCCGCAAAAGCTCTTGTTTTTAACGACCGGCATCTGCCTGTAATTTTAATGTCACTTGAGCTAACATATTACATGAGCCGATGGGCCTGTTGGTGTCGGTTCATAAAATCTGCACATCGACCCTGTTTGTCACGGCCATGCCAAAGCCTCATCACTATCCTTGCGCCATGACATGATGCAGGATTTCATCACACAGATCACGTGTTGCGGGGGTTGGATGAAGGTGGGAGTGGAGGGTGTGGGTGTGGGAAGCATATAAACATAGGTATATATTTCTTTTGAGGTGATTAATCTCCCTTAATTTTTTTATATGTTGACTGAGAAATAAGCCTATCTGCTAATATGAAAACGCATAGTAAATGTTATGGTGGTTTTATCCCAGCAAGCTGGGAGTTTAATAATACGATTGCGACCAATGAACCAGATATTCCATAACACCATTATCCGATCCTTACGAGATTACTCAGAAACACATCAATAATCAGAGAGCCCTTGCGCTTTATGCACCTGTTGTCTATGCAGCCATAGACACAAATGAAAGATAAGGATAGTTTCATTTGAAAACTAGCGTAGTCTTGTTTGATTGCATATCCAATGTTTTTATTGATAAAAAATTTGCATGTTTTTTTTCTTCTGGTGATTGATTTCCCAGATTAATCGATACTCCAGAGATCACGATTGGTATTTGTAGTCCTCTTCATGGTGCACAGGAGGTTGAGGTTGAGGGTGTCCCATTCTCGTAACTGTATTGGTTAATGCAAAAGTTCATTGTTATCCTTTTTATGGCGTATGGGATAGATTTTAATGCCTGTAATACACAGGTTCAAGCAGTGTGACCCCCTTTAAAACATTTTAAGGATTAAAGAACAGTAGAAGATCCAGATGCCGATTGCATCTTGTCAACTTTTGCACTTGGCAGTACATTCAGTGAGTGTCAGACAGAGCGTTCACATCAAATGGATACCAATTATGAGCATTTAAAATTTTCAACCACGAAGAATTGACAGGATAAAAGATGGGATATCGTTCAATTTTGACATTTTATTACACTTTAATGTCAACGTCGACAAGTAGGAAAAGAAGTAGTCAAACCTTGGTTTGAACATGTTTTATTTCATAACAATACACAAAGTACAGAATGTCGTGTAATACATCTGTATGTAGGGGAGGAAGGCTATGTCCCATATTAACCCCTATTGTAGACAGTGCACAAAAAGCCAAATAGAAAAGACAAAACATGGCACGGCACCTTCCACCATGACGCAAGTTGTAAACATCACAATAGTATCCAAAGAAAAAAAAGTTAAATATATGAGCATTTACATCCATTAATAACATGATTGTTGTTGCACAGTTCACATGACACCAACCAAACAGCACGTAGAGCATTATACCCACTCCACATAATGTTTGTCTGCTGTATTTGCATTTACTGGAAAATGAAATAAACACTTGCATCAATCCAAAGTTTGGTTTCACTTCTGAAGGAATCATATAGCAATTGTATGAGATTGAGCCAACAGCTTTCCTCGGCGCATTGCGTCCAAAGTTCGTCATTGAGAGCTGTTGACCTGGACCATTCTACCGGTCTCTGCAATTGTAGGCATGTTTGTAGTTGAATGAATGGTCGATTTAGATGGAATCAGAATCTAGTATCGCTATGTGAATTCACGGCATATGGACTTTGGTCGAAGTCGACAATGAAAGAGTTAAATGCCACCAATTTCCAATAAGCCTTCATGCACAATGAATCGTACATGATTTACAATGGACAGGTAGACAAGTCATTATTTCTTAATGCGTGTGCAGAAGCCTGGACAATGCGCCAGTGGTCAGCGGGGAGTGAATCCGTTCATTGTCATGCTGCAACGCGGCGCCAAATGCTGACGTCCGACTTCCGTATACAGCAGTTAACCGAGTTAGTGGACACACATAAATTTACATGATACAAACAAGTCGATAAAAATGCAATAACAGCTACCTATGCACAAAATAATATAACTGCAAGATAGAATATAGTATCTCAAAAGATGCATCCTTTTTCTATGTATACGCTCTTGATGGTTTATATGATTGTGTGCTTTCTTGCGAGTATCCTAACTTTTCGGTGTTCCACGAGATTTTCACAAACAAGTATTGGTTGGTATGACGTATGCTTGTGCATATATTTGAACCATCACAACGGCTCTTTCTGTCCTTTGTCCGTTGTAAATATCCCTCTCTTTCTGTTCTTGTCATAAGACTCGCCAGGTAACTAAGAAGCGTGCCTTATTCTGCAGTTAATGTATATGTACTGCCTTATTATGCAGTTAATGTATATGTACTCTTATGTTTCTGAATTGTCGTCTTCTCTCTCGGAAGAGGGGACAGGGGCTGTAGGACCAGACCCCTTTGACAGAGCACAGAGAAAGAATTGTCCATGCGATGGCAAAAGCGTATCAACACATCCGCCCTATCAATAAAAAATGTATTGCGTACAGTCCGTCCATTTCATGCGCATATATTTTATGAAATTTTGACGGTTCTCCCATACTACATAGAGACTATCTGACATCCAGCGCCGTATGTCGTCGTTGTTTTGCCAGCGAAGGTTGTGTACCTTTTATCTGCATAGCACACACAGTTCCTGGGGCAGAACTTAGTTCCAACGGCCTTGCATGCACTGCGAGTTACGGGAAAAGGAGATGAGTGACTGCAACGAGACGAAAAACAGGCAAGATGAGGACCAGAGTCATTATTCCTTGCATTATGGAATAAAAAAAAAATGTAAAAATGATGTTCATTTAAGCATGTTTGACTTGGTTACAACCTATCGATTTTATTCTTTCGTTGCTAATTTAAACTCGATGTGTTTTAACTGGATATGACCAGATTCATATTTGCTTATAAATCGATGTCTCCTTCCAATACCGGCGCGCCTACAGCTGCCATAAGAGAAGAAATACCATGATACTGTCCACGTCAACAGCCCAAAGCGTCCTGAAGAAAGCTGCTTTCTCGATCAAAACTTGGCACTGAATGATTTTAAATGACATCAAAGCGGCTCATTTTTTACATAGGATATGAATTTTGGAAACGACATTTGAGTCGCTGGTGGCAGTGTATTAGGTGTCACTTCTTGTCGAACAGTTTTTTGTTGTTGCAAGTTTATATTGTGTCGGTGATGAAAAAAAATTAAATGAATGAATTTTGAATAAAATTTTAAAAAATAACAGAAAGCTCAACCTCATGACAACCTTCATCACAAAAAGAGCGTGTCCGGGTAGGTTGCTAAACCTGTTAAACGTTTTGCCGCTGAAGACCCATTCATTAATTTATTTGGCTGTTAAAGCCTCAAAGTTTCTGCATTTGCACATTGAACGTGATGATTTCCGGCAATAAAAGTGTCAGGTTAGACATAGCCAGTGATTGGATTCAATATCGAATGCTATGAGACTTGATGGTGTTGTCATATACTATCTTACGTATGGTACGTCTTCCTGGAAATTTTCATTGAAACTATTTTGAGAAAGAGCAATAATTAATTAAAATGATTGAACTGACATTTGAAATTACAGGTCTCCGTGGACCAGTCAGACGGGAAAGCGTTAAAGCTATTGTGGAATCTAGTTTTTGTTGTAGAAAAAGGTAAAATTTGGATCTCCGCGTGTTTGAAATAATAAGCTTGAATACTTGTCTTCAGTTTTGTTCCCTACCTGACCGGCAATGTATATTTCTTTATAAATATTCAAATATTTACATGAAACTGGCTAAACTTGATCACCATTGTCTTAATTAAGTCATCAATGCCATATGTATAAATCACGGATGAATGTTTGTATGCAAAAAGTGTATACATTTCACACCGAAATAATAATAATAATGATACCCCTTGCTTAAAAGTAAATACTGGCATCTATACAAAGAAAAATTATTGTCTTTTGTTAACTTTATATCAAGTTATCTGACTGAAAGTGTACATTTTCGAACACAACCAAGGGCACCTGCATTTGAGTTTAGGAACTACAACGGTTTACACGACTGTGATAGTGTGTCGCCACACATATTATCCATTTGGATCAATCAAACAAAAATCCTATATATCAGCTTCACATTAACCCATTAACTTGCAAGTAAATGCTTGTGATTTTATGTGCCAACACAGACTGCCTTTTAATTTGAAGCATTATATGTGTGATGGTTTACTGGATTGTGTAGATATTTCACATGAAGTTAGGTGTAAAAGCATATATTGAAAACCTTATCCAACAGTTTCGGTTTCAGGCCAAATATTCGGGGCCTGACGTGTGGATCCACGGCTTTTTCAAAACCGCCATAAATTGGGATTTTTAAATAAATTCAGGGTTTATTTAATAGCTTTTCTGTGAAATTATATATTAGAATATGTGCAGATAATATGTGTATATATATATATATCAAATTAAAGCTCACGATATGAGGATGTTATGATGACCTGCACTAAATATAACTGTCAGTTCAAGGTTGTTTGGTGACCTTGAAGTAAGGGAATTTTCGAGAAAAATGAGAAAGAAATCATCTATTTCTTTATAGGTAATTTTGGCTGGGAAGAAATGTAAATGGACATCAAAATGGTACACAAATGAGCCTTTGTAATTCAGTCTAACACTACTCGGGACAACGCAATATTTGATATAGAAGGCGACACAAATTGATTCACTCTTTTGTTTACATATCATAAAACACAATTAAGATCTGTCTGTCCAATGTTATATAATGACCTTGAACTAGTGCAGCTTGAGGAAAAAACCGGTATGTGAAAAACATCTTGCTTCCCGTACTAAACTTTCATCACAAAAGTGTTCACATATTGTATACTAACTACTCACATTTCATTGTAAACTGCTTTGTGAAAGCAAACCAATGTAACCATGACATTTTGACAATGTATGCTGACTAAATGATAATCATATTGATATACTAATATGCATACAACTTGCCTCAAAAACAGTCTTGGAAGCCTGCTGGGAATTAATCGGACACCACAATGCTTGATGCACAGGATGACATAAATGGGATCCCTCCTGTGTTTACATGGCATCAAACACAATTGTAAAACGCTGTTACACTATTAAGTTCTCAATGTGAAGACTTCATTGTAGTACCTACATGTATGAGAATAGACTGTCAGTTCAAGGTCATATACTGACCTTGAATAAGTGGAGCATGGGGAAGTATGTGAAAATTTATCTCGCTTCTCATAACTTTCCTCACAACACCCTTTGAATGTTGTATGTTTACTAGGTTTAATACATTGTCAATTGCTTCGTGAAACCAAACCAATCTAAACGTGAAATTTTGACCATGCAAGCTGATCACATGATGGTCCCATTGGTATGGTAAATTCATACACCTTGCCTCATAACCACACTAATGTGGGCAATATTCTTTTTGTTCGCATGGCAGACGTGTAGCCAGCGGAAAAAAAAGAGGCAAGCATACACCATGTACCCTGCAGTTTGGGTTCTTGCCACAAGTTACTGACACCTAAACCTAAAACAGTTCTGATGATCCCTCTCTGTCAAGTGTCCTATCTCCTCCCACTGAATTTAGGTGAATGTGACCTGGCAAAACAGTTTCTGCCAACTGTGAGGCACAATGTACATTTGCACAAGCTGCAGCACTGCCAACTTGCCTTTACTTCCTTGAGTTTACCATGGGTGTTGGTAAGGGTAAGAAAGCAAAGCACACTCTACAATTATATCTGCCCTGATCCTCAGCAAAAGGTAGATAGCCAGCTTCAAAGTTGTGATCCAGAGGAACCTGCTGTGTGAACAGACGGACCTCCTGGAAGTCATCTATCTCAACCAGTTGCCTGATGAACTCTTCGCGGGAATCCCAGTCCGAGTAGTCTATAAGTACAAACAAAAAAATCCCAATACAGTAAAAAAAAAAATCGTTATCTTAACAAAAAAATGAGAATTAATTTTTTACAATAGGAATAAATACTAAATATATTATTCTCACTATTTCTCAATATTCTAGTTTTGTGAGGAAAAATTTTCCTTCACTCCCAATATTTTGGTAATTTTGTTTCAAGAAAAAAAATGAAAACTTGCTCTTGAAACAAGATTTGAAAAATCATGTGGAGCAAGAGAGGATTTTTCCTTTTAAGGCAAGAAATTGAAAAATCAAGGGAAAATATAGAATAATTTTCTTAGTTATCTTGAAACTTTTAGCCAAGATAATGATATTAATGATTTTGTACTAGGATTAAGTTTGATCTTGAATGCTTGAATGTTAACCTTGACAGCTGCTTCACTGTAAAACAATGTAAGCTTCTATAAATTACCTTCCATTAGGGCAAAGTCCAGAGGGATTACACGTGTGAATGACTTTAACACTTGGATTTTTTTTAACATAAAATACTATTAGGCACGTCCAACAATACTTCCAATCCAATGTGAAGTTTACTGAAACTGTAATGGAATCGGTCCCTTTAGAAATGATGGTAAATTGTCTTTTGATATGTGTGTCATTGCAGAATAATAAATCACACAAAGCAAAAATGAATCCTACATAAGTATATGTATGTAAAAAAAATGCATGCAATAAAGTTATATAAGAGTCATTTTTGAAATTATCATTTCCTACACTGTTTCGCATATATGTCTCACTTTCATCAAGCTATAGGTCTTGGAATTCCAGATACTGCAGTCTCCATTCCTGGAAAAGTAGGTTTCCACCACTTCGTTGACTTGATCAGCAAGTTGTAGGTGGACAAAAGTTGGTCAAGACTTGCGAACACCGCCCATGAATTTGTTTTAGTCGTAAATTACCGTGGGCTTCTTCAGATTCAGATTCATATTCTTTTTTTCGACAATAAATTCAAAACATTTCAATTGTTAGGTAATTATGACAGAAATATATATAAACAAATGCAAAACAAAAATATGGAGAAATAGTACATTATTACCACAGAGAAAAGATAGTCAGGATGACCCAGCTAAGGATGAAAACATCCGCTCTCGCATGGGTCACCTAAATAAATTTACTTGGTACGTTAACACCTTGCTTCAGAACAAAGCACCACATGTGTATTAGGACAGGTGAACTGACTGTGACATAGATAACATAATTACATACAGATATGCTTTATAAATCCTCATTACAAACAAAGCAATTTGGAATAGTACAGGTCCCAGAGTATTGGTCTATGTAGAATCTTTTAACATATTGAGAGAAACCATTGTAAGAGTGTGTATGAATTTTGTCCGTAATATTTCCAGTAGTATCAAGGAGCAATTTGGGAATAGAGTAACGAACGCACCTTTCAGTAGATATATGTGGGGGGGGGGGGGGTAGCATAGCGGGGAATATAACGATGCCTGGTAGGATAATCATGAGTAACTGGTAAGATTGCGAAAGTATTATTGAAATAGGCAGGCAATTCGGTTTTAGTGTGTCGATAGAAAAAATTCAATGACTTGTGTTTGAATAAATTGGGGACTTTAAGAGTTTTTAGTTCTTTAAATAATGGATCTTCAGCATTCGCGTGCGCCATTCATCCTGTACTTTCACCCTGCGCCTGGTACATCCTGCTTCTGCTGTCTTATTGGGATAAGAACAAATGCTAACGACCTATAAAAACATATAAGTGTACAAATAACCAAAACTTCCTATCATGTTGATACAATACATGCACGTGCAAGCTCAAAGGTTTAAATTTTTAGCTTTGGATCAAAAGAAAATAGAAATCTCGTCAACTGTGATAAATGCATGGACTTTCAAATGATATATTATATTATATTCTTATAATGGTTCACTGTCTAAGAAGAGCTCTGTACATTCTTTATATCAAGCTTGTGACTGTTAAAGTAGTTCTCATGACAAATAAAACTAGAACTAGAACAGTCTGAGCCAAAGGCCGAGTAGATAGCTTCAGCGCTTCCATGTATAAAATGCACTTTGGTATCACTTTAACATTGACACAGATGTTTAATCTCGTGATTTGATTTTGCTTTATGACACAACCTTGAGTGGTAACTATCATGTAAGGTTTAAAGAATATCCATGAAGCAGTAAAGGAGATATGGCATGGACAAGCATTTTCCACAAGTGAATGAACAGACACATGGGCAGGGAAAACCAGTATACCTCCCTCAACTTTGTTGTGGGGGTATAATTATGAACACAGAATTGATCATTTTCATATTGTAGGCAAAGGACATTCCCCTGTCGCACATAACGCATGTTGCCACAGCTACTCCCCTATCTAAAGTGCACATATTGTGTATCACCTGGACTTCATTATCTTTCTTTGTGATATCAGCATGGACCTTTTAACTCACTTTTTTATCTTTCCATTGTAGGCAAATGACCTTCCCCTGTCGCACAAAAAATTGGTTCTTTCTCAAAAATTAGATTTCACAGTTCATTACCATGGCATCTAAAATGAGTTTAATGGGCAATGTAAATGTTAATTCTGTGCAGTGATATACTTCCTTACCAACACAAGTCTAACCTTTTGGTTTACTTAAATTTGGAATAAGGTTATTCACTACAATTTACCTGTAACCCTGATGTTGGAGATGGCTACAAACAGACGTCACAACATCATAGCCAAGACCGAAGTCACTTGGATGTTCATGCCTCCCGGTGAAAATAGAGAGTGTCGTTACCATATCCAAACCTACCATATCCAAACCGTAGTCCTAATGAAACAAACTAAAGTCACGTCCGACCAAAGGCATTGTTCCTTGGTATGTTTTGCTCAATAACTTAAATTTATAGTTCGTCTGTATCCAAAAGGGTCCAAAACGTACATCCAAAGGGCAATAGGGCTAAAAAGGTCATGTCTAGTTTTAATATGACCAGAATGCAAACAATTTTTTGTTTAAAAATTATAGGCCTATTGCATTAAAATGGCTTGAGCAGGTGGATCATTCATGGGCATATAGGACCGTAAAATTCATGAAAAGGGACCAAAATCTGAAGCACAGTAGAGAATGTGCAAGCACAGGTACCAAGTATGTCGAAAATATCAATAAAATTCAACATTTAAAAAATACCAGTTGCAACCACCCTCTCAACAATGATCATCATCCATATTAGTCCACAAAGTGACCTTTACACTAACATCAATCCATCAAAAAGGCCCCAAGGCCTAATATGACCATCAACAAGAATCCAAACAACATGATTGTACAATTCGATGTGTTTTGGACATGCAGCTAAAGGCATGATGTTGTTTTGAAGGAAATCAGATAATTATAAAAACAACATCAGTCCCACTACATTTGGAACACTTACTGCACTGCAATATGTGCAGAACATGCCTGAATGTTCAAAATGTTAGAAAAATACATAATAGTTCCATAAAAAGAGACGGGGACAACAGTTTTCAATGATAGTGATGGGACCAGACCGAATACCTACTCAACCTTGTCAGATCCGGTATCATTTTCGAAATAGTAAGACATGCTAGTGTTCATCGTCGAAAGTATCCATGATCAACAATTGTGAAATTAAAATGAATGCGGGTATCTTGACTTGGAACAGGTTACCAACATATTGGCAGCGGGTAAACCATTTTCACGGGATCCCAATCCTTCAACTTTGGAAAACATCCACATTTATTTAAAGTAGGCCTAAAACAAATTTGGCCCTTACTTTCAATAAACAGTAATAAAAGGTAATTACATGACCATAGTTCACAGACATCATCCAAACAATGACAGAACAATTAAGAATTTGAAGTCAGACTACTAAATTTACGTTAGAATCACGGCTTCATACATGATGCAACATGTCAAAATTTGAATTTAGCATACATTTAAATGGGAAGGTATCAATTACACTCCTAACAAGAGTCATGTAACAGCCCAAATAGACTAAACAGGAGCAATGGGCAGACCTTCAGGTCTACATTGTTGTAAACACTAAGAGGAATAAAAAGCATATGCCGGGTATATATGCAGACTCTACCTATAAGTAATTCATTCTTATTACACAACCATGTGTCATCTGTTTATGTGATATTGTACATAAACATTGTAAAAGACACCTAACAACTATTGATGAAAACACGGAACACCTTCTAAACACAAATTACCCTGATAAATAAATCAGTGGGTAAACATGAACAGATACAAGAACGAAACTCCTGTAAAGTAAGCATGAAAAGATACAACAATAAAACTCCTGTTTAGTACTGGTTGAAACCTGAAACAAAAAATCAAATATACACATTATACAGATGGTATTACATAGGCACAAATTTAACAGTTGATACTCGCACACTTGTAAATTTTAGGGGTATTGTGTTCAGTAGCATCTGGTAGTGGGAGTATTACATACCTGCATTACACTTTCAGCTGCTGACCCATATCTGATTATGGACATCATGGTTGTGTGTCCTGAAAAGAAAGTGAGGCTCTGCCGAACCAACTGTTTACTGGTATCTGGAGAATGAGATGTGGAACAGTTAATAGTTGCTGATATACAATATGATTTCCCTGTCAGTGTGATTTTATGCTAGCATTGCCTGGGTTTGTTTTATCACAATATTAACATATAATCTGAAATATAAAATAACAATAAAAATTTAATAATGAATAATAACGCAAAACTTTGAATTAGTACCAACATTTAAAATTAACTAAAATATACATGTAACCTTATTTAAAGTTAAAGCTTTCTGCCAAACTTATATTGTAATAGTAAAATGTTTGTACAATATTGCAGGCAACTCACTCAAAGTTAAATGTATATCCTGACTTGGCGTCACACACAGGCACCACAATTTGAAGCCAAACCACACAAGTTTATTGGCAATAGACTGCCTAATTCTAGATCTTCTCTTTGACTCGACCATACGTTCTCGTCAACAGATATCTCTGCATCTGGAGGATAGAGTTGCTTGCATTTGTTCTGCATGTGATGAATAAGGGGTCTTGAACCTGCAACATATAAAGTAGAAACACACATTAGAAAATAAACCCAGGGTTCATACATGTGGAATAAAAATGAAACAACAATAAGTAGAATACTCATGGTTCCGTGCACTAATTAACATACCTATTTCTTGCTATGAATCGCCTTGCCTAGAGACAATGGTACAGTGTGCTGGTAGACCAATATTTGCTCAACTCAGGTACCTTGACTATGCCAGTAGATATCATCAATGCCACGAGTCTGTACATTTCCTGGAATGTAGTTTCCTGCCAGATTCCCTCTTTGTGAGCACATGAAGTCTTTTGTAGAATGTGTAGCCATCCATAGATGTTGGTATTGTCCACAATCATCTGTACTAGATGAATACAGTCAACATAAAAAAGATTTCATACAAAGCACAACATAAAATTCTCACAAGTTTATTTCAGCTGTTTGATACATTATTCAGGTAATGCAATTAAGTAGTATTTTACCATTTACGTTTTTATCAAGCTTATGCCCTTGAAATTACATTCTATCTAAGTTTGATGCCAATGTAAATTAAACCCGAGTCTATAAGTACATATTCGTACATTAAGATTATACATTGATGTAAGAATTAATACCATATCCTACATACATGTATATGTACAAAGTAGGCATCCTCACTCTAGTTCTGAAGGCTTTTGTTATTCTCTTTTAATTAAAAAAAAAACACACAACAAAACATTGAATAGCTAGTAAAGGGGTCATTATATCAATTTTTCAGCCTAATGATCAGTAAAGCCATTGTCATAAGTTTCTCACCTGCACTATTTCTATCCCCTGGAAGGTGAAAAATTAAACAGCTTTGCAGTAATTAGCCATATCAGCTCTTTTGGTTATCTGCAGTTGCGGCCCTGGCACTCGACTAGGCCTGACGTTGTGAGGCCAGTGTGTCACCACATCCTCATCCTCATATCCTTTGAATATCCTTGAAAAGGGTAATTACTAGTTTAGCGATTTCTGTAGATATGTTGATGTGTAATTACACCACAGAAAATTCAAATGTTGGCCAGTTACATCTTGTGACATTTTAATCATCAAGGAATGATGGTTTATTCTCACAAAGTAAACAAAATAGTTTGAGAACCATACAAGCAATATCAAACATGAGTAAGGTCACCCCATCTAGCAGATTGAACTTCATGTCAAAGGTTAGAATATGTGCCAGCTTGCATATACTGAAGTGCCCAAATCGCTCACTAAGCCTGACACCCTAATATTGCTTTCTCTTGAGATGTAAATTCCATCCAAAATCGCTCTACAATGTAAAAACAAAAGGTCTACGTATGTTCGCAGATATGCTTTACACATAGTTTTTTCATTGTTTACAAAATACATGGGATTAAATCTCACTGTTGTTGTACGTCACCGTGCCCTTCGTTACCGTTGGCTCTGGGCATACTGCCAGCACATGAACTGCCTGCATCATCAGCATTGTCTTGCACCTCTTCGTCTATTGATTATGGGAATTCTTCAACAAGCATTCCCTCCTCATCACTGTCCAACCCTCCAGAGTTTGAACAAGGAAGCTGGAACCCTGAGAAGAACATCTGTCTGGCTTTCAAGGCAGGCGTTCGCATGGGCTTGTCCTTGGGAACCACCAAGTCAAGAGCGCTTGCTTTGAATGGAATCACGTTATCAAAATAATGGTAAAAGAAACTGCTTATTTTTGCTCTATATGCATATTTTGATCAAATAAGAAGTAATATTATTCACATTTAATGGCTTTTCGAAAAAAAAAAACCCAACTAATTTTGAACATTCTACCTCCACTGACCTCCCAGAAGCAGGTCAAAGGTCATCGATCACCATTGATCGATTTTAATAGTCACAATCCAGAAAGGGTTAAAATGTAATATATGATTGCTTTGATGGAAGTGTCGAGACTGGATATATCAATTTCCTTAAGAGAATGCGATTAGCCAGTGGTTAAAGACCTTCATCAATTCATTGTTGAGGCGTGCTGATCAGGTGTGCCAATTTAAAGATATAAGAGGCAGAGAGATGTAAGTAGCCGTTTGTGAAGATACAAACTCGGTTCTCTGTGACTGAATGCAATTTTGCAAACAGCTGTTTGGAAGGTCATGTATTGCCAGTATGACCATGATTATAATGAAAACCTAATCAATACATACCCACAGCAGTCCCTATGAAACGGGCAGTGATTCCTGTTACTACTTTTACTTTCTCTTGTCGCCATAAGCCATAACGTGCTAACAAATGTTTTCACATTTACAGTAATTCTCCGCAATTCAGCTAACGCACACTTTTAGAGTTAGCTTCATTCTCAGAGAGTCATAGAACATGCTATTGCTGATTCACAGTCTAGGAACCTTTTTCTACTTGCGCCTACCAGTTTGTCAATTTACCGAACAAGGTTGAACCCTCACCTCACAAATGATCCCACAAGTTCTGTATGAAAATTGATCGATTCAAAGCACATAATGTATAAGCGATCGGCCTGCTGTTGATACTGTAAAATATACATAGGATAATTGTGGAGGAGGAATGTGTGTGTTGAAGCAAGTGTCAGCGAGCTCTTCTAGTTAGTTGGGGGCATGTCGAATAGAAGATAAGAGTTGTAGTTAACATATATATATTCCTGTGGTTTGTTGATGAAAAGTCACCATTTGGTGGGTGGCGCCATCTTGAAATGAGTGCTTCCATCAAGAGCATTGCCTTCTGGGCAATAATGAATAAATTCGCACTGAATACAGTTTCGACCATTTTTCAGACAGCCTTTAACTCGGTTTCTAATTTCATTGCTTTAGAATATATATCCCATTGAAATTGCAGTAATACTGGACAGTGTAGCAAAAGTCCACTTGTAGGTACTTGCTGGAACAGCGGGACACCTGTTGTGAAAAATGGCTTCGAGGGATAGATTGATTAAAGTGCCACATGGTGAGTACAGGGTGGGACTGGGAACCAGACTCATAGTCGGCCTGCACTTTGATCTTGTAATGTACATGCCTCTCTTTGCAAGGCTGACGCTCACATCTAAGGCTATGCCTACTACATAATAGAACTGTATTAAGGCAAATTTGGCACGATTGTCATGACTACTTCAACCACGTGGCTCAAACGGTCCATGGTGGTAGCCATGTTTGATAACGGCATTTGTTTACTGCAGTGCTGAGGGTCATGGAAGCAAGATATTTTTTCTGTGCTGACTTGCAGTAATGACTTCATAAAACCCACACACCATCTGTTGAATGTTCTTGTTAATCATTAACTGCCTAAACTGTAAATGTTTGGTTTAAAGATTATATTTATAAAACAGAAAGACAAAAGCATTGAATAAACTTGTGAACGATTTTCTTGACTCTCGTATTTGTCCATGTACGCCATCTAGTGACAATTTTTAGCGTTAAGCAGATCTCCGAAGACGCACATTCCATGAACGTTGGTTTTTATGATAACTACAAGCCTATTTGAACAAGGACTACCAAGTTTGGCGTTATGATGATCCTCTGTAAGATTTTTATATGTTGGGGATTATGTTGACACAAGCATCTAGGTCAAAGAGTAATTTTCTAAACAAGAGATGATGTCATCTGCAACAGACAATCCATTTTAACCATCATTTTATATCAAAAAGTTAATGTATGTGCACTGAAGCCCGCATATCTATCTCTGAGTATACACTTCTCTCCTTGATTGTCACTTTCTCTTACTATCTTAAATTACCAAATCACCTGGCCACACCTACTCTGTTCTCAGGTCAAAAGACAAGAGGCATTCATCTTTGCATTTTTCAGCGGTCACCTTTGATGATTAACGTGTTTATTTGAACACAAAGAACTTATTTATAAAAATATAATCGACAGAAGTTACACAAAAAAGTAAGACGGCAATAGTAATCAGTTGATCCAAGTGATGTGTCAGTGGTTATGCAATGCTACAAACACTGGATCGATGGGCACCGTTTTCGAAGTCTTGGCAGTGTTTCACTCCATTGCCAAGACTTGGCAGAATAAATGGAATCAGGCCCGCCCTACGAACTGCCTCTAGGACGGGTATCCTAACCGGAGGTGTTCAAGGCATGAACTTCATGTCGGGATAATAATTTAAGAACTATTTGAGCCAACGCTTTGATATTGCATCTGGCAGATGTTCTTTATAATGCCCAATTCATCATTATGAATAAAGTCTCTGTCAAAAGTCTGCCACTTGGCCAGGCGGAGAACATTTTGATTCGATTTGTCAACTTATAATTGATTATCATACAAATAATGAACTTGTTCTCTTTTTTATGGTGTTCCACCATAACTCTTAACACAAGTGATGATAAGACAGTCAAAGGTTCCTTGTTGCATGAGAATCTGTCATGGTTTTCCATTCAGCTGGAGTGAAACATTGATCAACGGTGGTTGCCTTTGACCCAGTGTGGTTCCTTGGGATGCCTTTATTTCTAGCAAATACAATCCTCATGATCACTGCACATTATTTACCTTGACCTTTTCTCCGGAGTCACAGAACTCTTTTCATACATTCATTGTTTGGGCTATTACGTGAAACAATATTGAGCTATATGACTTTGACATTGCACATGGTGATGGCGTTCCATAGGGTATAGTTCAAACTGGACATGGGTGACCTTAGCCTAATTCCGAAGATCACACAACTCCCTCTGTTGAATTTTAAAGTTTGTTTAACAACTCGGAACATATTGATAGAACCTTTGATATTACACGCAAGGATGACCTTCTATAAGGGCCGCATTGGGACTGAACTATTGGAATCTTGACTTAATTTCTAAGGTTGTGCGGCTATTTTAGTCCCTGCAAGCAAGGTTGGCTTAGCATAGGCCTCTGGAAAATGAGTGGGCAAGGTTTCATACCTAACATTATTAAAAGAAACCTAGTTGAGGGTTAAACGTACACAGAATATCATTATGCATATATCATACTAAACTATACTATACGAAGAAACCAGCAATGAAGCCAAATGCAACTGCTCCATAAAATACTCTTCCAACGCCCCGTTTGTTAACAACGTTCCCACTTTCGCTGGTTTGGGGTGAGGAATAACTGAGCGATTGTTGCGTATCCACTAAAAGTGGGGCATTTCAGCGCAGTCAGAGTGCTCAAATTTGACCACGACCCTTAGGCCATAGCCTAACCAAAGTGGAAGTGTTTTATTTATTTTTATGCCGCTTCAATTTTTTTTCTTTACGCATATGAATCTCTTTCAAGGTATCATTACACCATTGCAGTCAATCAGGTTCACGTTACCGAACGAAGTAATTCCTGGTTTTATTGTGCTGACACCTTTGGGAGTCATTTACCTGTAAGCAGCCCGCTGTTGGAGCTAGACTATTTAATTAGGTTATCAAGCTGTTTGCGTTGTTTGGCTTTACAGGCAATTTTTCTATGATGAATGTAGTAAACAGAGGGCGAATCACATATTCACAAAGACTGACGTAATGCTGGTAAGCCGTACTCGGAACATGTGTTTCCTGGCCATAACAGCTAAACACATATACAACTTTCGATTCCATTTATAGTCCCACTTTTTGATTGTGGATGTTTTCAATTAAAGCTCTCTGTACAAAACCAATTGCATACTTTATTTAAAACAGTGACGCGTCAAAAGTTATAGACCTTTACGCTTATATGAAAATATACAGTAAATATAATGGTGGTTGCTTCTCTCAACGTGTGCAATCCGCTTCACCACCCAGGTGTATTATTCGAGGAGACGTTTGATTTAAACTTTAAACATGTAAATAAGACCAAACGCTTCATGGGACTCTGGTGGCCTTGGTAAAATGAAGACGATTGCATCAAGACTACCCCAATGTGACATCGACTGTCTTTAATGCAGGCACTATATTGCATTTTAAGACGATAAAGTTCTAAATCTATCAGTAGAAATCAGTTTTTAGTTGTGAAAATAACTGACTAAAGAATATTGACAACAAGCCATTGACTGACAATCGTAATAATCAGCGGTTTATTTGAAGTCTTGTCTGACAAACATTGACTCAACCAACTATGTATACCCCTATGAGAAGATTGAAATTGAAGTGTATGTTCTGCCATAAATAATAGTATCAGGCTACTGATTCGTCATAGCGCTAATTTTCGGCCTAAACGAAGGTTACTTGTGTTGCATAGATCCTTGTCTGGTCAGCTGCATAGACTTCATGTCACTTCAGCAATATTGAGATCTGCTTTCAGTGTGAGAAATTCCGTATCTGGAAGATGTACAGGTATATCTCACCACACATTTCTTTCTCGATATTGTCACCGATCTCCCTGTTGGAACAATCCGTCCCAGAAGTCTGCAATTATAGCCTGGAAGAGAGAAGAACATTGTCTTGTTAATTAAGGCACAAAATGTTTGCCTTAGCAGCAACAAAGTGCACGGTCCGCCCTCCCCCTTTCAAATGCTGACTCCAATATGTGATACATTTGCCAAATAAATCACAGGATCAAACATCGGGTCATTTCGCTTTCATTTTGGTTGATACGTTGGACAGGCAATTTATTAATCCAATTCAATTAAACACACACACACACATATATATATACATACATATATATATATATATATATATATATATATATATATATATATATATATATATATATATATATATATATTCACAATTACAATGTTAGTATAAATTAAGTCACGTAAGGTAGCAAAGAAGCGAAATAAACTTGTGAAAAACATGTGAAAAAGTACGTGCTCATAGGAGATAGAAGATTTTATCCCCTCCCCCTCTCCATACACATCCCTTAATTTAAGTTTCAGCTTACACAAAGTTGAGCAAGGCTGAACTGATAGCACATATAGAAGTCGATCTACTATGACACAGCTGCTTGACCTATTGACAAAGTTTGACCATATAGCATGGGCGAGAGAGAGAGAGAGAGAGAGAGAGAGAGAGAGAGAGAGAGAGAGAGAGAGAGAGAGAGAGAGAGAGAGAGAGAGAGAGAGAGAGAGAGAGAGCTCCCTCTGACGACGCAGCTTAGTGATTCGAGTTCCGCCTCCCCCATCTTATTGGCACGAATGCCTGACTGGACAGATGCACACAGAATACTTTATTGCTGATAAGGCCTTCTGTTGGCCGTTGCACGTAGATGTTCCAGGTTTGCCCTCTCCCCGCCCCTCCCCCCGCCTCTTATTATCACAAAGACTGACTGAACGACTGGTCGTTACAAGCGATAAACAACTCTGGTACACGTTTACCTCGGTACATTCCTTCTAAAGTTAAGAACATATGGCTAATAGGTTTTGAGAAAATTTTTAAAAACAATACACTAGTTAAATTTGTTGTTTCTAAAATTCCAACATAAGGGAAAAAGAGTACAACCTAGTGAATAACCCTGAAGAGACTGGGTCAAGCTGCATTGCCATTATCTTTTTTCAATCAATGTTCTTTATACACTCTGCTTGTAACTTGTAGTTTCATCTCCATAAAGATTCCGGCTGATTTATTATCAGAACTAGCAACATTCTTTTAAGGCTATTCTTGAAATCGTCAACTGCTGTTTACCAATCTAGACACTGGTCAACGGATCCACTAAAATAGATCGCCGTTTTCGCTAAGAAAGGCCACGAAACCTAGCCCGACCACGCCCAGAAACGCCGATGTGTGCATTCTTATGTCTTTATCTCTAACCCTTTTTGCGACCTTTCTCGATATTTGCCGAAGCATGCAGATAACGCGACCCTTTCTCTGCTCTTCCGGTAAACGAAAAGCTTCGATAGTACTTGCCGTTTGGACAACGACGACAGCAGTCATTGGCGTTCTTAACAGAATCCACACAGCCCGGCCTAGCACACATGACAGTCATGCAGGAAATTCTGTCGTTGCCCATACACACACAGGACCCACATGGATTTGGTTTAGGGACCTTCTGACCCCTTTGATATACTTTGCCGTTGTAGGTACAAGATCCTGCACATACATACACCGCGGCGCAGATACTGAAGGCAAATACAACAGCTTTCATTTTGCTTTACGACAGCAATTGGACCAATTGATGCGATGGCCGCGGAAAATTCAATGATACGGAACACAGGACCAAAGCATTTATATACTGTAACTATTTTTGAAGCGGGGGAGGGGGGTTATGCCACAGTCTGTTGATATTAAATATATGTCACTTAACACATTGGCACACCAACCGGTTTCCATGAATCGGATATCTTCAGTATTTCTCCACGTTTCTTTTTTCTGTAGCGCTGGCCTCCCGCCAATTATTTTTAAATAAAGCCCAAGTTGCAGCCCATTAAGTTGCTGTACTCCAGATACAGTCGTGCTTAGCACCCAGTATACGCCGGTTAACTGTTGACTCAACTTTAAAATATGACCACATAGGGGTTAACATATAATGCCTGGACCACTCCATTTACACTATCATTTCTTCTTTAATAGTAATCTAGTCCAAATAGCTCTATCATTAATCCGTAAATTTAATTGGGCAAATGGTCAATTTGTGGCGATTGATGTGCCTTTACATTAATGACAAACAACGATTGCCATCCATATAACATGCAATTATCCTGGGAGTGACCAAATAAAGTGACAACCCCCAGCAAAATGTTCCAGTGCAGCCATTCATTAAATGTGTGGATGTGCCGCCCTGTATTGCTTTGCCTGCTGAGCTATACTTTTTACAAATTTCATGTAAGGCCACCGAATTTCAGCACACGACTTGCACCCAAAGGAGAGTAAGCTCCGTGTTTTCATGCTCCATTTAGTATGCTCATGGTTTACATACTTGACTTACGGTGAGGGTGATAAAAGGGCAGTGGGCGTCTTCCTACAGGGCAATGCCCCGATTAGGAGCTTGTTTGTTACCATATTAATTAGTGGAAATCCCTATTTCTCTGTTGATAGTTACCATAGGATGACCAATCAGTGACAGAGTCCATGTTGCAGTACCAAACGCAACCCATACAGAGACTACACAGCTGGTGTGCGTATAACTCAGTCTGTTCAGCAGGCAAGCACACGACCAGCGAAAGTAACTCCACACGAGGTCAGTTGAACAGGCATATTGTTAACATTCATCTTTCACATTTAAGTCAGATCAGCTAACAACTGTCTGTCCGGTATGTATTTTACAGGAAGTCACTGCAATGAACCGATATTAAAAATAAAAGAATCATCCTGCTAGATTACAACTAATGAGAATATACAAATACTATTAACACTTTTGAAGTTGCTCAGAATGTTATCTGACACGACATTCCAGATTTCCAAAAATATATCTCTTTCTACACATAGGCCCAGTTAAAAATTCACAATATTGCATATGACACTGCAAACCACACTAATTGGATTTTAAATGGTAGCATACCGGAAAGAATGCATGGCCAATTTACTGTCTCGTTATTAGAGCAGCAAGTAAGGTTAGATGTGTTTGTGACTGATCTATGCCAGTTGGCAGGATAATCTTTCATATTCGATAATTTTTTCGGGAAAAAAAAAAAGAATTGAAACGGCAAAACCATAGCCTGTGCTACGTAGTCCAAAGAGGTTCACACGGATTTTCATTTTTACATGAATTTAATGTTATGTCACTGGTGATTCCGTGGGCAAGCAAGGTCCTTTAACGCACTGTGGTATAATCAAACGCGGTCTATACAGTTGCACATCAGAAGCAAAGTTTGAAAATTTTGACTTGTCACGAGTTTACCACACGAAGCGAAAGCGAAGTACGAAGATTCTCTAATGATTATCATTTTAATATGGCACACCTGCTAGAATAAATAACAACTTGATATTAGGTCTCCATTGATATATACAGCACAAAGTTGAGATGTGCAGCACAGAATAGCCACTATACTATCATTGGTCAGTTAAGGAACACAATTATGGTTACGTTTTATAGTATACCATTGAACCGGGTCAAGTGTTTATAACATTTGGGCAACCTTGGCGTAATTGTTAACATCACGGAGTAGCTCAAGAGCAATATCAGATAATCCTTTGATGTTGCATTTGACAATTGTCTTTTGCAAATAGTAAGTCATGACTGGATTACTCATCATCTACACGTCACTTCCTGAGCAAATAACATTGGCAGAGACCTACCCAAGGTATGTCCGCATCAGGTTTTAAGTGGACCTGGTGGGCCGCTGTAGAGAAGAAGTAAAAACTCTGAATTACCATGGCAATCCCCTTCGACCCACACAATAAATGATATGAATGGGTGCATTAAACGACAATGTTACAGTGATTACTTACATCGCACCAAATTTGAAGAGAATCCAGTAAATATTTAAGACAAAAGTCTCACATTATGATTGCTGATGGACACCTGCTGATGGATATAGACTCTTCCTTTAAACTGATAGGGCTTTTCCAGTCAGCCTACATAAACGGCTCTATAAGTGGTGCTGCTACATTTAGCAAGATGGTATAGATTCCCAAGTGGGACAGAGGAGGATAACCAGATCTTCCAAGAGCCACAGTACCAAGTTTATTCATAACCTTTCTTCCCCATTCTTAAAAATGTAACAGTCCAAATAAAGTAGAACATCGCAAGATATATGCATTTTATTTGTATCTTTTTGTCCAGAACCACCTCCTGGTAGTCATTACCCTATCCCGCAGTCCGAACTCTTTACTCTCCATAAGCCAGCCTGTCACTGTCTAACCTATATACATAAGGAAGTAACAATGTTCATATTGCGCACGTTCTTCTGTAGAATTTTGACATAGGCTGTATTAGCCCTAATAAATTAAAGGGTTTTCAGCGGGTACCTGGTATGTATTCCTACATATCTTTCACATCGGTACAATTTTCAAACAAATACCTTAATTACGGGTATTTGGTTACTGAACAGCTCTTTATGCATGTGAAAATACGGACTGATGCATAGATACAACCAGAGAATGGTACATCCTGCATACATAGAAAACATATATGGTAGTGTTTTATCACAAGAATTCTTCAATTCCAGGGTCAACTTTGGCCGTACCTGAATCACTGGTATGACCTTCCAATTTCTTGACATTGCGTGTTTTTATTCGGCATTGGATAAATTTGGGATTTTAAAAGAAGTTACATTTCTTGGGTATAAGAGAAATGTGAACATCTGGAAAACGGATCTCAACTGACCATATCTTTTGTACTGTCAAAAGCTCAGCGCCTCAAGCACCAATTGCCCCCAAAGTATGGCTATAAAATCAATTTGGAACATGGAACAAATGAAAACAAGTCAACCTTGAGTCAAAAGAGTAACAATAATGAAATGAATTCCTCTGTGCCAAAAGGGAAATGCCACCAGTGTTAGTTTAATTACATCATGCGTGCATCATGACTCATATATATATATATATATATATATATATATATATATATATATATATGCTAGTATTTGATTAGAATGATGCGACAGTGAACACAACAGTTATTATATTATGACCAGACTGGAAAAATTTAAAAAAAAATTAAATTAAAATAAAATAAAATTAAAAAAAAAAGACAGGGACTTAAATGCCCTTCGATACTATACCTGAATAATAACATTTACATCGCTATTTTGGCTGGACATGTAATTTTTGGCATGGCAAGCAAACGTTTTCAGGTAATGCCATGTGGACCAGTAAAGAGTATGGCCACTTTCAAACACTGATTAGGCCTACTTAGATCTGGGATTAATCTGAATTCCTGATGCATCTACAGATAAGCATGTTGGCCTGATGGGAGGAGCAGGTCAATGGCTAGACACGTTCACATTGATCTGCACACCATGAAGAGTCCTTAAATATCACTCTCAAAACAAATGACCTTTTGTAGCAAGAAACATTTTTAAAAGCCAAATAAAAAAATGACATGGAAGCTTTTAGGCAAATTGATGCATGTTGGCGTTGTCAAAGCAGGTACGAAAGGTTTTGCACTTTCATACTGGCATAGGAAAAATCAATAAATGTTTAAAATGCGTTTTTGGGGACAAAATTTGTACGATGCTGTCTGACCCATGTATGTTGGACAATAGCGCATTTTTATGCCTGTAGGTTCAGCCGGAGAGACTTATTAATATGTTTTAGCTCCTTTTCTTTCGCCTCTGTTTGTACTTCAACACCTGTAGTTTCCCTGCAATATGACTTCAGGAACTCAACGAAACTTATTTTGGTGAGACATATATGAATTGAGCGAGCCCTTGGTCTTCAATCTGCCAATAGCATCCTATATCTTTCTTTTACCAACACCACCACCACCAACAGCAACTCCTATCAGCCACATTTTCACGGCCTATGTATGTGCGTGTAATGGCACGACAAAGTTATCCATGAGGTTGGCCAAAAATTATGGTATTTTTCTATATTGTCATATTACAAGCGACTGTGCATGCACTCAACTTCATACGAATGTAATACACCAGTACACATTTGCCCTGGGCAGCGTCATATGGTACGACGACATGTCAGCCAGCAGAATGAGCGTGCCACTGTATACCTAAATTGTAAATCAGGTGAATGCCTGATCCAAAAGAATAAATTCTGGCTCAGGCGCTGCGGGGAAGCTGACGGCTCTTCTGAAATTTCATGACACACAGTACTACATGAAATATGTTTATTCACATATGGGGATTTTAATTAATACTAATAACTAATTATCTGATGTATTTTTTTTTTAAATATGAAATTAAAACATGATGTGCACATCTTAATCATAACTTTAACAAATTTAGTCCTAGTATATAAACTAAGCAATAAAAGTAACTCTCCACCTATGGCACGTCACTTTCAATGCTCTGAAATCTTTATCTGTTGTCTTCACTGCCAAAACTACTAAAGCTCACCATCCACCTGTTTATCTTGGTCAGCTATACCTGAGACCACCTCTCACACCCATTCAGACATAACTCTTAGCAGCAACTTATCTTGTCATACTCACATAACCCGTATTGGTAATAAAGCCATGCAGCGCATTACTCTTCCCCGCAGGTTAAAATTCAAACTTTCCCGAAAAACCCCGATCAGGCTTTATTTCTCTATGGCTAGACCAATTCTGGAGTATGGTTGTGTCCTCTTCGATAACTGCGTTCAAGGACTGTTTGACGCGGCAAAGATATGCACTGGTACCCTAAGGCACGCCTCTCATATCAAACTTTTACAAGAACTCGGATGGCCTGCCTTTGCTACCTGTCGTAAATATTTTAAATGGATTTTTTTTTTACAAAATGACCCATAATCTTACTCCTTCCTATCTATCCAATCTCCTGCAACCTCCAATCTTTGGTCGAGCAACACGCCATTCCAGACCCATTCGAACCATCCAGTGCACGACTCTTCGTTTTGGCAGCTCTTTCGTCCTGCTACTATCAACTTTGGAATAACCTACCTACTGATATTAGATATTCTATCTCGCTCCAAATCTTTAAATCAAAACTCAAGACAACCTTGCTGGCGGTGGACGATGTCTCTGACTTCTTTTCCTACGGGCATCGTTTTTTCTGATATCTGCCACACCCAGCTGTGGCTAGGCTTCTGTAGACTTAACTTTGACCTTTATAAAGTAAATGTAATTCGAAGTCACACTTGCCCCTGTTCTTTCCCGACTGAAGATGTTATGCCTTTTGTAGAAAACTTTTTTTTGTCCTAAATATGCCTTTCCTATCAAGACACTCTTCGATAATCATTAACCTCTCCTAGCTGCGGGCGTTCCCCTAACTGGATAATCCATGTAGCTAGTGAAAGACTGATTCATATTTTCCTCACTGCAGCAAAGAACTACCAGATATTTTCAACATAAAGGTATCTGATGCAGTACAAAATTACCTAGTTGAAAGTAGACGTGTTGTTTTCTTATCCTTTCCTTAATCATGCAGCATTATCCTATCTTCTTTCTCAAGTCAATGTGTCCTACTGGCTAAATTATGTAAATGAAAAACACTCTCTATGCTGCTGTCTTATGATAAGATCCACTGAATGCAAGTGAACTGTCAGGCATGAGCAAATGAAAATAAAACTTATTGATGTGTAAATGCATATAGGTGAATGAACCGATTAATATGACTGAATGAAGCAACTGAAGTGTTATGAGCCATAAATGAATGGGTGCACATGGTTTCCTTTCCTTCCTATTCACTTGGATTCATATTTTACACTTAATATAATGCAGTTGTGAGGACAAAGCGGTAGCCAGCGGCAGATAGCGGTGGTTGACGTCATACAGCGGCGTACAGCAGCGAAAGGGTCTCTGCCGCTGGCCAACGCCATGTGCCGCTGTCTGCCGCCGAGCCCCAGAAGTCTCAATTGGGTTTCAGCGGCAGACAGCGGCGCTCTCTGCCGCTGGCTACCGCTGTCTGCTGCTGGCCAGCGCTCTCTGCCGCTGTGTACCGCTGTCTGCCGCCATAATGCAGCATACGCCGCCAAAAAAATTTACTAGTGATAGTTGGTAACTGTCTTGTGCGTACTGTATAAGTATTGTGTGTCTCTCTGTGTCTGGAGAATCCATTATATTAGTAGTTATATGTACTATAGAGAAATCCAGTATACATAAATATGTTTAAACAAAACATTGAGAGTTAACGGTGCCATCCAATGACACTTTTGCGAACTCTCCATTTCAACTGTGACTTATTTTAGTGTAAATGCAGCCAAACATGGGTGCTAATATATTTTTTTTTAAATCACAAATAATGAGGACAAGATGTTATGTCCCAAATGTCAACAGAAATTTTGGAGATCTGTCTAAAAACATACAAAAAAATACAGATTCCGAAAAAGGTGGAGAGTTACTTTTTTCCCTAGTTTACTTTCAAGAAGTGACGAGGTACCCATGCTGTACCGACATCTCCTCCTGTGATTGTCTCTACAGTAAGACTATTATTAATAGTCATTGATCGTCTCGCATGTGATACACCATATACAATAAGACTATAAGAAAAGAGGCTTCTAATACTGACAAACACAGAGGGCCCAAAAAGCTCCAGGAAGGGGGGGGGAATCATATATTCTGATGCATTGTTACAGTAAAAAAAAACCTCAATATTTCAATATATACATTTTAAAAAGTTGTTAGAGACAATGTGGTCAGATACGCTTATTGTGCTAGAGTGAAGTGACAGTGAATTAATAACGCGTTATAACCACCCTTACGCGCCCAAATACCCCGCCCTTAAGTGAATTGTGCGAAAACCTTTGTTTTCCAAAGAATGGGTCGATGCTGGTATGGCAATCTCTGAAAAGGATGCAACGCTTTATTTTAATTTATTCAAACTCTAAAGTTATCAGCGATATTGAATTTGACGACGAAGCATCACCAACAAAGGTAGGGTAGATCTGTTAAATTATCATCTTCAAAATGCTGCATTAATATTTTTACGCAATGTCTCAGTATACTGTATATTTTCCAACATTTTCAAGAACTGAGTGCGTTTTGCAGACTTGAAAAGTCTTGACAAGCTGTAACAATGATGGAGGACCTTGATTGGCAAAGAAACGCCGAGACTTCCAACATTTCGGCACATATTTATTTTCAACACAATTGTCTGCCATAAAATTAGAAAACGCAGGCATCTGCAATTGAAACGGAGGCATATGTGTGTTGTAAGATTTGTTTATACAATTAATACCATCCCCCCCCCCAGTCTTGATAGTATCCTGACGTTTCCTGGGCCCCTATGCATAGATAAACACATTCCTTTCATGTGTAGATCCTGGCCAATATTATTCAAGGGCAACACTGACCACAATATCAAGTGCATGAAATTAATCGATGAACTAATTTTAGTTAAAATGAGAGGCGGAGATCTGCTGTTGTCTTCCAAATCATGCAGAAACAACGGAGAGATTCATGCAGACAGGTATATAGATCAACAACTTTTGCGTGACCTTAACATGCCCCCTAATACTTACGGCGTCTTGTGATCTCTGATCAGCATTTAAGTTTATGCTAAGTACATTTTTGTAACTGTTCTGGATACAGGACATGGCAGGAAATCGCACTCCAATGCACTGTGGCCTAGATACAATCGACCAAGATCTACATAATGCCCTTTGCAGATTATTTTGTTATGCGGGACTCGGGATACAAGACAGTAAACACATTTTTCAAGATTAAGCACGCTGTAAAGTACTAATTTTTGTGTGGTACTAGTTTCGCGGTATAATTTTCATATGTAAATTGTCGTCTGCCTCAATCTTTCCACATAAACGCTCGTCAACATAAAATATTTTTACAGAGAATATTGGATGATACCTATAGTGACAGCATGCCCTTGGTCAACAGCTATCCTTGGGGTGGGGTGGGCGCAATGCGCCTAACCTTGCGCCGAGACAGCTGTTTACCCAAGTCTTCTTACCAGAATATTGATAGATATAACAATTTGTGGTATGAACCAAGCAATTAGAACGGTTATTAGCAGAGCATTCCTACATAAAATAACTGTCATTTTATCCATTTCATTTATCCAGATTGTCTACCTGCTTTCCGCATATGCTTGTCGAGTACGTTTTTATCGATATAGTTATATTTATACCATCCCTCCGCGCGTTTCCGTAAGAAAAAAGGCGTGTCAATGGCGATGGTTAGTACAAGCGAGTAGAAACATTTACTGACATGTTGATCAATATCATCATGGATATGTGATTTGTACAAGTCAAACCCTGAAATCATAATGCGAAGTTATCTGAAAACGCGAAGAAAGAACTTAATTAAGAACATTTGTGTATAGAATGTCGGCATTTATCTGAAACATAATGAATAAAGCTTGTGGTCCAGTGAAATGCTGAGCGGTGATAGCATTGAACGATTTAGTGATATTAAAATTATAAAAGCCTATATGAATGGATCAGGTGTGGCGTGAATTGTTATATACATATGAATTGTACTTATATGCGTTTCAACAGACTACGCACGTGGGTTTATTGGCGCAGACAGCGTCTGAGTTGTGTCATATCCAGGCCAAAGTGAACAAAATCGTTTCTGGTCAAGGTTGATTTCATCCAACAACACCAGATATGACTGATCCTGATCGGTTCATTTTAAAACATGTTGATATTGGGGGGGGGGGGGTTGTTGTTGATGCTTTTCATTTTTTTTTTTTTATCAGTCATGCCAATATAATTCAATTTTCCTTCGAGCACTGTTTTCCAGTTAGTCTAGACAAGGCCAGAATTTCTGTAATTTGAATCACAAAGTCTGCTATCTTTATCATTGAAATGTGTGAAGCATAAAAAATTGCAATTTGACTCAACAGACATAAAATGATACAACAATACCAAGTAGCCTTTGTCTGCCACGAGCCCAAAAAATACCAATTTATTCCACTAAATTACACTTTTATATTGGGAGTGTATATTCCTATGCTTCATTGAAAAATATCAAAAAGTCCCCATATATCTTCAAGTTGTCAAACAGGTGCACGATCCAGACACGTCACAACAACGAAAGTGTGCATTTTGCAACGCCAGGTCATATTTAAATCAATAAGACAAATATTAACCATAAAAAGCATTGTACTCATATAAAATAAAGCTCTATCTATATGAATATATATAGGATTCATTGGGACTGAATTAGAAATTTGAATTAAGTTCACAGATGTCCATTGTGCACATTTATTTACCTCCAGCATATGTTTGCCTGAGAGAACTGTGCGCCTTAGTTCTTACTGAGTTCATCATATACTTACACCAAGTAATCATATGGTGATTGTAATGTAATTATTGTCTCCGTTCAAAGCTACTTAATTACCATCCATCACACAGATTTAATAGTGCTCAATATAATCGTGAATAAAAGCAATCGAAAACACGGTACTCTAATTCAAGTCATCATGTTGGTTAACAAAGTCACACATAGTGCAGGCTTCTGTTAGATTTTTAAAATAGCAAATGTAGAAAATGTCTATCGTGATGGAAACTGTGACGTGGTGACAATACGTTAATTATAAGAATACCATAAATAGATCCGCGTATTGTTGGATTAGTTCCCTGTGCAAATTCGAGACTGTATTGGTTCACACTGATGTTGCTTGCCCTCAGGAGACGAATAATTGCTATAGAATCTACAAATCGGACGGGCCGTGGTAGAGTTAAAAATTTAATATATTCAAGGTTTCCATTAGCATATGGAAAGAAGGTGTGTCCTGGGTACCTGGAACATTCTTTCCCACGAGCTCAACAGGCGTATTGTATTTCCCTACACACATGCAATGTCAGTTAACGTTAGGCAAGCCCAAATCACCGCTCACTCATGTAAGTTAGCACAACACTTTTTCACTGTTTTAACCGTTACGTTTCACTCCGTAGGCCATCACGTCAATTTATACATCTATATAATCGTCATAGACCAGTTCAAGCTGAAAAGTTTGCTGTCCGACAATTGCGAAGTCAAAGTTTCTGTCTGCACTTCCTAACGAACTAGCTTACCAAAATCTCTAATAACTCTACACTCCTGTATGCAAAAAGGGAATTGAATATCTACTTCGTGTGGTGTGGGAATGTAGCTTTTGACATGTTCAATTTCAGACGTTTCGGGAATGTGTGCCAACTTCGTGGTTGTTGGCCGCTCGCACATGCCATACTTTCCACTTATACTGAATCTCTGACTATTTGGGTTATTTTATTCATAAGAATAGAGATCAGAGCTTTACCCTATATTTTTTTCGCAAAATAAAGAAAATACAAAAATAAAGTCAATGCGATAAGATCAAAGAGTGGAAATAACGCATCAGAAAACACTGGACGAATGTATGGCAATCGTCATTTGAAGTAACTAAACGGAAGTAGTGATTGAAGTCGTGGATACCCCTCCCCCCTCCTTTGGTATCTTCAGACACAAATGCGTTTGAAGAAAATTTAAAATTCGCTTTGTCATTCTGGAACGTCAAGAATGATGTCCACGACAGGTCTGCATTTCGCCATACGAAAAGTGTGCCATGCATCAAATTGTATGGCAAATGTTTGTTTTAAACATAAAAATTTTAACAATTGGGGAACAGGGATTTCCCTATATGAAACCTTCTTGTACATCTAGATAAGAGGGGATAGGGTTTACCAAAAGATACAGTAAATTAACAAACTTCGTGTACAGACAAGACAGATAGGGGCTATACCAGCATCTAGTAGTCTATCAAAATGTGGGAAAGACACCAATTAAACATCAAATCGTTTTGATTTTTCCATAAATGTATGCACTGCCTTAAAAATAGTTATGTTATCATCGAAAGAACAATCCGAGCAACCATATAACAAAGTGTTGGTAGTGAAAGGGGCCCATCTTATAATAGCTTCATGTAAGTCAATTCGAATATTATTATAAATTGGGCATACAAAGAAAGTAATGATAAACATCTTCAATTGGATCACCACAAGCACAGTTTCCGGATTCTCGGACGGACAACAACACTATGTAAATAAGAGCTCAGTTGACTGCTGCCCATATGTAATCTTACGTGAATAATTGATATTCTCCTATTACACAAAATAAAGCCGGTTTTTCTTTTCCACTTAATAAAGTTTTACTATGTGGCTTTTAAATATCGAAACATGTTCAGCTTGTCTCATGTCCCAAGGAAGCTGATTCCATAAACGCACCGTAGCTGGAAGGAGTCATTGTAAACAGCAGTTCTTGTTCGAAAGTGGGCAATATTGTGTTTGTTGCGTACATTATAATGTGTTCGATTGCTAACATTTTGGGGAAGCAAGTTGCGTAAATATTGCGGTGTTTCACTGTTAATGATTTTGCACATAGTTATAAGTTTCCTTCTTTGGCACCTTTGGCTTAATGTCTCCCATGATGTATCCGGTTTCAATGTATAATTTTACATGTGCTGTTCCATTCATAGCTCCAGTAACAGCTCGGACAGCAGCCAACTGAATAATCTCTTACAATAACTCTTAAGCCCTTTTACAATTCGACCACATTACATTACCATATTCCTGAATGGGTCTAATGAAAGACAAATAAATAGTTTCTAATGTTGACCTGAACATTTTTCTTTATTGTAAACTTCTCTTAATATTGTTTAATTGGGAACCGTTGTCTATCAAATTGGTAACATGACTTTTCCAGTTTAAACCCTTTTGAAACAATAACCCTAGATGCTTAAATGCTCCTTGTCCGTTTCTATGTCATTATCGCAAAATTCCAATTGGGTGTGGTTTCTAGGTGTTATTATTCGAGAAATAATCGTGTCTTAGTTGGGTTAAAAGTTATCACCCACTGCTGCGCCTATTCGGCAATACGTAACAAGTCCTCAGTTATTACATAAGATTCAGTTTCTGGTTGGTTTATCTCAATATACATTGCCATATCGTCCGCAAATAAACGTATATTCGATCGTAAGATATCCACAACATCAGTTTTATATATATATATATATATATATATATATATATATATATATATATATATATATATATATATATATATATATATATATATGTATATATATTATACAGATATTGGATGACAGGGAGTCCAATATGAAGTTTACGGGACGATGAAATGTTATATTGGGTGAGGCGAAGCCGAACCCAATATAACGTTTCAGAGTCCTGTAAACTTCATATTGGACGACCTGGCATCCAACATCTGTTATATTCTGCAATTTGTATGATTTTCTTTGTATAAATATAGAAGTCTGAAACACTCTATAGTTAAATCGCAAAATTTATTTCCAATTGAAATTCTACACTTTTTGCCTGAAGCTAGGGAAAAGCCTCGTGAACGTCATTTGCGTTATGACGTCACGCGCACGGGGAATCCCTCGAGCTGTCCAATATAACGATCCAATATAACATTTACAGGGCAGGCACGTGGTACAAATAGAGACAGCTGATTGGCTACTAATAAACTAATGCAGAATATATATATATATATATATATATATATATATATATATATATATATATATATATATATATAAGAACAAGGGACCAAGTATGGAACCTTGTGGTACACCAGCCTCCAAGTTACCCAAAACCGAACATATCCCATTGGACACCACTCTTTGTTTCCTTCCAAAAGGATGAGTTTGCAATAATGCCAACAACGGGCCTGATATACCTGATTTTTTAAGTACAAATAGTAAACCCTCATGCCACACTTTGTCAAACGCTTTAGTAATGTTAAAATATATTATCCAATTCTGTCTTGGCTCCTCTAATGTACGAGCGAATTCATGGTATAAGTAAAGAAGTTGATTCACAGCCGAGGGCTAAATCCGGATTGGGATTGCGTAATCACATTTTTATCTCTATAAAAGTTGAACAGGAATTTAAATATCACTTTTTCAAAAACTTTTCCAACAACACTGAGCAAAAATAGGACGGTAATTTTTTACATTCATTAACACAGCCATGTTTGTGAATTGGAATACCATTTGCCTTCTTCCAATCCATAGGAACCTCACCATGCACTAAACATAAACGAAATAATTTTGGGGTTTGTATATACTGGTTGCAGCTTCTTTTAACAGTCGGGGACTAAAACCATCAGGGCTAAGAGCCTTGGCCACATCGAAACCGCGCAAAATGTTTAGAACTTCCGTTTCCGTAACTTTGATCTCACTGAGTGTATTGGTTGCAGTCTCCCACAATACAGGTATTACTCCATTTGCTGGGTCAGCATGACTCTGACTTAGTAAATGTTTGCAGTAACATATGAAACAATTCTTGATTGGCACACAGACTTGTGTAAAGTTTTCCGTCATCAGCCATTTAAGGTAGATTACCCCCACAGGAAGGACAATTAAATACCAGTTAAATGGCTCTTTTAAACATGAAATCAACTGAGAAACAAAGGGAAGTAGGACGGATTACTCATTGCATGTAATATAATATACATGTGGACAAAGTAATTTTAGTGTAGGTCGCACGTACCTGCCCTGTTTTTCTAAACACATTTAAGACAAATATACATTTCATTATCAGAATTGGTGTCATAACTTTTATCCTTACAGAATATGTTCTTTCAGATGGCATTTGTGGTCGACACACGTGACAATGGTGGGTATATGACGAGCATAAACACTTTGCTTATGTAACTATATGACCTAGGTTCACTATATTTCTCAATTTCTGCCTATCTATTGCTTCATGTCCGCATACTGTTGTTGCTGTTATAACTATTAACTTTCCTGCAAACGCATCCTCTCCTTTTGAATAAGATAGCATTGACACCACAATGCACTGCCATGACCTCCCTACAACACGGGACTGAACGTGTCGAATGAGTGGTTTAGCGGTGACCAGAGGAGAAGTGGGCCGTGAGGTAGGGCTAAAAGGTCTCGGTGGTGTCAACAGTTACGTACTAATGAGGCACTTAAGTGTGTATGCATAGAGACTACTGATGAAACAATACAAAGTACGCCATTGTTAGGGATAATTAATTGTGAAGTGAAGAGATCATTTGGAATGCTTTACTTATCAGCATTGATAACCTATTGATTGATCATTTACATTTGAAATGACTCGCACATTTTAGTGACAGTATGCCAAAGTGGACAACACTGACTTTAAACAAAATATCTAAGCATTTAACTTATATATTAGTCCTTGTAAGAGAATGCAAAACCCCATTTTTAAATATTTACTCAGCTCGGAGAATGCTTCATATGTGGTAGAAGTATATAAAAGTAAAACCAACTCTCGGGAATTTATTCATGTCTGACACTTCACTGTAATTGTGGTAGAAATATATGCCGAAGAATGTAAAACGTGTTCACAGAAATCTATTTTCGGCATGTTTGAGACTTCTCAATATGTCCTGGTAAAAATAAATGGGATATATCACCTCTTGATATTTGCAAATTAAAATCCCACCACATATAAGAAAAGTCCAAGAAACAATTGAAATTTTTTCAGAGTTAACTCAGTGTACATGGAAAAAACAGGTTTGGGAGCTACAACCAGTTACCAACATGATGTGGCATAATATCAATAAATCGGTACGAACAGGTTTCATTCAAGTTTTAAACCAGCGTCGTTTCTACGCTTCTGATAATGCATTGACTGTCTCCAGCTTGTGCCGGGTCACGATGACCACACAACCACGTATATATATATATATATATATATATATATATATATATATATATATATATATATATATATATATATATATATATATATATATATATATATATATATAAAACTTAAACAGCCAAACGCATTTTTGTGTTGCAAAAGGTTGACAAAGGTTTTGTAAAAGGTTGACAAAAGGTCAACAAAGGGTTGCTAATGGTTGAAACGGTTGCAAACCATTTCAACATTTTAATCAATAAGGTTGAGGAAGTGTGTGAAATGGTTGGTTGTCCACCATTAGAGAAAGGGTTAAAAGTGTTTAAAAGGGTTTGAATGCAATAAGAGGAAATAATTTTGAAATGGTTTGGAAAAATTTAGAAATGGGTTTGAAAAAAGTTTGCCTTTCACTCAAAAGGTTGAAAAAAGGTCGCAAAAGGTTGATGCGTTTGGTGACTGTTAAGTTTATCGCGGGCTTAACTATATATATATATATATATATATATATATATATATATATATATATATATATATATTCATATATATTATATATAATATATATATACATATACATATATCTCATATCTTCATAATAGACTGTCTCTAACGTGTGCCGGGTCACGATGACCGCACAACCACGTATATATACTGGTTACGCTCGCGTTCAAGTTAACAAACGCCAAACGCACCAACGTTTCCCAAACGTTTCCCAAACACTTTCAGTGAAAGTCAAACGTTTTGCAAACGTATAACCAAACACTTTGCAAACACTTTCCAAACGCTTTACAAACACTTTGCCAAACGCTTTCAAACACTTTGCCGAACGCGTTTGGTGAAAGCCGAACGGTTTCAAACACTTTACACTTTGCGCCAAACGCATGTGATACATGTACATGTACACTTGGGAATCTAATTCTAATTCTAATTCTAATGACAGGAATATTTTTAACAAGTATCTAAAAAGCTTATCAGCACCTAAAAATCCCAACAACATGTGCATGCCTTCATTTATGGATAAGCCAAAAAGCTCTACTATGTATATTTCACAATAGTGTTGAAATTATGCTTTTTCAAAAAAATCAGTTCTATCTAACAGTTTGTACATGTATCACTTACAATGCATGTGTATATATTGTAGGCTATATCATTGCTTTCTTGTTTGCGTGACAAATTGCAACTGGTTTATGCCTGTGATACAGCGGAAAACGCAACAAAAGCTACCTTCTAATATGTACATGACACCACCCACTGACTTTGCTTCAGTGGACGTAAACTAACTTCAGCTTTGAAAGATGAAGTATTCATGACATTTTAAATGAAGAATTAAGTCTTTAATTAATTTTAGTTGAATTAGACACTTGGGTAAACGTATTTGGATCGTGTTTTATATAAATATATACAACCTATAATGCTGGATAAGTGCACATTTACATGTAGGTACATCATATATTGCTGGACCTGTTGAAAATAGGTTTGGAGATTCTTCATCATTTAAATGAAAGTGTTTGAAATGCATAGTGTTTGGATGCTTTTGTGAAAGTGTTTGAAATCGTTCGGGTGATTGTTCAACGCGTTTGGAAAGTGTTTGAACGCGTTTGGAGAAGTGTTCGGTAGCTTTGTGAAAGTGTTCGAACGTTTTGTAAAAGTGTTTGAGATTTTTCCCAAACGCTTTCCAAACGCTTTCCAAACACATTCCAAACACAAGCCAAACACCAGCAAAACGCGTAAAAAGCGTTTGGCTGTTAACTTTTAGCTGGGCGCAACTATATATATATATATATATATATATATATATATATATATATATATATATATATATATAAAACAACTCGTGTTAAATACTACCTTGATAAAGAGGCATGTTTCACGGTGGGTGATTACAGCAGTGTGTATTGATAACATAAGGAAATTGCTAAAAAGCAGGCTCAACTGAAGAGTGAGTCCGTTGCTTGGTGGTGATTAAAACGAAGTCATGTTCCCTAGCTCGCGTTGCTAGTGCAGACGTATGAAGCTTGAAGTTGTGATAGGGTCTTCCACCACTTCAGTCACCTTTCGTTGCTGTCGCATAGTTTACATGTATGTACCAAAATGGTTCTTAACCGAAAGAAAGTATACCTTTTATTGGAATGTTTAGTAATGTCTGTTACATTGTTGTGAACTGTTGCATACAGACTCGGTTTTTTTAAAAGAAAAACAGTTGGTTCAACATAAGGTGGCATGGATATGAATCTTTGTAGCAAATATGATGCTTAATTCTAATTTTGGGGTTGCGAAAATACCCCAAAAGCGAGAAGATAAACGTTTCAAAATACTTTAATGGTCCAACTTTCCGAGATGTTTGTTTAAACAGTTGGTCAACATGGGGTTGAACTGTCAATGTTCTTTCAAAACTAACTCTCAGAATTACCCAGTAGTCTAGCTTCAGTCACCTGTGTTATGCCCTGTCCATTCACTCGAACTTTGTTATATTTGTCTTTGCAAAGCGTTTATTTGTGGCAAATGATATGTAGTTACACTTCAGAATATTTAGGATGGATTAATGTCACAAAATATAATTGAATATATTGGTCGCATATGTGTATAATTTCAGGATGCGAGCATCAACTCATCTATCTGACGCCATTTTGCTGGTGTTGTCGGTATAAAAATGAGCATGTGAATACGTCACAACATCAGGCAAATCATTGATGACCATAAGAAGGGGCCTAATGATGCAACCCTGGGAATTTCTATCGTAATAGGACGAGGCTCTGATAGAGTGCCAGTAACTGATACGCATTGTTTTCTATTGCACAGATGTGATTTAAACCGTTTTAAATCTGTGCCTTCGACCACACAGTCCCTCAGCTCTGTTAAAAGAATGTTGTGGTCTATTGTGTCGTAGGCCTTTCGCATGTCTATTTTAATGGCACCAACGAGGGCGATACAGGAGGAACGTGAAAGCCTTATCCCGAATTCGCGTTTGACTTACAGCTGTTTTTCGTTACGGAATGCGAATAAATTGGCATGCACCGTGGCTTTTTTTCAATATTTATCTTACCATAATCAAAACTGATATAGGGCGATAGTTATTTCTATCTTCAGACAGATCAGACTTATATAAAGGGGGTAATCTTCGCCAGTTTAACACCGCGCTAGGGATAATTCGATCCTGAGGGAGAAATTTAAGACCCATGTCAGATTGGGCACGGGTTCATCCAGACCTTCTTTGAGCAAGCGGTGACTAATTCCATCCAGTCCCATTGCTTTTGTCATTTAGTATTTACACGATAAGAGGCAAATACCAAATAAGGAGCTGTGATTTCAGTTGAATCTTAGGTATGTTGATGGTGCACTTTTTCAAATTGCAATTAAATATTCATTTCACATATGTGTAAATCTTTTTCTTACGTGTAAAAGTGTCCTTCATTACAAAAATACATTACACATACGTAATAAGTATTTCACAAATGTTTAAACTGTTTTATGCATGTACTGTTTTCATTTATTTTATGAATGTTTAAACATTGTTCGCATATTAAATTTTGTAAAGAATTTCACGTTTCAGTTTTTCACTTATGTAAAATTATTTTGCACCGTTACACATATGTGATCATTTTCTCTCTCTCTCTCTCTCTCTCTCTCTCTCTCTCTCTCTCTCTCTCTCTCTCTCTCTCTCTCTCTCTCTCTCTCTCTCCTCTCTCTCTCTCTCTCTCTCTCTCTCTCTCTCTCTCTCTCCTCTCTCTCTCTCTCTCTCTCTCTCTCTCTCTCTCTCTCTCTCTCTCTCTCTCTCTCTCTCTCTCTCTCTCTCTCTCTCTCTCTCTCTCTCTCTGTTTTATTTTTTTAATGTGTACCAATAGAGTACGAAATAAAGATATATATGTATATGTATATATATATATATATATATATATATATATATATATATATATATATTTATGTGGGTGTGTGTGTGTGCGTGCGTTCGTGTGTGTGTGTGTCTGTGTGTGTCTGTGTGTCTGTGTGTGTTGTGTCTGTGTGTGTGTGTGTGTGTGTGTGTGTGTGTGTGTGTGTGTGTGTGTGTATGTGTGTACCAATTAAATGCTAAATTGGTCTGTCAAAGCCGATATGCAGCTCCGTCGTGCACATGGAGCTAAATACATAAAAAATAGATTCAGACTGAAGGCCGAATTTGATAATTTTCTTTGTGCCATAAAATACGCTATTGCAATTCTCGAGATGCGACCATTGTTGTATCATAAATGTACATCAAAGTGCGGATAAAATTTCACCAATTTTAGTGCATTGATATTCTTTCAATTAAAAAAAATAAAATAGTGGGCCTTTTATTTTTACTAGTCTAGTTTCTTAGTTCTAGACATAGTAAGCCCATTACCTTCAGTTAACAGTTTTCATGGTACCAGTAGTGGGCCAGCGATACTGTTTTTGAGTCAACTCCCTTGAACATGATAGGCTCATCAGTTTTACTCTTCTATTTTAATCATGGTAATGATAGGCCTATACAATGCACAAAAAATTGCAGCCATAGTATATGTATAGAGCACTGAAGTATGTGGAAGGACATATCCTGGGTGGCCTGTTAAACGCCAAGAGTCACAAAGGAGCTAATCTATGTGTGATGACCATATACCAATGTATGTCAATATCACAGTAACGTCAGATTCAACAAATTCAGTGGTTCTGTGACTAGTGACCATGTATTCACTTTTGAAACCCAGTGCAAAAACAATCAAAATCAAAACAAAAAATATTAATTATGCTACGATGAACCTATATATTCGCTGAATATTCTGGTTGATATTCATCTCCATTTGCTTTGAACGGTGCAATATACCTTTTGTCAAAAATATATAAATATGTGTTCATAGTTGAAAGGGATGTCTGGCTTAGAATCATGGATTGTTCAAAATCTTAAAATGTATATTTGCTGAGAAGATCACCACTCACAGAAAGGCGAGAAAGGAAGAAACGTCACAAGCATAAGTACACCTCTCATATGAGAAAACGCGTATCATACAACCATGTGCTATAAGCCTAATAATAGTTCCTCGGTTTCTGTCAATCAGATTCTGCAAGTGCATTTGTACCCATTGTTGTTTTCACGCTTCAATAATGTGTCTCAAGTGCCCCATAGCTGTTTCGCGAGGCTCTCACTGTTTGATAGGTGATATAAATTGCTCGTCGAAATCAATACTTCTGAGAACTTAAATCAGTGCTATGCTGTTGAGCAACTAATTTTTTAAAACGAGCAAATCGAGAAGTCCTTGTAACTGAACATAGATTATTGGGAGGGGGGGGGGGCAGACAGAGATGACGACAGAGATGGTGTAAATGATCAACATTATCACTTTTACTTAGGTTATAATAATTGTGTCTTTCATCATGTGTTCAGTTTAGCTCTATGTTGACATGGTGTGCCTTTCTCGTTCACATGCACGCAATCGCCATGTTTTGCCGACTGAGCGAACTAACATATGTATTAATGTGTTGACAAACAATTTTTCATATAGAATCATATTGGTAAATATCTGTGCTATGTGTATGCCATCATTGAAAAACAATGCGTCCAACCCGCGCGACGGAAAGCTATTGACCTAGGGAATACCTCCATGTAGGGTCTTACAAACAAATCACATAAAAAAATTTCTAGAAACGAGAAATTTAAAGAAAAACTTTTTACATGCGTGCACGTTTGGGCGATTTGAGGGGAAGGTTTGAAGATGAAAACTGACGAGCAGATATGTTTTGTGTGTATTGCAGATAGTAAAGAAGCACGTGTAAGTTTAGCATAGCCTTGATTTCTTGTATATTTAAAAAAACAAGCGTACAGCACTACTCTTGGCTACTCTTAACTAAAATCATGCCCTGACAAGTTATGCACATTTGTTTCTAAGAAAAACACTATATTTTCAATTTTGTGTGCTGCAGTGATTTTTGATGAGCCTACTCAGCATAAAGCATACGGACTCTTTGTATCACCACTTTCTACTTATACAATGTAATTAAAAATATATAGATTTGTTATGTTTTCTCCACGTCTGTGCTTGACTTTAATCTGAAGGGATCCAACGCCAATGTATTGGCATGCAACATTGGTGTCTAAAAATACATAGTTACTAACAAGAGTGTGATATCATAAGTAGGGTCTGCATGTTTTTACACCGTCTTCACAAAGTTAGATAATGGGGCATGTTCTCCCAGATGACCCCACTGTTCATAAGTACCCGTTTGCCAATGCTTGTAGGTGGAGACACATGGGAATAAACAAGCTAGGCTCTGTTAAATATTAAAAAGAAATTGTTTAACGTGAAAAAAACATCTTTCTTTCCCTGCACAGTTAAAGGACTTGGAAATGTTTCGGCTTTTAATTTTTTTTGTTTTTGTTTTTGTTTTTGTTTTTTGTGGGTTTTCGTTTAAAGGTAAAGGAATTCTATTTTTACATGTTACAATTTGAATTTCCACAAGATTTTATTACTATTTATCATAATAATAATAATAATAATAATAATAATAATAATAATAATAATAATAATAATAATAATAATAATAATAATAATAATAATAATAATAACGCGTGTTCGTATTCTTGCAAAGCATTAATTATTTTATTGAATATTAAGTATAATGTGTCTTCATGAAACTACAGAAAATATAAACAAGACAAAAAAGACCAAATAATGAAGATGGAAGTTTTTGTTTGTTTTGTACTGTGCATTTATGTCTTCAATGTACCAAAGTAGTGATATGATTAGGGATATGTATTTTTTTTTAATTTAAACTATTGAAATTCCAAATTCAGTGAATGGGTTACATAATATCATTTTCACAGATATAAGTTAGTAACTTCTTACATATAAGGCATGTTTTCATTTAAGAGAAACTTTGAGCTGAAAGCATTACGGACAGACAATATAAACACATTCCTTGCAAGACAGCCGACTGCAACGTGCAGTTTTAAAGCAATCTTTTCTGCAGTTGTTTTTCTTGAACACACTGGTTCACCGGCCTTTGTTGACTGCTCTGGTACTAAATATGGTCAGAAGCTCCTCTCTTGATCCCATTTACACCGGTTAAGTGTCGGCAATGAATAAGACTGTATGAATACTTGTCATATATTATGGACGAAATCTCTACAGTGAAAGGCCCAAATGTGCTTAGTGGTTGGCATGTGACGTTAATAAAGCAAACATTTCGTTCTATTTTCCACAAAGTGGGCATATAGCATATTAAAAAAGGAAGTCACTGACCGATTCATTGTAAAGGCATAATGTAATTACCATGACTGATACCAGACAGATCTTTTCATGTGTTCTTTTGAAATTGGGCATTTTCTTGTTCAAATTTAATCGAAGTTCCTAAAGTGAGAAATACAGTCTAGTTATGTGACTTTTTTGTTCATACAACTTAAAAGTGTACAGTACGGAGCCTCGGTGGGGACATGAGGGATTTTTTTTTTTTTTTTTTTTTTTTTTTTTTTTTTGCGTTCCCTCCCAAAACTTTTGCCGGACTACGCAAAAAAGACATCTTCGCAGCAAAAAGCAGTGTCTGGAGCCTCAGAGGCGCTGTCATAGATTAAGATTTATGTCCTGCCATGAAAAGAACTACTTTTTTTCCTGACAAATACTTTGCGTTGCCACGCAAAACTTTTGCGAGGGAAAGCATTGTACTATTTGTTTCCTCATGTCCCCTCTGGGGCTCCATTTTTTTGCCCAAGGTACATAAGAAAAAAAAAAAAAACCAGTGCAAGGGAACGCAAAGGTTTTTGCGTGGGAACGCAAGGTTTTGCGAGGGAACGCAAGGTTTTGCGAGGGAACGCAAAAACTTTTGCGAAGGAACGCATTTTTTTTCTCATGTCCCCTCTGGGGCTACGTAATACAGCGATTGAGTTTGCAAGAAAATAACATACCATACAGACTAGCTGTGCGATTATATTCGAAAAGTGCCGACAGAGTTGTTCTGATGAATTTCTGGAAACAGGGAAGTCCTAACTGAAAAATGAATAGGGACGGTTGCCGATGCCTCAGAAAAAAAAAAAAAAATAAATAAATAAATAAATAAAACAAAATAAAATAAAATAAAATAAAATAAAGACCAAGTGCCTCCCGCTGTGGCCAGGTAACTAATTAAACTTAAGTCAAAGGAGATAATGGGTAATGAGAAAGAACATCAATCCAAGTTACCTAGCGCCTTACAAAAATATGCATGTGGTTCCGGTAACCCGACGAACCCTACGGAAAAGGCCCGACCCTAAATGAATTTTATGACAAATTTTAAAAAAAAATGTTAGTCACCCTTCCCTCGTAAAAATTGATCGACTTTCAAAGATTTTATCGACAAAGTGGTCTTTGTGTGCGTTATTCAGCAGTAAAGTCAAATCAAACACAGCATTTTATTTCAAATTGCCTGGAGAGTTAGCTTGAGCCGGGGAAACAGCATATCTGGAAAGGCCACAGATGTTCAGTGGAACAGCATAGCCCCAGCATAGCTGCGTAGGAACAGTTGTTTCGGGGATTGTTATTGTAATATTTCCACAGGTTCCATGTGTCCGTTCTCCGAGTGACCAGGTCAAACGTTTGTTAAAGTACTTTTAAACCACGACTTACTAATCTTCACTTTCATCTGCCCGCTCAGTTGTGTCTGATTGTTATCATAGTTAGTTACAAATCCAAATGCGACACGATACCTTGGCTAATCTTGCACGTGTTGGTGAGCCCTATTTTGAACATGGCGCAATGCATTGTTGGACAGAGGCACAAAAAACATTTTATTGGGATATCAAAGTGAATCACAGCCACAGGATATTTCATACCATTATTGATGATCTATAATATTTACAAATTATATACTTTGGGTTTCAAAAATATAACCCCACAAGATCCTCTCATTACTATCTTCATTTACAAACCATTGGATGCCGAATCCACAATTTTCAAAAAACAAGTCTGTGTTGGTTAGTCCCGATTTGATATTTTGAAGAGGTATCATACAAAATTTATGTGTGATTAGTCTTAAGAGAAGGCTGATTGGTCGAATGAATGTAATGTACAACACCTTGCCAGTGTGAACATTACCTAAAAATGTAAATACAATGCCTTAATTCATCAGTTGTGGGCGGCAGTGGGTCCCAGAATATGAATATTATATAAAAGCTGAAGTCTCCCCCAGGCTTTGAATTAAGCCAGAGCACTGGGCCGAGTCGCCCAGATCACCCGCTGGGTAAAAAATGGGGCTTAGTGGAAAAGGTTGCCCAGATAGTGGATGTAGGTCCCATACTTACAATGTATGGTTGGTTTTTATATAATTGGTAAACAGGTATCTGTAATGAACACTTTTTATTAATCGCTAACATGCTAAGCCCTTTGCGGACTGAGTAAACATAATTCTTCGGGACACTCTGAGTACCATTAGTGCAGTCACAAAAACTGGTATATTGTACCTAATGTCAAAAAGAAATTAAATGCTGGTACTCTGAAAAGGGGTTAACTGCTGAAGAAATTAGTTATTATTTACCTATTAAAATAAAAAATAAGTTACAAAAGACGCTAACAAGAGAGCCAACGAATTAAAATTTAAGCAAAACATCAGCAAAAAGAGAAACCAATTCTCAAATGTTCACCTGAGCGATAAAAATGAATACTAACTTAACAGATATTAAAATATGGAACTCTCACATTATCAGTTTAAAAAAAAACGGAAACATTTAACCATTGCTTTTGTATCGTCTTTTATTGTTTGCCAATAATCACAGATAGACCTAAGTTTAACTTCAAAGCTTTCATTAGCAAAGGGACACCGTTCTTAAGTAAAATAGGCCCATATACAGTAAGCACCAAAGATTTTTTCCTTTTGTCAGCTTCATTTTGAATACATATCATAAGTTCACATAGTGGTATTTTAGTGCCTTAGTTCTCTTCCGAAAGACAAAATTTAATTTACAAAAGCAATTGATACCATTAAAATATAATTTATTTGCCATTTACCCCAGACGTTTAGAAATACCTGTTAACACAGTAATAAGTCTGCAGTCCCCTAAGTCGGCATTCTCTAATACCTTTAATATATGCATAACCTGGGATGGGGGGGGGGTCATTTTAGTGGACACGGTGCCCGATATAATGGAGAGAGGATAAATATATATGTTACAAAATTCTTATTCTCCCTGAAAATCATCCGACAGACTCTTTAAGACGCATTAGGTATTAAATTGGCCAGAAGTTATTGTATTTTCTGCCTTACTGGCACTTTGCAAATATATCGCTTTTTGTCTTTTGGGTCCCAAACATTAAATTTTTAGTGCTCACCAAGGGTGTTTATTGACTTAGCCACTTTTCCACCGACAGTTTTTGTATAATTATACTTATCGGACATTGCTGGGTAAATGTTTCTACCACTAAATACATTGCACGCCGGCAGTGCCCAACGGACAAAATCACGTAACCGCGCTTCTCAGCTTGCACTTTACCTGGGAGTCACGCCGGTCGGGAAACTTGGATAAATTAACAGCACTTTTTTATTCATTTCTTCTACAACTGCTCACACAGTGACACTAAGATCAGTAAGTATTAAAGTTATTGTCTCCAAGCCGGAATCCTGTTAATTATTCAAATTCTTTTAGGGATTTAGGTATCAGTAATGAACAAAAGATTTATGAAATTTCAAGCAAACATTGGTGGGATTCATCACTTGTGTGTGTGTTTTTTTTCTTTTTTTTGGGGGGGGGGTAGACATGTTATTAACTGAAGACTTGTTTCGGGTTCAAACACGATAAACCTCTCCTAAGTATATTTAAGATTCCCAACATTCCCTTAGAATTTCGTCTCAAAATTTTGTTTCTAATGGTTTATTTACTAATGTGCTCACTACATGTGTAGCTCAACTGGCTTGCAGTTATATTATGGTGTCAGTTGACTTCTATATTTTCGTCCTGTCCCAAACCTTTGCACAAATTCTTTTCCAATGTGGTGGAATATACTTCGGGTTGGACTAATTTTTAAGACCAAATTTGTTCACCAGGTCACCATCCAGTAATTATTGTATTTCCAATACATTTTATGTGTATGTTTTGTAAAATTTTCTTTTTTTAAGCATCTCCACGACTTTACTTCATTCAACGAGCTTTTTTCTAATTGTATAAATTTATGCGTCATAGATTCGGTAACATTATGTGGTAGTATCCAGGTAATTACAATGTCATGTAGTACAATGGACACCAAATTGTCTTATAATCTGCATGCACTGAAAAAGTCATTCAGAGTTTAACCCATTTCTCCCTGATACCACTCCAAAAGCACCCGATAAATTGGCCGACTGCTTTATTATTTTATTTAAAATTTCCTGAAAAAAAAAAAAAAGAAGAAAAAACATTCCCCGCTAAGAACTGCAGATAAGACGTATCATGATGAAACGCCACGGGTCAACATTATTACTCGGCGTCAATGGTAGCATTGCACCAAAAGAAAGCTATAGATTTAATCTGATTATGTCAATTTAAAGATAAATAAAACTTCAACCAGCATATCAACTTCCACTACACTAGCATGTGGATTGCGATATATTGGAAATAATCTGCATGCAAGAACATATATAAATGCGATCTTTGCTCTAAAACAATTATTTCGCACATTTAATCATGTAAATAACCTCACAATTACTTAGAAGCAGTTTTATGTTCTAGCCATATAGAATCTTTCACCACAATAACTAATAAGACCAATAAATTGCAAAAAGGAATGAATCGCTTGCATATCAAAAACGAAAAACAAGTGTACTTTAGATATATAAAGCAAAACGTTTATTTACTGGGTTGTGCAGAGGTTAACTGCTATAACAGTATACTCCATTGTGAAAAGGGACCAAAATAAACAAGTGCGTAAGAAACACAACAGAATGTCATGGTGAATCAATATCCTTTTTTTCGTGCAACCTAATATTAGGTTCTAGAAACGTCAAATAATTCCTGTCAACCATTTCTTACTTTCAAAACATGATATATCACATTACGGAAAGGCATCGACAACTTGTTTCACATTGGGTTTTTTTTTTTTTTTTTTTTTTTTTTTGTCTTCTTCTTTTTTTTAGATCATGTCTTACTAAGCACAAAAACGGAAGATTTCAACCCGTTTGTTTTCTTCTCTGGACACTCTTGTTTTTGCCTTTCTCTAGGGATCAACGCTGCAAATGAATTATGTTTAATATAGTGCTATCGGATTCTGAATATGAATTGAGATAATGACCCATATTCGTAGAGAAACAATTCAGTTTCATAGTGAGACAAATAATGTGTGAAATGTGTGTATATTATAAAGGCATAATTTAGTTTGGCCAAGACTATGAATAATGTCGGCGAGTGAAGTTAAGGCCTAGCTGTATTTTGCACTTTGGCTGTTGTCGCAATTCCAAGAAGACCACACTAACTAAAGACTGTATAACTCATCATATAGCCCATTAAAAAGTGTACCTTTCGTACACAGTTTGTCATTTCATTGTCTGGTAAACAACTGCTGTTAAAAACAAACAAAAAGGCATAATTCAGTTTGGCCAAGAGTACTCATTATGTCGGCGAGTGAAGTTAAAGGCTGGGTTTGTTTTGCAAAATGGCTGTTGCTGCAATTCCAAAAAGACCACACTAACATGTATAGCTCATCATATAGCCCGCTAAAAAGTGTACCGTTGTTACATAGTTTGCCATTTCATTTTGTGGTACACAACTGCTATTAAAAACAAACAAACAAAAACAATTTAAGAGAACTAGCGGAACAAAACGCGTGTATCACTCACTGCATCATGCTTGTTGGCATTTCCATGGCCAATTTCGACAAAAGTCGATATACTCTGAATTGACATGAAGGTATCTGATTCACATTCTTTATAAGTCAACCTTTCAGTCAAGTACAGGCATGCCTACAGTTACCATTAGAAAGCATAGACATTGAGAATGGTTCAGATCAACAGTTTCCCTCGGGGAGCTGTACGCACATTGCTCACCGAAAGCTGTTGATGCAATCAAAACCTGGCACTGAAAGAGTTGAATAACGTTGGGTTTTTTTTCACCCAAATCATGAAGACCTCCGCTTCACTTCTTAATAGAATCTGTTTATCAAGACAGGTATTAATGCACTTTTTCACCAATGTCATGTATGTATAACTTGTACTTGGAAAGCCAAACGGTAAATAGTACACATGTAAACATGAAAAAATATACATGAATGTATTATCATTTTTGACCATATGGATGAAATACAGAATAAACCACAATGATAAAGATGTACTTAAATACAATGCATGCTTTCTTCACATCGAATGATAAACGAAATTTATAAAACCTACATACAATACTTTTTTTAGTTCAGATAAATATTATACAGCAAGTGAAATGCAATCAACCATCAAGGTATAGTTAACGGTGCAGTTACGATAGAATAATACCTGCACATACATTTTGTTAGCTAAACGATTAAATATACACATAAAAATGAACATTCAAACATGAGTATCCCGGCGTACTTCTCAAGCTATGCACTCAATTATCCACTATTTATACCAGCACTCAAGAACGTAATGGGAAAATTACATGCCCAATAATGTATTATACATAATGTGCATGTAAATATAAAATATTGAACGCCGATAACTGATATCAGTTAACCAGTCACAGCTTCAGAACCATAATTTCCCGTATAAACTTGATATTCAAATGCTGAAGGCGATTGTTCAAATTTTGGAGGAATATTACAATTAACTCTGTCTACAGCCAGTGTGAAATGTGGCCCTCTCTCTGAATAAAATTGATATTTCTTCCAGGTACCTGCTAACTCTTATCGTATAAGACCATCACCTCGTCCTCAAGAAACTTTCAGCTCCATAATTGCTGCATAATCGAACCGTTTAGGGGTACAACCACACCACCTTAAACGACAGCAATAGTCATATTCACAGAGAAATGTAACGTAAACCTGAAGTTCATTCTACAATTGTATCCATAGATATTATATTACTAATTTTGATGCCTGTCATGAACCTTTTGCTCGAAAAATACATCAGTGTGAAAAAAATCGATCTTCTGTAAGAAATTTGCCTCAAACGTTCCTCAGTAGCATTTTTTCCTTTGCGTTCAGTTTATTTTAGTGGTAAATACAGATGGTAAGCCCTCTGTGAATATGGATACAGACCCATATATCTGTACCTGAAGGACGAGTTAACGTCTTTTGTGCTCTTTGCATATGGCGTCTGTTGCCTTGTTATAAAATTACACTTGTCGGACATTCCAAGATGTAAAACATTGCAATGCATCAAAGAACCCTTGAAGCTTGTAACGAAATATACCCATATAGATATTGAAATGTTAGCATGCTGGACATTATACAGAAACATATATTAAACTACTATTAAGATCATCTTCTTTGAATACATCAAAAGGTTGACGCATGGTATACGACTGACATGCCTTTATCACATACATAACATTCGTCTACCATATAAGGAGCATAGAACGTAAGCACATCCCGTTTCTGTTTAATTCTACGCTGACTCCTAAAATCATTTGTGTTTTCCTGAAATCATTTGTCTTTTCAACAAAGTTACCTCGATTTAACAAGAATTGTATATGGATATGGTTTGAGTACAATGCCGGCTTCTGGGCTCAAATCATACTTTTTTACACTTGGAGGTTTGCAGAAGGAACATTTCTGCAGAAGAATGGAGAAAAACAGAAAATATTCTGACTTCCCAAATTTTTCTCCCACACATCGTCTCTTGCCTAGCCCAAACGGTATACACTTTTCTGTGTTCTGCGAGATCTTACCTTCACTGTCGAGAAACCTTTCTGGATTAAATTCTTCCGGTTTGTCCCATAGAGATTCTTGGCGATTAACGGAGTAAAGATTCACTAAGACAAATGTACCCTTGGGAATAAAGTGGCCCAGAAGGGCGGTGTCTTTCATGGTACAATGTGGCAAGGCAAAAGGAACTACGGTAGTGAAGCGTAGGATTTCCAGGAGACAGGCCTGAGTGTAGGGCATTCTATTTTGATCTTCTGCGGTCGGCAGTCTTTCTTTTCCAATTACTTGATCAATTTCGTCTTGCACCCGGCTTTGTATGTCTGGGTATGCCGTCATAATAAGTACGGCCCAACAAAGAGTAACGTATGTAATGTCCAGACCAGCGCCAATGAATTCCTGCACGGTGTGTAATATTTCGGGTAATGTGAGCGGCGATTTTGCCATATCAAGTTCTTTTGACATTTTTATCAGAGCGTCCATAGCATCACGGATTTTGCAGTCCTCGAACGTGCTTAAATGTTCAATTTCCTTGTTTTTGGTAATGTCAATCATATTTGAACACACTCGATGCAGTTCCGATTGAGCCGTAGGCAGAACATATTTAAGCCATGGCAAAAAATTTAGAATACTGCCTGATCTATGACATTCCATCAGCTTTATTGTCAGTTTGACCATGCCCTCAAAGTCCTTGTCATCGTGACTGTCGCCAAAACATAACGAATACTTTACATGTGCAGCAGCCCACAGGATATCATCGGTCGGGTTTCTTGCCTTTTTTCCTAAACTTAGAAGTTTGTCGGCCAAAGTTTTAGCTTCATGTCTGACCACATCATCCAAAAATGTTGTTTTGTCAATTACTATTTTGAGCGACCTTTCTGCCAAACGTCTGTGGGTTTTCCACCACGTGCAATAGCTATTAAAAGCCATGCTCTTACCTTCAGAAGCAAGTCTGAATGAAGGTATGTTTGGTCGCCCCGCAAAGACTTCTGCTTGCCCCGAAAGAGCCTCTCTGATTGTTTCATAGCCGTTAAGGACGACAACCGGAATGCTTCCCATCTGTACCTGGAACACAGTGCCATATTTCTTGTACATATTGGTGAGGGACAGGTGTGGACTTAGACCAAGCATTGGCAAGGTTCCGACCAGCGGCAAACTGATTGGACCCGGTATGTGACTCAGCTGGCGTTTTTTGAATCTGATGCTCAAGATGACGAGAAGTACAATTGCAATTGAGGAACCCAGGTAGTCTCTTGAAGTCCAGGACTTACTAGCAACGTTGCTTCCAGCCATAGTTTTTTCAGAGTGTCGATTTTGCTGACCACAGCAGCAATAAGTGAAGAATGAGTATGAGATCGGAACAGGACATAATTCTTTTTATAGTTTTCTTACGGCCGATAAAAAATTACGCTCCCGCTTGTCTAAGTTTGGTCACGTGCACAAATCCAGGTTACACAAAGAAACGCTCATTGACAGCTGCGCAAATTGTCTGTGAGCAGAGTTCTACACTTGTTTTTCTCGACATGGATCTTGAACCCTAAATTGATTACGACCATGTCTTTTTGGACAGAGGACACTTGTCAAACACGCAGGAAAATTGAGATTCTATTTTGGTCACGGGCGATTGCATTCTTTACACAGTGACGATAAAGTGATTCTTGGATGATAATTTTAGATTAACGATCTTTTGGGTATTATTTATAAAATTTCCAATGTCAACATGTATAATACAGATACGTGCCTTGTGTACTTTAAGTATAAACAAACAATTGTTAGGAAATGACACATCGTCCAGGAAATGAAGCAGTAAACAACTAATGTTACATAAGATAGGAATCACAGTGCACATCATGTTGGACATAATTTGAGCACACGAAACTTATAAAAGCTGCAGTACCTCGCAATTACACACACACACAGACACACACACACAGACACAGAAACACAGACACACACACACACACACATATATATATATATATATATATATATATATATATATATATATATATATATATATATATATATATATATATATTGAAAAGAAAAAATAGAAACAGTCGAACTGTATTATTGCCGGCCTGCCTATTGGTATGCTTGATATATTCACTAGATTATTGATCACTCTGACGACAAAGTGTGTCTTACTGATGATACTGCTTCTCACATCACCACCGTTTATATAGTGTTTTCATCACTAACAGGGGCTGTTAGTCCCTACATCGGGGACTCGGCATATCATTTTCTTCTTCCGTCCGTCTTCCAAAAATGTTTGTCCAACCCCATTTCGTACGCATACTGAAGCACCGATACATACCAATGTGCATACACTTCATAGGATAGCAGTGTGTCGCGCAAACTGTAACCTTGACTTTTGATCTTTGACTCTTCATTGGAAATGCGCCTGTGGGCCACATTTCACATACCGAAATAGTTGGAGATACCATAGTTAGTATGTGGAAACCTCTTGGAGAGGGGTGTGTTGCATACTTAAAGTAGGTCACTGTAACTTTGGACTGCATCAGTACTTTGACCCCATTATTGGTAATGGTTGTGTTGGCTATATTTTCTATACCATAACACTTACAAGTATGTTTTGTGGCTACTCCTTAAAGTCCGTGTTTCTCACGTACAAAAACTAGGTTATTATGACCTTGACCTTTGATCTCGTCATGGACTATGGTTGTGCGGACCATAAATCTCTGCACCTCAATATTTAAAGGTAGCAAACTTGGTGTGAGGATTATCCTTTGTATTAAAAGTGCGTCAGAATTCCAGCCTGTTCTCCAGAAGGGGAATAAATATAAGTGTCGCTTTGAATTTTACGCCCATGTGTTTATGGTTTCACCTTGCGGATTAAAAACTGTTATCAAAGTTGGTACAATGAATTTGGGTATTGTGGCATCAAGTATATCATGCATGTTACTCGTGACATATTTTGTGGCATTATGCTTAGTCTGGCTCCATGAAAAAGACAGGTAAAAAGAGAAAATACTACTGGGTTATATAATCATGATGATGATGATGATAATGATAATAATGATAATAATAATAATAATAATAATAATAATAATAATGATAATAATAATAATAATAATAATGATAATAATAATAATAATAATAATCATAATAATAATAATAATAATAATAATAATAATAATAATAATAATAATAATAATAATAATAATAATAATAATAATAATAATAATAATAATAATAATAACAATAATACTAATAATATACTTTATTGACTTTAGGCAATAAGGCCATAGCACAGAGAAGAAACATAATTTTATTGGTTTGCTGGGCTATCTTATACCGCATTGTTGAAAGCAAATGTACACTTACCGTTTTATTAGAAACGCACCTAATTTAATTTAAAGACGATGCTGGTATTAACCGGCATTCAAAATTCACGAGCTTCTTTATTCTGCTTGACAGACTAACAACATTAAACGAAAGAAGAAATATCAGGGAACTGGATCTCTGAGATATCAAACTGATGCATTATTCCGTGTTCCTATGATCTGTCCACACGGGTCACACGTAAACGGTATCCTGCCCCAACAAAAAAAAAAAGAGTTTTATGACGTGTTCCTTTTATCTGCCCATCCCTTTCACACGTAAACTGTTTAACTTACAATATTCAAATGAGCTTTTTGTGGTAAAAACAACCCAAGTCTACTTTTGTAATTGTCGATTTTGATCTTATTCGTTCTGTGATTTCAAACTCTTCGCTGTTGACGCTTCTTTACATCCGTTTGTAATCCCATGGATGCCGCTGAAGTTATGAACGTTAACGCGGATATTTTATCGACAAACAGCCAGGTGATTAGCTTGTGACTTCCATTGCTCCTAAAACAGACAATGTGTTGATCTCGCACAAGACCAAATTGCCCGGCAATCCTCTTCTTGTTTTCCAGGGTCATAATTTGGAATCTGATTGCAGCAATCAACACCATGATGTATAAATCCATGCCTATCTGAGATGCCTGGTCATTTAATTATATAACGGATGAAAAGGAAAACTTTCAAAATGTAAATAATTTTTATGTTCTTTTATGAGACCAATGCTCCAATGGGCAAGTCCTGCCTGGGATGGCTACAGAACAGCTCATGTGGAAAGGCTTCAGCTAACTCACCTGACTGTTGTATGTATGCTTAATATTGTTTTGTTTTATATTTTGTACAGAGAATGCAAACTTGTAAGAAAAATCACGATTGGTTTGCAAAAAGGGCGGAACGTAGAAAGAAATTGTTGTTGCAGATGTAAAAGATGGAGTGTAGTTCAAAATCATTTCGATCCGTAATCTCAAATATTGAAAAATTGAGATACCAAGAGACACCGAAAGAAAATCATTAGAATGGCTCCCTTTCAGAAATTGAACAGAAAGTGAATAAACTCTTTTCAATGATGGTGCTCATGATAACTGTTAAGTTGTCGGTTAATGGGAGTAATTCTAAATCAATGCTGATGGAACAAGGTAGGAACATCCACGCTGTGCTTAAAGTCGGTTTAAACGGTGAAGCGATTGAACAGGTCCGACACACAACATTTTTAGGTGAGCATTTGGATGAAATTATCCACCGGTTTTCTCGTTTAGAGAAATTACGTGGTACTCTACACATAATGCCAAAATTAGCTGTATCAAGACGATTTTTACCAAAGGAAACATAAGAGCTGATCTATGTAAGACGACAACACTGCCATGGATTGACTATGGAGACACTAATGGTTGTGAAAAATCTTCAAAGGTGTCAAAGGATGACTCAGTGTTTACAAACTGCTGCTTCTAGGATTATTACTGGCAACTAGAGTAATGTGTATGTTCGTGGTGCTGATCTACTCAGTGGAATATTGTGGCCAACTATTGCAAGGCGCCAACGGTATGTATATATATGCTTCTTGCCTCCCGGTCAAAAGACGTAAAAGTCCACATTTTAGCGGAGCTAAATATGAGAATACGGCGAGTTACAGAAAATCATTATTCTAAAAAGTGATTTTTTCATATTAATCATTGAATATGGAAGCGTTCTCTGGAATGGAGGCGGAACAACTTATGAGGAAAGCTTGAGGACTCCAACTGGGTGCTGCTCGAAAGAATGGCGGACGCCTTTTCTGGAAGAACAAATGCTAATTTTGGGGTTCAAGAACTTGGTTCGCAAATTGTGACAAAATGCCGAGAAAAATATTTTGCAGAAATTGCAATGAAAATATGTATCTTCTTCGATCGATTGATGATAGCAGTCAAGTTTTGTTGAAATTCAACTATTGGCATATTGCTTTTGGTATAGAGGATAATCAGTTTTATTGTTGATGTTCAGAAAGTTTTACTTCATCCTGATGGCAAGCCAATAATTAAAAAATGTTAAGTAGAGTTGTATTGAAACGGACAATGTTTGACTTTCGAGAATTTGGTGGAAAAATTAATGATTTATCGATAAAGGTTGCAAACGCACAATACAATCTGTACACAGACTTAGCCTTTACTTTCATTTCATCACAACAACGTGTGACCGCCTCAATTTGAAGGTGTGTTTGATTAATGACTGAAGTTAGAACATAGTTTAAGTATTTCACTCTACGCACTAGATCTATGCTCTCCCCAAAACAGGGGATGCAGTGATCTTGGACACATTCTTACATGCATTCGGTGTCAGAAATGATTATCAAATATTGTTTGTACTTTGCTGCCGTGACTTGATCTACTACGAGTATCCACATCATATGATTTGACGAATCGTTTTTAGCTCAACTGACTTGTCTATAATCTGCGGTTCTAGTATGGGCTGTTGCCCATCTGTTCGTCGGTTTGCAAGTGTACTTGATGTATTCTGCGAAACGACTGGCTCGATCATTTTCAAACTTGGTGGAAAATGTACCTTTGAGATTGGTATCTACCAGATGAGTATATAACGCTCCCATAGTTTTGCGATCTTTATGATTTTTTCCCTTTTTTGGGGGGGGTGGGGGTGGATCCTGTGTGGCCTTACCTAACTTTGAGCTAATAATATATGGAAATGAGTATGCCAGATATGGTATACGTGTTCTTGTTTACTAAAATGCCATCCAGGCACATTCTCACCAAGTTTGAAGTGGTTCAGGAATACAATTTTTGAAAAAATGCATAAACATACATGTACACTTGTTTTTTTTTGGGGGGGGGTGTTTGTTAGTTTGTTTGTTTTGTTTTGTTTTGTTTTTTGTTTTTGTTTTTTGTTTTCGTTCAGAGAACGTACGTGGTATTGCACATGTATGCCAAAATTAGCAGTATTAAGACGATTTTTGCCAAAGAAAACATTAGAGCTGATTTATAGGACTACAATACTGCCACGGATTGACTATGAAGGCACTAATGTTTGGGAAAAATCTTCAAAGGTGTCAAAGGATGACTCAGTGTTTACAAACTGCTGCTTCTAGGATTATTACTGGCAACTAGAGTAATGTGTATGCTCGTGGTGCTGATCTACTCAATGGAATATTGTGGCTTACTATTTCAGAGAGGCAACGGTATTTGGTGCAGTAAGTAGGGTGATGAGATCCCGCATTGAATGTAACCAAGGTTTTAATAAATTTTATAGCATATTAGGTCTACAGTCATATTATATTGCCTTTTCCCAATATAAACATTTTTATTGTTCTAATATAAAATCAGTTGTGTTGTAGCGTGGAACCCACCAATCAGTAAACCGATAAATCGATCGACCCACCAGCCCACCAGATTGTTGCCCTTAGCTGCCCCGATGGTAACTTTTCTTCAATTTTATTTTATTTGCTTAACTACGTTCTTGCTTCCTGCTTGCTTGTCAAAAGACGTCAAATCCACGTTTTAGAGGTGCAACAGATGAGAATACGGCGAGTTACAGAAAATCGTTATTGCAAAGAGTGATTTTTCTTTTCATGTTGAACATAGAATATGGAAGCGTTCTCTGGAATGGAGGAGGAACAACTGATGTGGAAAACTTGAGGAGTTCAACTGAGTGCTGCTAGAAAGAATGGGGAAGCCTTTTCTGAAAGAACAAATGCTAATTTTTTGTTCAAGAAGTTCGTTCGCAAACTTTGACAAATGTGGAGAAATATCTATGGCAGAAATTGCAATTAAAATGCGTATTTTCTATTATCGATTGAAAATGGCAGTCAAGTTTTGTTGAAATTCAACTATTGACATATTGCTTTTGGTGTAGCATATAATCAGCTTTACTGTTGATGTTCAGAAAGTTTTACTTCTTCCTGATAGCAAGTCAATTATGAAAAATGTTAAGTAGAGTTGTATTGGAACGGACAATGTTTGACTTTGGAGAATTTGGTGGAAAAATTAATGATTTATCGATAAAGTTTGCAAACGCACAATACAATCTGTGCACAGACTTAGCTTTTACTTTCATTTGATCCCAATATCGTGTGACCGCCTCATTTTGAAGGTGTGTTTGATTAATGACTGCAGTTAGAACATAGTTTAAGTATTTCACTCAACGCACTTGATCTATGCTCTCCCCAAAACAGGTAATGCACAGTGATCTTGGACACATTCTTACATGCATTCGAAGTCAGAAATGATTATCAAATATTATTTGTACTTTGCTGCCGTGACGTGATCTACTACGAGTATCCACATCATATGATTTGACGAATCGTTTTTAGCTCAACTGACTTGTCTGTAAGCTGCGCTTCTATCATGGGGTGTAGCCGGTCAGTTCGTCCGTTTGCAAGCACACTTTATGACTTCTACGAAACGATTGGCTCGATCATTTTGAAACTTGGTGCAAACTCTACCATTGAGTAAATAACGCTCCATATTGTTTTGCGATCTTTATGATTTTTATCCCTTTTTGGGAGGAGGGCTAAGGGGGTCCTGTGTGGCCTTGCCTAACTTTGAGCTGATAGTATAAGGATATGGGTGTGCCAGATATGGTAAACGTGTTCTTGTTTACTAAAATGCCACCCAGGTACATCCTCACCAAGTTTGAAGTGGTTCAGGAATAAAATTTTTGAAAAAATGCATAAACATACATGTACACTTTTTTTTGTTGTTGTTTTGTTTTTTTTTTCAACAAGGCTAACATTTGTTTTTAATGATCATTGCAGAATTTGGGAAAGTTACTAAAACTTAGAAAATAATAATAGAGCCATTAGTTCAAAATATTTTATTGAGATCGAATCAAGGTATACCTCTCCTAAATTTAAAGAGAAGAGAAATGGCGGTTATCAATAAATGTGAGCAACAGGTACTAAGGGCTTTCCTCCAGGCCAACCGTCTGTTTGGGCCCGTCTAATGATCCACAATATGCAATTAAACCCAGTTTTCATCGCGCTTTTGGGACAAAACATGTGGGAAGAACCTCTTCAATGCTAAACGTGCTCTTACCGGCCAGAACGTTGTTTCCGTAATTCTTCAAAACTTCGAATACAAATAATAATTCTACCCAGTGAAAATATTTGGAGAAAACTGATTCAAGTAACATTATTGTCAAGTTTGTGAAGAACTCAACATGCGGTTTGGCAGAAATAAAAAAGTTGAAAAACTAAAATTAAAGAAAAAAAAAGTTGAAAAATTCGCAACGCCTCGAGTTGCACACATTAAGGTTAATGGGTACTCAGAAGTGTTCCAGCGGAATGTCGAAGCAATTGACTATCGAGCTTCACAGAAGAAGATTTGCACAGGTTTTCTAAAACATGAACCAAAAACGTCATTAAATACCAGTTGATCATGATCTGTTGAATGCGGAGCACAGAGCCAAAGAAGGTACATCCCACCAAACTTGCAGGGATTTGTTTTATGATGTTGGAGAAAACTACATACGCATTCAGTTGCACTGGTGTCCTTTAAATGGCCATGCTAATGTGTACGTACCTGTATCGATGATCATGTAATTTTACGTGCGTACTTTTATCGATGATCATGAAATAAAAAAAATAAAAATCGAGCAACTTAAATATAAAAAGTGGGAGATTCAAAGACTGCCTTTTCGAGCAACTTCATTGAAGACTGGTGTCAAATGTCATACAGTGCACCGTGGATAAAAACGGCAGTTTTCCATATCTTGTCTATGCTGTACCACATATCACTTTGCAGCACATTAAACGCAGTTATAGCTTAATGCACGTTATGTCATCATGAATTTATGGCAAAATTAGTGGAAGTTTTGAACATTAAGCATGGCCTACCATCCTGACTCTCTCCTGGTAAGAAAAAGTGAAGACAACAGCTTACGCAGGTGCCCAGTATAAGGAAACCATTGACCAACGCCTGCTTCTGTACTATGTTAATTACCCACAATAATAATTCTAAATGCTTACCATCAAAATGGAATTTAATAAATATTCAAGCAGAGGTATTTGACATAGTGCACATTTGCGCAGGAAAGTCTTAACGTAATGGGAAGGCCAAATTGGTGTTTTGGGCTTATTAATAACTTCATTTTTGGCATTAGTTAGCCTGATATGTTATCTATCCTTTGTGGAAATTTGCAATCTTTATTCAAGTTTTTTTGTACAAAAAATGATAAATAAATATAATAAATAAAGGAGAAGAAGATATAGAGTAGGACCGGCCAAGTGTACAACCATCGTGTATGTGTTTGCAAATGATGTTCATGAGTTGAGGCAGTGCTTGCTGTCAACTGGTCACGTGATCTTGTCACCCAGTGGTGCGGTGGAGCTGGAGCAGATCCGTCTTGTCCTGGGATCAATGTCACTTTTGACAATAAAATGCATCATGACAGCGCAGTGTGATGTTCAGAAAACTTTTTTCCGACAGTGTATTGCCCATGTTTTGTTTTCGTACCTGGCCGTCTCTGAGATATCGGATGATTAAAGAAAATCAAATGGTTACGTTGCGATATTGGCAGCAGGGCGTACTGACTGCAAGATCTGTTTTTCTGAGCAATGGTTTCAACACGCGACGAAAACTTGAATATTACCCTGGCATTGTTTGAAAGACCTGTTGCGTTGAAAAAAACAACAACAAAGGGATGCAGAGACGGGGTCTAGATCTAGGAGCGTATTACCAATGAGTATCCGCTTACTCATCACTGTTTAGTCTTGATACCCTGGCTATCACTAAATCCCACAACACCAGAAAGCATTTACAAGAACACACCTGAGCAGGTACTGAACACTACTTACCAATGTGTGTGCTAAATCAGACTGCAACGATACTTACATCAAGAAAAGGGAAAAAGCAGGACAAAGTTGAATCCTATGGCTACGTGCAGCTCGTAATCTAAACGGGGCACGGTTCTAGTTAGGACCCTGTTGCTAAGAGACACAGGGTTAGTGGTGCCAGCCACGTTTGAAGTTAATTGCCAAAAGATGATTTTCACAGAATGCTTTAAACTTTACCTCAATAGCACCAAGGTACCTGAGTAACCTTATCGCAAAAAAAGACATATTGACTATTAAACACGTCCGTTGCTAAGCCTGCATCGTCCCTGTTTATTGGACCTGAACCCATCATGCCTTTAATTTTCCAGTGAGTTGTCTGCCTATTTATACTAATACTTATGCTGACAGCTAAAATAGGGGCTATATTTATTTTTTATAATTAATTGTTTGTGCTTTTCATTTTATTTGTTTGCCGACTTTGTGCATTTCCTGACAGGTCTTTACTGAGTGTTGGAACTTGCGAGGCGGGGTGGATGGGTGTTCAGAGGAAAGTGACTGCGACCTCCACTCATTCGAACTAAGAAATTATGCTTTTATTGAAACATTATACAGATTACTGAGATAAGATGTTTGATTAACCATACCTTAGCAAACTGTGATAATTTTTATTAATTAGTAATATATTACATTTACTCTGTATTTTTTTATTTCCTGTTTAATAATCCACTATCATATAGTGTAATGAGTCTCTCAGTTTAACGGCAAGTGGTGAAATAGGTTTCCACATGTTATTGTGATTAAGAACTTATCTCTGTCACTTGCGTCATTTGTGTAATCTCTATTCTTAAACGAACATGTCACATCTTAATCTCAGTGGATTTATATCAATTTTAGTACATACGTTGCTGTGATTTTCTATTACATAAAAGGGGCTCTGGGCATATGTTCAGGTTACCTCCACCCGGCTGTAATATCTGATTTGCAAATAAAGTTTGTTTACTTGGTTGAACATTATCGTAAATTAGATTGTATTTTGGTATGGGGCATGGTTTCTACAGTTTATAGGTTTGCAAGTTCAATTGCCAGCAAAAGCAGCTTTGAGCTACGGTTTTAATTGCACTGGCTAAATAAGAAAATGACAATCATCATTAGGTGATCAATGCGCAGCGGCCACTTTGACGTTAGCGATGAAACTCCGCACTTCGTGAGACATTTCTCAAATTTCAACGATGATAAATAATTGACAGTTGGCATAAAAAAACGAGGCATCAAATGAAAATCACTGAATCGTTTATCAGGTTTAATAAACGGTAAATAATGTGATTAAAAATGTACGTTTTTAGCATTGGGCTTTTAAGATATGTCGCAAAATTGTGGAGCGTACAAAAATATTTCCACTATCTATGTATTATATCTTTCTTTACACAAAGGTTATCAGCAAGCTGTTCCCATTCAACTAACTCGTAGTGATCCGTGGATTTTGATCAATAAGTGTAAACCGGTATGTTAAAATGGTTAGTATAGTGTAAATGTGTATATACTTTTCTCAACAAAAGTTAGCCTGATCATCTTCCAACTTAAAGGGATGTACCCTGAATATATGTTTATAAGATGCAGTTGACGGGACACACCTCGGTGATTTTTGATTTGAAAAATAGACAAATCTTTTGAATAACACTTTCAGTTAAATAGCTGGACTTCTTTTGAAAAAGATCTGGAGGCCATAGTTCTTAATCTGTTGATATGGGTGACCTTGCCTTCATTCGTTGGTCACCAGACAGGACAATTTTGGCAAATGAACACATGCTAAAGATTAGGCTTCTGCTGTTCAAAAATACATTTTTCGTATAGAAATATCAATATCAACAAACTGTCCAGCAATAAATAACATGCATTCCAGTTATAATGGCGTTTTGAGTCAAAAGTTCACAAGTGGTTCTTTTGTAGTTGTGGCTTACATAACCTTTAATGCAGCTTCACTGAAATGAAGCAAACCTGTAACTTTCAGTTGTTATGTAGTGCCAACGATGATGATGATGCGAACATACAACATTCTATGCAGCAAAAGTAAATGGTTATTGTATATTTTGGCATCATTATTACGCTATCACACTTCAATTTCAAAATGCAAGAAGCAAATTGTTTTCACACCCTAAAACCCAACAATATACGAGAATCTAACAGACTATTCATATAAGAGTCTTTTTCTCCTCATCAAACCTACTTAGACGTCCTTTTAACTGATAGGATGTAAATTAGAAAAAAAATCATGATAGATATTGTCATAGATATTAAAGAGCCATTTATTATACTAATCCCGATACGTATTGTCACCTAACAATTATACTCACTGATGATGGTAGGTTTTTGTCCACTTTTTAAAAATTGCTGGCAAGCCACCAGATCTATATGAAGGTCAAATGTGTCAGGTCGAACATGTATCTGGTTCTTATTTTGTCGCTGTTATCATTTCATGAGGGAGTGGAGCTAACAAGGATGTCTAATCAGCTGTATGTTTTGTGCAAGATATTACAACTGTGCTCCTAATTTTGACCAAACATCACTCTGGATCAAGCAGGGGCACTCGTTTCCAGATTTTCCAACCAGGAAGTATTGCATTCAAAAGCAAATTATGAAATTAAGCTACGAATGTTTTTGTCACACAACCAGGTTTATGACCAGGTGGTTTACCACCAAATATAATTCGAAAGGAACAAGCAGTAATCTTAAATCTGCTAATTGGGACGAAACAGAAAGTTCAAACGAAGTTTGCTTAAAGAATTAGTTCAATAGGATATCTGAGATAATGGACCACTGAGCTTACTGTAGGATTATAAAAGAATATTTAGATAAGTTAATGAAACTGATAAAAATGTAAATACCCTTTCATTCAGCAATGCATGTTATTAATTGACGGACTGGTAGACAAAGAATCACATGTTTTGTAATGTACTGCACAGGATGTCTACAGCAGTATGGCAAGTTGGCATGTGCTTGAATATGCAAGTAGATACAGCTTCTAGTATTGAGGCTTTCAAGTAGTACATGCCTGTGATGAAGCACATAGCTCGCTTGTTTTACACAATACAGAATCCCAAAGTCATGTGAAAATTTGTTGCTATGTTTCTCAAGAAAAATGCAAACAGGTCCACCAGTTGTAATAGCAAGCACTTTTTGTAAAGCTAGACTTAGAGAATTAACGATTTAATATATTCTTAAAATTTCTGTTGTTGTTGGGGGCAATATCATTAGCAGTGATATTACCCTTCATTTTGTCTGGCATGAAGTCACAAAGTGCAGTATGTTCAGTTGTGCTTGTGTAAGTTTACTGTATTCCTTTTGAAACATCCCCTAAGTAGCAGGAGTGCAAAGTTATGCAATCGTCAGTTGACCATGCACGGGAGGACTTCACAATGGTTTGAAGAGTTGTCAAGACAAATTTGAAAAACCAATTCAAGTTACATTTAACAACTGAAAATCATTACATGTCTGAATTAGGTACCTGTTTCAGCAGCAGTAATCACTATCAGTCGGAAATGTGAACAAACAAACCGATTTACATTTGCCTTTTGACTGCATGTTCAATCGCCTTGCCAAATCAGAGTGGACAGCCTGTAGACATACACATTCTTACCACTATTTTATTCAGTTTTGCTTTGCATATTATGAGAACAAATGTCATGCAATTTGTGCTTTATATGTGTTGATTCGTGGAATCTAACGCTGCTTTATCGGCATATAACTTTTCTTCAATCAAAGATACTACCAAAATCTTATTATCTTAATGTTGTCTGCTTTTATTATAATTAGGATTAATATACCATCAGTCAACAGCCGTCCCCTACAGAATCAAACAAACCGGATGATTATCAGCTATTAAAGATTCAATTATGTACACTTAAGCTGCGATATTTCCTTCCATGTTATGCTGGTATTTTTGTTTCAAATGCGACGATTTTCTCTCTCTCTCTCTCTCTCTCCCTCTCTCTCTCTCTCTCTCTCTCTTTCTTTCTTTCTTTTCATAAAACCTTATTCTTTCTCTGATAAATGTAATAGAATTTTATAATAATTAGGACTGTTTTACACTTTGACCTTTTGAACTTTATAGAACCATGAGTTAGATGTACATAATGCTTGGCTGACTTGCAGATGACTAACAATGGCATACTACATTTTTTGAATTTACCTTAATAAATGACTTATTAGATGACTTGTGGGATTCTACGTTTTCTTGAACATTTAAATTTCCTTTCAAAAATACTTCTGGAAACCAAACTTGAAATGTGACTGCTATGCTTTTCAGAAATTTTGGCTATTGTAATGCAATTTTTGACTACGTTTTTGTGGTTCGAGGCCTGATGTCACTTGCTTCTGGCTGATGTTGAACATTTGAACGAATATACTTGCCAACTCTGACAATGTATTGACTTTTCACCACTTTATTTGCACATTCGAACACTTTTCTTTTTGAAATACTCTTAGTTTATCTCCTTTAAAAAAGCATCATGCTTTTAACTACATGTCTAAAACACATTGAATTGTATAATCATGTTGTTTGGATTCTTGTTGATGGTCATTTTAGGCCTAAGGGGGCTTTTCTGATGGATTGATGTTGGTGTTAGTGTCACTTTGTGGAGTTATATGGATAATGATCATCGTTGAGATGGTAGTTGCAACTACATTATGTAGTTCCTTTTAAAATGCTGGATTTTATTGACATTTTCAACAAATTAGGAACCTGTGCTTGCAAGTTCTCTGATGTGCTGCAAATTTTGGTCCCTTTTCATGGATTGTACGGACCTATATGCCCATGAATGATGCACCTGTTCGAGCCAATTTACTGAAACGGGCCTATAATTTGAAACAAAACTTTTTGCATTCTGTCATGTTAAACAAATCATGGCTTTTTGGACTCTATGGACCTTTGCACATACGTTTTTGGTCTCTTTTATGTAAATACGAACTATAAATTTATGTGTTTCAGCTATACATACCAAGGAACATTGCCTTTGGTCGGAATTGACTTGGATTTGTTTCATTAGGACTATGGTTTGGATATGGTAATGACACTGTCTAATTACACCTCTAATACAATTTCAAAATTGCTGCAACGGCCAACAGCAAATATAATGAAACAGCTCCAAGCCTGCCTGTCAATTAGATGTATGACTGTGCAGCTTACAGTTTTTATAGGTGAAAAGATAGTTTTTTCACATAATGAATCCACAGATGTTCTAGCAACATTGACAGCGCCAAGTCACTGTGCGGTAAACGCGTTTTTTCCACTTATTGGACCTCAAACACCAGAAGACACCTTCTTTATATTTTACCCACAAATGACCACCATGTACTATTACAACTATAAAACTTTGCAATGTGCTCTTTCCAGTTATGGTATCTTGATTAATGGCTATAGTATCAGATGTGGCAAAAAAGGCGAGAATTGAAATTTGTAACACCGATGAAAGGCAAATGTTAGCTTTTTGGTCACATGACTATTATGAAAGGTTTATATCAACATAGTTTGGCATTGGAAGAGTGTAAGTTTGCCCCAAAAATAAATCATGAAGTAATCCTAGATGAGTATAACATGTATCTGGGACACAGCAATATAATATCCACAATTACTTGTTCATCTCAGCTTTGCTCTGTTTATCCTGGAGGGACCCAGCTGTAACTGAGGGTGAAATTTTGGATGTGCTTTGTGTTAATATATTTAGGTCAACTGAGCACGAGTTGTTCACACAGCCTCTTGTTTATGGTTCTTGGCTAGATTTAATAGTACTCAAAACACATAGCGTTTTTAACTCGATATGTCTTTAGTTCCGTTGTTCATATCGGTTAACTGTTTGTTCCCTGAAACGGAACGTGCAATCTTGCCCTTCCTTCAAGCCGAGCACGCGTCATCAGGTGTATTACAGTACAAATGACAGTAGGTACATGTACCTGCCTCGTCCTTCCTCATAACTCAAATTTTTTCCAAATTTTAGACTGTCCTACAGCCGCGGGTCGCGTCAGATATCATTGAGGCTAATTTGATCATGTCAGAAGAGTCAGTATGTTTTTAGCGTCCTATATACTCCTGAACTTATAGCCTATAAAATACACTGTACGTGCCGAATGTGCAATCCATTCACCAGCAAAAGTGTAAAAATGAATTTTTAAAAGTTAATTTTAGATTTCACCTGGGATCTTCATCGCTTGATGGCCGGGCAGGGTTGGTATCAAGGACACAAATGATCATGGCCCAAGCCTTCATTTCCCACTCTTATTGTCAGTCTATTAATCAACTCTAGTTTGACGCATTTAGAATTTTTTTGTGACCATGAAGTAATCTTGTTGCAAAATGGGTCACACGAAAAGAAAACAGATTTATCTCTTCTTCCATATCCTATACAGTCTGGTAGATAAATGAGCTGTATTTGTTTCTAGTTGCATGTTGTAAACAAGATGACTAATGTACAGTATACAATATTAACTCCTTCACATTCTGTTGTCTGGTATGAATAATGTAACCACTCCCTTGACAAGAAAGGGGAAATGCGAGAGAGCGCGGCATAGCAGCCGAGCGGGGCTAAGAGTAGCCCATCTCTGGATACAATTTTTTTGAAAAAAAATAGCACTTAATGTCACAGTTTGGTAAATCGTTGGCAAATTTGTTTACCTGCATGTTAGCAAAAAATACGGATGTATAGCCTCGTGAGACCTTGTTACAAAAAATCTCATTGGATTCTGTAAGGTACATCCTGGGGTAACATATATAACTACACCTTTCGGAAAGGTAAAAGTTGTCCATGATAAGCTAAACCAATACTGTCAGTAAAACATTGCTTTTGCAAGGGTTTACAAGAAAAAGAAGGCAAAAACGAAAATGCAAATGAAGCAAAACACCCCCTCCCAAAGAAAGAAAGAAAGAAAGAAAGAAAGAAAGAAAGAAAGAAAGAAAGAAAGAAAGAAAGAAAGAAAGAAAGAGAAAGAGAAAGAAACAAAGAAAGAATCTGCCACTCTGGACAAAAGATACCCGTTTGCGAAAAATATGTTGTATATGCGAAAGCAGACTGACTATATATATATATATATATATATATATATATGTGTGTGTGTGTGTGTGTGTGTGTGTGTGTGTGTGTGTGTGTGTGTAGATTATAGTATAGTTTGTTGGCGATATGAAGTATATGGTTTCCTGTGCGAGTCCATATACTTCATATCGCCAACAAAGTATACTATAATTTATCTCATGTTTGGGTCCATTAAGTTTAAATAACACCATGGCCTAGCAGACGCTGCCTTTTGACAACGTAGGCCTAGCAGACGCTGCGTTTTGAACTAGGCCTACATCATTTCCGGTCTAGTTATAGAACTCTTCCGGTTATAGGTACTCCCGGAAGAGTTCTATAACATTGAGCATATAGCACCCTTCCTGTGTTTTGCCAAGGCCTAGCCGATATGGCATATAACAAAGTCTGTTATGGTACTGAAATCGACCCAAACATGAGATATATATATATATATATATATATATATATATATATATATATATATATATATATATATATATATATATATACATATATATATATAACTTGGTAACGTCTTACCTACTTCTATCTAGTGCCGGAATTATATGTCACTATCCACATCTCCAAGGAATCTGATCTAAACATTTTAGACTATGGGAGTGTCAAAATCATGAAATCTTTCGATATGATACATACGTATAAATTTAAGTGCAAATAGTGCGTTGTTCATTTTGAGCACATAATCAATGGCTCAGAAGTATCACATAAAAATATAAACAACAAAAACAGCCAAAAAACAAACAGAGATTATGCAGAAGAGTTCAGAAAAACGAAGTCGTCACTTACCATGATCTTTTGCAGGCCTACATTCCTCAAAATTGTACAACCCCTATCGCGAGATTTAGAAAAACGCACATACACTTCTCCACCATAAACAAACAAAATGTGTCCAGCTCAGATTTGCCTTTGAAATATGTTGTTATTGTCGAAACTGTGAAGATAAATCCGACTGTTATTATTGACATTGCTATCCATGCAAATAACAGAGGTCATTATGTAGAACAAAGATAAAGGAGAGTGCACAAAGTTTTCTTTTACCATACAGACGAGCAAAGAAATGATATGTTTGTATATTTTATGCAGCTTATTTATGTCTGTGTGCCAACACATATAGATATATTGTTTTTTCCAGGAATTCTTTCTTTCTTTACAGGCAAATTTGTCCTACATTTCATTTGAACTATTACACGCAGAAACTCCAAACTTGGCATGCTTATACTTCCACACATGAACTCTTGACTTTTGTAAAGCGGTTCAACGGTTTTGAAAATAATGCAAATTAGGACCGTAGGACCATTTGGAAATTTAAATCTTGAATATCTCCAAAAATTTATAGGTGCAGGTAACCAAATTGAATATAACTTCCATTTGTATTTTTGTAGCAGTGCACATTTCCGATATTTACATGTAACATCAAAAGGTCAAATGTCAAGATCATTTGGACCTTTGAAATGTTTATCAAACCACAACTCTGTCACTTTTCATCCGATTTTGACCATGTTGGACGCAAATCGTACGTATTGCATCACTGCCTATTCTTGTAATTTACATGTAACCTCTAAAGGTCAAAGATCAAGGTCATTTGGACCTTTGAAATTTCTATCTAGCCATAATTGGTCAATTTTCATCTGCTTTCAGTCATGTTGGGCTCAAATTGTAGCCATTGCAACACTGCACATTTTCGTAATTTACATGAAACCTCTAGAGGCCAAAATTCAAGGTCATTTGGATTTTTGAAATTTTGATCTAGTCATATTTTCAACTTTTGAAGGCACACAGATATAATTCCTTTGAAGCAAATCTTCTTTTCTAGTTGCATTTGCGGTCCTAAATCTCCTGTTCATGCACAAGGACAAATACCAAAGAATGGTTAATACATTGCAAACCATTGCATTTGATGCTAACAGTGATGTGACCAAACCCCATACGGAACCACCGGGTATGCTGAACAGCCATGGGATAAGAAACGTGATATGAAATAGGAATTATTACACTTTCAATTCGTTTCAAAGTGTATACTAGTGTCTGTGTACTTTGCTGACGCCTGTACAAAACACATTAACACATCTATTTCCTATCCTTTTTCATGTCACATTGCTATGGTCATTTACCAAACACACTTTTCAAGGAAACAATAATTTACGGCGCAATTATGTAATTTTGTCTGATGCTTTGAATGTACTCCCAATGGAAAGAGCAATTATCATCCGCATGATGTATTCAGCCATTCTTATCAACTATCTATAAGCATTCAGTAAACCTGAGGATGAATATTATTGACTTCTGTTGTTACGACTGAATATGTCTAGTATTTATGTAGGTTTGACTCATAACCTTAACATTAAACTTCTCTCATATAGCCGTTAAACTGCACATGCATTGACCTGTTAACATGTGCTGGGGGGGGGGAGGGGGCACATCTGTTGCAATTTTTATCAAGGCATACTGTAGGCCTAATTGCAAAACGTTTACTTTTTGCCATCGGAAGATAGAGGTGACTTGTGGTTGAAATCTATTCAAAGGTAGGACCAACATACTCTCATTGATTATGGCCTGGTAATTATTCATTGTTACCACTTATATAAAAATTCACCGGTACTTTCGGACCTGTATCCACTATCGGGGCAACCTTCTCGCCCAAGCTCCATCTTTGACACACCAGGGGGGCGAGGCAGGTCCTGCTGGCGCTGCTGCTTAATTCACAGCCTGGGGGCGACTTAACGTCAGATACAAAATCCCTACTCTGGGGCCCATCGCTGACTACTACTGATATCTGTATTGCAGTGTATTTACATTTTCAGGTAATGAACAGTCCCATCATATATTCTACATTACATTCATTTGGCAAACTAACCTTCCCTTAACACCAATCACACAATATTGTGGATACTACCTTCTCAAAATATCGAATCGGGACTAACCCATAATGGCTACCATTTTGAAAATTATGGATTCCGCCCCTAATGGTTTGTAATAAATGTGGATAGTATTGGGACGATCTGGGGAAGGAGGTTATAACATATGTAACCAAAAGTATATATTTCGCAAATATTTCACAACATCAATAATGATATGATATATGCTGTGGCTGCGATTCACTTGGATATCCAAAACAAATGTATTTTTGTATGGCATTGCGCATTGTTCAAAATGGCGTTCACTGCGTGCTGGTTGGTTCAAGGTCTATCATGTCACATTTGGATTTGTAACTAACAACGATAACTGCCTCAGACACAACCGAGCGGGCAGAATTAAGTTAAGATAGTAAGCCATGTGTTAAAAGTACTTTAACAACTGTTTGCCCTGGTAACTCAGAGAATGGACACCTGGAACCTAGTGATATTTTAAGATAATATATAACCGTGGCTGTGCCACTGATAGAGGCTCCCATGGGAAATGCCAGATCCTTAGAGGTGGGAAAAGGGTGTGTGAAGGAAATTTGGTTTGTTTTCTTTTGTTTGTTTGTTTGTTTTTTTTTTTTAAGAAAGTATAAGCGATGAGTGTAGGGGGTTTTACCCAGGACCATGGGCCAGCCACAGCTGTGAGAGAGTGGATAGTGGAGTTTTTGCCTGGGCTGTGGTCCTGGAAAACATGGCAGCACAATCTGATGACAAGATTTTTTTATTACCATGGTTTTCTCCACCTCATCTCCCTCTCCAATTTTTTCTTCCTCCTTTTCAATGCCACCTGTGTCACGCAGGTCTGTGGCAAAAAAAAAGAGCCACAGAATTATTACATATATTATGCCTTATTGAACTTTGTGTTGCTATGCTGTTTTCCTGGCCCAAATTAACCCTTCAGACAAGTTGAAATAAAATGCTGTGTTTCAGTTGACTTTACTGCAAAATAACGGCACATGACGGCTGCTTTCTCGATAAAATCCTTCAGCCAGGATTGATCAATTTTCATTAGGGAAGGGCGGCTTGAAGCTTTTTTTTTTAATGTTTCATAAAATTTGCTTAGGGTTGGGACAGGGCCCTTTTTTCAGTGGGGTCGGTCGGGTTATCGCATAGAACTACCACATATACATGTAGGTAGCTCTATGGTTATCGGAATCACACACATATTATTTTTTTTTTGGGGGGGGGGGGGGGGAGCCTTAGGTAACTTAGACATTTGTCCGAACATGACAGTTATGTTGAAAATGGATGTTCTTTCCCCTTTTACACATTACCTCCTTTGACGTCAGTTGAATGTATTAACTGGGCACAGCCGAAGGCACTTGTACCTGTATAAGGTGACGAACATTTCAGGTTTAATGTCTGTAAAACAAGACTGATAAAGCTGAAATGAGTGTAACTTGTTTTCATACAGTCATTATCTGGTGTAGCCATTCCTTTTAACACTTAGCCGCCCAAATCGTCCATTCAAGCCCGGTCGTAACTTTCCATTAGCTTTAAAGTTCTTCCTTAAATTTTATGTCAATGGCAAATATTTAAGATGAGAATTACAGATAAGACATATTGTGTTGTTTACACGCACAAGGTTAATAGCTTTGATTGGTGATCCGTGCCAAGGAAAGCCACTGACCCAGCTTCATTCTGACTAGTTTAGGGTTAATGATATAAAGATCAGCATTTTGCAATGCGGTTTGCCTTTGTCTTTGAACCTTGCCTTTCGTTTATTTCGATTTGTCTTATTCCCTACACTATAACCAAAAACAGGCATTTACACCTAGTTGTCACATGTATACTTGTAACCTTGCCCGCAACAGTAATGAATATATACTGGAATCACGTGCAGGTTTGATTATAGCGTTGCTGTCTTTGGCAAAATGACAATTTCTATTGCATCTTTGAATATAGCAGAACTGAACTAGAAAAGATGATTTGCTGCACAGCAATTCAGTGTGTGTGTGTGTCGTCAAAGCTTATTGACATGACAATGTACATGTACAATTAGTATTTAAGTACTACAGTGTATTATCGGCAAGACAGTGTACAATGGGTACTTCAAGTACTACAGTATATGATCTGTACGGCAATGTTACGACAGTGTGGCACCTACATACTACAGTGTATGATCGGCGCGATAATGTTACGACTGGGTACAATGGGTACTTCAGTACTGCAGTGTATGGTCGGTACGACAATGTAATGAGAGTGTATAATGGGTACTGCAGTACCAAACTGTATGATCGGTACGACAATGTCACGGCAGTGTACAAATGGTACTTTTAGAGTTACAGTGCATGTAACTATTATATTTTTGATTACAGAATCAACCTTCCGACTCTGTTGCATTTTTTATTTCTCTCACCAGGTGTCACCACCTACCAGAGCGATGAACAAATCTGTCTGGTGTGCATACTTTTGAAGATAGTCAAGATTTGAAATTTCAAATACCCTTAATCTGCATAATTAAAATTTGTGCAGCCTACGTTACCAATTCATCAGAGACGTACTACTCCATAGCATAGCTGTAGAGGTTGGCATTGCATCTCTATCTATTATGGCTTTCAAGTTATGAAAGATTTAAAATTTCAAATGCTGCTAATTAGCATAATTCACTATAACTTTTGTTATAAATTCAATGTATGCCCAATTGCCGATAACCCTCTAGCAGAAGTTGGAACAACATCTCTATCTAATATACCTTTGTAGATATTCAAGATTTAAAATTTCAAATGCACCTAATTTTAAACTTCTTCATTCCTCTGCATAAAAAGACAAAGCTCCTTGTATGGAGTTACATTCATGCCTAGTTTAGAATTTCTATGTAAAATCATATCATAGCAAAGTGTTGGACAAATTCACTGGTAAAGAAAGAAAGAAACAAAGAAAGAAAGAAAGAAAGAAAGAGAGAGAGAGAGAGAGAGAAAGAAAGAAAGAAAGAAAGAAAGAAAGAAAGAAAGAAAGAAAGAAAGAAAGAAAGAAAGAAAGCAAGAAAGAAAGAAAGAAAAATTTGTGTTGACACACACACTTTAAAAACACAGAATTATTAAGTCTTACAATCGTGATATTTTCTCTGTACGCTAGTCGTCTTCGCATAACTTAAACTTCAGAACAGTGAGATCTTCGCCTCCCCTCACCCCTCCCCCTCAATGTCCAGAGCTGCCTCATATACGAGAAATAATTTGGCACAATTGAACAAAAGTGATCATGAGTGTAACACTGAAATCACAAGTCAACTCTGTGACAAGATTTGCTTAGACTCACGACTTGTTACGCCTTCAAATTGATAAGCTTTGACACACATTGAACAAGCTTAAAGAGATACAAAGCATGACTGATAAACAAGCACAAACATAACTATAAATGACAAGACGATATTCCGAGAGAAAGTCCTTAATTACAAAATGATAAAATGACGCCATTAAGTTGATATTTGTGTTTTAAGAGGAACTCACTGCGGTCCCCCTGGCGACTCCTGACAAGAAACATAACTAATTGGAAGACGTTCGGGATTGTTGTGAATTACAAGTATCTCCAAATTGTATAGCTTCGTATCTGGTGATTTACACCAATCTTTATTATTGTTGACGAATAATTGCGTAGAATATGTATAGCTTCGTTTTTGAAAAAATAGTCCATTCGGAAAGTCTCTGTGTTTGTTTATCTTTTTTTTTTTTCAGGTGTTAAAAATGTAGTCCATGTAGTGTAGTCAGGTTTCCTACAAAACTATCACTCATTTAGACCAGTCAACAAACGTTTGTTTGTTTTTGTTAAGTGGTGCTAACAATCTATTAAGTTCCCTATGGCCTGCTGATATTGTGAATCTATGTCACATTGGTCACTTGTTCCTTTGTACTTTTCTTTTCAATCATTTTGCTTCCTGCACTGAATTATAGTGTACAGCAGCTCTGGAACAATTGATATTTGTCTCCCGTGAAAATTTTGCCTGAGTGCCTGATGCTGTCAAAGTGTATCCACGCTTTACTTCTTTTTTCGGATGCCCTCGCTGCAAAGCATGTTGGCAGTTTCCTTTGAAATAACTCATATGTACATTTGTTTTGTTTTCTGCATCTGTGGCTAAAGAATTTTTTTCAGAAGTTGAAAGTGTGACGTCAATACTTGGTGCATGTATTCATACGCGCGTTATGCCGTTGCAGTAAATTGCGTCAGTTTGGCTCGATCTATTTGGTGTTCAGGTGATTTCTTACAGGTTAACAAAAAGTATTTTGAAAACATAGCGGTATTACATGCTTTCTGCCTAGTATTGGCGCCTATTTAATTCAGCTTTCTGGCAGATGTTCTTTGCAAATTGAACACATTTGATTGTGTGGAGTCTTTTTATCTTCTAGACCTGCCCAAAGGGTTTTCTAGTCAACGTAATTTTCCTTTACAACACATGAATTAACGTGGAATAATTGGTTTATGGCCGAATTGCCGTTGCTTTCAAATAATATAATAACGATAACAAGAGCAAGAGCAATGATAATAGTGGCAGTAATAATAATAATAATAATAATAATAATAATAATAATAATAATAATAATAATAATAATAATAATAATAACAACAACAACAACAATAACAACAACAACAACAACAATAATAATAATAATAATAATAATAATAATAATAATAATAATAATAATAATTAGTAGTAGTAGTATTTTTATTAATATTAATATTAATATTTCTTTGTTGAATAAATGGAGTTACGTATCGATTGCCCAAGATGTATTCCTGTCTGCATAATACTTCTTAATTAGTAAATGAATGCCAAAGTATATTGGTAAGTCATATCTGAAATCAACGCAACACAATCAACAGTTAGCTCGTCTGAGTGGATATTACTGTACTTCATGTCGATGTCAAAAATCACACTACTAATTACCATCCTTTCTTATTTTGGTGCTGTGTCTGCAACTTTCGTTCTATATTTTCCTTAAGTAACGTGTTGTCCCCTTGAGTGACCAACGTGATGTTCATTAGTTCCCAATTCAAGGGAGTTCTTGTCTTATGACAATTAATTTGTAGCGCTGGAAAAAGTAATCACAGCTGCTAAGTGTGTTCCGTGTCCATTCGTGGTGTTTACAGTTGTACAGCTAGAAACCTGACATTATTATTATTATTATTATTATTATTATTATTATTATTATTATTATTATTATTATTATTATTATTATTATTATTATTATTATTATTATTATTATTATCAGTAGTAGTAGTAGCAGTAGTAGTAGTAGTAGTAAGATCATTATTATTATTATGCATGTCACTCAGTCTATAATATCACATTTCATGCTTTGGACAACAACAAAAAATCATCTTCCCTCGTGCTCCCAATTTTTAAAAATTCAATAATGCGAAACAGGAATAATATAAGGGCCTTAAATTTATACAGCACCGAACGCTAGCCGAGGCTCCAGGCAGCACAAAATGTAACCTGTAAGGAAGATCGGCTTCAAACCTAACTGCTGAGATGGTATGGCTTTGATATAAATAATACAACATAATACTTAATTTTCACCAAATGTATGAATTTTGAGTGACAGAAACTTTGGCAAAACGGAGATTTCATTCACATTTTGGCTATTTGTATGAGAGAACAAATAAAAGATTGAAATATACTGATATTAACAAGTTAAAGCAAAATGTGCATGGGTCTGCGACTTTATACACTGCGGAGCACAGCATATTCTAGAATTTATTAAATAAATAAGTTTTTAAATTAAATAAAAAGGTGACAAGAGACAATAATATCATCATGTCAAATTTCAGTGCAGTCACAATCATGTATCTTTGTCTTAAATTTGGCTACCGTTGAATCCAAGTTATAACATTCAAATCGACAAATTTTCTAAAGATGTACATTTCACATTCAGAGCAGGTATGTACATACATAGATTTCACAATTTGTATCCATACCGAACAATAACAGCACATTTACCCAGATATGATTTTTTAAAAATCTCAAGTGAAATTTAGGTAACAATAAATGTCTTCGTTGTCGAGTAAAAACCGACTAGCTGTTAATTTTGGAAGGATGATATAGTGCGTGATATATAGTCTTCATCATTATCTCTTCCAAACGGTAAACAAATAGAAAGTATTTTGGCTTACCTTGACCTATACGAAGGCCATCAAAATGGAAAAGGAAAAGCTGTTATGTGTCAGTGTCAAAGCAAAAGCTGCTATGTTGAGATAATCAAGCAAACGTTGTCATGCGGCATTTACATTATGACTTAAACTGGCAAAATATTCAGATTCAGCACATTTTAAAGCTAGTATGTGAATAATTCACCCACAAAACGAGGGGAAAGTTTCAGAAACATCGCAGGAATATTTGGAGTAATGGTCAATAGGCAATACATTGCAGATTTTGATTGTCGGAATTTTTTATATAACAGGCGTTGACTAAAATTTTGGGTCATTTCCTACAACTCTATGAATATTGCATAGCAGGTGTTACATGGTCAGCGACAAATATATACATGTCGAATTTGGCTCATCTTAACAGTGATCATAGCAAAAGTTCGTCCTCATGATCTATGTATTTAGCGTGCATGACCTCAATTTCTTTCGGTGATGGGTATTTATATGTCATATTGTTAGCCCAACATAAATCATGTTTGGTCATTGATTGACAGTTTATCATGCAGAAGTATCCATCGATTGGCACTTAGATATCCAAAATTTTCTTTTCTGGGCTGAGCGGAGTACCCCACACCCCTTCCAGATAAAAAGCTGGTTCATTTATTGACCCGGCAACAATGTTTGTTTCGGGCTCCTTGATGAATTATGACACAACAAGCGGAATTCAGCGTTAGACCCATAGCAAAACGCTATGAAAGATTGCCTGGGCCTATGTGGATCTAAATCCATGTGGCCCTGTTGGTGATCACTGAAAGTGTTCAAAAGTAAAAAGTAAAATGCCGAGTGCTGATTAGTACTGCTCCGTTCTGTCCGAACTTTCAATTATTTATGCTATGTTTAAGAAACAAATGATAAAATAAACGATACTAATTTTTTTTTCAGACTTTATCCCCATCTTTCAAAACTTTCGTGAATTTGAAGAAAGAACAAGTAATTTGGTGATACTAGGGGTCTTGTGATTGCAGAAATCGCCACCAATATTAAAATACCTTAAAACATCAGAATTCACCATTTAACTTACGTAATCGTTGACCTATGTGATTTTGAAATGAGATCAAAGTCACCTGTGTACAATACCATCCGAAGCACTCCAAACGAGGAACGTAATTACCAAATCTTGTTTGATAAGCCCACCCTTTTCCTAAGTTACCATGCTGACAGTGGGGCAATCAACAAAGAATCATGAGCTAAGTCAAAGCCAGAATCGTTGCAATTAACAAAGTTGACCCCGCGGTGACCTTGAAACAGGACTAACGTTGCTCATTATGCAATCTCTTTCAAGCTCTCTATTAAAGAGTTCCACACACCAAATGCGTTTGCAGTAGTTGTTCTTTTATTCATTCGTTATGGCAATGCGAATGAACATGCTATGAATCCGACAATGTTGGTCTCTGTGGTCTTAAAAGAAGGCCAAAGTGATGGTCACTGGTCTGAAATCCTGTCTGAGCTATTTGTAGGAGAGTTCCAAACACCAAATTTGGTTGAGGTAGCTCTTTGCATGTTTAAGATATCGCGATGAGAACAAGTAAAGACAGGCGGACTGACAAAATTGACCCCTATAGCCTTGAAATAAAATCAAAGTCGCTGACATGTAATCGCATCCGAGCTATATATTAGAGGATTTAACACACCAAATTTGCGTGAGGTAGCTCTTTGCATTCTTAAGATATTGCAATGGAAACTAGTGTGAGCGGTGGGAAGGACGATGGCATGAAGACGAAATCCTTTGGCCAACGTTTGGCTGAGGGGCAATAAGCTATGCAGCATTATGTTAACACAAACCTAAGTCAGTGTCACGTGACCTTAAAGAGGTTGTAGCCAGGAACTTTTAGTGATTTTTGTTCAAATTTGATGTGAATAACTACAACCCTACCTGACTTACAGAACCGTTGACTACAGTTGGAGGAATAAAGTAAAACAAGTGAGTCATAATTTTTTAAAAACCTCTCCTAAACACTCTATATAACATCCCCTGTCTGCATGCTTATTGCATTGTAATATATGCACTGCATTGCTGCACACTTGTACAGTAGTAGCACTTACCGACACAGGGTGCCAAATAGTTCGGGAAAACATGACCATAACCACACATTTCAAACCAACAATGAGAGCAAAGTTACATACAGCAAAAAGTGCAGATTCAAGAGTTACCAGCATCAACGTTCATCTTCCAATACCATTGTGAAGAAATAAATTTCACTCTTCACATGAGACAGGCAGTCACCCATAAAAGGCAACTGGTTGTTTAAACTGGTCCTCTCAACCTTTGATATAGATTTTTCATTAGCTACATACGTGAGTTTCTTCCAAATATATAGGCCTAACCACTTAAAACCCAAAGTTTATCAGTGGTGCCAAAGGTAAAAAGAGACATGGAAAGCCTACCACCGTTTGGTTCTCCGGACTCGTCAGTTTGATATGCTATAGCTTGGCCACAAATTAACATAACTGCATCACTTTTGCAAGCCTGCAATTGCCCCTTTTTAAGTCACAGTATACTTTTATATTTTGTAAACAATTTAAAAGGAAACTCTGGACAGCCTTCAGGAAAAGTCAATTGTAGCCTAAACGCACGTCACAAAATGCAGCGCCACCTGATGTTCAAAATAAGAACTAGGTACTATCAAGTGGCTTTGTGTGCATTATCAAAACTGGCCGCGCAGGTCTTGTTTGATTTTTGTTAAATTTTATTTTCGAAAAATAAATTGACAAAATTATAACAGGAACAAATATAATTCCATCACCATCTCCTTTGCAAACTTGGTAGAGGACCACTGGAGAACATCCATTTTAAAAATCAAACCATTCCATCCAACAATTTTGTTAAAATATTGCAATACATGCTCAGTATTGCAGAATAATGTACAGCGATAGCACTGACACAGGGTCACAAAGTATCCTATAAATTCGTCCACTCATTTTAGCCTGCATACATCTTAAGTCAGATGATATGCTGCTAGAATTTTAAACAAGTCTGTGTCGCTCTTGTGGGGGATTGGAAAATAGCCTTCACACACACACACACACACACACACACACACGTACACACACAGTATTTAGAAAAAACTAAATGTGCTTCAGAAAAAAATGACCAAAGAGTTTAGAGGAGACTTTTTGCAATTTTTCTTTAAAATAAGTAAATAAATTATAATAGAAAGTCACCAAAAAATAAGAACAAGATTGCGTTGCCAGAAGCCTGTCCTCAGCTGACCTTCGCATTCAACCCAAAAGAATATCCAACCTGGACTACGCATACCTCGAAGTGTTTGTCTTAACTGCAAAGCCATTGGTCAAGTGGTTTTAGAATATGTGATCTTTTAATGTTTTCCCAAATTCTGAACCTAAAAGAATCATAAAATATAAATAAATCACCGGAGAGCGGAAATTTACGGACCCGCGATACAGACTCCTCCAAGGCACATCTTCATTATATTTGAAATGGATCTGTTTACAGACCCGCGATACAGACTCACCCAGGGCACATCTTCACTATATTTGAAATGGATCTGGTTTTACAGATCTGAAACTATTACATAGACATGCATGTTCACACCCTATAGTAACCACGCAAACATATACACTTTCCGATTATTACATTACAGCGCCACCTGTTGAACAAACTTAATTCTAAGCTTGTTCAGAAGTGCCCCTGTACGTTCTCGAAGCAACTGGTCGAAGGAGTTCCGAGATTGTATTCAGATTTTGCCAACAATTATTTCTAAAATACAAAAATAAACCAAAATCATTCACCCATCAAAGGTATATCCAGATGTCGGTGATATGTCTGATGTTAATCATGCCAAAACTGTAACCTGATCTTTACCAGAAATTTAAATGCTTTTAGCTTCCTAGTATTTTGTTCTTTTTTCAGTTTTCAGGCTCGGGCCATCAATAGCAATCAAATCTGCTCTGCATAACCTTATGACTCGTGGTGACTGCATAATAAGCATTATACAAGGCAAAGTCTTTCCCGCCAATTTGAGACAACCACAACATGTCAAATACAATGGATACACAATTCACCGAAAGCAATTAACACTAGGCAATTTGCACAGTTGGTTCCATATTAAAGTTTTGGAGCCTGTAAGAGTTTCGTTTTCAGGCATAGAGAACCTGGCAAGTAACTATGCAAAAATCACATCTGGCTGTTCCATCATGTGAACACGTCCTAAAATATAGCAGTGTACAATGAAGTAACATGGGCAGAGGGTAGGCGTTGCAGTAGGAGTCGTGACAACCATTAAATATCGGAGCTGCAGCATAATGGAATGATATGCTGAAGATGAAACATATGCAAGTTCTAATCAATAAAAACTAATATTATCACCGGAACGTGGCATTTAAACGAAGTCCCAACCAAGTTACATCTCCGACAAGTATTTTGAATCGAATGTGACCCAGGTCTTTCCAACATACGTAGTGGAAGGTGCAAATAACTATGGTAATCCCCATATACGCACATGGTAATCAATAGAAATATATAGAATAACCGATATTTAGCCCTCAAAAATTGTTAGAAGTCACAGATCTGTAGCAAAAACAACAAAGGGACATCTTTGTTTGTTCCTTCTTAGAGGTACATCTAATATCAGTATAACCTAAGCGGTTTTACAGAAGTCAAAGTTAACCTGCACACAAACAATTCCATAGAAAAGAACAAGAAAAAATAGCCAGGCACCACCTCAAAACATCAAGTTGTAGAGGTGCCCAGAAATCCTTTTGCACAATAAGTAGCAACTGGGCAAGCAGTTCCTCAGATACGTTTTGAAATTTTGGGGGAAAATGGGGAAAAAAGAAAAGTTACTGGAGCGTAACTATTCGAAGAAAATAAGTTGGCCGATGGTTTTGGAGCAGAGATCGAAAATTTGAATTACCACCCATTGCAAAAATTCAAACAGCTTACAACATGTTTGCACCAGTATGAATGAATAAATGAATGACTGAATGAATGAATGATTAAATGAAATAACTCCAGGCATACATGATGTTCTTTATTTGCCTTATTTGGAAGAACTACATGCCAGCGCAAAGCGCTTTCAATAGTTCAATAAAAATGTACAGCAATTAGCGAGCTCAAATACACGTAGAACAAAATGAATATATAGCCACTTGACAGACGTTACTCTGATTAATAAATCGCTCATCATACAAACAATATTTATACATCTTTTACATGTATTTAAATATAATAAAATTGTGTTTCTAATATTTCGTATTGCTGTGATGCCTTATCTAAGAGTACTAATTAACCATACAAGTATCATGCTTGTTGCATTGATTAATAAATTCTGAACCTTTATTATTATTATTTTTTCTTTTTGCTGATCGAAGACACTTGATTCACTTTAACAAATATTTTGTCGTGTAAAAAGGAGAGTTACTGTACCCTTTGATGCATATATATAAAATGTCTCGGTGCATGGTCGTCTGTAAGCCTATATATAGCTCATCTTTGACCTCATCCAACTGCACTGAATCTAGATTGTGTGGTTTTGTCTCTTTAACAGTAAAAATGTCTGCCTTTCAACAATTAAAGTCTGGATACTATCATGCTAATTAACAGTAGGGAGGCACCCAATGGTAAACCTCATAATTATATGTAGTAACCTATGTACAGTGAACTCTACGCGTTGTATATATCCTAAGGACTATGAATCATTTTATATAAAATATTTTATCCAAGGCAAGAAAAATAAATATCCTAGAACAAAAATGACGCATTGCCGTTTAGCTTTTTGATTTTATTGTCGATGAAAGAGATGAGGTTTCATCGGCTGAAAAGAACTTGTGTAGCCAATATTCTTGTATTGTTACGCAAATAATAATAATCATAATAAGTATTATTATAGTGATTTTATACATGCTATTCTTATTGTTACGGCGAGAATCTGGAATTGAATAGATCAAATTTGACACAAATGAGATTCGGGAAAATGGAAAATGTTAAATATGTGTCCTGACTTGGAGGGGTCTGTAGAAAACATTTTCAAGGATATATGACTGATAGTACATGTTGAACACATGTCTTGGGATTTTATGGGATCGAAAATAATAAACATAGGCATATACAATGTTGTAAGAATTAATAAACGATATATACCTTTTGCCCAAAACTTTGCGTTTAAGCCATTCAGTTGCAAAGTCTACACTTACGGCTTTATGAATGAAGCGCCACCTGTCCTGTGTCATTCACATTAACAAAGGAAGTACCACCATAAGATATTTAACTTTTCAGGTTTAGTGACAGGAATATTCAAAATTGATCATTTTAGCATGTTGCATCACAGAACAGAAGGACGACTTGAGTTGTAGAAATTTCAATTGTGGTTGATATTATAAGAGAACATATTTCATGGTGGCTTTTGCACACACGTATTTCGTATTTCAACAATGATTCGGTTCGAACGAGATACTGCATGAAAAAATTATACAAGACAGTACATATCTAACGACCCCTCGCAGCAACCGCGTAATACGCTTTGGCTAATCCGATGGTAACATTTTTCACATGTTCGTATTTGTTGCACATTTTACCATTTTCTCTATTGCTTCTAACTTCATCCTCCGGCAGCATGCTCATGCCAGCTTCTTAACTGTGGACGTCAGCATGCACAGTGTGAAATCAGTGTACGAGGGTACACATATTAAATGCACATTTACTGTGCAGGTCCCTGTTGTAGTGTTTTAATGATTAATTTTGGATTAACGCGGGCAACGACCGATCAACTTCAGAAGAATGCGCAGGTAATGACAACCGGACTTCCACTGGCTACGTTAATATTCGTTTTAGTTTTATCTTTGCAACCAGAGGAATGAAACGTCCACTCATTGCCATATGAACGAAAATGGATACCGTGACCAGACAAACAATGCCATGACTACAGCGGTTTGTTCCACGAAATTTACTTGCACATCGCTGAAAATTTCGGCATTTAATCTTCGTCTTTTGGGCGATATTATATTAACGCACAGTTTCTCAAGTAAATTACTCCAAAAATGTAGCTGTCAGTTATGAAATCCCACATTTGGCGAGCAGAGTCGTCATGAATGCTGTCTGTGTTTCGTGCATATTAACACGAAACGCCGACGTCTTTGCTTTAAGTAATATGTTTGGAGCAGCCACGTCACTTGACACCCAAAACGCCGCTATGAAAGACTCAATGCAAATAATATGTTAACTGCTTCTATAAACCAAGGGGTTAATTGGACATTTTCTTAATTTTTGTTAATTTATGTCTCAACATCGTATTATAAATCAAATACCAGCAGTCATGTAAAATATATCTAAAAATGTACAAGATAAAGGGGATTTTTCGGACCTGTTACTATTACCACGATGACTTTGCTTTAAATGAGAGTGACGAAGTCATTGAACATAAGTTTTCTTCAAGTTTGTGTAATCGTACCTTCGTCTTTAACCGGTATTGGGAATACTTTATAATTCTGTTGCATAAAATCACAGATATCTGATTTACTCAAATCCTGATAACAGAGTGTTTTCAGCGGAAGACACAAAGAGCTCATATATAAGTACAGCGAGAGGTAGTATGATTATCTCGAGAGAACAAAAACGCCAAACTGGGAAAGGCCTCATGCAGTATTGTCGTTATGATAAGATGGTGCGGTGAGTTTTAATCGTACAATTTACAAATAAGTACATTCTCGATGACATGTACAGCACAAACAGTTATAATACTTTTGCGCATTCATTTCCTTACCATGACATCTATGTTATATCGGAATACTTAAAATAAGTCATACTTAGACTCGTTTAGAAACCCACTCTTCTATCACAAGACTCATTCTTTCTACGCATTTCCACGTCATACACTCAGTGTTCTGACGAAATGACATATCCAATACGATAGATATTCAGCCACTCTGAGTAAATACACAAATGCAGCTTCGTCGTCGATGTTTTTTTCACAATCGACATAATTCAATCAGAAGAATACACCTTGTTCGTGATAATTCCTCTACACTGCCAGTCTCAGCTAACAAAATGGAATCTTAATTGTACAGAGCAGATTCAGCAAGTATGCAGGTACTGGCAAGTCACAAAGAATTCATGAACCATAATTTGTGCACCCTTTATGAACTGAATTCAGTATGTTTGGAATAGTGTTATTAGCATTTTACACCTGTGTTGTTCTTAATCGAATATCGTCATCGTCATCCCAAATGTCATCATCATCATCTTGCGGTGGCGGCGGAGGCAGAGAGCCTAAGCTTTCCGATGATGAAGAACTACTCATTGCAGCGGTACTAGTGTCTTCCATCTGTGAACTACCTGGAGGACCGGAAGCACTATCATCCAACATTTTTCCATGCATACCACCTAGCGGATCATCCGGAGCTGGTTCTGGTAGACCTAATTGGTCTGGTTCAGGTTCACGGTCATGTTCTGACTCAGGCTCTTCTGGTTTTGGTTCTGGCTTCGGCCCTAACTCTAATTCTCCACCAACCTGCACCCCAAAGTCAATGCCAGGTGGTTTTGTTGGCGGCTCATGAACAGGTGACATTTCATGTTCCTTGTCTCTTGGTGGTTCCCTGATACTCGATGGAATGCTCGCACGAGAACTGCTTATTGTATCAGTTCGAGCCAAGCTTTTACGCCTTGGCACTTTTGTAGGTTCATCACCCTCTGTTTTGGGCAGTGATGCTGTTGAAGATGATATGCCTTTCCTTAATTTGGGAGCTTGTGGCGAGCGTGGTGACCGGCTGCTGCTTGGTTTTGGATCTGAAGACCTAGCAAGCGAAGACGTAGAAGTCCTCAATTGTCCAGGAAAACCTGCTATAGAGGCAGCTCGTGTCCTGCCTTCTGGTCTTGGAAGATCACCTGGTGCTCTTCCTTCTGCTGTAAAGTCAATCAGTTGAGGAGAGTCGAGGATACTTCTTAAGGTCTCGGGGGCCATTCGCTCATGTTCAGACTCTGCACCAGGGCCTTGATCAAGTAAATTATCCTCTGAATCCTCACCAGACGCCTCTGGAATATCCATACTTCCCGGACCCTCAGCAGCCTCCAGAAGATCCTCATGGCTTGTAGACTCTTTGAATTTATTTATGGTGGTGTTAGAATCTTGAGTGTCCACAGAGTCTGCTAAATGCATAAGTTGGCTTTTAGATTCTCTCTGCCACCTCTTTTGGCGGAACCTTTGCCCTGCTCGTTGCATGGTAGGGTCCCTGTTTATTTTACCATTACTGGTACCATTAGAATCCTGGGTATCCATGGAGTCCTGGTGTCCTTGCATCAAGGCATTGCGGTGCATCTCTCGCCAGCGGAGCTGTTTCTGTCGTTCCTCCTCACGTTTCTTCCGGGCATCCTGTGTATCAAGAGAACATATTGTTTTTTTTTGTTTTTTGTTTTTGTCACTTTTCATACGACTATTGAAACCTATCGGCAACTTTTATTTAGATTCAAATAACAGAGACAAGAACGCATCAAGTAAAGTTAATGACAAATAGCACAGGTAATGCATCTTTCCATGGCACTTATAGTGTCTGATTCCTAATGATGTTTCTTGACCAACGGGAACAGCTGATGGAAATTAGTACACTGATGGCTGAACTTGCCAAAGTTTTTTTCTGTTGCAGATGGTGGCTCCTAGAGTTTGACTTCTTTTAAAGATCCCAGTTGTGTATGCCCCCGTAACTTTACATTTCTTCTAAAAAATGTAACTATTATGTTTTTATTTTTTGAATCACAAAAAAGAACACGAAATATTACAACAAACAAACAAAAGACGACAGAGAAACACATTTCCACAAACCTCTTCTTTCTGTTTTTCTACCAATGTCATTACGTAGTTTAACAACTCATCCACTTTGGACTCCGTCGAATCCTCGTCCATGGCACTCAGAGATAATGCTCGGTTTAGTGGGAAAAAGTCGTAGCGTTCAGATTTTAGCTGTGGATAATACATGAATACTTACATCAACATTACTGATGCGACAGTTCAATGTCTTATGAAAATAAATCATCAGAAAACGTTCAATTACAAAATTATTACTCTGACATGTAAAAGTCTATTAATCAAAACCTTTGAAGCCAACTGAAAGTTCCTTGTGCAATTTAATACTGTAGCGCGAGTTGTTACAGAAAAAACTTTCTAACTGTATGTCGTTTGCTACATTTTAAATGCACATACTCACTTCAGTCAGACTATAAACTACTTAATAACTAAGAATTCTTCCGAATATATTGGACTAATATGTTTTTTTTATAATAAGTAATGTGTGCGTATTTTTTATTAACAATTGGCGAACATTTCCTCTGAAACTTACCAACTTATGGACATACAATTCCAACGCGGTGTAATCACTTTGCTTTGTGTCATGTAGATGAATGAAGAAAAATATGTATGCCCAGATTTGGTGTTCTTGATTGATATGGTGATCGAATCCCTGCAAAAACAGTCGAGCACGGTATCTTGATAATTGGTCAAAGAAATGTGTTATCAGCAGGGAATCTACACCTGCCATTGAGGAAGATTCTCTTGAAGGTAGCTTGGAAGGCAAAACAGTTGACATGCATATAAATCAATCCTAAATTTGATTATGTCAGTAAGCATTTGTCAATACAGCAATTCTATTTAATGCATTGCGTCGGTGCAAAATTATGGACGTACACCATGGATGGTCTTGTAACCTGAAATGACAGCACGTTAAAACGTAATGGCATTATAATATGAAAGAACAATTCAATCAATACAACTTTGTGGGGGCATTCCAAGGACATATGACGTTTCCGCAGAGACCTCTTTTGTTTTCAGAGTACTTTCCTGGGTGTACGACCGTCCAGGAGGCTTAGCAGATACAAGGGCAATCGTATAATGCCTTGATTTACAGTGAGTCCGCCACCCGATGGAAGTCATTGTTATCTATAACTGCAGTATAGGTATTATTGCCTGAACAAGTATTTTTATGACGGCGTGAAAGGTCACGAATCAGAGGTCAAGGTGGCCTGATTTTGGTACTTGACACACTGCTGTCCCATGCACACACCAAATGTGATGTCTTAATATTACAGTGCAGGAGAGATATGGCCCGGTCAAGCACCTTCAGGCGGCATATCAGAATGACAGAATAGTAAAAGGCCAGTCGGACGGGGTGTAAAACCCTCTTCTCCACCGTGGGCTTACTAAAAGAGGCTCAAAAGGGGTGCACACTGTATGCTCCATCTTGCCGTTGCCACCAACATTTTTACCATACGAACATTTTTATTTGTTCAATTGTCTGACGAAAACACTCGAAACTTTGACGTACGCATTTCTTCCATTCTTGGTTTGATGTGTGCTTTTCTTTATAAGCAACATATATCATTAATTTACAGGCGAAGTTACAGTTGTGATACTGAGAGACTTCTGTTCTTTGATTTATTGAAAACATATATTATAATACACGTAAATACTTCATACAGCAATACAAGCATACTGTAATATCAAAAGAGAATAAGAACTGTCTGTAAAGTACTTGATTCTTATCTTACCATTCCATGGTGCTCAAAGTCGTAGCTATTTCGACTACAGATGAAGCATGTGTCGCGCATATCTCTTTCAGCTGTCCACTGCAAAAAAAAAAACCCAATGCGGTCATAAAGCAGTATAGTGGCCAATGGAAATTTTCCTATCAGTCACTGGGTGACTTTAAAAAGTGATGAGCATGAATCACTATAAGTGCTGAAAGTTGTGTGTTTGTTTAGATTTGACCATCTATTGGTACTTGGACCTAAAAGATCATAAAGACAATAACAAAATGTAATCGATGTACACTGTGTTATATTGTATATTGTCTTTTACTGAATCAATCATTGTGCAGTGTCACTGTATATCACAATTTTCGTTTGAATATTAAGTAAAGCACGTAAGACGAATTAGGACTTTAAAAGCCGCTGGAATGGGAGTCACCTGTTTATACTGTGTGGTTAAAATATGTATTTACTACAGGAAAACTGGTAAATTCTGTCCATTTTCACAAGCAGAAAATTGTACACGTAATTGTATACATAAATTCGTTTGGGTTTGCAATAATTTGTGATCACACACACACACACACACACACACACACACACACACACACACACACACACACACATATATATATATATATATATATATATATATATATATATATATATATATATATATATATATATATATAATTCTGTATAACTGTGCGCACTAAATGGATATTTAGAATTTTCAGATCATTTGAAATACTCATTCGTGATCAAAACCTTGTCAATATACAGTCCATTTTAATTCACCAGTAGCTTTACTGTGATATCAACTGTAACGGGCTATAAACGATCGTGGTACAGTTTATCAATCTAATCATGATCTATTGCAAACTTACCATAACATCATTGACAGATCATGGTGCCATACGGTATTACTAACACTTTCAGGACCCCTTCCCAACTCCCACCCCACCCCCCAAAAATAACAGAAATTAAGTTGAATATTGTATCGTAAAACCTAACACACAGACACACACACACACACACACACACACACACACACACACACACACACATATATATATATATATATATATATATATATATATATATATATATATATATATAGCACACGCTTTACATGTAACTTGACTAAAGTCCAAGATATGATTTCAGCCCTTCAAAATCACTGAAGTTCTTTTAGAGTACATATTTTATGTAAAACTTCGCTCCATGATTATTTTGGCCGTACGTGATGGAATTTTGTTTAAAATGCCGGAAAACATTCCAAAATCAAAATGGTAATGGAATGCTAATGTTATGATATATACCAGCTTTAAAAATGCAGGCATCTGTCGCTGTAGTTAGTTGTACAATAGTGGGAACATCAAAACAAAATGTCACGTGTATTGTGGTACCTGTGTTAGCTAGGACATAATTTGGCTGTCAGTATTAATAAGGTCGAGAAATGGGGCAAAGGCATCAACGTTGCAAGTGAGCTAGGTCCACCACACACAGATCAGCTGGCAGCACGAATGTACATGTGTACTTATCCTTATGTAAGTCTGTGTATTTGTGTGTTTGTGTGCGTGCGTGTGTATACATAAAACATATACTTTCTTGCTAGTTGCTGAAGCCTACATTATGATTTATCGAACAAAATCTACAAAACTGTGGGAAATTGTAGCTCGAATTTTGGCTAACAAGACTCAAGGCCTGACTGCAGGGTCATTATGCGACAAGAAGCATGCAGATTACCGGACAGTAACCCTCCCGGGTTCTGTGCTGTGGTCGTGATATTGTGTATTTCCCCACGATATGCATGTGGTCACTCCAGGTACATGATTGTGTAACGGTGTGGATCGTCAGACTGTTAAATCCCCCGTGTATCACCAGAGTGGCTTAGTTGCAACAAGATACTCAAACATATTTTAAAATGAAATATATCCACAGCTTATCAGAATACAAGGCAAATTCCTGAAACAGCTACGGCAAAACTAGCTGTCACTGAGCCGAATTTCATATGCATATGAATAAAGCCTCTTAATATTTTTCAACGCTTTGCGAGAGCCGAGCATTGACTGTAATTTATCATAGCGACCTCATAAATAGGTATACTGTGTGCAGGTACCTTTAGGTCTCGAAGTTCAGAAAAGGTATCTACAATGATACCGAGGATGATGTTCAACCCAATGGTAGTGATGAAGATGAAGAAGGATAGATGAAAAATGACGAGGAACCCGAACTTGAAAAATGTATTTTCTGCACTGTGGATGCTAAGGTTCTGAAAATAGACAGGAAAACTTAAATAGATTTATAACATTCAACTTCTGAGAGATACCATCTGTTCACATGGTTCAAAAACCTGCGTTCTCATAATATATTCATGCTATTTATTATTCTACTGAGTCACGGAGTTTCCAAAAAGGTGTATTTTGTCTGACAGCAATTTCTCTGCGTAATTCCCTTATTCGAAAAAGCAGTTAAAAACACGAAGGTGTACGTTTGGAGCTTTATTATCAATTAAGGTCTCAGCCATAACAGTTTATCACTTTTATTCTCAACCATCTGACAAGCGCATCGAGATAGAATATTTATGTTTAACTGATTAAATGACCAAGAATGTTTTCCCATTGCAGGCTTTCTTTGTATAATGACGCATTTACGCACACTACATATACGTTATTCGGTATTCTGTTGAACGCTTCATACATGTACATTGAGGACATGTAGGCTGAAAAGGATTACACTCACCTCAAATATGTCTCCTATTAAACCGTATCTGATCACAGTTACCGTACATTGCCACAATGTCGCACAGTACAGCTCCTCACTCGGGTTGAAAGATGTTCTTAACAGAGCAAAACTGACAAGGGCATAGAGATAGAATATTATCATGCCCAACACAGCCACCCACAGTAGCGACCGGCCTGGAAACAGAATAGATCAAAAGGTAAAGAATGCACATTTGCTCATTTTCAGTGGGAGGTATACGGTAAAAAATATACGGAAATTTAAAATAAACGTTCCAAAGCCATGATTCCTTATTAAAACAGATTTTCACAGTGGTTTAAAATTACTTTTGAAAGCATTTCCTCAAAGCGCTCTCAGGAACGAGTAACGGATCAGACAAGCTTTGTCCATATGAAGAAATGGACAATGCGAAAGGTTAATGGGGTCTCACAAAACCCTCGAAGTCTTCAGTATCTCGACGCATGCACATGGGAACTCACGGTAAATAAGATCATAACTCCACATATACCAAATTGAAATTGCACGACATAACGCTCATGTTTAATATGCCTATGTGAACAAAATGATATATGTTGCCCCATTTAGGATCGCTTTGGTTTGCACTGAAACAAGATCTTTTCCCATTTTTAAGAAATCAGTTTTGCAAGCTGGCATGTAAGCTTCGGAAATAGTATACTTATCACAAGTAATTAAAATAAGATCACGTGGATGAAAAGAGAAATGCATAAATACGACTACTAGTGATGCATGGAAGTATGATTAGTGAGCTGTCGTACCATTTTGAGCCACACACATAATGACTCCCCTGAGCAGCTGATTGTTGTTCACAACATTCAGCAAGTGAAAGGCGAAGAAGTACCCCTGAAATACTGTACCGGCCACAGACATACCTAAAAATATCTGCAAGCAAACGAAACTCCGTCGTGAGTTGATGATTGACCTATTGCTGAGGTCGACATTGTATGACGGGAAATATTGCCTATAGTTTAATTAGGTATAATTCGTCTTTGGTATCACAATTTATGTAAACCTGAACGTGACGTTGATATTAGTGTTTTTCCCAGCTGCCCTATAAACTTGGAGGTATCAACACAATTCAGTAAATTCGATTTTATCATATGCAGTGGTGTAACATGTTGCAAACAAACAAACAAACATACCATTGAGTGAAATCCGTTGTTTATCCACCGATAATTCTTTACATACAGGACACTTCACTCAGAGGACTTTCCAGCAATCGTCAATTTAATTTAAGTTTAGAATCCATCACAGTGTGATCTGATTGACTCGTCACTTTTATATCAAAAAGAACTTCAGAAAATATCAGATCCAACTGTACAATAAAATAATCATTCTTAGTTTCCATACTTTTAGGCCATTCATTTTTTATTCCTTGGTTTACCGATCCGTCGAAGATTTTCACCCACCCACCCACCTCGCTGAAAAATAAAATTGTGACCCGTTTTTTTTATAATTCAACCCGCCGACGAACGAAACGGCACTTTAATTTTTTTCGCCAATCGCGCATGTTTGCATGGTTAAAATTCGCCTCAGATAGGCATACATACAACAAAACTGCAATATATGACCGTTACCACATGTTATTGATTTCCACCATGTCAAATCTTATAATTTGGCTTATTTTACAAGTTATCAACAATTAGTGGTAAGTTTTATTGAAGGCAAAAATAATATGTTCAGAATAAACAGTGTTTCTGATGTGCAACTTGGCGTCCGGGCGTTGGACGTTGTCTTGATCGGCAGCAAATGTACAGTGAATATCTTCCTATATGTCTTGCAATTGTTACAGGAAGCTTCAGAACAACTACGTGGGTCCTATTCCTATGTTTTGACACTTAAACAGCGTCAAAATAGCAACAAAAGAACCCGATTTGCCGCTTTTGTTATGCCCAGCATCCACGCTTTCACCAACGACATGTTGTGAGACCTGGATGGAAGAGCATGGAGGAAGTGATGGGCTGGGGACTTCCCATGCTCCTTTTGGTCCACGTAACTAATCTTCATCGTTAATTATTCAAATAGGTCATATGACGATCTGACTGCCTCACCATCAGCCAATAAAAATGATCGTCTGATTAATATTTCTAACCTTTGAGACCGCAATGCTTGGCATAAATTAACCACATTGCGGTCACAATTAGCCACTGAGAAAGCATTTTACGAATGTACACAATGTTCTGAACTTCCCAATGATACCATGCATGCGTTGTTTACCGGACGTGATCCAGTCCTAGGAGGGCAGAAACGAGTGCAGTTTTACCGCTGTTTTTACATTGTTTAGCCAATTTTCAACTGTGAAAGTGCTAAAACATATCGTGCAAGGTACATTTGCCCTCAGTTTAATTAAATTTAATATTTTTATGTGGCAGTAAGACATCGACTTGAAATACCGCAACATTTTGCAATCATACAACCCAAGTTCTACGCCAAACATTACAAAAATTGTGTCGATAGAAAACTAATGTGGCACAGACAATGAATGTCAACAAAAATTAATGTGACTCTTAAAGAATTAAGTCTGTCATTTCCCACGAGAACGAAAAAGAGAATGGAACTAACATAAAAGCCTTATTGATGCCGGTATTAATTCTTTCCTGAGTATCTACGTGTTGCCACATCCTCGTGGAATCAGAACTGAAAATTTGTCTGAGGAGATATTAATGTATTTTAAAATGCACCTGTCAATATGCTCATCTGGTTAAAAAATAAATAAACATACCAATTCCAATGTTGAATGCTGCAAATGTGTCAGTAAATTTTTGAAATGATGTCCTAAAATACCAACATTTAACATTACCACAAAGAATATTTTAAGTTTGTAAATTTTTCAATATATTTTTATTCTTTCCTCCGACTTTAAAATATTGCTTGAAAAAATAATAAAAACATGAGTAGACCAGTTTAATTTTAATTTTAATTTCGACCATCGCACCACAAAAGCACCCAAATGAAATCCATAAACCAAGCAATAAAAATAAAAAGCCTTGTGTCACTATTACTGACATTAATAGGAGAGTCTGTGTTGCCACGTACATCATGAAAATCGTCAAAGTGCATTGCTTCTTTTAAACATAATGATCTATCTAGATTAAGCATCCTATTACCCATGCTTCCATCAAATCAACTCACGAAATAATAAACTGTGGAGAAGCTGAGGAACATCACTTCTAGTTTTGACTCGTGTGTGTCCTTCTCTTTTTGTTTGACGTCATCTGCTGAAGATGACGCCGAAGGACGAAGTTTTCTGAAAAAAAAATCCAGAGACCATTCATGGAACGAATCGAGTATTTGACAAATATGAAAATGCTGATGCCAATATGTTTGATCATTGATCATACCAGTGATAAATTTATTAATGCGCACACACACACATACACACACACACACACACACACACACACACACACACACACACACACGTACATATCCTTTTTCTAATATTATCTGTTATTTGACATGGGGATTTCATTATATGTTCGATTGGTACGTCCACACCATCTTACTTTCTTCCGTTCCTTAACTGGTCAAAATTGATACACCACACGATACGTACGAACATCGGAGGCTTAAATATTATGTATAATGCAAGTCCCTAAAACTATGTGTACATTTCAGGCACAATATCAAACAAGTTGGTTGTCCTACCTGAATACTTTCCGAATTCCTTCAAATTTAGGTAACGTTGGGTGATTCGATAAGAAGTATGTTATCAACACTAAGAATGAGAAGAAATTGTGTGCACCTCCCAGTGCGTAGATGATGATGTCATACATGTTCCGCTTCATGCTGATCTTGGGCCAGGGGCTGGAATTGAAAAGAAAATCGATGAAAACTCCCTTATTGGTACATGGTTTACCTTCTCCGGTCAAAACAGCGAAAGAAAAACCCACATGTCAAATGTCTGTCTTTAGGTTTTCAGTTCATTCTCCCGTTGGTTTCGGTCGTTTGAAATATAAAATTAGGTAAGACCATTCAGGAGAGCATGCCACAGGTCAGCCGCTTTCTAACCACGTACATTCAAACTAAAATGATTATTTAGCTATCACACACCTAGCATTTGCAGTTTTAACGTATCTAATCACTATGGAACCAAATGACCAAATTTTGTTTACTTAAGAATACATTTGGCATTATCTTCCGCAGTTAAAAAGTCAACTTCATGAAACTCGGTAGATATTCAGATATATAATTATACATACATACACACACATATATATATATATATATATATATATATATATATATATATATATATATATATATATATATATATATAATACTGATTGCCTGTACCCAGGAAAAGGGAGGAGGGGGTTGGTGGGTGTCCCAGTACACCTGTACAGGAAATAATTTTGCCATAACAGGGCACAGATAATAGGAATATTCTGCTTCAACATAATGGCCAGTATGAACATATATGATGACCTGAAACACAGAAAAAAGAGGGCCTCCAGTTCGCTGGTATGGGAACACATCACCCCAGTGTGCCAGCATGGTGCTGGTAAGGAAATAACCATACCCCCCCACCCACCCCCCACCCCCCCCACACACACACTCAATAACATGTTGCTCTTCCTCTTTGCAGCCTGCTTCCATGACTACCTCTTTGCATACAAGAAGGAACTATGCAATACATATATCCATTCAAACTCCCTTTCAGAGTTCACAGATATACTTAATAAGGGAGGATGTCTGCCTACCATCACTCTTTCATTACATCTATGACATCTTTTTCTCTTTCAATCATGATCATAATTACAGTTCTAGAACTTAATATGCTCAATTTGACTTAATCCTAGAATTTTTTCCCATACTCTTTTTCTTTCTTTCCTTCTTTCTTTCTCTCTCTCTCTCTCTCTCTCTCTCTCTCTCTCTCTTTCTTTCTTTCTTTACCAGTCAATTTGTCAAACACTTTTCTCTGGCACTATTATACATAGAAACTCCAAACTTGGCTTGATTGTACCTCCGTACAAGAAGTTGGACCTTTTTATACAGGAGAATGAAGACGTTTAAAATTATGCAAATTACGGGCGTTTGAAATTTTAAATCTTTGAATATCGTCAAAAGTATAGTAGATGGTGATGTCATTCCAACTTTTACCAGGGGGCTATTGACCATTCAGCATCTAATTAGTTTAAAACAAAAGTTGTACCAATTTAAAATATGCTAATTAGCAGTATTTAAAACTTTAAATCTTGAATAGCTTCAAAACTATTATAGATAGAGATGTGATTTCAACTTGTACTAGGGGGTTATTGACCACTGCACATGTAACGAATCTAAAACAAAAGATGTGGAAATTTAAATTATGCTAGTTAGCAGTATCTGAAATTTCAAAACTTGAATATCTTCAACACTACTATAGGTAGAGATGTCATTTCAACTTCTATCTGGGGGTTATCAACCATTGCAGATGTAATGAATCTAAAACAAAAGTTGTAGCAATTTATATTATGCTAATCAGCAGTACTCGAAATTTTCATTCTTGAATATCTTCAACACTATAATAGAAAGAGATGTCATTCCAACTTCTACTATGGGGTTGTTGACCATTGCGCACCTAATGAATTAAAAACAAAAGTTGTAGCAATTTAAACTATAAACTATGCTATGTAGCACCATTAGACATTTTAAATCTTGAAAACTTCAAAGCTTTAATTGATGGAGATGCCATTCCAACTTCTACTCCTGAGTTATGGAATACTTGTACATTGCCATACCAATATGCTTTGAAGACACACACACTGATTTGCTATGTAGCATATCATCTTTTCTAGTTTCAATTTTGTATCTCAAGGCCTAGTTGAAGGTCATACCATTTTAGGATGTGACTATTGAAATGCGTCATAATCGTTATAAACATAGATTTGGCATACAGATTTAATCCAGATGATTTTAACCCAATAGGCTTTGAAATTACCATTATTTTTCCATATGCATGCTGTTAAGGTTGTTTTGTCTCAAATCTATATGTTTTGTGTTTGTTAGTTTTTTCCTTTTTTCCTCATTTTTTCAACCTAGAGTGCCAAGCGGTAATTTGTGTGTGATGTATACTTTGAATTTTTAGCCTAGGCTGGTTCCACAATCATTCCTAATATAACATGTATCAGAAATTTTCTCTCAATTCCTGGGACTTGAATACCGTTCCTAGGAGCTGATCTCTATGTTCCTGGGACTTGAGTAATAAATTTCAGGGATTTTAGTTATGTTCCCAGGAATTTGCCATTATATTCCCGGTAACTTGCCACTATCTTCCTGGGACTTCTGTTAAATTCCAAGGACTGGCATTATATGTTCCTAGGAACTCGCTTATATTCTCAAGAAATTGCCTAAATTCCCAGGATATTGCCTAAAATCCCAGGAAATTGCCTAAATTCCTGAAAATTTATTAATTTTCATAATGCCATAACTCAATTATGAGTAAAGTAATATTGATAAAATTGTGCCAATTCACTACTAGAACCAATCTCCACACACTGTGAAAATTTGGTGTTTCTACCACGAGTAGAACTGGAGATATGGTGATGGGCAAAATTGTCCGAATGGAATGGACAATTTATTTTGGAATAACTAATATATATATATATATGTATATATATAAACTTTGATCCTCATTTGACCTTGAATGACATTAAACACGAAAATGTTGCTATAAACAGATTTTTATGTCAATTTTCACCCGTATATTTATACATGTACTCAAAATGGCCACTTTATTTGAAAACAATGAAGTCTGATGATTATCGTCAAAAATTATTTGGCATATATAAACCAAAAAAAAATGAACTGAAGAAGGCAATTCTCGATAGAAAAGGTATTTTTCTGAAATATCAGAAAAGATTGAATTTGCTTTATTAAAGTATGTGCACCATCGGATGCGGCTAAAACAGTACACGATTTTGAAAAACAAAGTTTACGTGAATTTGTTAAATATCAATGAAATATCTTCAAATTGGAATCAAAGCTTCGTTTTCGATGTCTCAATCAGAGATGGCCGCCAACAATGGAGTTATGGACTAAAATTTCAAATGGACGTAATTTCTTTAAAATATAAGATTTTTGCATGTTTTTTTAAAGTATGTTCTAAATGAGCGTAATCTTTGTGTTACATCTATTACAGATGTATGTCTGTTTCGTAAAATTGGAATAAACTATTGCAAAATACCCCTTGTTTGTTTGTTTGTTTGTTTGTTTGTTTGTTTGTTTGTTTGTTTTCATTTTTGGGCTTACTTAGAGAATATTTTGTTTCAAAATGTTCAACGCAAAATTTCACAGAATTTATTTTCTTATAAATGTGTCAAAAAGACAACAAAAGGCCAAAAAGACCTATTCAGATCAATGAAGTGACGGTCAAGGTCACTTCAAGGCCATCTTAAGGTGTATGAATATGTCCATTTAATTTCTACTGGTATGATCTATCAACACGCAAAGTTTCATCAAGACGTAAAGTTTCATCAAATAAAGATTTCTCTACCATAGGTATCCGGCATATCACCCAAATATGGCTCTTCTAATGCCCACTTTTGGCTTCATTGGCCCCAGTGGGAATAGCAAGATCTTTACAAGTGTTGATAATCATTTCCCACGTAATTGAAATCTTTGTTTTTCACTTTACAACATCCTCCATGTTTTCTTCCGTCTTCATTTACGTGTGGATATAATACTGATTATTGCTCCTTTAAACATTTATACAGGGACAAGTGCCCTCGGCTGTGCCCAGGTAACAAATTAAACTGACGTCAAAGGAGGTTTTGTGTAAAAGGGGAAGACATCCATTTGAAACATGTTTTATGAAATGTCCAAACTACCAAAGGCCTAACAAAAATATGTGTGGTTCCGGTACCCTGACACACTTTACGAAAAAGGCCCAGCCCTAATATTAATGGAACACTAAAAGTACTTTCATGCCGCCCTTCTCTAATAAAATTGATCGACCCCGGCTGAAATTGTATCGATAAGGTGGCTATCGCGAGCCATTATTTTTCTGTACAGTCAATTCAAACACAGCATTTTATTTCAACATGTCTGGAGGATTAACTTGAGCCGGGGAAACAGCATACCTGCACAGCCACAATTATCGTAATATTTCGCAAGGTTTGAGATGTCGGTTCTCTGAGTTCCCAGGGTAAACAGTCGTTAAAGTACAATTAAAAAACATAACTCGCTATCTTAACTTTAATCTGCCCACTCGGTTCTGTCTGAATCAGTTCCCGTCGTTAGTTACAAATCCAAACGCAACACGATACCTTGGCTTGTGTCGGCACGTGGGGAGCGCCATTTTGAACCTTGCGGAATGCATTGATTGCGGGACAGTTGCGAAAAAATACATTTCATGTGATATCAAAGTGAGTCGCGGCCACAGCATATATCATATAACTATTGACGCTCTGATACATTTGCAAAAATTAATTACTTTTGGTTCCATATATTATAACACCCCCCACCCCCAACCCCGCTAGGCTCGTCTCAATACTATCCTCATTTAGAAATCATGGGGTGCGGAATCCACCATTTTTTCAAGATGGCAGGCAAGTCGGGTTCGTCCCGAGGGGATATTTTGAAGAGGTAGTATCCGAAATATATGTGTACTTAGTGTTAAGGGAAGTTTAATTTGTCGAATGAATGTAATGTACAATATATAATGGGACTTTTCCAGAGTGAGTTTTACCTGAAAATTCAAATACAACGCCGTACAGTAACCAGTTGTAGACAGAGCTGGGCCACAGAATAGGGATTTTGTATAAGACACTGAAGTCGCCCCCCGCCCCCCCCCCCGGCTATAAATTACGTAGCAGCACAGGGCACACCAGGCAAGACCCCCGTTGAGTCAAAGATGGAGCTTAGTGGAGAAGGTTGCTCCCACATTGGATACAGGTCCGAAAGTACCGACGAGTGTTTAAATTAGTAACAAACCAGCAAAATGTTTACCTTTACTACAAATACCGTTTTTTTCTTCCATAATGCCAACTAAATGCCAAATACAAAGTATTGTAACGGTCGTAATTCAATAAAACACTTTATTTACTCTCTAGTAAGTATTAGGATATACGTTGCGAAGTGTTCGTCCACATTTACTATGTTCAAGTAATTCCATGCCCACAAGGGTGACTTAGGCGGATCGCATCTACACTTACGTTATTTTAAGCCCGATTACCCTACATGCAACATGAGCATAAAATTAATTATATTCGGGATGCAGTGAATCTGATATGGTCCCAGAACGAAATAACTGTGCGCAACCGTCTTGTGTTAGAAAAATGTGCGGAATACACACAGGCACAGGTCTCAGTATGTAACTTCCTAATATGTACTTTTCGTCAGCCGACGACATATTTTGTAAAACCCTAAATAAAAATAATCTAAAATTTACGTGAGTAAAAAGTGACTGTAATTTTTTCTTACTCGGTGAGTTCCTCTGGAATTTTTGTTGCATTGTCAGGCACCTTTACTGTAGCAAGTGAGGCACGTGCATTCCACGTGACTAACATCAGGATATTGATCGCAACGCTGAGTAGTATTGCCATTTTGTTCCAAAACAACCTGAAAAATAACAATTGAGTACTACGTTTTATTCCTGATTATTTCTTTTTCTTTCTGCAGTGTACTTGATCCGTGCGCAAATTTAGCAATAATAATTCACTGGTGTGAAGATTTCGCAAAGCTAACAAACGGATTACGTACACACACACACACACACACACACACACACACACATATATATATATATATATATATTCTTATTCGGAACGAACTCTTATCAAGCTTCCAAAATGTAATACGGATGCTTACCGCAGACGCGTTTATGCATGATCTCAAAGCTCCTTCCAGGTGTGTGTGTGTGTGTGTGTGTGTGTGTGTGTGTGTGTGTGCGTACGTGTGTGTGTGTGTGTGTGTCCGTCTGTCTGTGATAAGTGAGCGACTATGCAAATTAGTTGGTCTTTTTAATGGCTAACACTTGCCAGTTTTTGGTTAAAAATGTTGCCAGCGGGTTGCTCAAGATTTTCCGTTGATAATATATATCCTTCAGAATATCCTTGGACCATTTCATCAGATCTCGAATCTTGTTGCTGGGAGAAGACCGGTCGACATTCCAAGTCATTTTTTCTTTCACCTCATCTCGTAGGACATTCTGATGCAAGAAAGCATGACAAGTAAATTATATGAAGAATGTACATAAATAAATTTGGCTGCTGAACGGTATCATAAAGTATTACATGTGTATTATCCTGAGCCACAAACTTTTCACGTGTGCCGCGCATTATAGGCACATGGTGCCATATAGATTTTCATTTTACCTCAACTGAATAAATGATCTCTCACAAAGCTAACAATGAATTATACTTCACGCGTACTTTTGCGCATTACCCTCACCGTCCGCCACCAAAAACGAACAATATAATAATAAAACAAAACCAACAAGAAAATTTTACTACAAAATTGCTCAGCTTGAATATGTCTATTTTGTGTACGCTGCCTGTGCAGTATAGACGTTGTAGGGGCAAGGCTAAGAGAACGCATGTACAGTATGATTTGTATTGATTACGCTTCTTTCCTGGATGTAATATTACAATTTAAACGCAGATATTAACTTGCATGATCACAGAGCAAAAATTATAAGGAACTAAAATATTATATACTATACCTTGTTTTTGACTCTGAAGTTCACTTTCTGTAAATTGTCATCCTTCAGGATTTCGATGGACATAGTATTCTTCTTGTAGTGATTATAGGCTTCTTGTTGTAAAGGTGTAACCTGTACATCATCTACGATATGTAAAGAAAAATGTCTTAATGCCAGTATGCATTCGTTGTACAGAGCAAATTTTGGCATCCTGGGTAACTTTGTACTTGCATCCGGGTGCTCCAGGTGTCGAGTTGTCACGTGGTCACGGATGGATACATTCATTATTGATAGAAGAAAGCGAGTTATATCGACTACAAGCACCTATAAGTAAGTTAACTACTGGTCGAGAGTGTCCTGTAAAAATCACATGCGGGATAATTACACAGTGAAAGCCATCTGCGTATCTATACAAGAGTGCCACTTAGGTCTCAAAGGTACAGTGCGAAAAGTAACAGAGAATCAAAAGCTCTCTGCAATCAGACAGGCATGCATTATATAACGTTCATAATTTAATCGGGATTTAAAATTCAAAATGGGCAATTCGTCAGATGCACTTGAGGAATTAATTCAAATTTACTCATTTATATAACTAGATGATCCATTAGAATATTGGCGAGTACATGGAAGTATGTGTGTGTCAAAGAGTCGTATTTCCACAGCAAGACTTCATGTTGGTGAGCAAGGCAATTGTGTCCATGCCCTGAAATTTACTCAGTGGCCACTCATGTCTAAAATGCACCACTCTAAAACAATTTGATACCTTCTAACAATTCAGTAGTGACCTTTGGCCTGAGTTGAAATATAGGCAGGAGAGTACATGGTTAAAAACGGCAAACAAGCACACCAATACGCACCATGACTTTAACATTTAAGGTCACTTTCGTGGCCTATGGACAAACCTACGATCATATAGATCAAGGGACGCCCTAATTTAGCCTGCCCATTGTATAAACAAGAGCTACTGATTATTCATTAAGCAGCGAGGTACTAATGCAGCGTTACCCGTATATAAAATTTGAAATGATTCGTCTAATGCATCTGACTGTGTACCCTTTCTAAAGTTCATATCCCTATCAAGTTTTGAACATTATACATTTGAATTTTAAAGTGCTGTAATGTGTTCAATGTTTCCTGGTAATATGTCCCAAATGCTCTTGCTCTAAGAATTATGGGCACAAATTTTTAATTTTGACGGGTTCTGAGAGATTTAGATCATCAAAAGTCAGCCCAAAATCAGAAAAAAAAAATCGTTGTGAACAATATTGCTTCCCACACAGACCAAATTTCGATTTAATGCACTCTACGTAAGATAACTGCTTAAAAGTAAGACTCGGTTACTTAGAAGATAAAATAATGGTTTTTTTAAACCAATCATGTATACAAAATCAACATAAACATGTGTCAAATGTGTATTTAACAATACTCCTGCCAAATGTGCCTACCACGTCAATAGCGGTGGGGCAGTTCAGAAGTACAGTGAAGAATAATACTGTATAAGTCATCCTTCTCTATTTCAGTAACAATTCAACGAGCAGCACTTGAAAGTTCACTTTGGATATTTGGCTTCTTATTGTAATGTCCATTGATTTCATTGATTATGGCAGTAAATTCAAGGTGCAACACCACCCAACTGTCATCCACAAAAAAGCAAATGATCCCAATCAATCATGTGCTGATATTTTGTTTCCAAAGCCGTGCGATTTGCTGGGGTAGCACACCATTCCACCTACCAGGCCGCCGGGGTGCAACTGTGTTTTTTCCAGGGGGTAAGGCTGCCATTTCCATGGTTGTTGTAACTCCTTGCGTTTGCGTGAAAAATACGAAAACTATGCAGATTCATCGCTTAAGCGGTTTAAGGAGCCCAAGCTTGTATCATGCTTTATGAATGTGGCCTGCACTTCCACTCAAAGCTGCATTCTTGATTATTATGGGGTTTCTTGCCTTATTGGCATAAGTTATTGACAGGTAATCACGTTATTTTAATGCAGATACTAGCCACCCGTGGCCGTTTTGGAGGGCCCTATAGCATAGAGAATAGTGCACATCAATATTAATTAATAGTTTTGTGACTGATTTAAAAACAAACCCTAATACAGGTTAAACCTGTTGTATCACTTAGTACAAAAGGAAAATTGTGCAGTGTAATTCCTGTTCATTCAAGTATTCTGTGAATTACGTGTTTGCATGTGGTATATTAAATTGACGCGTATACAGGTCACCATTAAGTTCCTAATGTGGCATGTTTATTATGCTCTTTAAGACACTAGTCAAACCAGTGCGTAACAGCTCAACTGAGTGCACTTGATTGTCAAAATTTAATAATTTGATCCAATGTGTTGGTGTAGGTCCTGAATTTTTCACTTCTGGACTAAATGCATATTTTTACCTTGGAATATATCAGGAACAAAATAGGTCTAATTAGGCGCAAGTTATTGGAAACCTAAATTCAGATTTCAGAATTTTTAAAAAATGCAACAAGGTGCGGATGCCTTGTCTCAAGGTACCTCTGTTTCATACATGATGGAAAATAGTTACTTTAAGTTGATTGGCAACATTTTTTGAAATAATAGAGTATCCATACTGCAGAATTGTCCCTTGATTAGATACATTTAAAAAGAAATAATACAGAGCAACACCTCTCGCAGTGTACCATAATGCACATGTGTTGGTAGGTATGATCCGACGGACTGATCGTACACAAGTGGAGTTTGTACTGATCTGCAACTGTAACCGTAAGCCATTCTATCAACAGGTCTACGAGCATGCACAAATGAGGTAAATAGGACTAGGCTTTTCTACAGTTATGCTACGTAATTTGCTGCCAAATTTAACACACACTCTCTCCGGATTTTAGTTCTTTCTGATCTATCTTAGACCATTTATCCTTCCCGCAAGTTGTTCTTCATGTGGTAAATAAGTAACATATATATGAAACATTGGTATACATAGAACTAAGCAAACACCTGAACGCATGCATTTTCTTCTTTAGTTCCGTCTTTAAACACTGAAGTCACCAGTCTTTGAATTGAAAATATGTAATACAATCGGCGGTAAGTTTGGAAGCAAGGCGGCATCATATTCAATGCTCATTTTGTCAGATGCACGAGCTGCGAAAACATGGCAATCAACTTGCAAGTTGCGGTTCACAAAAAAGCTGAGCTATAAAAACATTACCCTGACAAATATGATGGACTTTACAATATAAACTAAATACTTCGGAGGTGTAGATTAATAGGTAATTGAACAGTCAATTAAAATTTCCGCCTTCGCAATTTACCCATATGAAATGTCCCTTTCGTAAATAATAATAGATATTGACAGAAATATAAAATGTCTTTTGTGGAACAAAACAGTTTGATTTTATGTATTGTCATATTAAGTGCCCTGTGCACAGATACATCATTACACCGTCGATAAAAAGTAATTATCCATGATAAACTATCAAAAATTAATACCTTGATTTAAGGCAGAGTATGTATATGTATGTATATATATATATATATATATATATATATATATATATATATATATATATATATATATATATATATATATATAAACCTAAGTAAATAAAACAAGATTGGCGTAACATGTATGCCCAACCTTACTTCTAAAAGTATCAAACACTGCATTTATTGATTCAGAAATGTTCTGTTGCAAGACGCCTAGGTTAATGAAGTGACACAAGCACTCTTATTTTTCTATATTTTTTGTTCAAATAATGCTAGACAATGCTTAAATTTTTAATCAACTGCGAACAGCCTGCTGGTTTGTAATAATATATGAGTACCCGATTATCGCTGCAAGTAATGAAAAAAAAATTCAAGTCAGTTTATCTTTCGTATGAACGGACCAATTAAATGAAACTATTTCGCAGAGATGGGTACAGCTTAGTTGAACTGTTGGCGAAGCGATCTTAATGTGCCACATTCGGCGATCCAGTTAGGAATGTTCCAGTAAGGTATGGCTGTGGGCAAAGCGGACAGCGAAAATAGAAACCGACTGTAAATTAGTAAGCCTTTTTTGGAAATTGGTAACGGTGTAATCGGTAAGACTTTGCACTTTAAGCCCTCCTCAGCTAACCTATTCATATTTTACAGCCATCTATATAACGGCTGGAATAGTGTATGTGCGTGAAATGCATGAGTGAACATGAAGAACAATAGAAAGTCCTGCAAACTTTGAAAAATTTGAATAAAGTATGTATTCCACCATGAACAGGGCATTTCATAGTTAAAGTATGTAAAGCACTAAGTGTGACTGAAAAACTTTCTTTTCAGCATTTTTCATACAGAGTGTATCCATGGTTTTTGTGGGCAGTTTTTAAGGAAAATGTATATATTTCTAGTGCATTTCTTTGTAAAATACCCACACCCTTGCAGGACATCAGGCAAGACCATTGGGACGTGACTTGTGTGTTCTGCTATTAACAGGCCAATTAAGCCATTGTTCTTGTATACTCGCACACGGGTTATTACCAGTTGCCACGTGTTTGTATGTTTGCACATATACATAACCATTGCATGAGGAGCAGCTAGCTGCATACGAGCAGATACTGTCGGGCTATTTGCATCACGCCAGGAACAGTATTTCTGACTTGCACATGTGGAACTGTGTTTTGCGATAGCAGGGGTCATTTTGAGAAGCTACCCAGTTGAGAACCTCCATGGACAGTGACAGACCAGATCGCTGGATATGCGCATAAATTCTCCCACCATGAGCTGGGATTTACTGCTATCAAGGTTCGCTTTTGTGTTAAAAATAAAAATATATATATATTGGTCTGCATGAAAAGTATGTGGTATTCGTTATAAAAAATAAATAAATAAAAAGCTAACAAAAAACCACGAGGCCAAGTGAGATCAGCCATCGCCTACAGTAGGCCACAGCCACCCAGTTCTGTCTGCTAACCGTCCAAGAATTTCACCATCTGTCCCCATCTCTAAGACTCGTAACGTGCAGATTTGAATGACAAAATGCACGGAAAAAAATTGGAACTAAATCACAAAGACAAACTTTTATTTTTTAAAGGCATGTATGACTGAATCCTACCATCAAACAGCTTTTTGTTCGGGCCCAGATCGAGTAATCGCGCCAGAACAAGGTAGTAGACAAAGCCTACTTCGTCCAACTTCTCCTTTGTTTCCTGTGTCTGGGGACCATCCTGTAATAAAAAGAAAAAATCTTAGTACGGAGCCTATCTGTAAAATATACCTTTTCAACATGGATAATTCTCGGCCATACTTACAAATAAAACAGGCATATCCGAAATGATTCACCAGAAGGCGCCACTGGTCAACAAGATCACTAGCCACTTGTGGCCATATCTGACTGGTCATAAGATGTCTGGCGATTTTCCTTGACCGGTTATGCTCTCTGGTAGAGTCATTCGAGTGCTTTGTGCTTATCGAATTTGTATTCATTGATCTGTTACCATCATACAACGCGTGTAAAACTATCATATCATCATAATTCATATCATATTGCAGCATATGTCTTATGATGACAATCATAGCTCATAAATTCTAGAAAATCGCGTTTCTTTTCAAATAAAGAAGTCTCTTCAACAGCTTAATCACAGTTTTAAACAGTTTACTGACAACTGCAGGTAAAACCTCTTCTCATCCCAGGTTTATTGCTCAATATGTAAATGACAAACTGACTAGTTACATTCCAGTCAAAATATGTCTCGCGTTCTTATCCCAGGTTTATTGCTCAATATATAAATGACAAACTGACTAGTGACATTCCAGTCAAAATATGTCTCGCGTGTCTGATGTGCAAGCGGTAACTGTATATGAAACTAGCCTCACACTGTAACTGTACTGTTAACAATATGCGTAGAAAGTTACCGTAATGGAAGATAGCATGCGGGTGCCTAGCTTAGCCAAGTTCTTCGCTGAGGCAAGGCTAATACCAACGTTTTGTTTCTTCTTTGGTGCCAATGCCTCCAGTTTTGGTCTGTCAGGCTAAATCAATCAAATACAACGGATTATCACGACTACTCCTCTTAATTTCTGGCCAGTTGGGCAAAAACAATCACATAAAATTGATTATCGAAACTGTACAGCATTTTACAGATGTAGTTTGATGTCATCTTGAATAAGATTATTTCAGGTGTAATAACTGATTCACTACTTCCGTCTTAAGAAAATAATTAAGGCATCTATACTCGTCCTACAGCATTATATTAAAATGATTTTCAGTCCAATTTGCCTCATGAAACTAGAACGACAAGGGGCCGATACCATCCCGCCCACCCCTCGAAAAGCAACAGAAAATTCGAAAAAGAAAGAAGGAAAAACGAGATAGCAGATAAAACACTACCTGAAGTCATTCAAATATTGTAATTTTCAATATTTGGGCATCTTTTTAATCTAAAAAAAGATTGACATGCATACCTGTGACATTTCGTAGCAACTTGCCATACAGCGATATATCGCTTCTTTGTCCAGGGTGTCCTTTATTTCCTAAAATATAATACATTATAATTGATCACTATACTTGTGAGTGGTGGGTTGTAGATCTTCATTGAAAATATGACTTTTCTGCAACGAAAAAGCGATCAGCAAACTGAAATAAGTACTTGACAGTTGGCTATATCACTCAGAAACATTAGAGGCAATATACATGGGTCTGAAAGCAAGAAGAACTGCAACAGTTAAACGTTAAGTTGTGGGTGTTTAAAATATACATCTACATTAAAAGCATCACGGGGAACAAGTGACTTTATGTTGATTGATTTCCCCGCAGTTATCAGTGAATAAGTATCCTACAATGCAAGTTATTTACTTCACTTTGACTCAAAATAATCAAACTTAAATCAAACTGAAAAGACATTGTGTTCAAGTGCTACTTTGTGTGTTCTGCAATATGAACTTTCCTGGGCACAAAAATAAAAAGTTTAACAGTTTTTGCCAGACATGCCATTACTTTGCAATGAACAAATGGATCGCAATATTTGCTTCTGTTTCACTTCAAACAGATAGGAAACCTTCTGTGCAATTGTCGAAACTTTTGAGCCCATCTGTTTTTGAAGATTTCAAGGCACATTTTTCCTTTTACTGCCCTACAATAGCGTGGAAGTGCACTTCTGTTTTTCTGCAAATTATCTTCCCATTGTAAACCCATTTATACATTCACATGCTAGAATCCCTTTATCCATATCAGTTACTTAAGTCCTATTCTCCATGTCAACCCTGCACCTATTGAAATTGTTAGCCATAAAATTTCAGTCGCCTTATATGCCTAACATTATTTCTCCACATCTCCGCATTTATATATATATATATATATATATATATATATATATATATATATATATATATATATATATATATATATATATATATATATATATGAGTGTGAAAGCCCGCGATACTTTGCCAATGTACTGATGAGCAACATGATAAAGCCGTCATGCTTTTATGCTTTTAAGCTTTTAAGTATGCCCTTCATCCATATACCTATTTTTCAATAATATATCACAGAAAGGCCTCCCTTCACCACACGATGACTCCCCTGCTTATGCCATATCGTTCATCATGCTTGTCAGTAGCAACAAAGAAGAGTCTTTTCAGCCGCCCAAGACATTCAGGTATTAGTTTTTTTCTGTATTTGGTTGTTTGTTTATACCATTACAAGCAAAATAACCAAATGGATAAACTGAAGATTTGAACCACCAGAAGACAGCACTGGTCAACACTGACCACCTGATATATCCTCACCAATCACACAGAGGAAGGCAGGTATCAGGTGATCTTTTTATGCCACTATCTGGTGACACAGAGGTGCTGGGTTTATCCACTTATGTTAGCTGCTCAAGGATGTGAAGCTGTGAATTCTACGGGCCAATGACATTAGGTGTTAATTGGTGACGGTTTGCTATCATAATTCATCTAAAAGTACGCTGATAGCTAACAGACAAGAGGTACCTGGCTTGGATGGTAGCTGTCAAGTTCTCCGCCATTCAATAGTTTTTCTCTGGTCTGACATAAAAGAAGCATTAAGGACCTACGCAATTTAAATCATATGTAGGGTTATTACAACACTTCAGATTGTAAGGTATACATGTATACAGTTATCGTGGCTTTGCCAGTTTTCGAGGCATCATAGTTTTCGTGGCACCTGTTTTGTGCAAAATCGTTGTGATTTCAGAAATAAAACTGAATTAAAACAGCATTGAAAACGTCAATTATGCTACAAAATATCCAAATATTGAATAAAATAAAAATATAAACACACCAAACTGTCGGGCGGTGAGTAAAAACGTTGAGCCTACCATTAAAAACTGCTGTGCCACGAAGACTGCCCTGGGGAACAAAAATAAATAAGTGGGGACACATGCCAACCTTAGGAGGCTCAAACAAAACTGACTCCTGGTATTTAACAACTGCGAAATTAATAAGGATACATATAAACACTTCTCATCAGTAGATGTAAATGGAAATATATAGTTAAGGGCTACATATGAAAGAGACAAACAAGGAAAATTATTTTTTAACAAATTGCAAGTAGGGTGTCCATGTGGGCAGTTCACAACAAGCGTGCTTTAGTTACAATGTTTTTGGTTTCCATACTCATTTCAACCTACCTTGGCAACAATCAAGCTGTCCGGGCTGTTTTCCTCAATCAATGAGATCAGGAGGTTGCCTATAGTGTGTTTCAGCTCAAGTACCTATAAATTAATTACAATGAAAGAAATATTCCGGGATTCCATTGTTGCACATACTTGCAACTGCTGAATTGCAACGCGCCTTGATATTTACACACAAATGTTTATTCTGTTTTGGTGTGACGAATAACCAGGTGGTGGACCAGACTTCCATTATAACCAGCCATGCTATTATCAGCTTTGATATCAATCCATACATCTGCGTATGATGATGCTGATCAAACCTTTCCTATGTCGCACTGTTAGATTTTTTACTGATTCTGGTTTCAAACCTTATCATATTTCACACATGCATTTGATGCCCATCGCACCAATAGTGACCAGAACACTGATCATTGCAAGTATTTGTACCTCTTCATCTGCACTTAATTTCAATAAACAAAACTTTAAGTATTTAATCTATAGTTAAGCTTATAATGTCCCGAAGCATAGTGCGCGCCTATCGCATATATTCGCTTTTGTGAATACACTTAACTGTCTATGAATGGTTGCATTCGGTAATCTTTAATTACCCAACCAATGTTACATTTATACTGTCGAAATATTAATTAACGCTATAAAGTAACCTTTTCCAGCGGACATCCCTTGAATTCGCCAGCCCGAAGAATGAAGTTAATGTAATCGATCACTTTGCTGTTCAACATCACTGATCGATTATATTGATTGCCCTGAAATCAGCCAAGTCACGAAAAGACGGATGTCACTTCAAGGGAAGAATAATACATAACCAACGGCATGGATAAGAGCTAGAGGCAATTTGCTACTTAATGATCGAATGTCTATGGACAACATACCATACAAGGATGTTGCAAACACTTGTATGCACACAGATCGACCTTTTAATAAGTTTTATTAAGTAGTTTAGAGACAATAGCCTTTCTGTAAACTAGAACTCAGAAGTAAGAACGATTTTATTTGGCAATTGGTATGAAATAAGTACACAGATTAGGTATACGTAACATAACATTAAGGATGAGCTGTCATAGGCAAGCACATATCTTATTGTCAGGAAACCCCAATTAAAGAAATAATGTCAGCTAGCAATGAGGCCACCAATGTTTCTATGCAGTATCATTGATATTTTTGAAAAAGATATTGAAAGTAACAGGCGAAAGTTTGTGTTCCAAGATTACATATGACAAAATGAAAGATCTGCCGTCTACGTATGTAACAATCAAGGATTGTTCGAGTAACAGAATACTGGTTTATATATAACTTTGCATATTTGATAAAACCACACACGGTGTGGGTATAAGTGTTCTCAATTATGAGGAAATTTAAACGACGCTTATTGTTCCCGAATTTTCTGTTGTATAGAGTGTCATTGTAAAGAGGGCTGACTGTACTTGTTATATAAGAAAGTACTACATTATTATCATAACCATATGAACCACTTCGAAAACTCCCTGATACACAACAAACATCAGCGTTATCTTTTATTTATTGAAATATATATTTTCGTAATGGATGTCCAGGCTTGTATATCACTAGATCATGTAATCACACAAAAAATTTTTTTGAAGTTTCACTTTCGATAACATTTCATAAAATGAGAATAAAATTAGTTCTTTCCTCGTCAAAATGAAAATAAGTTAACTGCTTCAATTGGTACAGGTTGGGCGTTGCGCCCAGCGTACACCAATGAAGCCATTAACATGTGGCTTGTCATCACGATATAAGGTATTACCTATAATTATCGGCCAAAATGTTGTCCGTAGACCAGGAAATTTAGTACATGTACAACCAATAAAGCAGACGACAATTAATATATTCGCGCGCTTTGGGGTGATTTCAGCGGGGAAGGGTTATCCGTGTATATTTCATAGACATGTGTTACGTACCACGGTGAATTCGTTGAGGGTTTCAAACAACTGAGTGACAAGATCTATTGTCTGTGAGTTGATGTTGGAATACACAAGATTGACAAACTGTGCTGTTTCCGCCACAATATTAAAAGACTTCATGTTGTCTGGTTGCTCTCTCAGGTAATCCTGAAATAGGTATGGAAAATCACATATAATTGCAAACAATTATCCGTATGATACCATTTACGCATGGACAACAGTATACGCATATAAATATAATTTTAAACATATTCTATTCAAGAAAATAACAAGCAGATAATAAAACATATTACGTAATTATCTAGCCGACAGTTCACTGAGAGTCCATCTTTACTCTGTGTGTTCTGTGGTTGCAACCTGTAACACTAGAGACGCTGCAGATGTGAAAACACAGGAAACGAAAGGTTCTATTTATTCCCTTTAAGTATGATACATTCATTTTTAAACAATGCAGCCTCTCTCTGATAGAGAGAGTGTCATACATATCACCGGCCCTGTTTCGAGCATACAAATTATACACGAAAAGCTACTGTCCTTTATATTTTTGTCCAGTGCTTAGAGCGAAAACTTACTTGAAGGCCACTGTGTTGACCATCACACATCCTTGCCAATACGCGAAGCACAAGTTCTATGTACCCATCATCTTTCTGGTCAATTTCTTCCAATTCATCATCCTTTAATGAGGCCGACAAGGTAGATTCCTTGGCTTCAGGTTGTTTGTTTGCTGTGGCACCCTGCTAGAAAGACACAACAGAGACACCTGCCTACTTGCGTTTAATTGATTTCAGCAATTATCATAAAATGGTTGCACAATGGCCCGATTGAGTCACAGATCGATAGTGGTGTTCCAAACCCCTTTTCTCGTAAAGTGATAAAATTATTTGAAAAAAAAGCCTGAAAAACTGCTTTGACACCTGGAGTTTTTACAGAGATTTCCACGAGACATTCATATCACTATTGACAGCAATCCACTCTTGTCCAAAAATTTTGAATTCGGACCTGATAGAGGCAGAGTATTAGTAACGATAGACTAAGTTGCATGATGAGCCAACTGAACTCATTTCTACAGCGTACAAAGATTAACCACATAATTTGTAAGTGCGCGGGAACATAAAAACAAAGCAGTGAACTCACTTCAGCTGGTACCACCTCTATTGCCTCCAGTTCTATTTGTTCACTGTTGATGAGCGTTTGCGAATCTTTCATCTTGTCATTTGCAAAACCATTCATCTTGATAGAATTTTCTTTCGGTTTCTTTTTCTTCGGTTGCTTGAGTTCTTTTTGCTTATCTGTACGTCTCTTAGCTGCTTTGCTCTGCAGGGTCGACAAACTGACCTTCCTCTGTTTTCAACAAAAGGCAATAAATATACACAGGCCACAACTGATTTAACTATGCGAGGTGCACTTTTGCATATTTTGAAGTCATTTAAGAGTCGCAATTGGTTTCACCGGAAGCAGTTTTGGCATAGTTTTACAAATTATAATGCAGGTGATATTTACTACCAAATGTGGATTTAATAATATTTTGTAAGCTTAAGTTAATAAAAAAGGAATAGTTTTGACCGTGTTTTCAACAATGAACCTGCTTTGAGTGTAACATATTCATGATATTCCTCAGTCGTTTTCCGATATCACCTTAGTTGCATGTTTTAAGCAAAGGAAAAATCGCAAGGAGCAATGATTAACATTTAAAATTTCAATGTAGGTATTGTAGTCAGAAATGTTATTGAAAGAATTTTGATTAAGTGACATGTAATACCACAACAATGTCCAAGCAAAGGTTATTAACATTCACATTCAAGCAAATGTCTTATCCATCAGTAGTGGTCAAACTTGAAGACTTTACGTATTTTTAAATGGAAAAGAAAAGTCACTTAAAAGTGAAGGAATCACATGTGTGCCTCTGTTAAAAAGTCTGATCAAATGCACACATGATTCTGCCACACGTACTGAAACGTTGAACGGTTTTTGTCGTTAATCCTAATTGCATGTATCTGGAAGTTTTAAGTCAAGGAGTTTCCGTTTAAATAGATTAGATCCACACATTATGCCATTAAATGAAACCAATTTAGGTGACATTAGAATTTGTGTTCATAATGGCGACCTGACTTTACCAAACGGCAAGGTGTCTCTTAGTTTATGTCTTATCGGCACTACATGTAATTTATCAGAAAAAATGCTTCTGCAGCGGCTTTGGCTTGAACGTTTGCAATATACATTAAATAAATTAATTGTACATGGCTTCAAACCGCCACACATTCCATAGATACATACTGATAATGCTAGTAGTGCCAACTCTACTCAAACCGACATAACGTAGTATCGATAAAAATCATTTTGGCATTTTGTTATGATCAACCACAACGCTCAAGAATTAAATGCAAATAAATCTACGGTGCTTCTCTACTTTCAGCAACGACATCCAAGAATTGTAAAATTCTATGATGCTTTTCTGGAACATGACGGACAAAAGGGGTAAATAAAATTGATTGCATGTTAATAGCCCCCCACCACATCAGTCCGCAAATCCAGCAGAAACAGACAGAGACAGGGTTAATGGAAAGCTGGTGATACGTGGCAGTAGAATAAGAGTACAGTCACGTACAATAGCAAATTACGTGTACTTAGTGCGTCAAAGTTAAGGACACGTGTATCATGTTACGTATGGTGTGCGTTACACTTCTTTTGACACGTTGGTACGGTGGGGACTTGGATATACGCACATGAGGGATTTTTGGAACTGTGCAATACAAATAATATTATGTAATACACGGCTATCACAATTCTCCACATGGGTTGATAAAACATCATTCTCAACTACATCAACTACTTACAGGCATACCCTACATACGGCAGGAACAAAATAAAGACTTGTTACACAATAAATAATTATGCCGATGATAGCAGTATAGATCTGATTTATTTTCAGTGGTATATGTACCAATTATTTTCAAATGTGCAAGCAAAGTGTCGTAATCTAAACATACTTCATTGTCATGTTACAACCAATTCTATAAGTATTGAAGTAGATTTCAATCAGCTGAAATAAAGCACAAGCTAAACATTCTTCAAAGTACATATACCTATTTTCTATACACTTACCCCCAAAACACTCCATTTACCTCCATCACTGTACATTATTAGAATGAAAACTTCAGCTTCACAAACGTGCTAACACCCTAAACTACATGTACACTCATTGCGATGTTCCATTAAGAATTGGATGAGCTCACATTTAACTTCTTTTCAAGAATATTCAGGTTCCCCTTGTCCAACATGAAACACTGGTTTATTTATTTTTGCTTTTGTATTCTGATATCATGCATGACGCCATATTCAACAACACATGACATCAAGTGACCGTAATGAAGTTTGAATGAAAATATATTTTGGGTTTTACCTCATGCAATTTATTGTTCAACTTTAAAATTGAACGATTGTTATCAAAACCTTTTGTCGTTACCCCCGGGAATTCTTACAATCATGGTGTTGCCCATAACCGATAGTACAACACAAGTGTGTTGGTCAGGATATGCTGGTTAATAGTCATACCATACTGACCTGTGTTTACTGTCAGACCCAAAATAATTTTGCGTGACGGAAGCTGCAAGTCATGGGAAGCATCCGGCCTCCGCCAAGAATCAAGCAAGTTAAAAAACGGTTTTGAAGGCAAATAGATTCTATTGCCAGCCTCCTTGAGTCCAAAATACATGAATGTGTGCATTTAAATATTTACAGACAGTCACTAACAAAGTGACTAAGCACTCGTCTCCATTCAAACTTTAAAGTAGTTTAGAGTAATCATAGTTGAGGCCCTGTTAGGTGGGTCGTGAAAATCCAATAATCCAAAAGTTTTGTCTCCAAAAATTCAAAAATCCTTTACAAAATTGCAAAAAATCCTAAATATTTAAAAAAATTCAATATACTTTAAATCCTAAAATAGAAGAAAAATTTAATAATCTACATTTAGAAGTACAGATAATCCAATAATCTCTTTAAAAAGGGCCAAAAATCCAAAAACCCTTACAGGGCCCCATATATTCCGGTCAAAAAAATGTAGCTACAGGTCACATTACCCTTCCTTATTTTATTTTGTTTAGAAAGATCTAATTTTAGATGAAACGTTCTGATCTTCGACGTTGTGTGAAACTAGGAACAGAAAGCATATATTGGCAAAGTTCTGGTGATGATTACAATATATGGCGTAACTATCAGATGCAGAATACCTGAACATACACACTTCAACGTATCTTTTTCACCCTCATTGATGCATTAACCTGTATTCTCCACCACGAGTAGTGTTTAAACATGTGCTGTTTTCAAAGATCCAGACACGTGTGTGTAGAGTGTCTACCAGAAGCCATGCACTAATAGACAGACGGAGACACCAGAAGCATGCAGTAACACAAATTACTTGCCCCCGGACCAAACTTATTCCTCTTCATGGCATTATCTAATGCTTGAATCTCCTGTTAATTGGTGCGTGCAAAAATACATTGTACCATTGACAGTATGGATAATAAACACGTATACTCACTCAAAGAGAAATGCAAGTATAGTCATAAAAAATGGACCCAATAGTGTCACACGTTAACTCATTTTGCCACTGCTTCACGATATACTCCAAAACATGATAGGACGTAAACTAGTTTTGCAGCTGGTTTATGATGAAACGAACAGGATAGCAATGGGCTGTATTTAATTTTTTGTCATTTTATAAGGTTTGCATTTCAGCTCACTATAAATGTGGAATGTTTAAAACCGTCGCATGTTTTAAACAGATGTGACTTTGTAAGTTGAAGTAATGTGTCCAGAACATTAATTCGTTAAGCTCAAAAAAATTATACTGTCACCTTGACATATTGAAGCACACAATTAGCCATAAAACTAAAAAGCCAATACATTTTCCTTAAACCATGAATTGTAGTGGGTGTGATTACCCAATACTCCTGTAAAATTGGGATATTCGTACAGTACATTCTGTGTTTGAATAATTTATTCATGCCAAATTATACAGTTTCTCAGAAGTAATACATTGTAATACAAGCAAACCAGTAACTCCATGTTAGACGGAAGTGCTGTTACATTCTATCTTCACGGGGGGGGGGGGGGTCGAGTGATCGCTAATATAAACACGCGCATGCGCAAGGGGACAGGTGAAATCGAGAAACAGTACCTTAAAATTACAAGTACCATGCCTTACATGCTCTATGATTTTTGGGTCTGTTATTTCCTTTCAGCTTGGCGTATGACATATTTTCTCTGTAACCATGACCATATCCAAATACAATTTAAAAGACGTAATTTATACGCAGGATCTCCATACCGTAAAGGTGATAAGAGAATATTTTGATACCTCCATGAAGTCAGAACGTTCAGTGCGATGTCAAAAAATTAAACACAACACCTCCATGGGGATGATTGATGCAGGAGGAAAGCTTGTCAAGCGCGACATTTTACCAGCCGTTACAGAGCGTTTTGCCGGTGCGTATATACATGTACTCAGTATAGCTTCCAGGAAAACGTTATGCTTGCATGTTTATATACATATTATATTTGGTTGGACGTATTCTCACCTCAAGTGCCCTCTTTCCCACGGCCATTGTGGTCTGCATGCTTTTGGTTTGTGCTAACACTTCTTTCATTCTTGCTCTTTGTTGGGCTGCCAAGGACCGCCTATTAACAGAGACAAAATCGTTGACCAACTGGATAAGATATTAATAAGAATATAAAAGTTGCTTACTAACAATCTGCTTGAAAATTAGTGCTGCATACAGAGGTATTATAATGGCGCGATTGGGGGGGGGGGGGCGGGTTACTGCTATGAAACCCATCTGTCGCGACCTATTTTAGGAAGATCTTGAGCGTACTTATCATGAAAATAACACGGGTTCATATAAACTAGATTGTACTTTTCTCATTGTGCGCTAGAAAAGAAAGTTAACAAAAGAATAACGAAGATTTTGCTCTACTTATATGTCAGATGGGCTACACAATATCAATGACATGACGTTGGAACATTGGACATTCGTGTTGACGAATCATCTTCACCAGCTACCAAGCTTAAACAATTGCAACCAACCTTTCTTTGATGGCCAGAGCTGATAAATGCATCCGGTTTCTTATTGCAGCGAAGAAACTTTCTTCCCTTGTGTGCAGGAAATAGTGTAACAAGGCGGACTGCAAAGAAATACACCAATCATGATCACATTTGCCTTAACGGGTCCAACCTTTGCCACCCAAACAGTCACGAGTTTAACGTTCCTGGGTGATTGTACGAATTGTGTTTCAATATACAACAGCGTTACCCCGCGTTTGTGTCAATACATAATTACGACCAACGAGAAAAGAGTCGTTAACCTCCTGTTAAGTCTATAACGCTTTACTGCAAACAGAGAAAACCACGCACTCATAAACGTACCTGTACTTGGGCATTGGCGTTGAATAACATAATACACAGGAAGGCCAGTACCTCTTTTGCTATCCGGTCGCTGGGACGTGCCAGGTGTGGCAATACTTTGATCACAGCTCCCATCTCATTAAGTTCAATCTGCAATTCTCGTATTTGCAATATTTGCCTGAAATTGGTAGTACAATGTATATGAGTATGATAATTGAGACATACCATGCGCCACATACCGTCATACTTTTAAGGAACTTTCAAGGCATATCTCATCGTGTGACAGACTGGAATTTGACTGTATTGCTGAGAAACAATTGCCCAGATGCCACAGTTGTCGTACGTGTACCTTACAGCTAAAGCATTCACACCTTAATCCATCATTTTGAATTTGATCTTTCGAATTCAGAATATGCTGCATGTCAATTTTATCTCAGGTTATGACGCTTCCCCGTATAATGTCTGCAACTCATACACTTTGCAATTACGGCACAGCTTATCACTCAATGTGTGAATAGTCATGCAATGCTACCTAACAGAACAATACACTATTTTCATCATTCTTGGACTTCGTGGTGCAAGTTTGTAGGACTGGAAAGTACAGACATTTTACTTGATACTCATCAGTGTCAAGAAGCTAAATGTTTACGTTACTTTGCGGCCTGCAGTATTTCGATAGTTAAAGAGAGCCAGAATCTGCTATTTTTTTGAAAATGGCGGTGTTAAATCAGAACCATGTTTACTTTGACATTAATTATAATGTTCGGACCTAAACTCATATTGAACTGTGGCCACTTTTTCCTTAATTACCGTTAAAGTGCCCAGTAGTCTTGTGAGTTTAAAGTGAGGAAAACATCCGTTTGGACGATGGTTTCTCTATGAATTCCACTGAAGCACTAAACAAGCACGTAATTAAATATCTGAAGTGGTATTTATAGAGTAAGATCGGGCAATTTGTTTCCTTGTTTGGCATTTATGTCGGGTATCGTATCCTATGGGTTAAATACGTATGGTATAGATTGGACCAAAGAGTTTGTCCTGATGCAAATAACCCAACGTCCATCATTTTCTTAACATTACCTCTTAATGCGTCGACAGGCCAAAGGTTTCCATCTGACCCCGATTTAGCCTGTAAATTCATTTTGCTTCAGATATGGAAAACGAATGACAATTCCTTAGGTCAAGATGCGAATGCACGTTTCGCATTGGCAATGACTGAGGGCGTGAAGTAATGAAGTTATGGCTTCTCTTTTGTCAAAATGACGCACTTTAATTTTAATTGTTTGCAAGAAAGGCCACGCGATAAACAATATACTGGCAGGACATCGGGTATACCTATAATAGTACTACATGTTTAATATATGGCTGAAAACCACAAAAGAACCAAACTGAAGGTAACACAAGAGCATGGTTTTTGCATAAACCACAGGCAGTCGAGGACTACCTCAACAGAGCAATGTGAGGCTATTTTCATCATTCCTGGATTTTGGGCTTTTTGATGCAAGCTTGTAAGACTGGGAAGTATAGACGTATCACTTGATCCATGAGAAAGCTAGCAAAATCAGAGACGTGAACAAGGCCTTTTTCTGACCACAATAGTACACAAACAGGTTGGATAAGCAGGCTATTTCTAGCTGGTAAGGAAATATAAGATAAGCCAAGAAGATGAACTTCCTATAAAAACCTCTTGATGCAATCTGCACAAAGTTCTCCAGACAGCAAGAAAGATCCAAAGACTTTTGGGACAGCCCTCGTAATGAAATATAGATAAACCATATTCATCCTTGAGCTTGGAAACATCAATGTATTAATGTCACAAAATAAGTCAAAACACACATTCTTCTGTAGTCATTGTTTTTGCTCTATTTGCTATTGAAGAGAATATCTTGCCTTGTGTTTTAATTTGAAGAACAACAAAAAGGCTTCATTGCAATTTATCATGTTGTTTTCGTTATTTTGAATCCGATATTTATTTGAATAATTTTTCACGTTAAAGACAGCATCATTGGCACAAGCTATTTTTTGGGAATGACTAAGGGGTCGATCTGCACGAGGGCCAGGTCATAATGTCACCATTACAAAGTAACATTCAATTTTCGAGAATATTTTCCTGCCTTCTTGCCACTGCAATGGCAGACTTCCCTTTATTTTTATCTGCATTCAAAAAATAACAACATGTTTGAGTCACAGATCGATATCTATATCTCTACAAGCGATCAGCAATAGATACATAATTAATTCTGCCTGGAGTTAACAAAAATCTTTCACCAATTAATCGTCACTACTCACATGCAGACCTCAGCTGAGAAGAGTATAGATATGCATGTACGTCAACTATTGACAATATGCAGTAACACCTACCATAATGGAAGAAGAAATCTAATTCTCTTAAAGTAAGAAACATAAGTCTATACCGAGCAAAACGTTACCTGATTCTATTGAAATAATAAAAACCTCTCATTTCGCAAATAGCTTTGACAACAGGGTAAAAATCATGAACTTCCTCATATTAAGGCCACATGATGGTTCCAGCATGCTTGAAATCTGTACAGCCCCTCCCCCCCCGAATTGGGGGGACCTACTCGGCGAAGATAATATCTGTAATCTACTCTCTTGTGTTCACTTATGCCACTTGATCTGTTCCGGGAAGCATTTTCGCATTTGAAAACTCCCAGTTACTGTGTACCATCTGCTTCACCATTAAAATGCATTCTGGAGTCACACTCTGTTCGTTATATGCCTCTCATTAGTTTATCTATTTATTAGTGATACCAGGTCTTTACAGAGAATAAATGACTGCCTTGCAAATACACAGACCTTGCTGAGATTTCAATTGTCATCGCCAGCATGCAAATATTGTGCTTGACATAAACGTTGTCGTAGGGGATTATCTAAACATTTTATCATATGTGTGGTGATCTGCAACAAGATGCATGTGGCACTTAATGTCGAAATCCGATGTTAAAAGATATTTTCAAAAGCCCAAACCAGAGAATTTATTTCTCGAAGGCGTCAAATATACTATCGAATGTAGCAGGTGCACAGTCAACTGGCTCCGGAAACTGAGAGCTGACAGGCAGTAAAACAAAGTCACCAAAAGAAGACAGAACTACAAGTATTTCAGGCCAATCAGGGCGGCCAGCTTAACTATGACGGCAACACAGACAATGTACTTACTTTTTATCATGCCTAAAAAACAACAGTAACCAATATTAATGTGTGCAAAAACATTCGTATTTTTTTTTGTGAATAACACTTCGAGAATTTTCTGGAAGCCATAGGTACTTTGTTGGAACAAAGGTTTGCACAGTGAGGGCCATCAAAATGTGCAAGAATGAAAATACACCAAAATGTTATTGAAAATTAAACCGATCAAAGATAAAGTTTTCTTTCATCTTTGAACTCGTTTTGCAATGGATATATCTTCAAATTAAACCTGCAAGATTTTATTTCTTCCCGCCCGAAATGACAATAATGAATCATCATTATACTTCGCCTGGCAAGTTTCACTATTTTGGTCCCTCAGCCATGGTTTTTATGTGAGACACACGTCACCACACAGGTATTTGTGCTTACTTCTTGTGGTCTTGGGGATTTTCCTCCCAGTTTTCTGGTAATTTCCTTTCTTCGTTGTGAATCACTGCACGCAACAACTGCAAACATCGAATATCCAACTCTTCTTGCTCTATTCGTTTTGCCTCAGTTGGCAGCTTGCGATGACAAGACGCAGATATCCTGTGTAGGTCAAACAATTAAAAAAACCTTCTAAAATACAGAAGAGCAGTTTCAATGTCAGACACCGTGATATTTGTTGCAGTCACAGCATCTTTGATTCCCAATAGATAGGACTTATTTATTTATTCATCCATTTTTATACAAAACACTACTATTTGACTGAATGAAAGTGTATTCAATGACATTTTTGAGTATAAACACCAATTAAACAATTAAGCAAAGCTGCATTTAATATCTGTATGGTATGCAAGTACCAGTTCAATTCTTTTAAATACTTTTACGTACTTAAAGGAAAAGAAACTCTCTAATCGGTATCAAATTGCGTGTTTGAAAATAATATGTTCTGCAAGACATATAAAATCGATGACAAAAACAACAAATTTCACACCAAAGAAATCACATTAAAGGCATTCTTGTGGAAGTGAGATAACATTAGAAGATGTGCAAAAAGTGTGTCTTTTAGAAGAAGCTTTACACTGGGTTTTAAACGAGGCCACAGGCAGCACATTGCATCAAATTAAAACCACCATACCCTGCGACATCTAGCAGACCTTGGACTTGGACAAAGTATTAAGCATTGCACATACGGGGCAAGCTTTGTCAATATGAGGTAGCCAGCTTTGTCAATATGAGGTAGCCAGGAGGGCGAGGCGTTCAAAAACACTAAAGAAATGGTGGATTCATTTTACTCAGGCAAAAAAAATCCATCTTACGAAGCCAGTTACTGAAAACAATGGTTGCCACGTAAACAATGGTTGAATTTGGTAACCATTCTTTTGAGGAATGGCTATGCATTATTGGAGAAGTGCGATAAAGCCAGAAAAGTTCATATTTTGTGTGTATTTCAAACATGGAAGGGTGAGAGTGTGCTGCACGCCTGCCAAGAGATATGCCAAGACACGCATCGTTGCGCATGACAGGTAGGAAGGATGCAATGTTATGATGGGAAAATAGGCCAATCTATGGTTGTTTAATGGTGCCAACCAAATGTTTTTTTTTTAATCTCGTAATTACGAGATTAAAATCTCGTTATTACGAGATTAAAATCTCGTAATTACGAGATAAAATCTCGTAATTGAGAGATAAAAACAAACTTTTGGTTGGCACCATTGAGCCACCATAGCAATGGCTTCAACGCATGTCATTAGGGTGTACGGCACACCCACAGGCCAGCATGAATACCCATGGCATGTGCTGGGTCTGTGAATAGATGACAATTACAATGACCTTCCAGCGAAACTTGGCCAGATGGCACAGCACATAACAGAAGAATGGACCTGTATTCCCCAATTCATGGGCTATTACACTTTACAACAATAACATTAGAAGATGCCAATTTTTGTTGCAGATTATCTTGTGTATTCTACAATTTTCATGTGAACCCATAAAAACTATATATTTTATAAAAGAACACATCTTAATCAATGTAAAACCAGCAACAGATCTTTAGTAACTGTTCATTCATCAAATATTAATTAGTTTTTAAATTACAATTAATTGTTCATATTTTGAGAATAAGCAAAAAAATAGCTCCAACACATTTCCAGATAAAAACAAGAGGGCTGTGTGAACAGCCCGTGCCCCAGCTGATCTTGATATTCATCACACTTGCAGCTCTATGAACTTGGGAAAGGATCAACGACACCATGTTCTGAGTAAGTCTGACCTTTATAGAAGAACACTTACATGTGCAACATCAAAGTTCAAGTAGTTCCAAAGTTATAATGAAGAGTAAAATTCATGTATGTTGCACTGTGACCCCACAAACGAGGTCAAGGTCATTCATGTACTATCTCAGCATGACCTTCATACAGAATAATTAACATGTGTAGCAAACTCAAAACAGATCTCAAGTTATCAAGTAAACAGTAAATTTCATGTCAGTTATCCTGTGAATTAGCATTAGAATGCCCATTGACTTTCAAGATTTTTTAAGATTTGTCCCAAAAAAAAAACAAAAAAAATTAATTAAAAATCAAAAAATCACTGCAGCATGAACATTTGAACAAAATTGGTAGAAACCCACCCAAGGTACATTGCTACCAAGTTTGAAGTTAATCTGGATGACGGTTTTGGAGAAGAAGTCGAAAATGTGAATTAGCATTAGAATGCCCATTGACTTCCATAGTAATCAATAGGAAAGCTGCATTGACCGACAGGTATCAGAATTGAAAAAAATCGTTAAAAATCAGCACTCCGCAGCATTCCCACATAGTGAACAACTTTGTTTGACCCTTCTACAAGGAACATATCCACCATGTTTCAGCTTAATCTGAGTGACGGTTCTGGAGAAGAAGTCGAAAATAGCTATAATACACAAAAATTCATAAAAAATTAGGAAAAAATTGCAGCACCACCAGGTGAACAAATTGATAACTAAGAGTCCCAGAGAGTGTTCCTGTGTGATATCAAAGCAATTGAGTGAGCGGTTAAGGAGAAGAAGATTTTTAAAGATTTACCCAAAAAAGAACAAAAAAATTCATTAAAAATCCAAAAATCACTGAACCGTGACCATTTGAACAAACTTGGTAGAGACCCACCCAAGGCACATCTCCACCAAGTGTGAAGTGAATCTGGCTGACGGTTTTTGAGAAGAAGTCGAAAATGTGAATTGTGGACGACGGACGGACAGACGGACGACGGACGGACGGACGGACGGACGACGGACGGACAACGGACCCTCAAAAAAACATCAGCTGACTGACAAGTCAGCTGAGGTAAAAAATTGGTTTTGATCAAAATAGACAGAGCATATTGTTGACTACACGTATCTAATATTTTCCATAAATAGTTAAGTTTGAATTTAAAAGCTTTTTCATTTTTTTTTTTAATTTCAATGAAATTTCAAAGCTCTTAAAAAATTACCTAAAGGATTTTAAAAAATTTGAGACATGGTATTTAATACACAGGTGCTAGCTTTAATTTGATATTACAAGCTAACTTGAATGTTAATTTTTGAAGATGCTATTTTTTATTTCATTCAAATTTTGCAAATTTAAATTAAAGTTAGATTGAAATTATTGAAATAGTTAAATTTGAAATTCAATGGTAACTTTAAACTTAGACAAATATTTTCTTTCAGAAAGTATGTGCTTTGAAAGTCTTGCATGAAAAATGAATAAAATAATTATATATTTCTACATGAAAGTCACAAATTGTACTAGCCCCTTAAGAGATTTACAAATTAGCCAGTGACATGCTAAGCTTATGAATACAGATCTATATATTTGCAGAAGTGTGGTAGACAGCATATTCATCATTGAAAGACACAACCCCCAGAATACCAAAATGTAAAATTTGGAACGCCACAGTTTATCCAAAGACTCGACTACATGTACCTACTCAAACATGCCCAATTTTGAACCAACAGAGCTGGTCTCTTTTCCCTTGAATGTATTATCATGCAACAAATAAGAACATTCTTAATTTAAACAAGCGAACATGACATGTTATCTGCGAAAAAATATTTTAAATATCCTTACTCAAGTTGGTCAACCAGCTTTTTGACAAGTTCTATCTTCTTTGGAACTTTTTTCTCATTGCCTTTCACAAACCGCTTCAGGTGTTCTTGAAATTCTTCTCCTAATGGAATTTCTTCATCACCGCCGATTGTCGTGTACTCTACAATGGGAGCTTTTATTGGTCCTGGAGAAAACTAGTCTTCAGTTATAAATAGTGCCGGTTCTCCTTAAATATAGACCGGTATGTTTAGCATATGCTTTCAGATCTTTAAGATTATCAAACAAAACGAAAAGTACTAACAGTGTACTTTTTGACAGCTATAAGTGACAAATTTGCCTTCTAATTTAAATGCAATACGACAAACTCTTTGTTTTGAACGGTATAGATTGTCCTTTTCACAGCAATATATCTATGTTTGAACCTCAGTTTTTAATATATTTATCCACAATTGTCCTTGTCCGAAACTTTTAATATTCAATATATTTCAGTATCTCTGACAGGTACATAGAGTGCTTTCTGTCCATGGATTTATGGAGATTGGCTGATAAAGAAATGAGTTGCAAAAATGACACAGCGGATACTGTGGTTATATTACGTACCACGTTTGGACTTGTACTTGAGTTGTGCTTGTACGGTGTTGTGACCCCCATACAAGAGGCTACAGTTCACCGAAAACGTCCTCAGTTTAGCATTCAGTTCCAGCTCACCCGCGTAATACTCTTTGTGACCCTGTAAACAAGTTTCAATAGATGGCTTTAATATGTTCTTATCAGAGACCAGGATGTATGTGCTTCATGTCGGTTCCAGTTGTATACATGTAAGCTGCGCTTTTAGGTATCGGTCATAGCGTCACTTTTTCCATCAAGTGACATTTTGGTTTACAATGGTAAATATTAACATGTAAAATGATTTAAGGTACGGTTATAAGCTCTGAACGTTGTTGAATATTTCTATCTAAATAAGATAATGCGATCGTCGAAGTATCACGCCCTGCAGTAAACCACTGATACAATGTGTTTGTGACAGGCCTATGTTCTGAGCACGTCATCACATATTGCAAGGCTGAGCATGACGGGATACATATAGGGTACAATTAGGCTAGTATAATTACTTTTGCGACTTGCTGTCGGCTTTCCCTGAGCCGGTTTGAGTTCCTGAGTTGCTCCACAAGTCCCTCCATTACCTAAAGTGCAGATCAAATGACCACGAAGGGTCAATCAATTGACATTAGAATGAGTTTATGGAGAAGCCTCACTTAATAAAGTGTGAAATAATATATAAATGACCTCACACAAATTATTGGCATACAAGAAAGTATTCTCTATGATCTGAACCTATAAATTGCATATATCCATTTCTTTTATCATATTTCATAATTTACCGTGAAGTGATGTCTCAAATATATAGTATTAAATAATTGTCTTACTAGCTGACAGGCATAAACTAGCCTTTGGCTCCAATTTATATATTTTTCTCCTTACAAGGAACTCGAATTATATACACCTCACTACATGTACATAAGGTTTCTAAATGATAAATATGACATTTAAAGTTACATAAATCAGCAACACCTTTTTTCAAGACGGAAAAAGTCTATACCGCAAGAATCAGTCTGTGTGATATCAAACTATGCATATACGTACGCTGTTTGGCACCGTGGAAGCGGGAACGACTGCTGTCATACAAGAGATTATTGCTTTCAGCTGCGAGGGACTTGTCACTAATGATATTGCTGACTCGCAGAATCCCTGGAATGAAATTGTCAGTTTCGAATTGCACATCGTGCAGCATATATCATAAAACGCCTGTCCGGTCAGGACGGTGCTTCTGTAATCAGTGGAACGCCATTGTGTTGTAACTTTATTTCTACCGACAAACGACAATGCTCTCCTTCCTTAAAATCTCTGATGTAACTATCGCAGGGATTTTAATGTGGAAAAAACTTTGCGGCACTATAATGATGTGCCCATGATGATACACTCTTTTGGGATGCTTTACTTAGCTGCAATTTATACATTTATACTTAGCGTTTCTAAAAATGAAGACATTTGAGGTAACGGTGGCGTGTTTTTACGCCAGAAAAACAAATGTATGATCATACCACAAGAGATCGCGCCAGTTTGTCTGTGTTCTCGACTTCTGCTGGATACAGATCTTTCTCAGGAACGTAAAACTTTGTGTAGAACGCCTGCAGGGAAACATATTTACGCAAGTTAACAATTATGAAATTTTGAAATAATAATGCCATGTGAACTGTAAATTCTAATTAATTTACAATTTATACTGTTTGTTAAACGGTATGCAAAACAACAATATAATTAGAGTACCTGTAAAGTCAATTCGATTGTCTACAAAAACATCTCTTTAATACACGCTGGGGTTTTATCCTTTTATTGATTTCATCTGATCCATGCAAAACGTTAGTTAATTTCAACATTTCATTGTATGAGTTATAACTCTAAACGATTGAATGGGAAGCCCCAGAAATCATGGGCGGTATGTAAAAAATGTATTTCACCTGTATCACTGGCATGACTGCGTCAAACATGTAGTGAATTGTACAATGCACAATACTCTCTATATCGTTTGGATCCGCCACCGCGCTGCAAAACATAATACCATGATCATATTGAAAATACATCACTACAATTTAAAGGGACTTGTTCACCTTTAAATAACACTTAATGCGCGTCACGGTTATCAAATGTATTTTTAATATCTTGTCGTTTTCAGAATAGTTTTGATCAAATCACAAATGGGTGGTCAGTTTCGGACAAACCCATGGACACTTCTGCTGGAGAGACTATCCAAAATGGGGAAGAATTACAATTTTACAGTGCGTCCCATTTGTACATAATAATCACTTACACTTTATCTGGAAGTTTTTTCAGTAGATGCATGCCTGCCTCTTGGTTTCTAGAAATGTACTCAGTCAATTCATAGGCTTCCTTGGACACGTGCTGCAGAAATTTCCAAAGATTCCTGTGAACCAGAAACATATATATAGTTTAGTATATCATCATTAGATACAGTATTGCTGCGAGTTGAACAATTTTGATTTCATGTGTCGGATTCTTTAACTCGCAAAGTAAATGTCTGACAGTCAAGACCAACATACATGTTACACTTTGACAGAGTATTTTGAATGATGACAGTTCCGACAATTAGTTTAAACCAAATGAGTCTGTGACTTTGTTTACAAAGCTTCGCCTTTCTGCCAACTTGTTTAGCAACGTTGCGCTAGTTTTTATCTGCTTTATTTTCGTACTTATTTTTGCAAAGAAGCCACACGCACCCATCATGCGGCAGGTCGCCGGCGCCGCTTTCAATAGCACTACCGGCCGTCTTCATATACACCCACAAGAAGTAACGCAGAAATGGCTTCTTCAAATTGGGATCGATATCCGGGTGATTTATAACCCACAGCAGTTCATCAACCGACATAATTGTTTGGCACATTGATTCAATGAAGCGATTTTCACCCTGAAACATTAAGTAAACTTGCATAATTTTACTTATAATAGTGTTCCATCTTGAAATTTTTAAGGACCTGTACTAACTTTGGACATACATGGTTGCAAATGCTTACATGTAAATATCGTTTCTCCAAAGCATAATATCCCTGCAATAAATGCAGAATTAGACTTGTTGAATTCGCTCTGAGAAATGTGGCTAGAGTCACATATATAAGCAGATTTTTAACTTCCATTACTTGGCAGAAAAGGTAGATCAGAAAAAGAACGAATTCCTGTATTAATCTGACTCGCACCATTCTCGCTTTTGAATAATTGATTAACAAAGATAAACAACTTGAAAAGCCGTACAATTGTTCCTATCAGAATAATTTATGTTCAAAGACAAACCTAGGAACCTAAAACTTCAAACTTTTGCTAACCTCTGCACAGGTGGCCAACAAGTCTACCAAATTGATCAAGTACATTAGATGGGGCTTCCCTCCTCTGTTTGTCAGAATCTTCTCCCTGTGGTTGAAAATATCATTGGTTGGAAACATCAAAATTTTCATTCACGCCTTCATTTTTTTCTATTTCATTTTATAAAAACACACATTAGGTTTCATAAAACTGAATTGTTTTCACATTTTTCACTTAGTTTGTAGTTGTTAACTTATTTCTTTATTTATTTATCCATTCGTCTATCTATCTATCTATCTATCTATCTATCTATCTATCTATCTATCTATCTATCTATCTATCTATCTACCTATTTTTATTTTATGCTGTTATTCTTTGATCCACGAACACAACTTCATGGTTATAGTTGCTGTGGGTCACAATGTAGTGTTGGACAAGTCTGTCCCTCTCGTCGCAACTCAAAATTAAAGACTATATATATGCTCAATGACCAAACTATCATATCAAATTGTCTTTAAATGTTATCGCAATTTTGCTTTTAAATAAGACCGAACATAGTCTGATAAAAGCATTTTTCACCATTAAGCTATGCTTTTCAAAGATGTATCGGATCCCATCCCGCATTTTTACCTGAATTCTCGAGGTTGATCCAGAACATAGGCAACTTTGTTATAGTCTTGCATGATGTATTTCATCACGTAAGCCTGATTCCGTTTTAGCGTCAGACCCAGGCCCTCTACTTTGACGATGACGTTGAGTAGGTCAAGAAACTCTGGGGCATTCTCCTGATGCCCTGCTGCCAGGTCCACAATAGTCTGGATCTGCTGAGGAAGCACTTTGAGGCACGTCACTTGATTCCCAATGAATGTCTTGAAAAAACAGAATCAAGACAATTTGAGGCATGCCATTTGACTGGCTGTGACGGTATGGCATATTAGAACGAAGACAACTGGAGATATATCACTGGATTGCCCATGAAGGACTGCGGAAATAGAACTATATCTTTTGGATTCCCTTCTGTGATCGCTGATTGAACGCCTTCCCCATGCCCGCTCTCATTTTTGACTCATCAAATTTAACGGTATTGCAAAGTGCCTCTTTTTTCGTAACTGTGAGCAATAATAGAAGGACATATGTGAAAAGGTAGTAAATCTCCTGTTCGTGGTCACATGACCTTGAATTTCTACTATTTCACATATCGCGCAACTTACAAAAAGACGTGCCTTACGGCAGGCTATACATTGCACTCAACATGATGCATCTTCTTTGGTCGATAACTTTCCCTGCATGGGTAAAACTGTGTTTCAAGTAAGTAGGTCATGACCAGAAAAAGGTGAAGGTTACTACAAAATATCAGGTGGATGACTGCAATATGCAAGAAAATCAATGCTCGTTGAATTTGTTGTCTGAAGATATTGTACCGCTTAATTAAAACTGTTTTCTAAATTTATTGTACCGCTTAATTAACATTGTAAATAGGGTTTATCGGAAATTTTCAAATATAATGATGAATAAAAAATAATAGAGACAAAGATTTGCTTTACTTTTCTACGAAATATGCATCAAATAGACATATAGAATATGTTAAACCGCACCTCTTTGAGCGCTACGGAAAGGTCCGATTCCACCACTTTGATCTTCAGCAAGGTGTCAAGCCGCTCAAACATTCTCATCTGAACCACATCATTGCCTCGCGCTAAGGCCTTCAGCAACTTTAGACTCTTCTTTAAGATCTCCTCCAGTCCCCTGTATTGCTCCTGAAAATATGTAGTGGTTCTTTAAGTAAAAGCATGCCCATGTGAATTCCTGTGGAGGTTTTCTTAAACATATAATTATCTGTACTCTCTTTTCTTGTAAACTTTTAAGATATGATACGCATCAGAGATTCATATTGAACCACATTTGACCAGATAAGAGCACTTCGTTACTTCTACACAGTCATAATGCGTATTGTGTGGTGTTTAAGATAACGTATCACAAGTTTGATGTCGATACTACAATAAATGCACTTCGTAAATTGCTAAAGAAATAAAGCCAAAAGGTGTCGATTTTTAAGGAAACTCTTCCACGCTGTAAATTGACATATGTGTGCTTTTAAATTTGAAACAAGGCAGATGGCTAGATCTATCGTTTGATGAGTGCTTCAGAGGTGAAAACAAATGTGGATGCCCATGCCTGTTGTTTGACATTTAAAATAGCTGTGTTCCGAATAAAAATATGTCGCATTTTTTTCTCGCAACAGCTCATATTGAAGCATGGACGGGTACACTGTACATTGACTCACCATCAATTTGGCATCAATCTCTTGTGATAAAATATCAAATACCAATGTCAGGATTTCTGAAAAAGTAGAGATGCAATAGTAAGAAACAAACTATGGACACGCTCATACACAAGAACGTCTTTTTTAATATTCATTAATTTTTTTCTTGACATCACCCATCACCGACACATATGTCTAGATTTTCCGGAAATGAAGAGAATAAAAAAGTGAGTATTGGTATCAATTGGCAGCTACAATTTATAAACCTAGAATTTGCGTTTTTAGTGGCATTTTTTTTAATGTCAAGGACGCGTTGTTTGCCTTTAAATCCATAAACGCGTAATAAAGCAGTCGATAACTGTGTAAATGAATATTGCACGTGGATGATGCGGTACACGGAACATACCATGGTTGATCAAGATATTCTGGTTCATCGGATGTCTCTCGGTCTCTTCCTTGGGTAGATGGCAGAATCTTTAAAGGTGCAAAACATGGATATATATATATATATATATATATATATATATATATATATATATATATATATATATATATATATATATATATATACATATATATATATACATATATATATATATATATATATATATATATATATATATATATATATATATATATATATATACTTACTGTCTAAAATGTTTTTTTTGGGGGGGGGCAAAAACTTTCATCATTTTTACAACTCTGTATTCACTGAGATACCCTAACGAGAGAGGAAAGGTTTTTGACTCAGTCAGCACATAGCTCTATAATGTTATGTGGCCAGTCAAAATCTATTTGACAAATTGAATATACAATGCATGTTATAATTAATTTTAAATGTCCACCTCCTCGCAAAATAGAGCATAAAGTGTGTGTGTGTGTGTGTGTGTGTGTGTGTGTGTGTGTGTGTGTGTGTGTGTGCGAAGTTCTTGTATATGGACTTTTCATTTCAAAAATTATTGTACACATGTCAGGTTATATAAGTGTGGATTGTGCAACAGAAATTGACACTTAACCTGTTCATGTGCTAAATCATGTTTAATGTGAGAAGGTCCAGAACTTACTCTACGTATCTGTCGAGCACCCCGCCCATGGTCTTCACCTGGTCATCGCCAAGTTTTGCTTTTGAATACCTTCGTAGGATGGGCATTGTACGCGACACTTCTCTGTGCACGTGACAGGAATCTGTCGTGATCAGCACCTGGTAGGTAAATACAATTAAGTCATACTTGTTATTGCTTTGCGGCAAAACCGGACATTAGCAACTGGAAATTTTAAGGGCTATGCTTTTGTCTGTTTTTTTTACTGCAGTGCGTTCATCAAAGATTTCGAACAAAAGTATTACGGAAAGCCTTTCAAGATGACACACCCACAGTGACAGGATCCCGGGCGTGCTTTGACCGCTTAGCACCCAGAACACGCCGGTTGGGCTGCCCCTTTTTTTCTCTCTCTCTTCTTCTTTGTTTGTCCGTTGTTGTTGCCGTTATTTCCAGGGGTGGGGATGGGGTGTTTTTTTGTTTTCGTGATCTATGTACTCCATATTCGGGGCAAAACCTAAATTAAGAACATACCCCCCAATAAAAAAAAAAAAAAATAAATAATAATAATAATAATAATAATAATAATAATAATAATAATAATAGTAATAACAATAACAATAACAATAACAATAACAATAACAATAACAATAACAATAATAATAATAATAATAATAATAATAATAATAATAATAATAATAATAATAATAATAATAATAATAATAATAATAATAAAGTAAAAACATACAACAGAAAAAGGCTTACCAGGGCTTGCACTGCCATTTTAAAGAGTTTTGTCTTGGACGAATAATATTTATTTAGCAGTGCCAGGGATTTGTTCACCATTTTGTCGTACTTGTAGTTGGACAGATCCTGTAAATGAAATTTGAAATTATGTCAAATTTTATAGGAATAAAGATGGGGGCACCATGCAATCGAAGCCGACGAAGAACGTTAGAATTTTATTATTACTAGTTAAGATATTGCTAAAACGATTATTAAATATCCTATAGACCATTTCATTATATCCAGAGTGTTGCATTGAAGGTAAAGGTACGTATATCTAGTAGTTTATATACATTAATGACATATTAGATTAACAAATCATCACGAGCAGCATTTACATTCAAATCGAATTATTTCAGAGTGGAGGATACAAAGGCCTACTTGCGGCAAATTCCCTTACCACATAGATTCATTAATTTTTTACCGTAAACAAATAAGAACACTTCTTCATATGTATTCCAAACATTTAACGGTTGTTCGATCGTTTAATGATAAAAAGTCACAAGAACAAAAATATGTAAATAGCGACAACACATTTTAATCGTCCAAAACTTGCATGTAAACAAACACTGCGACGCTCGATATATTCTCGACTCAGAAGTTTTAGCTCGTACATGTGATTTATAGATAACTTTTGGCAATTGTGCTGTCGTTTTTGACATCGGGGAACGGAAAGTTGTGCTCAGTTTTGTTTTTGAAAAGAATTAGATTTACCATGCATATATTTGCGGTGTGACACGCTGCAGGCTTCCTTCTAGACATGCATATGTTCTTCTCTCAAATTGTTTTGTCCAACATTGGCGGTAAAAATGGTGCGCGGTGATTATCTTACGAGAGCAGACGAAGCGCGGGACAGAAGGACTTTGTTCAGATAGAATCAGACATGCAGCTCCTTCTTTTGACGAAAAAATTGCTCCGTGGTATACCTCTGCCTGCCCAGGGTTTCTCTTGATCGTAACGTCATGCATGTAATGGTCGCTGTCATAGATAAATGAAGTTAAATGGGGTCACCTTTTCTATCAGAATGCATGTATTCGATCCTTCAAGTGACTTTCAATTGCAAATATCAGTCTGCAAGTCCTTCGGTCCCGCGCTTCGTCTGTTCGCATAAATAATCCTGCGCCTTCGGCGCATGTGAAATAGCTGTCGCACTCGAGTTTTACCGCCAACATGGAACAGAACAGCCTGAGGGAAGGACGTCTCCAAGTATAGGTTTCATCCTTATGTCGGAACCACCCGGCCACCATTTATGACGTCATAGGAACTTAGTATAGCGGACAGGAAACGATGGACAGAATCATTTTCTTCATTTACATCTACTATACACTGGTACTGTTTAAAGGTAAATATAAGTGTAAAGAATTGAGTATACAGTTACCATTAACGTCGCCGTAATGTTGTCTGAGTCAAAGTATGCTGTTGTTTCAAACATCGCCTTCAGTTCCTTGAGTGCTTTCTTCTGTTGGTGCAGACCTTTCCTTTAAGTGGGCAAAAATGTACTGTTTACGGAAACATTAGCTCTATCATCTAAACTATTCTCCACAGCTGACGTCTAATACAACTGAATTCAACATTTAGACACATTTACTAAAGCACATAATATGGATATCATGAAAGCACTGCTCTCGTGAATTTGCATAATGATTTCAAATTTAACTTCCTTTTAAACTAAAAAAAAATCGTCCAAATCGAGCATACATAATTTTCAATCAATAGTGTCAGCGTTGGTCGATGTTAACAACTATTTCGGGCACTGCATCCAAAGTGCAAGAAAAGTTGTTAAATTACATACTGCCAGCATTGTATAGGTTGAAGTATACATCCTTCCAAAAAGCGAGACGTGTGAAATGGCAGGGCGAGGATCTTGGATTCGAGCCATTAAGGTGTACTCACTTTGATTGGTCAAACGGATCGAAGTCATCATACAGCAATGGCGATAAGACATTCCGCTGTTTGGCTTTTTTGGCCCCTGCTGTAGTTTCTGCTGCTTTAAATCTGGAGATAAAGCTCTACAAAATAAAAGGCAATATAGCGTAGCAGCCAATGTATTTAACAAATTGAGCATGCAATCAGCCATTTATGTAAGTCAATCACATTTCCTTAAAGACAGGAAACAACCACATGCAAACCGCCTTCAAGTTGAATTTTCAGGCAAGACACAAAGTTACATTTTTAGCAATCACCAATAATTCAAAGGGTGAACAAAACGTCCCAAATTGGGATACATTAGGACATAGTTTTCTCTTTGCCAATGTTTTACGAACTGGCAACACATCCTTTTATCTGAAGCCTAAACGGTACCAGCGGGTGTTTTCAACGAGGTGTGCAGCAAAATGACTTACCTCGAGCCTGGTGTTGAACTGGAACGTTAGCAGCAGATCCATCACTTCCATTGCCCTATAATGAGTATTTGGTACTTTTGTGATGATGTAACGAAACTTTATGTGTATTTAAATAGAATTAAGCTCTTAATCAAATATCAAAATGTACAAACAGGAATAATAACTGCCCTTCCAACCATTTATTAAACTATTCATTTATAAAATGTATTCAGTTCTAATCATAATTCACGTATCGAGTTTAAGAAAAACCTCAAAAAAGGCATTTTCAGATTTTCTGAAACTTTCTTAGTATCGAATTATATTGCGTCAAACACAAAACTGAAAAGAGTTCTACATAAACTTTCACCTTAAGTGTCACTGCAGTATTTGTTATTGGTCATTCATCCCTCAATCTAGCCGCCCCTTCCATACTCAACCATTTAAGGTGTACAAAACACAAGGTAATTTACACCTACTGATACTTTCCATCTGTAAGCGCCAGAGCCTCCGGTGATGGTTCGTAACGTTCCTTGTTTCGGTAATTGTTAACCAGCTTCATCGATTCCTTCGTAAAACCTGTGTCAGAACAACAAATCGTTTTGAATGCAAAATCCAACATACGAATCAGAGAGACTTATGACACACACAGAATGGTAATGTTTTCTCGATAACAGTGCATTGGTATTTCCACTGCATGTTAACTAAATAAGATTGATTTACTTGAAATTCCTCAATTGTCACGTATCGCATTATGCCGCCTTGTTACAGTCGCTATTGCATTATGCCTTTTTGTTACAGTCGTTGTTGCATTATGCCTCCTTGTTACAGTCGTTATTGCATTATGCCTCCTTGTTACAGTCGTTATCTTATACTTACTTGTTTAAAGTCCTCCTTTACACTTACATGCTTAAAGTCTTCCTTTTACGCCTTACTGTAAAAAGTCTTCTTTTCACACCTAGATGTTTCAATTCTGCCTTTCACACCTACTATTTTGGGTCGTCGTTTAACACATGCTTGTTGCAAGTCTTCTTTAAGTCATCTTTTAACACACAGTTGTTTTATGTCTTCTCTTTTTACCGACTCGTTTCAAAGCTTCATTATGCTCTTACTTGTTTCAGTCTTCCTGCTACACCTACCAGTAACATCTACAGCAACACTCATGTCAAGCTTAAAAGAAAAGCGCATATTGCACAGAAGAAAACAACTAATTTCAAAAAGCATTGAAGCAATTTAGCCATGCGCTTCGGGAAGCAATGTTTCATATATTATTACCCCCTTTTTCGTTGTCAGGTGGGAAAGGTTTGTCGATCCTGCCGTTCAGCAGATTGAGCAGTGGTTTCAGCAGGGTCTTGATGTCTTCACTGCCATAGTACCCAAACTTGACCAAGAAGTGGAACAATCGCAGAACCTACGAACGAATGAGGTGGAGCCAGAATAGGATGTAGTTCATGGTTAGAAGTATGGATGGCTGGACCTCTAGCACTAGTTACTGACCAATGTAAAGGAAGAATCCTAACTGCAACTTCAAATAGTTCAGTTCCTTATTGGAAATATACCTTTTGACGCATTGAAAAACATAAAGTTTAAACGAATTGTTTCAGTTCATCTCCAATATTCTGATTAAGCACTTACGTCCTGAAACATTACTCTAATGTGCAAAAAACGTAATAAACGTGTTACGAATATTGGAACGGACAGTGTACTTTAATACAATTTAAAAGAATGCTAGTTTACACCTGAGTAGACCCTCAAAATTATGATACATTTGCTTTAAAGGCATGTTTAAATGTGAGTATCCACGCCAATTGTTACTTCCACATAAATCGTCGGCAAGACATATCGTCCATATGCATTACCTGTTCTATGAGTTTGTTCCGACCAATCATGGACGCCGTCATATCTTTGTTCTCTGATAAGAATTCGGATATCCAATCTCGAATCACAGGAAACAGTGTAACCAAATCCTTGATGATCTGTGATATCAAAATCAAATTTACTTAATACTCCTAGACTAGAATTTTCATTGGCTGTAATCATGATTTAAATAGGCGTGCTTCGTTTAGGCCTATATCTAGAAGCTTTCGCTCAGTAAAACTGTTATCTTAATGACGGTATTATTGATGTAAATGATCAATTTTACGAAAAGAATATGAAAAATGTTCTATTGCGACATGACCCTAACTTTTTATCGTGGCATGTTTGTACATCAATGGTAAAGGTAATTATTTGAGTTAAATTTCCAACAAACTGTGGGTATTTCAACATCAATGATATCACATTCACATGGCACAACAGTGAACTGTGATTGGATGAAACCATGCTATCATACCTATCATGCGGATCATGGAATAGGTGGATTTCTTTTTACATGGACATGCATCTATGTGTTTCTAAACCTCTCTAAAGCTTCTATTCTGGCCTTCTTTGGAGTAATTAAGCAAGATAGACACTCTTTACGGATGCTTCTAAAGTAGACGTCTACTAAAGCGGGACAAATACACCACAAGCTGCCTGCTTAGTGGCAATATTTGCAGTACGCACTCACGGACTAGGCATACATGGATGTTCTGAAGTCAGGAGTAGAGAGAGCTAAGTAAAATCTATCACACTTACAGTTAGTTGAACTTTGAACACAAGATCATCATTAAATGATTAATCATCAAATATTTCCGTACAGTTTGTTTTCAAATCTACAATTCCAAACGTTACAGCATACAACGGGTAGGTATAACCACAACGGAATTACAAGTTACAAAATATTCTTGCCTGATCTATGCAATCTGCATATTTATCTCGAGGATGCAGGGGTTAATACTGCTAATGTTAACCCTTGCACTGTTGCTCGCTTTTATAGGCGGAGTTGTCAAACTAGCAAATCGGGCGAGAGCTTATAATTAGCCTGTCCCAAAGTATTAGATATCAAAAATAATTTATGTGAAGACACCCACATTATCAATTGTAAATAAACAATTTTCAGAAACATTCATTACATTGATTGAGCATCCCATATACAGGGTAACTCAGAAATGTTTCTTCGGGTATACGGCGTGCAAGCCACGCAATTCTGGGCCACCCTGTATATTCTTCCAGGTGGTTAGTCTGCAATAGGTATATTTATGAAATTCAACATTGGAAGGGTTAAACGTTTCACATGACAAAGGAGGTTAGGAGTCATTCTGGAATGGGCTTGGGTCTCTGACAAGATCAAAAAGACTCGTGTTCTCCGCGCACCTTGTTGTCTGGAAAGAATACAAGCGGAGCGTTGGGTGTATTACCGGTGAAAGACGCTACTTCTACCAGATCCTCCTGCCAAGGTTCACTCTGGCGAAAGGAATACCAAAGCATCAAGCAAAGGGAGTGGTAAGTCCAGATGGTAATGAAATGAGATCCCTGAATCTCACCCTGGACCCCAAATTTGTGTAATCGGTTTAGGTAACCTTGCCATAAAATAATCTTAATATCCCCAGTCCCCAATGCAAAGGGATAAGGCTGGTATGATGAGACCACTAGTGGCCGTGAGAATCACCTGATAACCTCTGACCAATCAAATGTGGCAGGAGGTAACAGCTGACTCGACAAACAATGCCTTCCAATATTTAAACTATTACAGTCGTATTCCCTTGTTACTGTTAATTTTCCTTTTATATATATATATATATATATATATATATATATATATATATATATATATATATATATATATATATATATATATATATATATATGGGGGGATAACCATAAAGAGGTGAACAGCCATGAATACATAGTCAATGCGTTTTTTATATGCATGTGTACTGGAACACGCACTCTCGTAGAAGTTGCTGGCTTCTTTAGCATGGGAGGTATAAAATCTGCACTACCTTTAAGGAACTATATCAGGGCCAGACACATACAGACACCATCAAATAATTTGTAGGCTGTTTGAACATCTAAAGTACTGTTTCTGTATCCAACTATCATTGATCATTGCATGTATGCATGCTTACCTCTGTTACCTTCATTTTCACAAACAAGTGTTTTACGTACTAGTAATATATTCAAGAACAATATACTTATTGTTCTCTGACAAAGCACAGACAACAGCGTTCGAGTCGGTGTGGCCATATGACACACCAAGGGGCAAGTTTTTCTAAAATATTGTACAATATCTGAGTTCGAGGGTCAAATTCAGGGTCCTAATTTCAGTACCAGCTGGACTGTAATGCAGTTAAAATGCAAAAAGCTGTGTGTGCAATTGCCAAGATATGCAAACAGTATTGCTGGTTTATGTCACAAAGCACGCGAAATGACGCGAAAGGCAATACATGTTAAGTAAAATATCTGCATAGAAGAGAGATTTGCTAAGAATGCAATCTAACTAGATGTTGTGATATTATTTTAAAATAATGATAATGAATGGGTGATTCTCAAATCACAGATTTGAATTTGCAACTTTAAATACCACTTCGGAATGACTGGGATTCTTTTTAATATGTATATATTTTGCACCTCGTCTCCCAAATGGTCATCATGGTAAATGATCTTTTATTTGACGTGAACACGAATAGTCTCAATAAAGCCTTACATCAAGGGTGTTGCGTCTTCAGTGTTAGCTTTGGTAACTACCACACGGAAATTGTACCACTATGTATCACATGCCACAATATAAAATATTGTTTGTTGCGTGTATGCAGAGGTCATTGTAACTGTTTGTCTGTTGTTGTCATGGTCACCGCTACAATTACACGTCGTGCGAAACTGCTAAAACTGAGTATTCAGGATTCGTCACAATCCAGACATGTTTAAATAAACACATCAATACAAAACGTCAATTAGTACATACCTCACATATCAATCCAAATCGAAACTGTTATGTTTTAATTAGCAAAGATAAAATTGACACAGCCGTTTGATATCGACAACTTTTCTTTAAAAAATTGTTAAACACATGGCTATAACCAGAAATAAAAACCAGAAATGACATGCCTGCATTTATGACTTATGACTTGTTCCTTTGGTCAATTATATGTGTTCACACAGACAAACAACAAGCTGTGATATAGAAAGCTGACAAAATAACTGAACGACATGAGAACGACCTACAACAATACAGATGATAGCCAAACAGTCAGAAATAGTGTTGATGGACACAATTTACCCATCAGTGCAATTCGATTAACACAATTAGTGCATTAGTGCCACTATTAACAGACAAGAGTGAAACTAAGGCTAAACACTACACCCATTACAGTAATCACAAGCATGCATTTAGTGGGACTCCTTCGCGACAGCAACGTTCATTGCAAATTATATTCAAAAGAATACAAATCAAATTTACTGGCGTAAACAAAATGTGCAAAGTAGAATTTGAAGCATCATGCTTGTTGCATTAAAAAAATCGTTTTATTGCTGGTAAAACCATTTGGGCCCGCCCAAAATTGAGAAGACACAGACTGGTACGTGTACGAAAGCCTTGATACGAATACATTTTAGGTTTACAGAACACTAGATGCAGTCCATTTCACCTTACCCCTTCTGGAGCTAACCAGTTTTCCACGGGCGGTACAGTTCTCTTGACCTGTGTGTATACATTAAGTACATATTCAATCGACAAACAAATGTATCTTGTTTTTTCGAGTTATCCATAATAAGAGATATCTCGAAATTCCCTTCATGCATTGCACTTTGATGTTCTTGATGGCGTCCGAAAGTTCCTTCTGCCGCTGATCAAGTTGCAATTGTCAAAGGTGCAATCGTTAGCGCTGTTAGCGCATGCGCATGCGCATCCTTTAAGCAAGTCTCTTGTCACCTCACGCACTGAATTTGTCAGTCAGTTTTGCAAGAAAACTGATGAAATTAATTCCCATTCAAGCCTGTTATACATTATATATCTGAAGCAAGAACGTCTTTTCGCACTTCAAAAAAAGGGGGGGCTTGGAACAAATTTGGAAAATCAAAGCTGCTTTAAAAATCCATTTGGTGTTAAGCTAATGCTATCTACGAAGTTCGCATTTCCTTCTCAAAGTAACCATTGCTGATCAGATGCAATGTTGTCTGCTTCGGTATTTATTTAATTCTCTCCTTCATGGGAGAATATTCTTCACCAGAATAGCGGTCTGTAAATGTATCAGAAGGAAATTGTCTTGGCAGCAGCTGTCTCATGTTGGTCTTAGCTGTAGGGTAAGATCCTGTATTGGTGTCAATGTAATAGGGAAACGCAAAATCAGATATTCTAGATTTTGCAGTGACATGTATTATAAGTAGTCCCCTGCCGCAGCACTCAATATGTGCAGTTGGAATGACAGGCAATAATTTTGTCATCCTTGCAAAACTGAAACTGGCAAATTACAAATAGTGTTAAATGAACATGTTAGTCACACTAACTGTGTCCCTCTACGTCTTACCCCTGGAGGGCTTATCCAATTGTCTATTGCAGGTAGCTTTCGGACCTGAAGTTACACGACACAAGACACACATAGGAGTTACAGGGGAACTGCAGGGTTAATACATAAAAATTACGGGACCCGGATCAACATGGTTCTCTTGTCCACACGGAAGGCAGTGGTACAATAAATGGACATCGCCCGCTGCGCAACAGTCGGGAACCAGTTGAAAAGCTTGATGTAACGCTTCCGCATATTAGTGCGCCCGGTTTTACACAGCGTTAGTGAGTCACGGGACAGAGGGTACGTGGTGATGGTTGCCTTACCCCGTCACTTCCAACCCAATTTTCCATATGCTTCATCTGTTTGATCTGTTATTGCATATACATATACAGATTTACACACAAAATGATGCATATTTCACACTGCTTCCTGTACTGCATTTATGTATCGATCAGTTTTATGCATTTCAGCAGATATTAAATTGGCTACACACTTAATTCCTTTAGGATATATCATATATTTGTGTTTCTATAACGTCACACAAATATGTTTGTCAATCAATGTTTGATATCCATTTCATTTCTAAACCACTGTATCACAAAATGGATAATATGATATAATCACAATTATCAATGTATTAAAAGGGCGTAGCAGTTACAGATATTATGAAACCAAAACAATTGTTTTCTATTGTAATTTTGTAGCAACAGAAAGAAGCTATATAAAATGATAGAAACTTCAGTGTGAATTACATGTTTGGAAATATAGATTCATCTGGAGCAGATGCTCCTTTGGTGGACAGACTGTTTTTCGCATTTTTGGCTTCAGTGAGGGATAAAGCAGAAGTTATTTTCTTCACGGGATGCACTGCATTGTTTTACATTTTCGCGCAATCGCAGCGCAAAAAAACAATGATATTAAAACCACTATTATAATTATTATGTATAAAACATCAAGAAAAGGATTATAAAAGTTGTCATTGCATTGAAATATTGGTAATGTTACTGGTACGACATTACAAAAAAATGCACAGTGTCCCTGAAATACATGTACATCTTGAACTAGACTTTAATTCTAGTAACCCAACACATATCAACAAATATGAGCTGAATGTTCCAAAGTCTAATTTTGTTTGTATTGATATACCATAGGAAATGTTTATCTCTAAAAACTTACAAATTCTCCGTCGGCATTCGGTCCCGGGCACAGGACATCCTCGTAAATGAAGGACAAGTTGGTATGGTCCAGTACTGAGTAGTTTGTGCCAACGTCAATGAAGAGCCCTATTGGCAAGCATATATCAGTATATAATAAATTTGAGCCCCGGGAACACATAGGTCAGCACTAGGGCCATCATAACAATATAATGCGTTCAGTAGCACATTAATTGGTCCATATGGAAATTTGCTTTTGCAAATAAACATCCAATTCAAAGTATTGTTTAAGGTACAAAATTGCATGGTAATTACGGTACATATTACGCATACTCGCCACAAAAACAAGGGAGCTATTTCTGAAGATTTCTGGTTGAACGCTCTTCATGTCCGCAGCCTTAGGTGTCGTTCAATGATGCATCTGACCTGCGATAATTCCCACAATCATATTGTACTTATAAGTGGATTGCCACTTAAAGGTATAGACACTTACTTTTACAAACACATGCGTTTGCACCTGATGGATTCGTGTAAATTTCATAAACTGGGTCCAACGGGAAAGAATATGTTTAAGATCCCTCCTCCCAAAAACAGAAGAAAAATCAAAACAAAAAATGATAGAATATTTCTAAATTAATGGCAGCAAGCATATAAATGAACTCGGTAGTGACCTAGTAAGCCTGCATCCCCGTCGAGAAGTCGAAAAGTTAATTCTTGATGGACGACGGATGAGGCCCATTCTAGAGACTCGGCTGACTGATAAGTCAGCTGAGCTAAATTGAACAGCTTATTATGTGTGACAATGGCAGCGCGGGTACACTCCAGCAAAAACTGTTAAATGTTATTATGTTCATGAAGATAAAGACACTTCTTGCCCCTTACGACAATAAACTGTATGTAAACACTTTTACATATCATTATTATCATTATATAACAAAGTATATAGAAGTGAAGTGTACAGCATTGGGTTACCTATGATAAGTTCGCAATACTTGGCACGTAGAGTATCTGGGAGCAGCGTTGACCTCAGGGATAGGAAGGCTTCATCCCACGTCAAGATGCCCAATTCTCGCGTGATTACAAAGATCACAAAGTCATTCCGACCCTGAAAGAGGTACAATCACATTCACATTCCGCGTGGAAGCCATGTGCAATTACTAAATGGAGTGGTTTGTTAAATAATTCTTGATTAAGAGTTGTTTACTGAGGATTTTATTCTGATTCGAACAGGTAGATCGACGCTCTGATTAGTTGTACTGGGTTCTTTGACACTAACAAGTACTTACATATGCCAGTTTTCCATAAAGGTCCAGTTGGTGTTCAAAGAACATGACTTCTTCTTCAGAGAATGCCAAGTTATTTTCCTTCTATAAATACAATGGCAAATTGTTAATAGGCCTGACAAATACTTTTAACCTCTAAATTTTGCTCAATGTAATTCATCCCAATGTATTTTCATATTCTGGGGATAATAATTTTTAAATTGTCCAAATTTGGTACTAAGTCTAGTCTTCATATACCATATCAGCCGAGATTTATCAAAAAAAAAAAAAAGAAAGAAAATAAAGAAAGAAAGAAATTAAAAGCAACTTGGGTTTTCCATGAAAAAAAACGTTATGTTAAAACATTGTCCCCACGTCGCACTACATTGTGTTTATATTTACCGTCAAGTCATTTCTAACAGCTTCAATACGTCTGCAATGGAAATTGGGATGACATTTGGCCAGATCAACTTATAATATATGTTAAAATGAGATATTTTAGAACACATCACTACAAACTTGATAAGTATAATGGATAATTTGTTAGCTAATACAGCAGTTCATTATAGATAATAGGGCAACAGCAAATAACAAATATCATTAGTCTTACATATGATCATTTATGTTACAACATAAAGCACCTTGCCAAAAGAGCAAATTTAAGATCCGGATTCGTCCACCACAGAGCACATTTGGCTAGCAAAGTATGTCAACATACTTTTGGCGGAAGTTGGACGTGATATTTCCCGCCAAGAAACTCGCATATGGATTACACGTAACATACTTACGTCGACAAACTCATGCAGGGGATGCCATGTTCCGGCGTTGTCAGTTGATACATAAATTATGTTTGGCTGCCCATTGACGTTCTGGCCTCTTTCCGTCAGGAAACGGGCACTTGTTTGCTGTCATGATAAGTTTTAAAACTTAGAACACACACAACTTTAACAAATATTTTTGGGGGTGACAAACATTTTGCAGCTTCTCCCGTTGAAAATCACATAAGACTAAACATTATTAGACATACCATATTCTGCTCATCTGATATATGAATGGAATGTGCACCATCAGGTGTATACAAGTGGCATGCAAACACTTTTGTGTGTTTACTTTTATGATTAAAGGCTTACTACAACTATTGCAAAAAAGGCATCGTACCTGTTCTGAAACTGTTCAACTACAAAAGAATTGCTATTGCAAATGATTGTAGAATTCAGAGGATCATCACTCATACTTTTAGTGTTCGGTGCAGAACTCAAAATGAGTTGCAGGACTGCAACAGGTGAGGACAGAAAAGTAAAATACAAGCACTGCACATCTACTTTAAGTTCATCGCTTGTGTGTCATCGAAATTGAGTATAACTGTGGGTGAAAAAAGTTCGTGTACGCCAATGTTACATATGACGTTAATAATAGAAAATGATAAATCTCAAAGATTCCAAATTAAAAAAAGTTGACGGGTAAAAACCATGCATATGTGGCGACAATAACAACATTCGATTTTCAAGGCTTACAAATTAACTGCAATGGGCAAAGCCAAACTTCTCAATACCTGTGGCCAATACTCAAACCCTAATGCAAGGGATTTATTCAGCGAAGAATAAAAAATTATTGCACTAATGCTAAATGTACCTTATAACAAAAAGTCGTTGTGAGCGAAACAAGAACAAACTTTGGCAGTGAACAAATAGATCATTTTGAAACTCATAATGAGACGGGACCAATTTCATGATCAAAGACGGATCCACTTTTTCGCAGCTCTTGGATCCGAAAAAGCAATAATATGCACATAAGCTAACATTCTCATACACTAGGGGAATGAGCGTTTAACCAAAAGTTGAAAGATCGTAAACTATTGTAGAAAACATTATGGTTTGATCCCATAAATGTGGCGGCCATATTACAATGTTATAAAAATGAATGTGGTAATCTTACTTCGTGTTACATACACAGCCCCTCTGTTAACATTCAACGAAATCAGTAAAATAACCACGCCAATTACCCGGACAAAGATTAAAATCAACATACCTGAAACCACCATATAAGGGTTACATTTTGCAATAAGTAATATATAGAGCAACAATAAATTGCATTAATATATTATTAGCAGCCAGCGACGATTCCGAGAAAATGCAACTTCGTACGTTTCTGGCCCCTAATTTACAAAAACAGTCAGTAGGGAAGTTATAAAAGACAGGGAATTTATAAAACCATGCATGGTATGTCATGTGCATAACGATCGTACGGTATTCACATGTTGGCTCGCGCTGATTGTGCAAGAACAACATATAGACATATCTATAACAAACTCCGGAGGACAAATACATGTTCTAATAAGCCTGCCTTGCCAAGTTAGTATTCAAGGGAGCATGGTAAGGTATTTCAGTAGTATACACATAGATAACTATGCAGATTCCATGGATAAGAGTATTTCGTTACCCCTTCTTTGTCTTTTACTCTGGTCCCCAGCTTCGTTGTTGCTGTCTGCAATAACATTTAGACCAAAATGTATCGCCTCTGATGTTGCCACTTCGAATACAAATAACTTGGTATTGAGTAATTATCTGGACCTATCTGTCTAAATATTTATTGTTCACTGGACCACTGTCTACAAGGCCTATTTATGGACAAAGACTAAAGGCAAGTGCCATAGTCCTTTGCCATGAAATTTGGTTTTAAACGTACAGTCAGAGTAAGAAACATCTGCAGAATTTCCCCTCGGATATTCTACCTGTAAACATTTAGTATCAAAGAAAAAACGCCATATACCTGTAAATTGACGTTTTTGGTTTCATTGACATTTGAATGAAAATGCATGAAATGGTAACATTCAAACTAGACAGTCTTGTAGATACGGGTCCTGCTAAGACTTTACTACATACTATATAGTGCCTGGACTTTTGGCAACATACTGCGCCTCACTTTTAAAGATACGGTTGCAGTCGTGAGGAAAACCTTTTCTTTCAAAATAATTTCTAAGTATTCTCAAGAAATAAAGACTACGAGAAAATGTATTACTGTGAATACACAACAAAACACCATGCTTAATGTCTAGGCCTCTATTTTATCTCTCGCGCCTTCACCAAATACTTACCCTGTCTTTGCGTAACCACTGGTCACATATGTAGGACTGGTTGTCAGGGATCGCCACTCCATCACATACACACAGTACGTTCAGCAGATCAAGGTACCGATAATTCTGGTGAGTAAACATTATGCTTGGTGATTATTGTTGATGTCTTAAGACAGAGCGGGCATAACTCTGCTGTTCCACCTTTTTGTTAGTTTTCTGCTCAAATATTCACGTGATCGATGTTTATTCAAAATGATTTAATGACGTTGTATGTTGAAGCATATTGATAAATGTATCAATTAGCCGTTTTATTCGACAACTTTCATGTTTTATTTTATGTTTTAATTCTCCTCGATCAAAGCAAAACTGGGTCGATAACTTTCCTTCACGTGACCAAACCTGCGCCATGGAAAGCTATTGACCTGGACTGTGACAACGTGATAGGTCGTGTCTGTAATTCACAGTGAAAAAAAAAATGTGAAAAAAGTTAAATTGCAGTTCAAACGACAACGTGCAGCCGGACGCTTGTTTTTACTGCGGGGCAGGGGTATATTTGAGTAAGACAAAGTCAGCATAAATTTTAAATTATATTGACCATTGTTGTGGTTGGACATTTACTTATACATTCTGCTACATATCTGTAAATGATTTACACCTGAAAACGCCAACAAACGTTTCGCACAACATCACAGTACATTACTAGAAAGATTTACATCACATGGTAGGTCTATCAAATGTTCATGTAATCTTAAAGGTAGGGGTATGAATGGTGAAATTATTTGGAAGGTACATATTTCAAAACATATTCGTGAATCACGTAACCCAACTACAGCGCCTGTGTAAGAAAGGAAAACAGAAAAAATATAACCACCGAATAATCAAAACCACAAACAAATTTAAAACCTAACTGTGAAAAAGTAATGTATTATTGAAAAGTCTGTTCGTAGTTTGTATATGCTAACTAGACACATACGTCGATACAAAGGCTGATTTTTATAAATAGCGTAACATAAGAAGTGTTAAACGATATAGATACCAATTGGAAAACAACCAGCTACGTACCTTATTTTGGCGCAGTAATCCCACAAACTCTGCAATCTGGTCCTTTGTGATTCGGTCGACGATCTTGCGGTTGTCCCGGATCAACTCCACTATCATTTGGGCTACATTCAGTCCGATGTCACCCTGTGGAGTTTTATAAAAGCGGTGCTTTCGACTATGTTTTATTGATCTTGGAGCACGGTTCTACTCCAGAAGATGTGAGAGGAAAACAAAGGAAAAGGAATGAAACATGTTGCAAACCACCAGGGGAATCTTGTGCTTCAAACGAAGTTCAGGAAAAGGAAGAAAATTAATACATCAATGTGTTAGTAGGCGGTGACACCTTACGATACTTGGCAGAAATACCACTACGCTGGGCGAGATTATGTTAATAAGGGTATGAGGTATATTTACTCTCTAACAGGGAAAGCATTATTTACACCCACTCCATTTACTATTACAGATGTCTGCTCAGGAACATTATTCGTGGTATTCTAACATGCATCAACACTATTATGAACTATATTTCTGTTTTGCTTAAAGGGTGCAGGCTTGTCTGGTAGTCGAAGGTAATCCAACATTACATTTACGGTCAACTAATGATATCTGCATCTGACATTTATGTTACCTTATATTTACATGTACGGAATGGGGGTGGTATAGTCTGAACAGCGGGATCTGCCTGATTTTGACATGCATAATTTTTTTTTTCATTAAGCATTTCAGCTTGGCGGTGGAATTTTTCAAGCATTTTGTGTCTGTGTCATGCAAGGGCAAAATGAAAATAAATAAAGAGCAGTCACTTGGCCGGTTGTAAAACTGATACCTAAATTCGCATTTTCTGAGTCGAAATTAATGCTTTAAGCGATTACATGTTCCCCAAAGGTTCCTTAATCTATATTGCCAGTTTTTGTTGACTGCCTTACAGGCGACGTTTTACATTATTTTTCCAATTCATGGTTTTATTTCAGTTGTTTCAAGTGACTATTCCATTGATATCATATTCGCTACTACATTTCAAACATGCAAAGTAGTTCCGGTTACCGACTTTGTAAATATAAGGATCGTAGCATTCGGTTATAGGCATGTCTTTTGATTGATTTGTGTATCATCTTCGTGGAGCGGGTGTGAGATCGGACTAGTACATGTACCATGTACTTCAAGTTGCAAGATTAGTTGTCTTGATTACATGCATAAATAGTATGTATTTTGCCTTTGAACGGATATGATAAACTTTTTGAAAATTGTATCACGCCCGTCATGGTACTTTTTAAATCATAAAGCAGAGCCATTGCTGGCTTAGACGTCTTTCGGTGGAAATTTTGTACTAGTGGAGCGAGAAAAGTGGCGTTAATTGTGTAGCAAGCAGGATCGATGATGATATATAATACTTTACATTCAAATCTTACTTAGTGCTCGATTAAAAGTCATTATGCACATATAGTGCCTCATAAACATGAACAGCAATTTTTTAGCCTAAAATTGCAATATAAAGATTTCTTAAAGGTATCTTACATGTTTTTCTGTAAAGAAACACTCGACACAACAATACCCACAAACAGCAGCGTTCACACAAACGTTTCAAGAATATAATGAACAAACAAAGAATACTCAATATATAGATATAAAGCCGGTTGAAGCAAGCAACAATTAAAATTGGGCAAAGGGCATGTAAGGTCACCAGGGAGAAGGGCATGCAAATGCAACAATGGCAAAGGGCATGCAAAGGCACCAACTCACATCTTGCCGAGCAGTTTAGCTCCGTACATCTATACTGTTAACGTATTTTGCTGCAAACAACAGCTACGCATAATGTCAGAAATCTCATTCTCACATCATATGATAAAGGTCGTATATACAAATCATATATCGTAATTTTATAGACATCAACACATTGCATCTACATCCGAATAAAAGATGGCTATTGGAGTTGTTCCTTTGTTGAAACAATGCCTGTTTACTATTAAAAAAGCTACCTAATCAGTCACAATGTAAAAAATTACCCCGAGAGGTGACTGTATCGATTGACAGCAGTTTTGTGGGTCTTCATATGCTCTAATCTTGCGTTTCATCCTCGTGTAAGTTAAACTTCAATTCTTCCACTTTTAGTTTTTTTCTTTCAAAAAGTCAAATCCCCTGCAATACTTCCTTATCTGCAATACCAGCAATCTGTTATCGAAATTAAATTTCCACTTCTGGGTTGGCCAATAGTGTTGTTTTGTCATTGTATCTTCAAAGTAAGTACAGGAGGTTACTCTGTGTTCACTTTGAGCAATACGCTCTTAATACGCATGCCCAAAGTGCCATAAATCAATTCCTTCCCATAATAATTTTGTGCCATGTACACGCATCTTAGAACTTTGTGTTTAGACATATCTGTTTAAATTAAACTTGTAAACACTTAAAATCACTTTATATATCACATACCGTGTTGTAAAGGGGAATACAACCAGTAACTCTGAGCTTTTTCAATTATAAATTAAGAACGTAATACCTCTTAGATGGACCCAACCAAACCCTGTCACTAAAGTTTAGTACCAGTATATGTATCTAACAACAAAAATCATTGAGTCAGAGTAATTTCCGTTTCAGCTTTAATCGAATTTTGGAACTATCCTTCACACAAACATACAAAACAAACAAATACAATCTCACATAACTTAAAACCATTATCATCATTTTAACTAGCAAAGTAACTATGCTTATGGTTATCAAAAGAAAAGCTGCGTCAATACTTTACTACATATTGTGTGTCAAGCATTTGTACCAAGCAATATTCACAAACCTCGCAAGAGAGACCTCTGGCGTTGAAAACAATTTTAACCCAAACTAATTTCAACATCTATTAATTGACGATCTTTGACGATGCGCTTTAGTTTCATTTTACCACAATGTACCGAAAAATGATAAGTAAAGGCTTAGATTCGTACTTCGTCTTTGATCTATGAAAGTAGCATTTCAAAGTTAAACGTAACAAAAAATCAATATTATTGTGTAATGTTATACAATTTGGGGTAAGGGTAACTGCTCAAGACTATTAAACTTATTTTTTCTTCATCCAACACCAAAATCATGCCTGGCAAGGTTTTGTTGGTCTGCATGTATCTTGTAAACACTTCCTATACGTCCATACAATGCCTTTCAATCAACATAATAACACATACTTTTTCTCATAGTGATTCTGCATTGCAAAATTATTTAACTCTCTAGCACAACTCTATTAGCCACTTGCAGAACAATGACACCAAAATGAATCAAATATTGTAGCTTACTTTTACGCTGATCTGCGTCTGGAAGAATTCAATGTATTTGGCAAAATAGAGGGCATTCTTTCGGCTGTTTCCTATCATGTACGTGTACAGCACATCGTATGCTCCCTTGAACACTCTGGTCAGGTGAGTTTGGTCAATAGCACCTTGTAGAGGACATTGAAGAAGCCGCACCAGCAAATCTATTACCTTAGAAAAATAATAACACAACAACCTTTGGTTCTGACGTATTTTTGTGTCTACACATCGTAAAATTCTTACTACTGCATGACTGGCGTTTACGGATAAACGCATTTATCATTTTCCGCTCAAGTCGACTGCAAAATCCCAATATGAAATATATTTTTCGTTGTAAGAATACATGTGGAATGAAGATATTGAAGGTGACAAAAAATCAGAGTTACATGCTTCGACTCCATGAAGTTACTCTGCGCCAAGTCCACGTTAAGAGAAGCTATTGTGTTAGTCTTATTCTAACCTGAAAAAGGTTAAACTTACCCTGAGATTTCGCATCAGTTTCTGGCGAGACTTGTCAGCTTCGCCCTTGACTAACATGAAGTTTTTCATCTCAGTCAGAGCCTGTTGGGTTAAATCGAACATTATATTTGTAGCAGACAAAAAAAAGGCAATCAGATATTGCTAGATCTAGGTCCCTCCCCCCCCCCATCATACAGCTATCAGTACTCACAGGAGTCATTCTTGTTACGTATGACCATCCAAAGCCAGTATAATGGCCGCTGCTACTTAGGCATGTTAAGACTAAGACTACACTTATAACCAGACAAAAGGGTAAATAATGGCAAGTGGTGTTTAAAAGCAGGCAAATTTAAAAAAGTCCTTGGGTCCGAGCTACATATGTATGTACGTCCTTCTTAAATGGAAGTGTTTAAAAGCACATGGTTTGTCAAATGTGATGCTTTTTATAGCTGGTAGCACTGTTTGGCACATACAGTGCAAACTCATAACAATGACATCATCTGTTCCCTGAAAATGTGTCAGATAACTGAAAATGTTAGATAAATGAATTACGAGACCTCACGCAGGACTAACACCATATACAATAGGAAAGGTCTATGTCAAAAACTCTTCAAGTTATTGCGTGAAAATCAAATTCACTAAAATGACTCTGTGACCTTGGGAATTGGTTCAAAGTCATCCATATTCGATCTCGTCCGAAGCCTTATTCAGGATTATGAGCATGTACAATATGAAACCCCTATGCACCAATCCTCTAATTCGTCCGAGACCTCATGTAGGACTATCATCACTTGCAATGTGACAGGTATATGTCAGAAACTTTTCACGTTATCGCGTAAAAACCACAAAAAATAAAATACAGAAATGGCTTTGTAACCTTAGGAATAACATCAAGGTCACCCATCTTCAAACTGATCCGAGACCTTATTCAGGACTATAAACACTTGCAATATAAAAGCCTTATACAAAAAACTTTTCACGTTTTTGTGTGAAAACCAAATTTACTAAAATAGCTCTGTGACCTTGGGATTTGAGTCGAGGACGCCCATTTTCAAACTCGTCCGAGAAATTATTCAGGACTATCAGCATGGGTAATATGAAAGCCCTTAGCAAAAAATTGCTTGAGTCAACTCTTGAAAACTCTCTGTCCGGACACAGACTCTTACACAGGAACAAAGTAATCGCTAATAGTTTATGCCCCCTCCTCCTTCGCATGGGGTGGGCATAATGAGCTAGTAATTAGGACTAATGAATTAAAAATGGGGATCACATTACACTAAATGAAAACTGTGACGGAGTTTATTGAGTCATGTGTGACGTCTTTTGGCATAGTGGTCTCATTTCTAGTATTTATTATAACCTTAGATATTTAGCGTAATACACAACTACAACTAAAAAGTTGCAAAAGCAATTCGAGGATTAATTTATAATTTTTGCCACAGATAGAGATATGAATTTCATAGTTTTGATTTTTATATTTTCAGTTTAGAGTCATAACAAAATAATAACACCCTTACTTTCCTACAGTGGGATTTCATTTGCATGCCAGGTACTTACAGCTGTTATTTTATGGGCCTTTTTCGCATTCAGGATCTTATTTTCTTGTCTCTGAAAAAGAAGACAGGACTCTTAAGAGAAAGTGCTTTAATATACTTAAACTATTAAGCTGGCGATCTACATGACAGGATGCGTTACCCTCACGCGGCCCTTAATTGCAAAGTGCAACGCAATGTATTTAAAGGCACATTATATTCATGCTGCTCCATCAAATTTACATATTGGGCAGTCAAACAAACCTATAATGACCTTTCAAACTCTTTGCACAATTTCTGACAAAATACATCGTACATCGTGATTTACTTTTTCATCCATTAGTTGCTGTAGTGTAGTGTCGTGTTCAGACGAGGTATATCAATGAAGCGTGTACCTTATACTTACGTCAAGAGACATGTTCAGAAGGAAGGGTACCATGCCTGATACGTATATAAATGGGGTCATGTGCTTGTCTTCAACCTGTTGGATAGTGTAAGCATCATGGTAGATTTTCTCTCCACTAGCTGATATCTGAAACAGAACCCAAAACATAATATTAAGTCTGTGACAGAATTGTTTTACACTTATGACCAATTACAAATAGCACAAGCTTCATTTCTCCAGCCAGCTTCTGTCGAGTTGGAAATGATGTCCACCTACCATTCAGAACGACTACATATGTATGTATGTATGTATGTATGTATGTATGTATGTATGTATGTATGTATGTATGTATGTACGTGCGTACGTACGTTTGTATGTGTGTATGTATGTATGTATGTATGTGTGTGTATGTATGTATGTATGTATGCATGTATGCATGTATGTATGTATGTATGTATGTATGTATGTATGTATGTATGTATGTATGTATGTATGTATGTATGCATGTACACCCGAAACCTGATATTAAGTCTATGACAGAATGTGTTCACTCTTATGACCAATTACAAACAACGCACGCTTTATTTCTCCAGCCAGGATCTGTCGAGTTGGAATTTACGTTTGTCTACCACTCAGAACGAGCTACATATGTATGTATGTATGTATGTATGTATGTATGTATGTATGTATGTATGTATGTATGTATGTATGTATGTATACATGTATGTATGCATGTATGTATGTGTGTGTGTTGCATTGTGAGGGAACTTACATTTGCAACATATAGGTTCCCATGCGTTAAAATATTAACGTAATAGTGAAAGCACTAGTTAGTTTGTTATTTTCCTTGGCAATGTAACGGGTGCTATTAGAAGGGGGCCAGGAAAAACGTTACGATCGACTGTACACACACTATCACAACAGGCCTGTGCGATTCAAAAACAGAAATAGCGTCCCTTTAATATTCGGATAAAAAGGCAGCATATGTTTAAAACTACTGGTTTTTTTATCGACAAGGTTTAAGGGAAAATTCTATTTGTTGTACCTTTCTCAAAGAAGCACCGTCCCATCGCAGGCTCTTCATGGAATCTCCACTCTCGTCCTGCAGGCCTTTTCTGATGTACTCTTCGTCTGGTGTGCAAATATATATCGGTATATTACCAGTGTGGAAATTTGGTTACTATTGGTTCGTGCAGTACACATTCAACCATGTAAAGTCTGTCTTGACCATTAAAAACTACCTCCAAGTTCCATGTTTGTCAAAAAAGGATATTATGGATATGACATATCTGTGTAAACGACCATGAAATTGTCCTAAATGAGCGTTAAATGAATGTTAAACCTGTAGCCCTGTACATGTATCTTGACGACAGTATGATAGCTACTGTAACAGTTTGTTAACACCGTTAGTCACATTACGGAGTCCCGGTCATGCAAGTGAATGCACCGACAATTTACGATAAGAAAATTGTGTGTATGCAGCAACTGGATTTAAATACAGAAAGAAGAGTTTCCATTTCAAACAGTTAAAGAACAGGGGCTTAAAGGGGTTTTTTTAAACTTTTTTTTCAGTCTTAACAACCATCACATTTTCTGCGTGGAAACACAGTGCAGGAAACTTGGAATGAACGGTCGAAATTTATAACCATGCTTCCGAATTATATAAGACCGCACCATTGTTGTCTATGGCATTCAGGCGTTCCAAATCAGAAATTAAAAGTTTTTCCGAGAACTTTTCCAAACCAAAATGAAGCGATTTCTTGTGTTTGTCTTGCGTCTATCCAGAGGTATACACAAAACCACTGTAGTATTTCTTACTTAACCAATTCACACGATGAAACTTCCCTGATATAATCCTTTTTTTAAACAACATAAAAGAAACCGTTGCTGACGAACTTGATTCAACATAGAGGGTATAAAATTGAAGGTCCATCATTTATTTGATACGTTTTTCATTTTTCAGATGCGTTCCGTTTCCTGGCACGCACGCATATATATATATATATATATATATATATATATATATATATATATATATATATATATATATATATATATATATATATATATATATATATATATCGCTAGGTATGTTTAAGAATATCTCTGAAAGAACATTGTTAAAATGGAAGAACATTTTTGGGAGCATAGATACATCATTTTCATTACCAACTAGCATACAGCGTTGGCTGAATTTTGTGTTTTGGTCTTGCCAAAAACCAACATACAAACGTCGCAGCTACGTTAACAATGCATGTGGATATTTCATTTGCAATATTTTTCCAAGCAGCATATAATATATTTATACCCCCCCCCCCAAATTGGCCCGATAAAAACAAAAAGCTCTACTAAACTGAGCATGCAATTTTGTATAGCTCTTCTTCTTTACCAACAATTTTCAACCGAATATAAAAAATTTAGTCACGTCTTCAGGGTTTACTGGTTCTGACATTTTAAATGATACTGATTAGGCTAAATGCACAGCATTGTTCACAACTAGGAAAAAGGTTCAAGTCGGTTGGATAGGTGCAGCACATCATCGGTTTATTTCATTGCGTGTGTGTGATACTTTGTTAAATCTTGTAGGAATTTCGAAAAGGATGGAATTTTGTAAAAATGCCTTTAATGGAAAATAGAAAAAAAAAACATTATTATGACTCAAATGAAAAATGATACATTATTTACAATGTTACTGATTGTCCATATTCTTCATTCGGAAATTTATTCTGTTTAAATCATACGTTTTCCCTTTTCTTTAGTCAAACTTAACTATTTAATTCTTTGCTATATAATGACATTTCGTTTTTTTCTGGTGGTGCGTCAATCTACGACTTGCACAAACAATCTCCCAAACCTCTTGGAACAGAACCTGCCTTTTTGCTAGGGTATAAAATATGAACTCCACTCCTTTGCGATGACCTTTTGCCAGCATGGAAACGAAAATAAACGCGTAAATATGAATATAAACTAAAATAAAACACAGGATTCTTAACTGGTATGTCCTCCTCAAGTAGTAGACAATGTACATACCTCTCAATGCGTGCAGCCAATATCCAGTGATCACATGTTCGATTCGAGCATAGCTCTCAAATTGTATCTCGTCCATCTCCTAAACACAAGAGACTGTGTGAAATCTTGATACTTAAGAAATGTAAGCATAATGAGGGAAAATCACAAGTTTATTGAGCTTCATTGAGAGACAAGGTGTTCAAATATATTGTTTGTGATAATTATGCATGCGGATTAAGGTTATACAACGTAATAGGCTTTACTTTGTGATATCACGTACTGCAATGTGTAACAACTGCATGCCCAAGTTTTCCATTCCATTTAGGAATAAGAAAGTGGAAGCAAAGACCTGCATTTAAACATCAGCAAATAAGCTCAGCTATGTTAAAGCAACACTTTATATATCACTCGAAAGATACAGTGTATTACAGAGATCATGACAATGTGAAAGCAACCAAGTAAGTATTGCATATTGACCAATATCATTCACACTTATAAGCATATAAAATTCTCCATTTGTATGGAGGAAACCACGAAAAATCTCGTGCCTGCGATAACAGAAACTGAAACATGCGGTGCTACCGAATTAAAGAGGTCTTGACTGGTTAATCTTTACTTGAATGACCCAGCATTTTAGTCATTAATGCCACATTTTGTTAATATAAATTACATGTATGCTTCTGTGCTGGTCAGTTTGTTAATTTTAACGATAAACAGATGATACAAAAAACCTGATCAATTGAATTTCCTGCCATGCTTGCTGCCAATTTTCCAGCAGAACGGAATAAAAATGTTGACAGTTAGGTAAAAATTACCGTGTAAAAGATCTCCTATTTATCCCATGTTGCCATAATGTCTACTTTTTCAATGTCCCATAACTGGTCGAGAAGGACGCACACAGGTACCGTATAATTAAAATACGGGCTCGGATCATTTAACGATCAAGATCAGGAGTGGCTTTGACCCTTTATACAGCTTAGTTTACAAAGTTATGTCCTGTCCTTTTTTTGTCAGGACATCGATGATCAAGTTTCATTTCATTCGTTCCGCTGTATGGAGACGTCGACGTCTAAAGAAATGTATTTTTATTTTATTTGAGTGATTTTCGTGGTTCTCGACTTAAGTTTAAAGCCCGCACAGGCTAATTGGCATTTAGTGAAAATTTGAAGCGATGGCGTATTTCTGATTTATAATGTAAACTTTGTAACGGTGCTATTGAAGATTTGCGCCATTTTTTGTTCTTGTGATAAACGCTTAATGCCATCCGTGCAGAATGTTTTAGAGAACTCGAGAATTTGTTAACAGTTAATGATGAGGAAGATGTATGGGGTACGTTTTGTATAAATAGCTCCTCTGTTTTAACCAAGTGTGTATTTTTCGTGCAGAAGGTGCTTATGACCATAGTATTGTTGCATGAGACCTGTTTGACCATATTTGAAGGAAATTTTTAACGCAAGCATGGGATTTTAGGCACGAGTTCCTCGAGAACCCGCCAGGGTAGACAGACATCCATTATTACCATCTTTATATGCATCGCTGAGCCGTCACCCAATGTTGTAGTTTATTGTCTATATACAGAAAATTGGTGCCCGCTATAAAGGGGTAGTTTTCAGGCAATTAATTATCATCATCATCATCATCATTATCATTCTACTATTGTTATCACATGGGATAAATAGTTTATACCATTGTTACAAGCATAGCAGCATACTATGTACAAACTACAAACTATTCATGTTTCCGCCCGGGATTTTTTTTCACTCTTTTCGTAATTGTGCGTAACTATTGCGAGTTATTTCGTAAAAAAAGGTATCCGCATGCAAAATGTTCAAGACAAAAATGTAGATGACATATGAAACATATGATATGACCGCTTTAAGAGAAAAGTGACAAATATATCAGATAGATGAATTTATGATAAAGATGTAATAAAGCGAGATGAACCAGTCTCTCAACCAGAGATGTCAATGCATGGTAGAATCGGACAATTCAGATAGAGATTTTTTTTCTGAATGGTCACCCATATCACTATAATGTGAGTAAGACTGCAACAACTTTGTGTCTTACCTATTCATATAGTCACGGCAAAATTCTAGATGGCTATGTCATTTTTAAAAGCATCGGGTGGCACTATGTGCATTTCGTTGGCCGAAAAATGGAGGTTTACCGTCCAGACAACGAGTGAACAAAATTTCAAATTTGGGTTAACGGCTAAAGAAATGTATGAAATTTAAGTGTATGCAAGAGCACTTAATTTCATTTTACAACTTAGACATGCAAAACTTCCTTTGTTTATTTTGTTTTTTTCTCCCCGACACCAACTACAAATTCCACCAAGGTAATATTTCGCTCATTCTGGACTGTACCGAATGACCATGTACCAAATGACTCTTTGGCCAAAGCCCGTGTTTCTCTTACACATTTTGACAGTCCTGAGAAACTTAAACAGTGCTATGATACTTTAACCCAAATAAATTCTTTGGGGCGATATTATATTGAAAATTGAACAAACAAGTACCAGGCTCTCTACCTATAGAATTGCGCAAGTGTGAAGGGCATTACCTGTGAACAATTAAGACACTTCTACAACAAAACTGATGCTTTTTCAATGCAAAAAAGTGTGAATATATAGATTTAATCTTTTGTAACACCTCATGCATGTTCAAACATCCATGCAAGTTGCGTCTAAGAACTTTAAAGGAAAAATGAAGTCGTAGTAGTCAATCACACATGAATATAACCATGAGTGTTCAGAAACGTGCTGAGTTAAAGATGGATTAAAGTAAGAATTTATCTGTGCATGCTCAAAATGGACAAAGGCCACAGTATAATCTCTACTTGCTCTAGAGAACATTTGTGACCAAAGAAATTGTCACACAGTGAGCATGGGAAGACTGATTTTTTGCACAATTTAAAATTAAATCTTATACTATTGCTGGGAAATGACACAAGTAGATGCCTCAAAGACCTATGGTGATGACATATTACATTAAAGTGTTGATTTGAAAGGATAAACGAGCCATTGCGAAGTCCATCAACAGTTACTTAGCATTCTGTTCTGCTGGCACTAGATCCCAGCCACTAGTGTGATACCCTAATGATGCAAGCGATGCGTGACAATATCTCTGTTACGTTCAAAGGCTTCACCTTTAATCAAAACATACAATGTAAGTTACGCCATCGCAGTTACTGTATCTACAACTCCTAAGACTCATTCTGCTTCTCAAAGAATACATCACTTTTAAAGACTAAAAGCAATGTTTAAGAATGATGCAAGCTGGGTCATTTCGCTACAATATAAAGGACTTCCGGTTTACATGCAAAAAGTGGCAAAAGGGAAGAACAAAACCCTGAGGAAAACGTGAAAGCACTACTTGGAAAATGTGTCTTACAAGTCCTAAACCGTCTAGCTGGAAAGGACAATAATTGAAAATGCACACCGGGTGAGCTTACGTACAACAATGATATAACCATATGACAAGAGAAAAAGGTTGATAGGCCAGTAGTGGGAACTACAAGGGTTTAGCAACTATAGGAAGTAGGGATAAGCGTTAGTACATCTCGTTCTATAGAACACGATTCACGGACAATATCTAAATCTCGCAGGGTTGCGTGCGGGACAAACAGGATGGCGAAAATACATGTTTGGGCAAACAGGTATTTTAATAAGAAGATTGTTCCCTATCCTTCAACAAATATTCTGCAAAGGGCCAAAAAGATTATATAAAGAAAGTTCGAGTTCACATCCAACTCCTATGTCATGATCTCATGAACAAACAAGACCCGCAAAATTACAACCAAAACCGTCTTGTTCGATTTGAAGAACAACTCCATCAGTATAAATATACAATTTCCCATATGTATTCCAAACAATATATACAGTCTTAAGACCATATGAATATAAATAATAAGGGTATAGACGCATACCCAAAAATCCCTGAATGTCCAAAATGTCGGCCACTATGCTGGTGTACGCTTAGGGATTATATGCGAGGACGGGGATTATATATATATATGCTATACAGGATCCTAATTTCTTATAAACTATATATATATATATATATATATATATATATATATATATATATATATATATATATATATATATATCCACATCCTAAAGGATTTACTAGTGGATCAATTCTAAACACATGGTATAATCTACTCTCATATTTTCATTTTGCCGATAACTAACACACTGAAGAAGTATTCCCTCTTATTATGGAATACTCGTCACTTTTTTCAGATTTTACCCTCTTTTCGTTTTCAAGATAATTTCAGCATGCTTTACCATTGTATAGGTCCTATACCAAGTACTTTACTACGTCAACTATGGTGGGTGTGGATAGCATCTTTGCTCTATTCCCTTGTGTTTATTTTATTTACTTGTTGTAATAACGAGAGTTGTTTTCCCATTTTGGGGCAACTGCATTGCTGGCACACATCTGATGCATAATTAAACCACACCGGTCCGTGAAATTATAGTCACTACTTACCGCTTTAATGTAACTGTTTTTCGGGAATATGGGGGTCGTATGGATATTCATAAATTATATAACACACAGTTATTGTCCAGGTTTGAAATGGATGTCACCAGCATCTTACTCTGTATTATCCATGAGACAAAAATGAACAATCAACACGGTTTCCTTTGAAACAATTATTTTGCTGATTCACGACTTCACAGGAAAAAGATGTTTTTGTCGTAGTGTGCAAGGACCAAATCGCTTGTGCCAATGATATGTAAGTATGCTACAAATAGTCAGGTATAATAGCTATATTTTGGATTTTTCGCAAAGGATTGTTTTCGTTCTTTCAATAGCTTATTTTCACCCAAATATAGCTTATTTGCATTTTTCTATGAGCTTCTCTTCTATTTTGTTAAATACTTTTGGTTCTAGCATGGCCAACTCATCTACATTTGTAAATGCATTTTCGTCTGCTAACAATAAACTACATTCTTTGTTTCGAATGTAAATCATCGTGGACTGTCGATAAAAATCGGAAGATATATTGATTGCTTCAGATCTTCTATGCCTGCGGGGCATATAAAATCCACTTATTCACTTATTTGTTGATTTTTTTTGTGCAAGGGGACGGTATTTCCCTCTGATCAAATGAGAATAACTTTTTCTGGGCAGGTGTGGCACGTGTCTCACAACACATTTTTACAACTTGGCACTTTCTCGTGGGTTTTTTTTTTTTTTTTGTTTTTTTTGGTTTTTTTTTTTTGTTTTTTTGTTTTTTTTTTTGTTTTGTTTTTTTTTTTGTTGTTGTTTTTTTGTTGTTGTTGTTTCGTTTTTGTTTTTGTTTTTGTTTATGTTTTTTTTTATTTTTCAATATACATATATAATATGGACAAGGTGGTGGCAAAAAGCTGGGAAAATAAATATACCATTTTATGCTGTGTCAGGATATGCATGCAACCTAACAGCGTGATTCAAATATGCAAATTAAGTCAGTATTAGTACTCAAGATCGGGGATATTGATATATGTATATATTGGTATAGTCCATACACAGTTACCTTTTGAGGCTTGATAAAGTAAGAAATAATTGTTAAGAGCTTTAACAATGAGTATATATAAGGTAGTAGTGTTCCAAAACCACTGTTGGGTTAAATTTATGTAATTAATTTGAATGATATATGTATGTCACAGCAGGCCCAAAATGTTGCAAATTTGACAAATGTAAGGTAGTATATGGCCACAAAAGCTGGAACAAAAGCAACATTCAAATGTCTTTCCTGAGTTTTTGCGATGATGTAGGCCTATATAACATTATTTCAAATTCGACGCTTACGGAATAAATAACATTTCGAATTTGAAACAATTGTGCACCAGCTCAAAAGTAAATTTAGCTTTCATTAAAATGATTTTACAACCTCTACTATATTGTGCAACCCGGCTTTGTACCGACACGGTTTGCTGTGACCAATGATGTTTCGGTTGGTTGCATGCTGGGACCTCAATTGCCTTTAAAATACTAGAGCCCTCTTTTGTATAGATTGTTTGTGTACACTCAAATACAATGTGTCACAATTCGTGTTAACGACTCAGAGAATAGATCTTTAAAATGTTATCATACTTTAGTCATAAAAGGTACGATAACTCTAATTACCGGACCCAATTGAGTTAGATTCAGGTAAACGTGATTCCCGATCGATACATTTGAGTCTTTCTATGTGTGTCTGCACGTAATGAGATTTTAAACTGTATAGCCTGAATCACGACATCTGCCGTCACTGCAGGAAACAAACTTATAAACGATTGCGCTGAGCATGCGCAGCAGATACTGTCTGCTGACATCATGTCACTTCCGTGTTATCATCCATATTCGAAAGCATAGTTAAAAACATCACGTTGAATTTAACAGACTATGAAGCTATAGAGGCTGTTTTCTTTTATTTAATCCTACTGAAGCAACTTTTTCATTTAAATTCTTTCATGCGAATAATACCGTGAAAATGTGCGATTATTACGTAACTATTCAGTGAAATCTAATTAAGTCCAATCCATGCATGTAAATTTCTCTTCAGTGTCAACAGCTGACTTTCTGCTCTGTGCCTGGAAGCGTTGTAAGTGCTACAAGAACTGCTCTAGTCTACCTGAATTGCGAATACCATACGACAAAAGTTCTGCAGAATATCTGATGCAACCATGTCTCAATTTGTTTATATTGCATTGACAGACAAAGCAGGAACCCCAACACTTTTATATTTGTACCTTGATGACAGGATGCAACCTGAACACGGTTTTGGGATCCCTACAGTCCGGAGTTAAAGTCACACGCCTGTCGGAAGTAATATAGAGATACTGGCGAGTGGTCATGTGACGAAACCGTATCTGCTGCTCCCATCGGAGGACATCACCTGGCAATGAATTGCAAAATCGATATACAGGTTCCAGAGGGCAATATTATCATTTTCACTTCATCAATAGTATACACTTGGATGGAAAATGACTGCTAGATATTGCTTGCATTTAGTTTTCACTAGCTTTTTAGCTGTTTGGGAGATTCAAGAGGGCTTTTTTGTATTTGAAAACCATTAAACTATAATATGATACAAGCTATACGATTGCGCAAACAACAATTCTATTTAATACAATGGTCAAACTCAATATGAAATATTCATGAATAAGATCGATGAAAAATTCAAGACGCCTCCTTTGTCGCTGAAAAAAATATCAGAATGATAATATGCGTGTCCATACAGAAGTGCCATTTACCGTTCCATCTGCCAGTTGGAACACCTGTCATCAGACACCAGCATATATGGTTAACTTCTTTTGACTTGTTGTGATAAATGCCACCCGTTTTATAATAATAATATAATTTATATTTTTCAGAGGATGGAGAAAATAGCCAATGGCAAATACGAATCTCTCCATCAGGGTAAATACAGACTATATCGAGATGAGTATATGTTACATAATACAATTGGAAAAAAATATGTACATAATAAAATTCAAATAAGAATAACATGTCACAAAGCAGCGATACCAGAGGCTACAGTTACAAATAAAGCAAGTACCACGTTTAATAATTCATATATATTTACATCTCGTACTTATTGCGAATCTGTATGAGTTTCTCAGGAACTGCATAGTAGCATCAAACAGTTACATCTGTATGGTGCTCTTTGAGTGCAATATAACAATATTTGGACTTTTTTCACAATTTGGTGATCGGTTAAAGTTTAAATCTAACTTTTCGTTTGTGACCCTTTTACAAGCTGTGTTCCTAGTGAAGAAAAAATGTAATGCTTGTCTTCCGTGAATATTTGTTTTCTAGAAAGAATATTTGGATATAATGATATGATACTTTTAACCCTGCCACTTATGAATATATGTTATACTTGAATGATAATGCTTGTTATCTGTGAGTATTTGTGGCGTTTGAAACACAAATTGTACTTAATAATATCATACTTATTAACCCTCTCACATACACTACTTAAGGAACCTTTCGGTCAGCAGAGTCCATGTTCCAGCCACTTTTTCTCAACGCGTTTATTTTTTTAATTGTTATTATTCCAAATTGAGTTACAGCATATATTACGGACACCTTTCAAAATATAACGACCCTCTGCACGTCACGCAATTTTCCCAATGAATGTCTTCATTGTTTAGCTCAAAATCATACTGAGAATCATGATGATTTAGTCCTTTCAAGGAACCACATTGAAACAAATTATAATAATGACAAAATCGACAAAACTGCGATGGCTTTTGAGAAAGAGGTGCGCGTGGTTCTTATTATTGCTCAGCTTTATTTGAAATGTAAATAAATCAAGCAGCTTACCATTAAGAATGCTGGATTCGGCTTCGATTTGCCAATACGTATTCCCTGAGGTGGATGGATAGAGAGATTTGGGCACAAGTTGATCCACTTCTCGTATCCTGAGATGAACTGAAAGACATAAATTATCTTCAGTTATCGCAACACATATAAATCGATAATTTTAAGGATGTGTCATTGGTATAATCCCTGTACGCAGCGATTGCCCAACGCAGACCGCGGATTCTGTCATAGCGCTATAGTTACAAACTCTTCTCTGTTTATGATGCATTTTGTAAATACAAATGTGTTGCCTGACGATCTCATTCTTGAGTGACAGCAGCGTTTGCTTCAAACTAGCATATAAAAATGTGCATTGTCATTCAAGTATGTGTCGTTGTTTAGGCTAAATTGATATGGTGCAATACAGTAAAAAGGTCAAGCGTAGTCTTTCTTACCATCTTCTGTGACTTCATCGTCGAACAGACCCTCTGCCACAAGATAGGCCTCGAGTTCTTTATGGAACAGCCGCACAACACTACTTCCCTACAATGCAATGAAAACTAGTGATTCTGTGCATATGAAACATGGTACACGCAGAGGTAGATTGAAACTATGGTCGTAATTGCGTTTTTTAACAAATTGCGAATTCCCTGCAAGCTTACTGCTGGTACTTGCATAACTGTGAATACACCTGCAAATTGTTTTATAAACTTACATTGGTTATGGAAGCAAATATATCACAATAAACAGTCTCCTGAACCCTAAACCCATAAAGATTGGTTCAAGAAATCTACGCTTGTCGCCGAATTTAATTGGCACATTAATAGGGTCCAACATACCGAAAGTAGATGTTACTCTGAAGTTATTCTCCTTTCTAAAATGTCGCTTTAATCGGAATCAGTCAAATATGCAAGATAAACATGGTAAACAATAAATTCAGATTAAAAGGCACAAACATATTGTATGTAAATTCTTGTATCGAGCTATTTTGCAGAATAATAACAGTAATACAGTAACTACTACTAAAAGCCCTCCTCCTCCTACTGCTACTACTACTACTACTACTACTACTACTACTACTGCTACTACTACTACTACTACTACCACTACTACACCTACTACTTCTAAATCGCAATAATAACAACAATAATCATGATTAGGTCCAGCTTCATTAGCGATGGCACACGTATATGTTAATACATTTTACCAGTCATGCGTTTGACATAGATGCATTCCTTTCCAGCAATTTAATTAAGATGAAGTGTAATTAAGGATTGCCAAATCCATCTAAGGAAGGACATTGAAATCGCTTGACGAACATACATGACAACCAAGGATGACTTTAGAGGAAGTAGTAAGTGATCATGTACGTGCTGTGTAATTGTAAAAGGTATCCATCATTATTTCATTTGTCCCCGGTTAGATTGAGTTATATTAGGCTTTAATCAAAAGGTAATGTTCTTCTCTTGTCACGGTGTTCACTCACCCTAATAAAGCACCGTTGCTCGTCAGAGGGTCGGAAGTTTCTGACCACTGTAAACCCTGCCGGCTGTATACCCAGATTTAATTCCGATCTGTCAAAAGCAGAGTAAGGGCTCTACAAATATTACCATTGTCATTGAATAGCCAGTCAGGTCTTTGATTCACTCTACGTGAGATCACCTACATCAAATTCCCTGGGTTTGCCAAGTAATAAATTCAAGAAGCGGCGACCGGTCTGATTGTTTCGTCAAATCTTGGACCTGGATTGACCCAGCATTTGGAAAAAAGACAAAAATGGAAAAGCATCCACCAAAACGGGGGTTTTTTTAAGAGGGCTAAGCATTGATAACGTTTTCTTAATGAGGAAGTGTAAATATTTACGGCTGCAAATGGCACATTGTACTAAGGCCAACCCGGTTCTGTCAATTCAGCTTCAAGCCTTTCAAGCTTGCGAACAACCATTGACAGTGTTGTGCCAGACTTTGACTGTGCCGCCATCTGTTGGCTGTGTCTTGCAAATCTTGCATGTTTTGTGACACCCTTCACTTCAACACTTGTCAGCAATACCAGCGGTCTGTGTGCGTTTCGTTAATTTTACAGTTGCATGATTTTTTCATGGTTTTTTTTTTTACAAAAAACGGGTCATTTATTGCCTGTAGTTGGAAAACAATATCTTAATTAAAATATACAGTCTGCCTGTAATAAAAAAACCCATTCATATGAAAACACATATGCAAGAATCTGTCTTACCTATGTAACTTATTTTTAATAAGTTTATTGATTTATCAGGTTAGAGTCCTAAACATCACAATAGAATTTTTCTTCATATTTATGGATAGATAAAGACATCCCAAATTGCGTGATGAACCGTTAAGTGGCTAGAAGGCACTGGCAATCACCTATCATAAGGGAGTAGACACAATCCATTTGCTGGAATGGCCCAGAGCGCCACACACATGATATAACCAAAATAGTGATCATGGCTTGAATTAGATCTAATGAATCAGAAGGTGAATGGAAATAGGACCATTTTGCTGAGAGTCCTTCTCCTCGAACATAATATACCTTTATGCATTATATTATAGATCCAATTTCCAATCGACTATATATCCATGGGTCTTATGGAATGAAGGGATTTAGTGGAGAGGCCATGTAATTGGTCAGACTCGTCTTTGTGGGAATATTGAATACAGGGAAATAAACCAGGTCGCTCTTCTCAACAATGCGAAAAATAGCTTGCAGTAAATGCATATGCGGTACTATCAGGTTCGTTGACTAAGGACACTCTTCGGCAATTGTACGCCTACTAGTTTTCTTAATTTTTGTTGAAATAAATTGAATACAATTATTTGATCTACCATGTAACTGCTGTTACATTTGCAACTGAAAATTGTAGCGATCAGGGGAAAGAAGCAGCCTCCTCTAAAATGTTCCCGGGTTACTTGAGCAGTATCACCAACCATCAACATTTTCGCATCATCTTGATAGCTGATTTGTAATTCAAAGTGTAAAAGCCCGCGAATAAAGATCGATGAAAATCCAGCATTCGGGTTCGAGGTTAAATTATTTATTTGCATTCAAAGTAAGCAGTGGAGTTATTTATTGAACTTCACAGATTACCATACGCTATCTATTCCTAGGGGTACCGCTATACAGGTCTGACTGACTGATATGCGTGTGCGATGACATTTTTATTTTCGAATATGATGATAACAGACTAGGGCAATGGATGTCAACTGTATTGACAGTATATTCAGGAGGGGGAGAAAACCAGTTAGTTACCCAATGTTGAAGTGGTCAATTTTCCAAGCAGCACTGGCATGGAAGTACTGCCCCGGTGACTTGACACTCTCTAACACGATCTGGTCAAATATTTGTACCTAAAGATAAAACAATTCAATTGCAGTATAACATACTTTCGCAACAATAAATTGACACAATATACCAGTAAATGGAAGGTTCTTTTTAGTCATTAACAATAAAAGTTCAAACGTTATAATGGTAAAGATAGCACTTACAGCCAGTAGAATAATAATATCAACAAAGACATGCATGCCACTAATCAGTTGGCAGATTCCATGACACAAATAATATTGTAAAAAGATTTTTTTAAAATACAAAAAGCTGACCAGGAATGGAGGAAAAAGAGACAAATGACCATGATATCGCTGATATACATATTTTTTTTCAAAACAAATAAGAAAACCTTTATAACTCTGTGTCTTATCATACTGAGGAGATGTAGAAAATTTATGACGAAATTAATAGTCGTATAGAATATATGGATAACAATTTTGTTCCCCATTTCATTATTTGCATCAATAGAAAATGTCCAATTTTCAATTAACCATCTCAAGGATGGGAAAAATGATGGGGAACTGGGACACTATTCAGATCATATGTCCTATGGAACACTTGCGGATACAACTATCGTTTTCATTTAGTACCATGTTCAGACATAGTCATGCCCCTGAGAGTTTTTGTTTTTTGCGGGTATATTATTCCCAAAAACAAATGTAAATCCTTGAATGACTCAAACAATTACAAGGCATAGCCTAAGTAGAATACTAGGTAAGTTGCTAGATTGATAAACTTAAAGGTAAAAACGAATTTCTTAATTATTAAACATGCAATTTGGTTTCAAACCTGACAGCTCAACAATTCAGTGTACTTTCGTTCTTTCTGATCATGTGAAGTACTATATGTCAGCAAAGATTGATGCATAACTCGTTTTTTGTTCACGCCATTAAAGCATTTGACTGGGTGGAGTATAGGAGAATCATTTAAATTGTTACTGAAAAGAAGTTTTTCTCCAGTCACAGCAAGAGTATCATTAAACATGTATACAATCTGGTTGTAAGTGACCTTTTAGGGATAGTACTACGTCCATACCATTCACTTATTCTACTAATGTCAAAAATAGGGAGTTATGTCTCCATCTGTCTATCTGCATTGATGAGTTGTTGATGCTCCTGTAAAAATCTGGGTTTGGATGTTCTGTTGGTAATCTTTTCACGGGCGCATTCGCACATGCTGATGACGTAGTTCTTGCTACCATTCCAGGCTTAATGTCGAAATTGCTTATCATTTGCATTAAGTTTTCGGAGTATAAAACACAATTTCATCCCCAACAGTCAAAACACATGACTTGTGGTAGCAATGATTACTCTGATTTGTTCTTTAATGACTCACCAATTCCCAAATTTATATATTTGAACATCTCGGCCATGTGGTTGGGTTATATGTTTTTAATGGAAGAATATCACTGTGTACAAGGCAATTTTCAGACTGAAGTTAACATTGATGACACAATTTGGCAATGCTTTTTCCGATACTAAGTGCAAGCTTTGTAAAGTATGTTGCTTGCTTCTTTACCCACGATTGTGCACGCATATGGCCTTTGGGCTCTTAATAGTAACTGTTTTGCTACTGGTAATTTACTTACTTTCATTGCGTTAAATATATATAAGTAAACAGTGAGATCCTCAAATCTACATCATAATTTGCTTATGATGTCAAAACACGGCAAATGTATCCTTCGAAGATAACCATGTTCAGTCAAGCACCTTCATTAGAGAACGGTATTCACGAGCACATAAAAACCATACGATACCCTCCAGACAGCAATTCTGTGACATCATATCCTATCTTGGGGTGTCATAGTATGGATATATTTTTATACTTGTAATGTAAAACTATGACCAATATGCCAGTAATTATGGCAATACTGTACATACGATTCAGTAAGTATTCTCCTTGAGCTGTGTGTGTTCTTCTTTACTCATTTGTATACATGATACTTCATGTTTACAAAATTAAGAAATAATGATATACATCCAAAATTTTCAGGATGCCTTCTTATCTTTTGTTATAATATGGATTACTAAAACAATTGTGAATAACAATCCATACAATAAAAATATATTATTATAAATTGTGACAGTTCCACCATTAGTGGTAGTATGATTTATTCATTAATTGTATGTGTATTACAGAAAGTGACAGAAGTAAAAAAAAAAATACTACGGGAGAAAATGTTCCCTATCATCTGGTAGAAAGTGGCGTATATATTCCTATGCGAAGTTTCTATATTTGGAAAATAGATCCTGGTCGGTAGTTTGTGTCATAAATAAAGTTTCTACTCTTTCTTTTATTTCAAACTTGTTGCTACCATTACCTCCGGCTAAAAATAAAACTGGCCAAATTGAAAATACCATTCCCCTCACTGGACTCATTCGTGTGGTGGGTGACTCCTTGTGATCCGCACACAGAAATATCAGTCACACAACTCGGTCAGTCAGTGTTCAGCTTTCCCGGCTTGGTCAGTATTATCAGTTTAAACTTAACAACAAAATGTATCTGAATCCTCGCAGCGCTACATTGCAGACCAATTCAACAGCTTTCCTCAATGCACTGTTGCTTCAAACCAAGGAAAACTGCAAGCCTGTACCAACTATGAGAGATGGTTAGGTCAACACATCTGCAAGGAGCAGCCTTTGCTTGTGTTTTGATATATGATGAAGAAGTGAAAAGGTGCGTTAAATACACGAGGTACAACACTCAATGACCAGCATTAAAACACTCACAAATTCTCCTTCTGACTTGACTTTGTATCTCGGAAGTATCTTGAATTGCGCGTGTTTCGCATTGTATTCCTGGAGAAAAACCTACAACAGAAGAGAAGCACGATGAATGAATGAATGAATGAATGAATGAATGAATGAATGAATGAATGAATGAATGAATGAATAAATGTGATGGTCAGGCAGGAAAATATTTGACCTCATTTGCCTTATTCTCGAGGGCAAAAGAAAAAAAAAAGATTCGCATCCAATGGAGTGATATGCATGAAAATTGCATATGACTATCCACATTAAATTCAGTTAAACTCTACATAATATTTATATTAGCGAAACTAAATGTTGCAAACACAAGTATGCGTTTATTCCCATAGCTTTGCTACAGTGTAAGATAAATTAAGGGCAAAGATAGGACGTGGCCTGTGACCACATGCAAGGTCAGGTTGTGCTGTGAGGTTAAGCCCCAACGCGGCCCATTTACGATTAGCAAGTCACGAACGTGCTAATCCAGGTAATTTCATATCAAGGAACCACAAAAATTAGTCGCAATGTGGTCTTAATCCCATACAACAACCTACCTCCCATACAACTCTATATAGTCATTACTTTACATGGCGCCCTGTTGACTCACATTGTGAGATTAAGAGTAGACATCAGGTATCTAAGATAACATCACCAGAATGAATATATCGCCATTTGTACCCATCCTTTCCCAAATTGCTATATTCTAAGCTTATAGGCTGATTAAATTTGACATTTATTACATAAACCGGGTCGCCGGTTGGTATGAGAGCTCATAGCTGGGCTGTTGGAACAATAGGATTTGACAAAGACAGATTGTCTCATTAATTTTAATCGTGGTTGGTGGAGGTGTCATTGAGTCTTCTGCTGACATAATTGGCAAATATGTTGGGATTACATAAAAATGGGCTTGTGCGTATCTGTACGTGATAAATATGTATAGTTATGGGCCGATAATTAGAAAACATATGTATCTAGATGATGTAATTATGCCGAATAATTGAGTACATATTTTGTTCGTTTTCCAAAGTTCATCATTCATAATAACTATCCCTTGGAGCCATGGCTTTACGACCGCACCTGTCGGATACACAACCAACAGGGCAGGACACCTACGTCTTTCTCTCTGGGTCAAAAAGGGGCCGCAGGATACCCGCTGTGCGGTTCTTGCATGCACTGATAAAGGCCCGGCATACAAATTCGTACTTCGTACGAGGAGATTGGGATGAATAGCACATCCATATTCTAGTTTAATTCGTTCTTGTACTAGCCCCATAAGATACAATTTGCCTGTTCCCCGAATTTAGTTCTTGAACCGACTCGGGGAAGATTTAATAGGAACAAAAACGTGCCACGCACTTCTTCCTGAGTTACTATTTATTTTCCCTTTCTCCCTGAAACTGGCCCTTGGCCAAATATAACGTCTGCTTCAATGTTTTGAACTAATTTCAACTTAGGTACAAAATAATATGAATGAAAGCTGTACATGAGACTCTCCAACACGATATGCCTACGGTCAACAGTTTTACTTGGCATATGGTGGGCGCTCAGCTCCCCACCCACGTCACGGATAAGTATTGACTCAGCCTTGATACAAGTGGGGGAAACGGATGTCAAGTATCTCAGCATCACTGTCATATTGGACACAGCCTCTGGAGCATGCCAAATCAATTTTCATAAACCAAGTATCAAACAAGAAAGTTCTGTACGCATTTGAAATATTTTGACGAATACAAGGAATACAACGACTTCTTTGGTCGTAAAATGGTTTAACAATAATCATGCCAAATTTCTGGTCCACAATCGGTTGTAATTTATTTGGAAACAAATGTTGTACATCCCAGGCAATATAAATCTGCCCATATGTATGTCTATATTACTCAACCTATAAAACATAATTTTGAGCTCTTTGTTTAAAGGAAATAATGCTTGATTATAGTATTCTGGCTGAATTTTAGCTATACAGATGTGTACAAATAAGGTGAAATTTAATAAAAGTTGACCCTTAAAGATCAGATCGGAACGAAGGGGGTTGGTGCTATCTTACTTCACACTTTAACAGACTACGTTCCCACTCAAGGGAATCATTAGAAAAAAACAGGGCGATATTTCAATATCATATTGGCCTGTTTCATTAAAAAATGTTGCTCGGTGTTCTGTCCCGTTGAGAATGTTTACACGCAGTGGTTTTAGCCACGGGAAATGATATGCACGTATCTGACGGCAAAAGCCAGCTGAGCCAGACCGTGTTGGTTTTGTAAAGAAGCGCAGTGCAAAGACTGAAAGGGGTACCTAATTGGTTTATGTAGGGAAGACCGCAGTTTTCTATTACCACACATGTCAAGCAAAAGTCCGACTTATTCAAATAAACATCGTTTTCATATCAGCCCCCATAGCACAGAATTACAACATTATTCAGAATAACAGCCTTGGAATGTTCATCTTCTGCGACATTTGTGAACCAGAATCCGATCTATTGGCACCATTCAAGGCAGGTTGTGGACTCGTGCAATTTAAACGCAGCATTTTTTTGCCATTTCATATGCACATCAGTAGAGATGTTTTGTGCTACATTTAAAACCAAAAGAGAAAAAAATTAAATAAAACAAACAAAAAAAAACCCCAAAAAACAAAAAAAACCCAAAATTTTAGTTATAAAAAATCAAAAAAAATAATAATAAAAAAAATTCACGCAGAGGCTATATATCTCAACTACCAACCCAAATAATGACAATACAGAATCTGTTCTACGTCCTTTTCGTTTCTTAAGCCAGGAAGCAAATCTTCTTGCTCGGCTCAGCTTAATGTTTTCTTTACAAACTGGCAGATACGTTTTTCATAGACAAAAGATTAACCGCACCATGTCTTTACTACCTTGTACATGTGGCTGTACTATATGCAACCAGGAAGTTAGCCTGATGATACCAAAACATGTTTCTGGGAGGTACTGATGAATTTGGTAGTTGCATGTATTACGCCCAGGGGCGGGTGCACGCAGTGCAGTGTCATCTCTTCCAACGGGGGCTGTTTCATTCGATCAACACCGCCAGATTTGCCATCATCTCTTAGTTTCATACATGCACCATAATAAAACACCGAGTGACAGGCAAACAGCAGAAAGCCTGAAGTATGATGGATCAGAGCTGACATCGTTATTTGACCACGAAAGGTCCAGCAATGACCTTGTCTGGCCTACAGACCAGCACCTAAGAGCCACATCCTTTGGAACTGAAACTCACAAGTACCGATATACTTCGAGTTTGCTGGTTCCAGGCAAAATGTGGTAGGTCTTTCAAGTGGAGGACTAAAATAAAACCAAGTAAAATACAAGAACAGCCGTCATTTAGCGCGTATATTTCCTGGAACTCTTAGTCTAATGTGCCACCATGAACCTATTGGCAATTCCAGGATCTTAGGTTGCGAGTCCTCTCAATTAATGCTTATATTTTGGAACTACCGTTCCCATTCACCAAACTAGCGCACCTGACGCTGTCTGGGAGTCACGTGCTTGGCTTATAAAGATCAAAATTATTGCCAGATTAATAACACGAAATTTTCTTTTCCCTATTGACTTTTTCCAATAGCCTTGTGCGCCACTCTGGTTGCACTCTGGAACGCAGGTGTTGTTTGGACATAACAAATTATTGGTTCCTATTCCATGCATTCCGTCACGGTTTTGTAGAATATGAAAGTGAACTCTAATTATTAAAAAGCACAGGTAACATGCTTGTAATATAAAAATGAGGTTCTCCCTGATTCTGATTGCTAAATACAAGACAAAACCCAAACGTTTTATTGCCTCTCAGTCAAGGGGATTGCAAAGTCTGTTCCTGGAAAATGAGCATCTTTTAGGCAAGATTGATTAAAATATCACGGAATACAAAGGCAATGGCAGATTGCTAATCAAGCTGTCAAAACTCATTTTTCTTCTCAAGCAGTCATTTTGGCAAAAACAAGAAAAAGGAACAAACAGATGCCGTCACACAACATTTATAGTACGTGGTAAAACTCGTTACAATATGGGTATATCATCACATGACAGCATTAGGTATACAGGAATAATACAAGTTCGATACAACTCGTTAAACCATGGGTATATCATCATATGACAGCATTGATTGTACGGCAATAATACCACCACCTCAACAGAAGCTGCGATGTGATGGTATACCATGGGTATACGATCAGATCGTATTAATTATATGGGATTGATACAACCTCTTCGATATGACTTTTTGACAAAGGTGATCTAGTCGGGTCGGCTTTCGAAATTATCATCTTCTAAGATAGAACTGCATCAATAAGGTTCCGCGAAGACTGTTAAACAATGGAAGGATTGCTCACCAAGTCGCCTGGTTGACTTATTACCTTGAAAATTGAAACGAGTCCACAAGCTACAACAGAGAAGTGACAGGTCACCATCCCATTTATTTATCACCCACTTGGATCGAGTGAATAACGTGGGAGGAGAATTGTTAACGGTCTGGTTTTGTTCCGTTTTTTCCCCTTCATCAGTTCGCCTTACAACTCATCACTTCTAAATATAGAACTAACAAACCAATCTCTGACGGAATGTTGTAGCTACCATCGTGTTAATAGATAGTGTCTTGCAATAGAACGGAGTCAAATGACATCTAAGGGAAATGAATTAAAAAGGATTAAAAATCAGGTGGCCTCCTTAACTTATCAACACTCACCACAGAACTGAGTCAACAAGCTCCAATGAAAATTGTCGATCAAAACCGCGTTGTTAAAGCCTCACCTTTCAATGCGATGATGTTTAAGACCTTCATCAGTGTTGCTAACATGAACATATCCCCTTACCGAATTTCCAAATTTTGATAATTTGCTCAAAATAACAAAATGACAGCACCACCATACAGTGAAAAAATGCTGAAAGTCAAGTCCACTGACATTTCCAACAAGTCTGAAGAGGATCCGATTTACGCTTTGGAAGAAAGGTGAAAACACGCAAACACTATTCAGAGAGTGAAAAATAATCGTAGCACCAACTGTTGAGCAATTATAGTCTAGACATCCCAATGAGTTTTCTTATGCAATTCCAAAGCAACTGACTTGGTGATTTTTAAGATGTTAAGAATTTGCCAAAAAATGAATAATGAAATTCCTGATAGATCAATTGACCAATTTTGGTAAAGACTGAAGATCCACCCAAGATACATCACCGCCGCGTTCAAAGTGAATCTGGCTCAGGTTTTGGGAGAAAATGTCAAAAATGTTAATTTCTACTGCAATCCCCATTGATGCTCATTGTAATCAATGAGGGAATGAAGGCATCAACAAACAAGTATCCAAATTGAAAAATTCATTAAAAATCAAAGATGCGAAATATCGTCATTGAGTGAACATTTTAGTTTGACCCTTCCTCAAGTTACATTTACACGACGTTACAGAAGCTAAGTGACACTTTTGGAGAAGAAGTCAAAATATACCCTTACCACACAACAATAAGTTTAAGAATAGAAAAGAATTGCAGCACCACCTGGTAGACAAATTAAGCTCTACGACTCGATCGCAAGCCACACCCTATGGGTTTTCTTTTAAATTTATAGGACTGGTGACCTCAGAAAAATACGTCAAGGTCATTATTATTACATAGCATTAGACATGATCTACATATCCTGTAAATTTGGCATCTCTAGTTTAAATATTTTTCAACATATGGAATTTTACATTTTTCAACAGTTTAAATTCATAATTTCCGTCAAAGTGCAGGTGGCACCACTAGTATAATATGCAACCAACATTTTGATATCCTCCATAATCAGATAAAATTTCATGAAGATCCATAAAAAATTAAGGACCCTGGCTGATTACAAGACTATCACATTTTGATCCTTACATTAGATTATTATTTAGATAGCACCACCAACAATGAGGTCGACGTATATTTTGATACACTTTATAAGTCCTAAAAGTTATATGGGCCTAACTCAAAAAGTGTGGTGTGCAGTGCATTGCAAGATTTTCATGTAAACCCTATGTCCGTAATAAAAGTTGATCGACCCTAGTTGAAAGATTTTATTGAGAAAGTGGCCGTCGTGTGCCGTTATTTTGCAATAAAGTAAACTCAAACACAGCATTTTATTCCAGCTTGCCTGGATGGGTAACTTGGGCAAACAGCAAAGCTGCATAGCCACGGTCGTTCAGTGAAACAGCATAGCCCTGGTTGTTCAATGATCACTATCATAATATTTCGCTAGGTTCCAGGTGTCCGATCTCCCAGTTAGCAGGGCAAACGGTCGTTAAAGTACTTTTAAAACATGACTTATTATCTTAACTTTAATTTACTTGCTTGGTTATGTCTGAAACAGTTATCGTCATTAGTTGCAAATCCAAATGCGACACGATACATTGAGCCGGCCAATCATGCACTTTTTGGTGAATACAATGAATTGAATATAGCGCAATTCGTTGCGGGAGAGTCCCACAAAAATATATTTGATTTAGATATCACAGTGAATCCAGCTAGAGCATACATATTATATTATTATTGATGCTCTTAAATATTTGGAAATTTATATTTTTGGTTTCATAATTTATAAGCCCCGCTCCCCCCCCCCCCCCCGAAGCCAAGATCATTCCAATACTATACTCATTTACAAACCATTGGGTGCAGAATCCACAATTTTTAAAATGGCAGTCAAGTCCGTGGGTTAATCCCGGCTGGATATTTCAAATGTGTATGATTAGTGTTCATGAAAGATTAATTTGTCGAATGAGTATAATGTAAAATAAATAATGGGACTTTTTCAGTGTGAGGATTACCTAAAAATATATAAATAACTATGCCTTGAAATTACTAGTTGTTGGCGGCAGTGGGCTCCAGAATATGGATATTTGATCAGACTCTGAAGTCGCCCCCCCCCCCCCAAGCTATGAATTAAGTTGCAGCACGGGGCACAGGAGCCAATACATCCCACTGAGTCAAAGTTGGAGCTTGGTGGAGAAGGTTGCCCCGATAGTGAATACAGGTCCGAGAGTACTGGTGGGCTTTTATATAATTGGTAATAAGCCCTGAAAGTTATATCGGGCTATCTTAAAAACTGTAGACTGTATCACGCTCGCAAGTAAGTAGTAGTGAGAGCATTACATGTCAATATCATGTTCGAAAATCAGACCAAGTCTGAAACCGTCCAAATCTTGACACGTCCATCAACAAGAACATCACCAGGCACAACAGCAAGACTTGAACAGCCATCAAATTAATACATTATTCATAGAACATCTAAAGAGGATCAGTTGTCATATTGACAACGTTGAAATAATGACTGTCATGAAAAGTAAAAGTGGACAACGCTTTTCAACAATGTCAGAGAAGATGCACCAAAAGTCCGAGTAAACAAGAACTATCCATGATCAAAAACCTTCAGTCACGAAACAAGCCATTTCAAAATCCAGTTAAAGGTAGACTTATCAACAGCTTTATGATGTTTAAATTACATACCATTCAACGAATACGAAATGCCGTATGAAGGAAAACATCTCTCTCCTCACCAAGAAAAGTTAGTGGTAGTTTAAATCAATTTGTTCCTAGCAACTCTGAACTTTAAGAAATATCTTGCCTGATACAAGCATTGTATAAAATGTTGGTTAGAGTTGTTTACATATTATTCCGTCATAAAAATAAAATCTCAAATCCAATGGATATCTATTTGATCTTAATTTTCATTTCTACCCAGAAACTTTAGAAACGATCGTTTTGATGTCATTTTCGAACGCCATTGTTTTTGAAAGTAAGTTCCAGTAAATCACAGAAGTCAAAATCAGTGAATAATCTAGCAAAGGCAAATAACCTTGACGCATAGACACCATAAGCTGGCCCCAGAGGAATATTACTATTCATATTCGGGTAATTCACTATCTAAAATCCAAATCATTTTTCCATCCAAAATTTTTTTTTTTAGGATTAAAACTTCAATTCACTATAATCGTTATACATCATCATGTCTTAAATGAACATTTTAGTTTTTCATTTTCTGTAGTTTCTTTTAATTCCAAATTATCAGGGTATATTTGTGAAATGTAATCTCGAAATTATTATATTATACTATTATTGATGCATAATAGGTCATCAATATATCTAAATGTAAACTTGGAACATTTGTCATAAATGTTCTATCTTTTGACAGCTTAACAAGAACCTTATGCTCGTAGTAAAATAAATATAAATTGGCCAAAGGAGGTGCACAAATGGTAGTCATCAGAATACCAATTGTCTGTCTAAAGATAGAACCTACAAAATTGACAAAAACGTTATCAATGAAATTGTTCTACATCTCCACAAACTGATCATATTCAAAAGCAGAATGGCCATCCTTCCCCAAAATATGCACGTTAATAAGATATGATCATTCTTTGAGAGTTACTTTTCTCACAGGTTTATATACTAGGTTATTGATCCATTCTTTCAAATCAGAATGAAGAATGGTTGAATAAAAATCTACGGACGGACAAATATGAGTGGTCGCAGGCGCTTTATAAGCTTTATAAGATATATGATTCTTTGAAAGTTACTTTTCTCATATGAGGGTCTTCATACATTCTTTCAAATCAGAAGGAGGAACAGTTGTATAAAAGTCTTCGGAAGGATGGCCGAGGGCACAGCCGGACAGACTTAAGTGATTACATAAGCACTGCAACCTAGGGTCATCAGAGCTAAAAACCACTGGAGTGTGACCATTTGAGCACATTTGGTACAGACCCATTTAACGTACCTCCCCATCATGTTTGAAGTGAATTTGATTGACGGTTTTCAAGAAGTCAAAAATGTGTATTTCCATTGCAGTAGAAATGCATGCATTAACTGACAGGTACCTTAATTAGAACAAATTCATTAAAATGTATCGATCTAGCGTATACCCACCTGGTGTACAGTGTTGTTTTACCCTCCGACAAGCTACATTTCCACCAACTTTAAGAACACTCTGAGTGATGTTATTTGGAGAAGTCAAAAATAGCAAGAACTCACAAAAAATACCCCCTCCCCCCCCAAGAAAAAACAGAAATAAAGGAAAATAGAAAACTTACAGAGCCATTTAAATACTAATTAAGTTCTGGGGATCCCCCCCCCCCCATGTTCCAATACAATTTCGAAGCAATTGGCTTGGCGGTTTCATAAAAGAATTTGTAAAGTTTATGCCCAAAAAAAATAGATTCATAAAAAAATCCAAAAATCACTAGAGTGACCATTGAACGAAAAATGGTAGGGACCCACCCAAAGTACACTCCCGCCGCCACCCCACCCCCACCCCTACCCCCACCCCGGCGTAGTTTGAAGTGAATGTAGAAAGGTCAGTTGGAGAAGAAGTCAAAAATGTGAATTGTGGACGAACGGACAACTGACTCTCCTATAAGCCCAGCTAAATAATACATCAGCTGAGGAAAAAACCACGGCTTCGTTAATTCACCACCTGCCCAGAAAAAAAAAGAGTGGACAACAGCCGAAGAAGTCTTTTATAACAACGTAGACGTTACCAGTTCGCCTTTTTGGCAAAAAAAATCTACCTGGGAGACAGAAGCAAGAACCTCTGATGAAAATTGACAACCGTTACCTTCTTACCTCAACACCTCTTAAGATAGAACTGTGAAAGAAATGTGAAACAACAATTTACCAACAGGTTGCCTCTGTAAATCATTACCTGTCAAGATAGGACCAAGCCTACAATATCCGATGAAAATTGTTAACTGGTGATTTATCACCGCATCCCACAACTTGCACCATTATCTCATCACCTCTCAAAATAATTACAAAGTAAACACCACTCCACCCACCCACCCACCCTTATTACCCTGAAAACAACTGTAGACTAAGGTGGTGAAGTTGCATGAAAAACTTCAACTATCAAGATATCAGCGCGTTAATAACCCATTCCCGAACAAAAACATGTAAACCACATAAGTTTAATTCAATTTTGAATTCTCTATATACGAAGATACTACATCTCCATCTTTTAAATACCCTAGCTATTCTTGAAAATGGAGAAAAAACGAAACGGCAAACAATTTTGCGCTTGAATACGATCTTGAAAGTCAAAGGTTAAGACATTTAAATTGCACTTTGAGCATCAGGTATCATGTAAACAGCTCTGCAAGAAAAACGCGTGTGTCTGTTGCGTAAATATTTAGATACAGACTTAATTTGCTCTGCTTGTGACAAGACTCACAAGATACAACATTTCAAGGTGTCCGTTTGTGTGGCAATCAAAACGCATCTGAAAACTATAGGAGGCCCCCTTCTGTGAGTCCTACTGGGTTCTCTTGCCCGTAGGTCCATGTGAAGATAGCAAGAGCGCTGACAGGTTTACAGTTTCTTATATTTTGGGAAACATCAACTTCATTTTTCCCAAGCTGTTTTGCGCAGAAGCATCTATAATAAATTGTATGTGCAATTAGTTCTTAAATATATGAATTTGGAGGCTCAATTTATCAGAGTGCTAATGAGCAATATGCTACTTTTGGACAGTTAATTGCTTCATTTAAGTGACAGCTTCTCAAATGATATTGTGTGTCATGAAGTGCGACTGTGTACAGAATAATTAGTTTAACCAAATAAGCATTGATAAAACCAATACTATTTTGGGTTTACCACTCTACATCTTAGGTTCACTTTTCACATTACAGTTTTGTCTGACTTCAAACAGGCCTTTTAGGAGACCACTGATATGCCAGATTTACGAGCTGCAATGATCAGCTAACATATCAAAACGTTTAACCAGGAAAAAAAATAGGCAAAACAAATTAGCATTTTCATTCGTTATTTTATCAACAAGAAAATTGATCAAATATCATCCAGCAAGCAAGTCAAAAGTTTAACACATTAGAATGTTTATCTTTTTAAACCTCCCCTTCTTCCATCGGTTTAAACCGCCTGTTTGGCAAATGTTGTCTGTGTTGAAGTTTTTAATTAATATCAACAGAATAAATGAAACACAATTTGAAGGAGAATTGTACAAGACCAATGAAGATAACATGGTCCAGACAGGCTGTTGACTCAGTCTTAGTCTTAATAGGAAAGGGTGAATGATACGGTGTGCCGATGATTTATCAGTAACAGACTTGCCTTGTACCGTAGCCGGTCAGGCTATTCAAATCATATTAAATACATAAATACCATCTTCATCATCAGCTTTCCCAAACACAAAATACCCCGCGCTATTCGTATGACCGAACATTTTTAACACTGTTGACTAATTTCCATGGTATATTTGACTGGGATTAAACGTTAATTGGATATCTTTAGCATTTATTCAGGTTATATAAATGCACAGTGTTTCATACTGAAGCAATAGATATTGTATCGCCTGGACCGACTTGCGAAGCACGTACCATGACGAAAGCTTTTCCTAACTTGGCGTAGAATGGGTTAATGTTTTCCTGGCTTCCGGGCATGTTTTGTCAAATAATTGGTCGAGCCTATGCTGTTTAGCAGAATAATCAGTTTACTACAAGTTAAATCACTATCACACTGCGTCATAACAAGTGACCATTTAAAAAAATATCCACTTATTAAAAGAAAGTAGTGGTAAAACTCGGCCTAAATCGGGTGCATAGACCAATAGTGTACCTGCAAAAATCAGTGCGTCCTAAATCCGTCCGAGTACTTATATCAAGGTAATATTATGTGAGTGTCTTGATTGCTTTTCCGGATTGAAACACGTTTTAGGCCGCATCTTTTCTTTGTGTTAAATGGCTTCCTGTCTTACTTACCATCATGTTATTTTTGTCCCGTCTGCTTGTTTGTGTAGTACTGACGTGGATATGTTTTCCCGTAAACACATGGCGTAGCTGCAATGAAAAAAATTGATACCAAACATCAGACGTAAGTAACAAATAGCAATCACTATCTATCATAAGTGAATCACAATAAATACAACTGGGGATAAAAACCATAGGTTTGGACAGGGATCTCACACTTGTGTGTTGGGCCTCTTCGTTTTTCGTCTTGGCAGTAGCTTTTAAAGCACGAAGGTGAGGTCATACTGTAGATGGTTTCTTGAAATGTCATTTTCTCAGTTTGTGTTTGGCCTGTATCTTCGAAACGGAATCGTGGAGTTACGTTTGGTTTTCACCAAGCTACACCGATTACATGCAGGCTGAACGGGAACCTGATATGGGTTAAGTACCCTGAATATAGACTCATATGGACCGTGACATAAATGTACGAAAAACTATATTTATTCAACCGAGAAAAAAGTTCGGTTTACGGAATATACATTGAGTCGATTTTATTCCACAAAAAATCACAGGAGACAACTTTCACCCATGTACATTATACGACTTCTCCGAGTCAAAGCAAGGTGAGGCGACTCTCGAAAATCGCACAGTCTTTCGTCACGTACAATTTCCGTGCTGGAATGCTTCACAATATGGTCACATTTGTCTTATTTTTGTTTGTTTGTTTGTTTGTTTGTTTGTTTTTTTTTTGTTTTTTTTGTTTTGTTTTTTTTTTTTTTGTTTTTGTTTTTGTTTTTGTTTTTGTTTTTTTTTTTTTGGTTTTGTTTTGTTTTGGTTTTTTTTTTTTTTTTTTTTTTGTTTTGGTTTTTTTATTTTTTTTGTTTTGTTTTTTATTTTTATTTTTTTTTTTTTTTTTTTTTTGTTTTTTGTTTTTTTTGTTTTTGTTTTTGTTTTTGTTTGTGGTTTTGGTTTTGGTTTTGGTTTTGGTTTTGGTTTTGGTTTTGGTTTTTTGTTTGTTTCTTTTGTTTTGTCTTTTGGGTGTTTGGGGTTTTTTGGGTTTATTTTCTTTGGTTTTTGATTTTTTTTTTCTCCTTTCACGATTTGTGTCATATTCATTAAGATGAAGTGTTTGCTTTAGTCACACGTTTAGATGGATAGTGTGACGAGGTTCGTGCAGGCACTTCCACTTGAAAAAAGAACTCTTTAAAAAATGCACGCAAGGTCAGGTAAGTAGTGAAGACAGTTTTCATTCGTGTGCTTGTCCTCAGATATGATTTGCGCGTGTTGTTCATCCCATGCATGTATGTATGAGCTATGTAGAAGCTATAATTTTATAACAAGTAGGTACAATGATAGGATTCTATGTATAATTTACGTGTATTACATTTGGTTGTATTTGAAATAGCTTCTGAAAATTAGATTCAGGTCCGGATGTGACATAGGTCCTATGCACTTTTCATATCATAGTACCTGTATTTTATAAATTAAGACAACTGTAAGCGCTATTTATCCCGTTTAATTATCATACATTTTTATAATTAACTCTATTCGCGTCACTTCCCCTCGGCAAGCATGCTAAAGTTTACAAAGCGTAGCACAATTTACTTCCAATGTGGTTTTTTTTTTTTTTTTTTTTTTTGGTATGTTCATTTTCCTGAAATTTCAACAGTTGATGAAGGCAATGAAAATGCTTTTTTTCTCATTTTTGTTTTGCTTTTTTTTATTTGTTCATTTATTTTTATGGGTTGTTGTTGTTGTTGTTGTTGTTGTTGTTGTTGTTGTTGTTGTTGTTGTTGTTGTTGTTGTTTGGGGGGAGGGGGACTGTTTTTTGACTGCTGTTGCAATATTCCATACACTTTTTAAAGTCGTTCTCTCAAAAGTATTGGATATTTTGTAATAACAGGAGCGACAAGGTGGACAAGAAATATTTTAATTTGAGAAGAAGCAGGACTCGAAAAAATTTCAGAAAGAAGAAAGAAAAGTAAATGGATTTTGTTTCATAAGATAATGTACGGTTACGCACCACAATATATACGGAATTTATTTTCAAATAATGTGTCCAAACGTAAAAGATAGAATGTCAGGTTGGGCCACAATCTTTCTAATATTCTTGCATGAACAAATTTATTTTATAGTTCATTTTTCCCTCCGTGATTAGAGTATCGAACGAACTGCCTCGGTCTACTCGTAATGCCGAGGCTGTTGATGAATTTAAAAACAAACTAAACCGTATCAGTAATGTTGGTAAACCAAACAGATTATATTATATTAGGTGATCGACAATTAGCCACACTTCACGTCCGATTAAGAATGCAATGCAGTTGTTTACACGACGATCTTTGCAAAATAGGACTGGTTGACTTCCCCGAGTGTGCCTGTGGTACTGCAAACGACGCTGCCTTCCAGAATTTGTGTGAATGTTCTAGATAATATTACGCCAAGAAACATTACAAAGTACCGTTATAACAATGGCACCGTTTACAATCACACTCTACTTTCATGGTTCTAAAAACTGTACCTTTACTCAAAATCAAACGATTTTCCGGACAGTTCAAGAATATATTCGCGACACAGGCAGACTCGGGGCAGTAACTTGAGCAGTATTAAATAATTCGTCTGATACTACGCACAGAAAAACCCAAAACACCTGTCTGCTGAAAATTGTACACATTTATGAGCAACTTCCGGGTTAAAGATTACCCCCACATTCTTTTACTGTCTGTGATGTATTGTCCTGGTCCAAATTTTTCATGTGGTACTACCACTATTGGTGCATATATTTCTCATTTAAATCAATCTCTCCGTTGTAATTTCTAGTGTACTCTCAAGAGTTCTACTCAAGTACGGTTGTTAATCGGGACAACCTTCTTTCTCCGAAAACCGTTGGATTTCTATCAGGTACGCTGTGTGTTGCACGAAAAGCCTTTGCACGAGCAATTTGAAGATGTGATCGTTATAATAACAGAGGCAGTTGTCACTATTTCTTGAACAGAACTGAAAGAGTTAATATATTGCATCATGACCACTGCCTTGAGAAGCCAGTAGCATCTTGCAACCCTGAAGACAAACAAAAGTATGTTGAAGATTCAACCCCCACCCTCAACATGATTACTCTTCTGTTACCATTCTTGTGTCCAATTAATTGATTGTGACTCCCACTGACCTGTCCACCCTTTATCAAGGCGGTCTATGTTATAATGGGGTACCTTTATCAGCAAGACGTTCAAACGTATACCAAAGTTTATCACAATAATGTATGTTCATGAAATTCATCAGTGAACATTAAGACAGTCCTGCAAACTTTGATAAATTTGAATAAAATGTATATTTCACCATTGACTGAGCATTTCAGAATTTACTATGTAAAGCACTAAGTGTGACTGGAAACTTTCTTTTCAACATTTTTCATACAAAGTGTATCCGTGGTTTCTGTGGGAAGTTTTTTTGGGAAATGTGCGCCTTCATAGTATATTTCTCTGGAAAATATCCACACCCTTGCAGGACATCAGGCAAGACTACTAGTGCATGACTTGTGCATTCAGTTATTGACAGGCCAATTACGCCATTGTTCATACATACTCGCAGATAGGTTACTTATCATTATTGTTTATACAAATTTAATTTGATTCAACATTGGGGGCTTCCGGCCTCTCGGAGGCAAGCTTTTTGTGTAAAAAAAGAATATGTAGATTTACGTACAGACGCTTCTCTCATATTGCCATGCGTATGGTTCTCTTTACAGAATCTAAAATAGCGAGTTGAAGGTCATGGCCAAAAATTGCACTGTCTTCAGAATTCTTAACCGGCTGAGCAGTTTATAATTAATGATCATGCATCCTACATTTCTTGTCAGAGTCGTCCTTACTTACACTGGCATATGCCAGTAACGTGCGCAAAACATGTATAGTTTTGACAAGCGAAGATGCACTATCACCATCACAGTCAACAAGACATATTTTTAAGCGAAATGAGGTAAACCTGTGGAGCCTAGACAAACTATCACTTTACAACCTGAGGTGAATTATCGCTCAAAGTTAAACCATTTCACGTTTTTTACTTTCGAGGCAACGCAGAGATATTAATATATTGTGTTTCATTCAAGTGTTTAAAACAAATTGAAGATAGAGTCCCGTGATCGCAGCGTTACAAATCGGGTCTTTGTGTGCCAAAATTAACGTTGGGGTGATAAATTGACAACTCGTAATAATTCTTTTCAGACTACGCCCGAAAAGTGATCAGGTTAATACTGATAATATATCTTTGATGGTCCGAATGAAGCTGAGTCCAGGCTTTAGATCTACTCATAGAGTGTTCCATTTACTCACACAAAGACACGTCAATTGAGCTAGATGTACATGCCAAAGTAACTTTACACTGTGGCACAAAATTTAGGGATATTGTTGCGAAGCGTCAGGTAAAGAAGGCTCAAGAACCATTTCCAACCATTTTATTCAGGTCAGTTAATGCTTTCTATACAAATACACAATGGTCGTACTTCACGGTACATTAGTAATTTCCAACCACTGGGGCAAATAAAGAGAAGGATCCACGTCGAAAATATGTCAGCAACTGCATGCTTATGGCACTGGTGGATTGAACGGATCATGCTTAAACAAGATGCATGGTGTTGCATAGCATGTTCGGTAATATTACTGTTCTAGAGTTATAACTGCCCTTCAGTCTGTTTATGTTCATGTTAAGCATGAATGATCCCCTGGTTAGTGTCCTGCTGACACTATTTCTGTGCAAACTATGAGCCATTATATCTGTTTGAAGCCATTTACAATGAAGACCAAACGTTAATGTGGTCGGTCTAAGCAGACGTTCGTTGAAGGGACAGAAACAGCAAATTATAGCGCTGTGTACTAAGGCAGGGTGGAGCCAAGAAAACATGCCACAGGGTGTAATGTTTCCTAAGGTATAGTGAGCCGGCTGGTGTAACAAGCAAGGGGATGCGACCGTATTTGTCACAGGAGGGCTGCCGGCTCTCCCGGGGCATCAAACCAAGAAAATGACAATATATTCGTACAAGTTGTTCGTGCTCAACATCAGGTACCGAGGCACGCTTCCATGTCAGGGAGATTACTGACTAACATGTCTCAGGATGAACGGTGCGGAGACAATGGCATGAGAACAGGTTAAGATGCCACAGAATGACCGGGTCACTGAGAGATTTTGGGATAGAATCCTTTTGTGACATAGTGGTTGGTAAGTGCTATGTGCAGTGAAGTGTGACCACACTGTATTTATACAGAAAGTGACAGCTGGTGCTTATCTAATAAGAATAATTAGAAATGACTATCCACTGTTTTCATCTTTACCCAAGATTACCCAATATTCCTAAATTTTGTGCAACAGTATACAGTTACTTTAGCACATATGTTCAATTCAATTGACGTGTCTTCGCATGAGTAAATGGAATATTCAATGAGTAGATCTAGAGCATGGATTCAGCTATAAATTTTAAACAGGTAGCATTCCATCATCATCGAGAGTACTGGTATGATAATGGTTTTTGAACTTGCGCCTTTTGCATTATGGCTATTGTACAATTACAAACACCATAACCTAAAGCAGTTTATATATATATATATATATATATATGGAAATACTACGCAGATTTCGTGAATCTGTGTTTGGTGTCAAAATTCGGTCATTTAGTCGAACGGTCATTTATTGCGGATGCGGGCTATTCTTGTCGCGTTCAATAAAGCACTTCATCACTGACGTTTTGAGAATATTTCAGCTTCACTTAGAATGACGATAACATCTGGTGTTTATCATTATAATGGCATTATACTTCTGTTCATTTTATTTTAGTATGTAGACAGTTTTGAATGAGCGCAAGTTCTTGTTTTCATCAGCCTGTTCTTTGCACAAAAGTGTAGGTCTTTGATTTTTCTGTTGTTTTTATGCAAGAGCTGCTTTCTCCAGGCACGAATAACAAGCGCAGATATATCAAAAGTATTCGAGTTGGGCAAACTATTTCCTGACAACAAGCCGTTTATAAGCCATATCATCAAGATCTATATGCCTTCATATTATATCACAGCCCACTTGTGCAATGTGTTAACCTATTAACTTATCTCTAGGAGTCAATAATGAATAATACGGCGCTCGTATACTACCATGCTCACCGCAACATTAATGCAAAACAGTAAGCATCTTTACAACGTCGCCACCTCAAAACATCATCCCTGGGCCAATTTCCTCTTTGGTGATTGAACGTCATTGGGGCATTATATTTGTGGTACATATGGTGGTGAAATGAGAAATGAGGCAAGACTATCGCACTGCGAGGGATGTGTTCGGTTAATGAATGCCCAATATCCTAAATGTTTTCATCGGTGGTTGTTATTTTCTTCAGATTTAAGCGCTAATGATATTGTGTATATATATATATATATATATATATATATATATATATATATATATATATATATATATATATATATATATATATACATATGTGTGTATGTATGTATGTATGTATTTACGTATGTATAATGCATCTCTTAACTATAGCAGTCACAGATGGAGATAACTGTGCATAGCAAATAAAGGTACCATGTAAGAAAATTAATTTTGGATCATCACACTGTTTTTATCGAAAGGGTAAAATCGATGGCATCACGGACGTGTATATTCGCAGGACTAAAAGACCAGCATGTCTCTCATTGGTTCCCCAGAGCAGGGTCAAGAACGTACCTGAAGTACTTCGCCATAGCGTACCCTTTTGCCATGTTGCCGCCTCTGCTCGGCCACATTGTCATCGTTTTCTGCATCAGCAGCCATCTGTAACCACAATACGGCAAAATGAGGCGATTGAACGATGTCTTCTTCAGAGTTCGCGAATTCAATCCGGGGAAAGTGCCTTAAAAAGTATTTCCCAGCAGGAGAATAAACACAACCGTGTTGGTCATGGTATTCCCGCGTAACAGCGCCCATTGAACCACCCTTTTTTTAAATATGGATATAGACCAGTATCTACTCGAGTGCATGATTTTACATAGTATCAATTCAAATGCATGATACCACACAGCATCATCGGTTCCAATTGTAAATGATCTAGTCGTATACTTCCCACTGCAATGACAGACATCAATGGACCTCCTTTCCGCAGAACAAACTTCACTGACATATTTGGTTTACATGCTTTCATTATAATTTTAAAATAACACTGTATTTCATATTGTCTAAAGCCCCAACGTTGGCGTAATAACTCCGACAGAGGGCATAATCTGTTACTTTCGCTAATGTTTTGACGATGTCATTTTGCTTTAAATGTAAAATTCGACTGCCCGTGTATTTTATATCTGTGTACCTCCTGCCCATTAATAAACAACCGGAAGACACAAAGAGCGGATAGGGTTTCACTGTAAGTTGGAAGACTTGTATTACCATGCCATTATCCTTTAATGATAATATATCACTAAATAGTCAAAGTGTTGAATGGGGCGTTTTTCAAAATTGTATTTACGACTTTAGTCTGGATCATCTTCGTATGTGCATTAAAGCGGGTTTTACTTGAAACTACTGGAACCGTTTTTGCAGTTGGAAATTCAATGACGCTTCAGTCAACCTGTAGCTTTAATGACGCGGAACATTTTTACTTACCTTAGCCTGAGACATGAGACTCTGAGAGTCATTGTTATTTGTATCATCCTGATTCAGTGGTAATATCTTTCGATATTTTTTATTCAGCTTGTATCGATTCTGTATGCATATCTGGAATTGTACAGCTGAAAGACAAACAATATATCTATAAGACATGTAGATAAATTGCATTGGCAATTGAAAGCTGTTGGTTTCCAAGCAACAATTTTAATCCATGAGACAAGCAGAAATACATTCATAAAAAATCACAAGATGAGTAATAAATATGAAACATGCCAGGAGTCATTCTAACGAAAGACACAAAGACTCTAACACTCATTCATTTAAGAAACATTCGAAGGGACATTGTTTAGAATAGCATGGAGCAATTAATGTGAGACATACTAAGAGTCATTCATATGAGGTACACGAAGAGTCATTCATGACAGACACAAGAGTAGTCAGTCACGGGAGACATAACTCGTTCCATTCATTAGGAACCACACAAAGATGTGAAGAGTCATTCATTTAAGAGAAACATAAGCGTCATTTATAAGAATTCAACAAGGAGTTCTTGTCACACATAAGTTTCTATTGAAACTTTTTTTTTTCAAACCTACATTAAAATTACGTATTAAAATATGATTTGCCAGGCTGTCTTCCAATAATTAATTTTCTTTTTATGTGTTTACGTATGTTTAACCTCCAAATGATGTTTTGCACTTTTCTTTGCATAATCAAAATATTTGGTGGGGCTTATTGCTTTAGGGCTTTTTCTGTAGGTTGATAGCATTTTCCTACAGATGAACATTTTTTTTCGTCCGTGGACACATTGTTACTTTTAATGGCACCACCTGTAGCAATGATTAATTCCAGAAGAAAACTTCCAACACAAACACACACACACACACACACACACAGATACTATATATATATATATATATATATATATATATATATATATATATATATATATATATATATATATATACATATATAAACTAGTCAACGAAAGTAACCATACCACCTGTTAAAATCTATATTTAGTGTTTCCAAATTTTGTTTGTTTTTGTTTTTTTTTTTTTTTTTTTTTGTTTTGTTTTTAAGTTGTTTTCCGTACCATCTTGGCTACAGTGCTTGTGAGTTTAACAAGCATTGCATCCCGCATTTGGCTGCAATTGGACTGGATACAATCCGGAGTCAAGACACAAACTTCGCGAAACTAATGCACTGTGTTGTGTGATAGATAATGGGCTTTAATGTCTTTCAAGACATAATGAGTTGTTTTTCTCTTCCTGCGAGTGGTAGAATTAAATCTGTGTTCATGTCCAAACATAATGTCATTTCTTGGCCCAAATTTGAGGTTGCCTGCAATTCCGGCACGCGTTTTCGCACCGAGAACATCATCATGCCAAGGCTGACAAAGTTGGAAAAATCAAGAGCCATGGATAGACTGAAAGCCGGTGACAGTGAGTAGCAACGTCACTTTTGCGTCAGTTACAATACAATAAGTGATCTCGAAATGATTTCTGGGTGATTTGGCGCAATCAGGGAGGCCTAAAGTGGCCACAGAGCAGCAAGACAGATTTGCTAGAAATATGGCATTTAATAATGTGCAGAACAAGAACTGCTTTTGACATAAGAGACCAGCTTCATGGCGCATATACTCATCACACACTGTCAGTGAGAAGAAAACTCTATGCGGCAGGCTTTAAATCCAGGAGCATGGTGAAGAAACAGACCCTTACGCAACATCACGAGAGCAAGACTGCTGTGGACGAGAAAGCTTGTTCGTTTTTCTCGAGTACGATGGGCCAACGAGCTTTTCACGCACTAATGCCCCTTCTACCTGCAGGACTCAGATATTCGTTCTCGTGTAACTGTTTGGCGTGGGACAGGACACAGGCATTCCAGTGGCTGTGCCCAACCTGTCGCCCCATTTGGTGGAGGAAGCCTGCTGGTATGGGCAGGTATATCTACCGGTGGTTAAACCGACTTGCTGTTCATTGATGGAACACTGCATGGTGAACGTGTACATCAACCAGGTGCTTGCTCTTCAGTCCCGCATGTTGGTGCTGTAGGAGAGAACTTCGTGTCAACGCGTGATAATGCCAGACCACATGTTGCCCGCGCAGTGACGGATTACCTGGAAGCTGAAGGAGTGGAGGTGATGGACTGGCCTGCCTGTTCCCCAGACCTTAACCCCATTGAGAATTTGTAGAGTTTGTTATCTGAAGGGGAGCGTCTACAAGAAAATGACAGATGGGTCCACCTTTGAAGATTTACGACGCTATCTGGAAGGGGAGTGGGCAAGCCTGCCACAGAGATTTACACAAAAACTGATATACAGCATGAAAAGGATATGTGAACAGTGTGTGAGGAAACAGGGCGGTTATACCGAATATTGATATTTTTTGTGATTTTGTCGTTGCAGCAACAAGAAACTGTGATGCGATGGCTCATTTGCTGTATTTAAAGTCAAGACGAGAGCTGTGATAATCTGTAACTAGTAAAATATCTGTGATAAACGTAATCCAAATTCCATACAAAGTCTGTGTTCGCTGTCTCTTTGAATTGGACTGTCATGCAATAATACCTGAGACTGTCCCTACTATTTTAGGACTGGTGGTCTCAGATGATACCAAATGCAGTTTTTGGAAAGTCATGATTTTGACCTTGTCCCATAATAATGCTACGAGTAGCCAAGCGGAAAATCTGATTACCTTGAATATTTTTATTTTATCCACAGGATGTTACAATACATATTACAAAAATAATTTTGGAAATATGATTAAAAACACACACAAAATATGGATTATTAAAAAGTGGCATGTACATACTATCTTTTCAGACATGAGGTATCTATCTGAGGTAAAAGTAGTCAGTCATCAGTCAAAATTGTTGAATCTATTTCCAGAGAATTTAATCTTTGCAGCTGGGCATGACCATAAATGGCCTGTAGTCAGCGTGTGTTTTAGTATCCTGTTCATGCTGGCAACTGAATCTATTTAGGCGTATGTACCAACACTCTTCATTCCGATGACAGTATATAGGCCATACCAGGGACCATGTGGCGTCAATAAACAATACAGTCATTCATCAAGTAGCAGTCAAATTGATAAAAAGAAATTGGCCATTGAGATAACAACTGACTGGCTGACTGCAATAATGTTTTCTATTTTTCCCAGGAAGCGTGATCACGACATCTGATACTTATTGATGCCGGAGAAGCTGAGAAAACGAGATAGATACTTACCTTGAGGACAAGGTATATTCCCTGGTTTGTCTCTGTCCTGCCACTGATATATATAGAGGCCATTATGGGTCGAACTGCAAGGAACAACACACAGATATAATTAATTTTAGGTCACGTAATGGATTATCCCCCAGGATGGGGCCTGCTTTGGGTCAACTCTCGCGAGAGCCGCCAAAGAATATTGAAAACTACTGACCTTAGATGACCGCAAACGTAATTACTCCGAAAATGCCACTTTCTCTTCCCTTGACATAGTTCAGATTGGATTGTTTGTCAGGGGGCAAATATATAATTATAAACTGTATGCTATTACACCCGGTAACAAATGTTATTTATTACGTAAAGGATGGCTATTGCCCTTTATTGTGACGTTTATTATTATAGTTTACATGTGGACAGGTATGGTGATCCTATCGAAGTATGGTTTGAAAACATAGACTGCCACCAGCATCGACTTGGAGTGGTATACATGTAGGCCTAGCTGAAATGATTATTTATAGAGAGCATTATCAACTAACATTTTTCCGCGCGATATGGTACAGAACGGTCTATAATTTTAAAAGACAGTCGGATCTTCTTTCATTTTAATGGTGGCGCTTTTATCAAATGCTTTGAATGGAAGCACGATGGCATGTTAGCCATCATGCTAGTGTTCCCCCTGGTCTGCAGCATTCCCAACGCGCTGTGAGCGCCTCATAATAGCTACAAAGGCGCGCCGGGTAAAGTCTTACAATGGGCCGGGCAAGGGTTAATTATGCGATGCCTCCCTTGTTTACATGACAAAATCAGACTGCGTAGAGGCTCTCAGGGCAGAAAACGTTCCATTGGAATTCAAGCAAGCAGCTACGCTTGTTTAGACAGTGCAGAATCTTTTTTTTTTTTAATACTTCCCCTCCGAATCCTTTGTGTACTATTTTGTTTTTTATAACCCAGGATAAATGCCATAGGTTTTCATCTGGCTCTATCCAAGCCCACTGCGTCTGTGTTTCTTAATGCTTAAAAAATCAGTTGTCCGTCTATACTCGACTGTAAACAGGTCCCTCCTGTCTTTAATCCTTCAACAGCTTTCATACGGTGAAATGAAAAGAAAGTATGTAACAAAGGCAACGAGCCTACCCACAATGACTTAGATCAGCGGCTTTCCCGTGACGCTACAGAATGGAGGCCAATATAAACATATTGCTTTTTGCCTTCCTGCACGAAACACTAGTTCCTGAACATTTATGGAGATAGTAAAAGTGCATTGCTATAATAGTAATACTGCATACTACATTACCACAATAAAGCCAGTACAAACTGAGGTTATCGTCTAAAAAATGTGTTGAAAAGCAAAGTGCATGTCTCTATGAGGTAAAAAAGCTTTATGTGAGGAAAGCTTGTGCCCATATCTCAACATACCGTCTATTTTATTCTGCACATATCTCTTAGGGCCTTGAGGTGTTTTGTTTGTTTGTTTGTTTGTTTGTTTGTTTGTTTGTTTGTTTTTGTTTGTTTGGGGGTTTTTTGTTGGGGTTTTTTCGTTTGTTTTGTTTTGTTTTTGTTTTGTTTTTATCAAAAGTAGTACATTTCTCTTGCTTTTTTGGCTACTTTACCATGAAACATTCAACTGCAATTCAAACTGCAGCAAAAAAAAACAAACAAACAAACAAACAAACAAACAAACAAACAAACAAACGAAAAAGACTTTCTGGTAATCTTCCTAATCCTTAACCAGTTGACAGAAGGTTAACGCTTAGGGACGGTTCAACATTTTAATCGTTTTTTTAATTACCAGTAGTACTTTAGCTATGCAGGTTGGGAGGGGGATAAATGGACCTGTACACTTCTACGGATAATGGAAAATAAAGATTATTTGAAACCCAAATTTTGTGGTATTTTGGTATTATTTCTTGGAAGATCACCTTTTTTTAATACTTAGTTGGGGAAAGTGAGGGGGTCATGAGATTTAGTACCCTAAATACTGAATTGAAAAATGATGATAATGTAGAACCATCCCTGAATGAAAATATCAAGCTCTACATCTTTTACCCAGATCTTTTGTTTCATAACTGACACAGTTCTGAGACACGACATATGCTCATAATAATTTTCACATCGGGTGTCGTTTACACATAATCGCTTCAGGTGCTACAGACCAGACATGAAAATATAACCACGTGTCTCTGTGTATCGCATATGTGACTTTCGCTGACTAAATTTTCATAAGAACACGAATGTTCAGATGATTTCCTCGTAATTTATGTAAAACACTAAACAGAAATTACATATATGTAATCCTCAAGAGAAATTAGCCGTTTTGGGTTACCAAGTAGCCCAGCTTTAACATCTTTATTACGGCCATAAAGTGTACAAAATCATAAGTACCCGACCAGGCAGTAAAAGGGATGAAGGAATAAAACATGGTTTTGATTCATTCAGACCCAAGCAATCTAGTGATCGATCCTTCCGTACTTTTATGAATAATGTCTATTTGAAACCTCTGCATGACGTAACCGGCGAAGAAGACTAACAAGACAACAATAGTTTTCTGTCAATATGGGTGAACCCGGGTCAAAGGTAAGTGCACAAGGCAAGCTGATGATGAGATAATGAGTATGCATGCTACGAAAACCGATCAGGAAATCTACGTGTTCCATCCCTGTGAACTACCTTTTTAATATTAGTACCACTTCTCATGGTCATCATTTTTGTCAGATTGGGGCATTCCCTTCACAGGATGGTGTCATTATCTGCTGTGCGGACGGGATACCTAAGGTGCTCCGCGTTCCTTCCGGAGAAGCTGAGAAGAAGAGCAGGCGTCTGCACAAGTTATTCGTCCTTGTGAAAATCAATGTCATTGAACTCACTGGACAGGTGGCTAACAACTTAGAAACATCCCCATGGTGATAATGTTGACAAGAATGCTTCCACAGTGAAATATCTTGGTGAATGATAACCTTGAAATTAAGTGTGGCTCATGCTTTTACTTCCAAAACACACACGCGCGCACATGTGTGTGTGTGTGTGTGCGTGTGTGTGTGTGTGATACTTGTGATTGAACAAGGGCTCCCCTACTGCAGAATCGAAATGGGCAAAAATTGTATTAACTTTAAATATACACTTAAACAGGAAACACAGTTATTTTTTAACAATTTTAAGTGTACAAGCTGGGGATGTGGATGAAGCTTCGGAAGTGGACAACTTGTGAACATGTGCATGTCTAGTCTAGCTATCAGTAGACTTTGTATTTGTGTCTTTTGGTCCACAACCACTTCGTAGTAGTCATTAACCTATTCTGCAGTCCGAACTCTTTACTTTCCATATGCTAATCAGGCTTCAGCTGCACGTGAGCTGATATCCGTTAATGTTTTATTTTTGACGAATGAACTCATCGTCTGTACAAATATTTTCAGCACTGCAGGAATATAAACACAGCCGTCTCTTCAGATGTGTATTGGATATGTATGCCAAGCTTCAAGATTCTACTTCCATTTGACCCAAGTGACTGCACATCACACAGTTCTTTATTTGCATAGACCACTTGGAAGAGTGCGGGATCATTATTCAGACACCTGTGAATCCGAAAGCTAGCCCTTTAACATGCCCTATTAATTAAGTGTTAAGGTGTTGCCTTTTGCTATAGCTTTCACCTACACTTGATACTAACAAGCGACTGTTCAGTAACTTGTGTATTTGTATGTTACTCTTTTGCAGTTGTCTGCGTTGGACATTCCTTCAGACTCTAAATTTCTGTAACTAGCTTAGTCTCTTAATCACAGCTACCCTTCTTCAAAATGACAATCCTAAAAAAAAATATTAATATGTAACAGAGACAACCCACCTGAATTTTTTAGAATATTTAAACAAAAATTGTGCTCGCGCGAAAGAGCGCATAAAACTAAATACGTAGACACCTGCAAAACATGTAAAATAAAGGCCAGTGAATGTCTCAATGTATTTATAATAACATGTCAAAAACGAAACATAAAACGTCTGACCCAGCTTTCCTCTGAAGAGAGAACTCGAACAGCTATAAATAGTGTATAAGATACGTTAGTGACTTGAACATATTTACCCTCTTCATATCATATACTATTCTGGTGATCTATTGCTATTTATAGCAAGTGTTAAAAGTTTAAAATATAGTATTCACCCGTATCCATACGAGTGGGACTGACATTATTATTGCATACAAAATATATTAAGTCGGGAACCTCTGTCACTTTTATGTTTTGCCATGCTGTTGATTATTCAAAGTACAGTAGCATCTGCAATTAAGACCACCTCCATAAAGAGGTTATTTCTATTTTAAGACCACCAACTTACAGACCCGACCCGGTTTTGTTTATCCTTAATTGAATCATATTCCCCAGTAAGACCACTTTTCTATAAATACCACATTTAGTCAGTCCCTTAGGTGGGGTTGATAGGGAGATTCAACTGTATTTACATTTGCCGATGAATTGCAAGCAACCACAACTCCATATATTGCTTTTACAGCCGCCCAAGTTGCATTTAAATGTGTATTTTGCATCATTTTGACTTAATAAAGACAAGAATTTGCATTTTTTTTGTTTATGTGATTACGGACAAATGAAAGCACGAATCAAGCTCTTGAATTCCAAAATAGTTCTTTTATTATCCTTTCCAAAACACAAGCTTGGAATTGCTATGCGACATTCTTATTGCATGTTTCATGCTGTTTGCATGCACGCATAAGTAAAGCCCTGTCGCATTGCATGCTTCGAACAGTTGATTTAAAACGTGCATTTTTAGAGTCCTCACTTAGAATAAAATACATCACACCAGAAGTAAATATTCAATTTTTGAAAATGATATGTAATTATCAATCACAATCTTCTCCCTATTTTGACAAGTTTTGCTTATTTATTTCTCTGATTAGAATTCGATAGTGTATAACAGGGACATCTTTTCAAATAAACCGTTTAACACTTGCTGCAAAGTACACTTATGAAGAGGTTTGAATTAATGACAGACGCCAGTATTTAGTCGCGGTTGTACTTGAATTATCTGGCTTTGTTAACGAAGTGACTCACGTCATTTTAATGCAACTTTAATGTACTGTAGGAAAAATGCACGAGTTCAAATTACAGTAAAAGGTACATTATATAAATTTATATTCACTGTTGTGTGACTAATCATGACAGTGTTCACCTGCATGTCGAAACAGCTGTGTTGACTCATGGTAATTTTATATGAAACTCTGGATGATGATGATGATGATGATGATGATGATGATGATGATGATAATGATGATGATGATGATGATGATGATGATGATGATGATGATGATGATGATGATGATGATGATGATGATGATGATGATGATGATGATGATGATGATGATGATGATGATGATTGTCCAGAAGACTGTAGTCTTTGGACGCGCTAAACCACTGTTATGCCTGTGTGTCAACACAGAAATACTGTTTTTCTAGGAATTCTTTCTCTCTTTCTTCTTTCGTTCTTTCCTTCTTTACAAGCAAATTTGTCCGGTATTTTATATGAAAGTTTTATACGTAGAAACACCAAACTTGGCATGATTATACTTCCATACATGAAGTCTTGAGGGTTTTTTTATTATGCAAATTAGGGCCATTCAAAAATTAAAATCTCGAATATCTCCAAAACTATTATAAGAACAGGTAACCAATCCAACATCAATTAATATGTTTGTAACATTGCACATTTTTGTAACTTACATGTGACCTCTGAAGGTCAATTTTTATCAAATTTTGATCATGTTGGGCTCAAATTGTAGCTATTGTAACACTTCACATTTTTTGTAATTTCAATGAAACCTGTAAAAGTCAAACGCCAATGTCATTTTGACGTTTGAAATTTTCATCTAGCCAGAAATTGGTCAATTTGTATCCAATTTTGATCATGTTGGGCTCAAATTGTAGCTATTGCAGGATTGCTCACTTTTGTAATTTACATGTGACCTGTAAAGGTCAAAGCTCAAGGTCATTTTGGACATTCAAAACTTCCATTTAGCCATAACTCTGTCAACTTTTATCCAATTTTGATTCAGTCGGGCTCAAGTTGTAGTTATTGTAACACTGCACATTTTTGAAATTTACACGCGACCTCTAAATGTCAAAAGTCAAGATCATTCTGACTTTTGAAATTTTTATCTAACCAGAAATTGGTATTTTTTTTCTAATTTTTATCATGGTGGGCTCAAGTTATAGCTATTGTAACACTGCATATTTTTGTTTTTTACATGTGACATCTAAAAGTGAAAGGTCAATATCATTTGGGCCTTTGAAATTTTCATCCGGTCATCATTGAGCTAAATTTTATCCAATTCTAATCATGTTGGACTCAAATGGTAGGTATTGCAACCCTGCACATTTTTATTTATTAACATGTAACGTCCAGAGGTCAAAGGTCATTACCAACTATTCCCATATGTAGGACTTTGGTCAAGCACAAACCATCACCTTTCCAAAGAAAATGATACATATCAAACGCTCGGTTGCATTTACCTCACAAGAATCATGAACATATATTTTTTCTCTTTTGAATTCTTTCTGTGCTAATACCATGTGTATAGTTTCGGGAAATAATTTATAATTATTCCATCTTTTTTAAAGCTAAGGTGAACAAGCAAATGAAGCAGTTCCACTTCGGCAAACTCTTTTAAGTGAAATTTTATTTTACAGATTGCGGAACCCTTGCAAGCAAGCACTCACATGCAAAATGACAATATATTCTTTTCCTACGAACCTTGAAACATCCACGTCTGTTAAAAAATACAATACTGTTTCCAAATAAAAACAGCATTGCCTGAAGTCGTGCTTTTGTGGGGAAGTTAAAAATGTGAATAGATATACATAATCTGACAGAGGTTATGGCAATATAATTTAAATATATTCTTGACGCATCCCATGTATTGACATTAAACACGAGAAATATTAGGAGATAGATTGCAACAGTTCAGGTTCTTGGTTAACCCCAAACCAGCTACCGCAAGTGTGAAGTAGAATAGTGGCAAAAATTACTTGTTTGGGGTGAGAAACATAAAGAAACATTTGGTTTCAATAACAAGAGCAAGCCCTTATTGGATCATTTTAACCCTTTTCTGCTAAAATCGCTCAAAGGCGCCCGGATGCAAATTGTCGTCTGTTTAGATATTTTTACATAAATTTCATGTTAACAGATTTTTGTGGAAAATTGTAAATAAGACCTTTCTTGCGCAATGCGCTCTTCCCGCGCCAAAGAAAGCTATTGACTCAGTCTTATTCTGACCAGGAAATGGCCAAATCATTTTGTGTTAATAGCCCTCAGTATTTACTGTGCAAATTGTCTTCTCATGGTCAGAAAGAATTAAGTGTTACATGTCAGACTTCCAACTGCGGTTCCTGCTGAAAAACTAATCCATAAAAATTGCAGATTATTGACCTGATGCATGAACTGATTGATCGGAAGTACGAAAATAGTAAGACGTATTGTTCACAGGTAGCGGCGATTAAAAGCATACCATTGTGTCCGAGCAGATTGTCACGAAATAACTCATATTATTGCAGGTTAGGACCACCAGTCATGAATACATCTAACACGCCACAAAAACAGCCACCAGTGAAGAAAGTTAAACCCAACTGTGAAAACGCTTCTGTGTATTGGTGTATCATTTCAGACAGACTCTCGCTTAAATGCTATCATAACAAAAATCAAACCTAAACTGGTTTGCTATCGACCAGGTCTATGCTATTTATTTTGCCAAATTTTCCCGTCTTTCGTTCTGAAAATAGATCTGCGGCACCGCGATGAAAAGTACAACTCTCCTCCAATGGTGTCATTTCCTTCATATATAATCAATTGCTTGATGCATGATTTTGTTTTCCATCTTAGTAAGTTCGGAAAGTTTGAAGTGAAAGGTTTACAGGAATAATACAAGGTCATAATTCGTAGGATTTTTTTCCATCCCTTATGAACTGAGCCATATAGTTTTTTAAACCAGGGATGTCCATCGATCTGTATGTCCCTGTTCCACAAGAATTTACACTTCCCATATGACATATGTCTCCTCCATCACATCTGGCAACACGTGGATCGTGATTTTCTTCAAAGAAGATTTGTAACCGAAATCGACAGAAAAGTCTGCGGAAGTACCATTTCGTTCCCGACCACCAAATTGTGACATACAAGTCGGCACCTTTCTGGTTTTATACTTGACACTTCCTTTCCGTGGAAATAAATATACACCCCACCCAACCCCCACTTCTGCAGCTGATATGCAGGTTGCCGCCAGACAGTTCCCCTAGCTCTGCGGAATCGTGTAACAAGCCCAAAATATGATTCTGTTACTGACGTTATATGTTTTGGCGCATAAGCAAATGGTTCTGAGTATGCTTTCAAGCCTATGAAGATTGTAACTTGTTTCTGATTGGACAGTATAACATTTGCCTGAGGTAACTTTGTTTCCATATGTATAGTCCTCCTGGTGAAATTGGAAAGCGTAGTGTTCAGAGGGAAATCGAAGCCGATACACACACATAATGAGTAATTTTAAAGCCACGATATATTTCATATAGTACTCATATATTACACAGCAGCAAATATTACTGAATGATTGATTGAACATATCATTGCCTGTCAATATATTTACATGCGAATGGCACTGGTTTTCTTAGACCCTTCATGTACGCAGAGAAAGGGCATTGTGCTTGGTGTTTTACCGGTAAAAGCCAGAAACGGTGAGAAACAGGATGATGACAGGTCCAGAGAAACTCCGTTTTAAACTTAAATTGATTTACAATTGACTAGTAGTCCGACATTATGTAAGATAAAGTAACTGATCAATTCGCTAAGAAAGATATCACGATAATACAATTAATCGTTCGATCTACCTGTGAAACCTTCAATTTGATTTAAAGTAGGAAGAAACATGGTGGAGCGCATGGAAACAGTTCTGTATAAAAACTGTCGTAAAAGTCTCCAGTGCACGAGGAAAATTTATAGCGGATTAAAGAATGTCAGGAAGATATTCAATGCCGATGATGATATTTTTGCGCGAAGTATAATACCCCAATCATTAATTGCTTAGCTATCTTCATGTAATAACGTTTAAGTCCCGTCAAAATGTCCATCATGGACGGCTATTTCAAGTACCGTCCTTTGCATTTGCAGTCGACAGCAATCATTCTCTTAATAAAATCTTCAACCAAAAAAAAAGCTGACTAAAATGCTGTAACGGTGGAAGCAATCGGTATCACCAGAAACGCACGATGCTAATTTGAAATCACGCACATCACTTTGTACGAAAATAAGACAATCCAACTGTCATGCTGAGGACAGAAAGGAATGATTTTCATAAACATTTCATTGGCCTTTCTGTGCGTGTGAATTCGCTAAATATGTTTTGTCAAACAGAGAGAAGTATTTTATCTATTACAAATATGGGAATAACATCCCCATTCCCTCATTCAGCTTTTCACTTGAAAAGAAAACGAAATTTGCCCCCAACGTCTTTACTATTGAGAATGAAACAACAAGTAAACACTTGTCTTGATTCATAATGAATGTAAAACAAATGGGTCTACATTTGATACTCTTCATCTGTGGCCCTCTAAGCTAAACTAAAAGATCGTTGTGGCATTAAAACAAAGGTTAAGGGAGGAAACTAATGTTGCAAAATTGTTAGAATTAAACATAAACTCGAAAAGTTTAATTTGATGTACACATGCTTCCAACACAAAACAAATGTACAGTTTTAGGGTTTAACACTTTGTCGGTAAAGATATTTGTTCGAATAAGGGAGTATACAATGCTTGTGTGCATCTCAATTTAACAGTTCGGATCCAATCAACGTCACGATCAATATTTCTGCTTCCCTGCTCAAGAAGCAGCATTCTGCTTTCCAAACTCAAAAAAAAAAAAAACAAGAAACAATACGAAGTCGGTTTCGCAGGCTATGGTTCTTTTCACCATTTTGATCAAACTTTGGAATCCTCTTTGGTTCAACCAAACCAAAAGCAGGGCAAACATCCTGGAAGGCTAATCGCACAGCAACAGTACGGGATTATCAGATACCGCAACAGAATGAGATGCTGCAATAAGCAGCAACTGACGCAGCTCCAAGGTGCCAGAAACCTCTCGGTGATCTCTGAACACATCTTTCACGTTTTATTGGACGCTCCGTTTACAGCAGCATTGAACGCAGGGTTCATCGTTTGGGCGGGGATGGGGGAGGGGGTTAACAGGGCACATCAATAATTTACCGCCATATAAGTGTCTATGCACACTACAGAAGAAACGTGCAATATTAATGGTTGAGTTCCCAACTGCTCCAGATGTTGATCAAAATAAATGATCAGCGATATATCTTCCATAGCCCAAAATAACCAATTCATCGTCCATTTTTTGTGTAAGTCTGTGCTACATATCTCGTTAAATATTTAAACAAAGAACGTCATACTGACAGGATCTCTGCATTCTTATGGTACTGTTCTTCCACAGACCAACATCTTAATGCATCATCAACAGAAACACCCCTAGAACATAGAGTTATTTTATAAGATTTGCGTGAAACTACAATTGTCTGTCTGTGTGAATAGTTTGAATATTTTGATAGAAATAGTTATCGATTTCCTACCATTACACAGCTGGCCACTATTCCATAAGTGTTAAAGAAAGAAAGAAAGAAAGAAAGAAAGAAAGAAAGAAAGAAAGAAAGAAAGAAAGAAAGAAAGAAAAACAGTATGTCTGGAGTCCCACACAGATATAACTTTATACTACTTGAATCACCTTAGTGCCAATTTAACAGGTTTCAGTGTTATTTTCCCCATAGTGATTTGATATTCATCCACGTAGACATTACTATGACTGGTACGTAAAAAGTAATTGCTATCTCCAAAGACGCTGGGTAAAGGCGTTCTTACAGGTGACACCTGGCTAAGATAATAATCCTTGCACTCTGTAAAACCAAAAGTGGGATTTGATACATGCTCTACCGCCACTCACTCGATCGCATGTTGTCATCCTGCCTTTGTACACTTTACTACCTTTTCCGTCGCTCCTGTACCCGTGCCTTCGTGATAATCGCAAAATCTTGGTAATCTCTCGTCCATATGAACTCCAGATCCAAGCTTCAGGACCCTTCAGCCACGCGCTGATATTAGATTTCATGATGCCTTAAGATACTCGGAGCCAACTTAATTAATTTTAGAAAGATCAACGACAATTAATTCCTCAGAGGGTGCCCATGACAACTTAGCTGAACTAAAGTGTCCCTATGCCGGTTGTTAAAATCAATACAGGTTCCAGCAGGCTTCCTTGTAATACGCCTCTAAACACAGAGGTCTGTAATTCAAGCTGGTAATAGGAAAATGGTATTCACAAAACGTGTGAACTCGCTCATAACATGCTTACGCGTGCCTTTTGTGTGGTTTCACAACATTTATGTTGCGAACACTATTCTGTCCCGACCATCTATCTTCCAAAATAACACAGAAAAAGTCACTTGTCTAGATTTCTGTTTGGATTGACAGCAATTTGCGAGATTTGTGGAAGACCTCGTTCTGCATGCCACTAATATGACTAAACCATGATCGGATATGCCAAACATTATTTCGTCTGCCCAAATGACTGGATCCTCGGTAAAGCTCACTTAAGTAGATATTTCAAGCTAAAGCTGGACAGAATATTAGCATATGTCATTTGGGCAGACGTAAGACTATCAGGCCTTTACTGGACTGGTTACTCAACAATAGCCACATTTAAATATGGTGCTTGTTGTCCGAGCTATTGGTTGATTGTCCTGGTCAAGGAACAAATCCATCGTCAAAAAATTTCTACTGCTTTCAATTGTTTAATGTTTAAAAATTTCAAATAATACATATTTTGTTCCAATCATAAGCAGCAGGAATAAACATCTAACGGCATGGAGAAAAAATTTTGTACCTGAACACATAATGATAAATTTGTTGCACTTGGCATAACAAATCAGGCACTTCCTAAGAGTGGTATTGTGATCCGGTAGTCCAATACCCAGGTATCCTTCTGGATGGATGCTCAGAATTGGGCACAGTTAAACGCATGTACGTCAGCATTTCAATATAAATCATGCTTAAGCATGTGTTCTTATTCATCAGGACACAATTTTGGGGAAAAATTAATATCAGCATGTGACAATACTCTCATGAGTCGAAGTATATTTTTACCACGTTTGAGAATTCAATTTGTGGTTTGGCAGAATTAGAAAATTTTGAATACACAGAAAAATGAACAAAAAAATCATAAAAAGACAAAAAATATTACTCGACCGTGAAGTGTTGCACAACCATGATACATCTAACCAACGTATGTCACCAACAAGTTTAAAGAAAATGTGGCCAACGTTTTTTTTTTGGAGGGGGGGAGGGAGAAGACCGAAATGTACCTGTAAACAAATGGACGATGGAATAACCAATAACCTCAGCTTACAGACAAGGTAGCCGCGGTAACAACACAAAAGCAATAAATGTTATCACCTATCCATCATGAAAGTAATTCATAACTTTGAGGATTGTTTAATAAAAACACAACTTGTTTTATATATCTACCATCAAGCAAAAGAGATCGTTTTGAGGATAGGTATATGGCCATGGTTACGAGTGCCTATGTATATTGCTGAATTTAAATTGGTTTATATCTCAGGTAAAAGACGAGCACACAGGAAAAATAAATATAGAAACTTGGCAAGAATATATGTGTGTCTTCAGCAAGACCAAGGAGTCGGAAAAATTGCAATTTTTAGCGGAGCAAATATAATGTTACAAAAGTATATTTAGTTCAGAATTCATGCCGTGACATGTGTAACCGAAATAACCACCAGACACAGCTTGTCTCTGATAGATAGATAGATAGATAGATAGATAGATAGATAGATAGATAGATAGATAGATAGATAGATAGATAGATAGATAGATAGATAGATAGATAGGCAGACGGAGAGGCGGACAGAGAGACAGGCACACAGAGATAGACAGACATATAAATAGACAGACAGACAGATAGATAGATAGATAGATAGATAGATAGATAGATAGATAGATAGATAGATAGATAGATACGTATGTATGTACCTGTATCTGCATGTTTATCAATATCCATATTTCTATATTTACGCTAAATTTATATCTCTGAATGTGTATGTGCGTATACGTGTAAAGACGAATAGTGATCGTCATGATGATGACTAAGGTTCATAATAATGATTGTCTGGCTGACACCGAAGGACTAGTCCTTGGTATGACAGTAATGATGATCTGCATTGCACTGCAAGTACCACTGTACCACTTTGAAGACACCGACATCAAAACACCTCTGATGAAAGCATGGAACCGGAGAAGTCAACGGGCTGTACCTTATTCTGTGCTGTGTTGGATTCTCCCTGTGTTCGCATGCGTTTCAGCTTGCATTCAGTATATGTACATGTCAATTTGGACATCCCAGGAGAAATGCAAGGAATCGCGATTTCTTGTATAAGTACGGACTCTTATTTCTCAATAGCATTGTTGCAGATTCATGCATATTTAAGTGGTTTATGTTGGCAAGCTTTGTCCGCTTATTTGATTAATAAGTGATTTGGATAATAAAGAGCCAGAATTGTACCACATATGATAGTCTGGAATTACATAAGCGTGAAGGCGTTCCAGACAAACAGCATTACCAGACACTGAAGGTTAAAACCATTTTTCTATAGTAATGAGGCATCTCCCTTTTGTTTGCAATGCATGAGTTCTGCACATATGGTTTGTTATTTGTTTAATCACTTGAGCGCAGTGGTTGATGATAAAATGTTCATCCATAACCAGGGATCTTAAAACCCCAATATGATTTTTGACAAGTTTAAGTGAAAAACCTTTATGGTCAGGGAATTTATAAAATTTCTGGACAGTCGTTAAATTTAAGGCACCATCAAACCGTTGGGAATTCTAATGTACCAAAGCGATAAACTATCCTATCAAATCGGAAAATGGGGAGGGTAACGAAGGTCGTGTCCAAACACAGCTGTTGTGAACTGTAGAGTTTTTTGGGGGAGACTGAATGAAAAATAAGCGTCCAATCCTACCCTGGATATTAACACTAAACAATAGAAGCATTGCCAGTTCATAACACTTGGATTGGTCAGCGACGCAAAATTCATGAGCAAGAATCCGCAGTCTTTACAAAGTGACTGTTGTCCATAACGCTCCAGTGTAATGCGTGATGAGTTTTATTTAAGTATAAGCCTGCACCAATTATTTGGTTTAAACTTCTCAATACAAGGAAGCGTTGTGATTGACAATTGTCCTATCAGGATAGCGCACCCAAGGTCAATTGCATCACTTGGTAAGGATTCGGCGCTTCCAGCCCAACTGGTGTGAGGAAGAGCTATAGACACAGTTTTGTTCTAATCAGAAAAAAAAAGATGAATGGAAATAAATATTCATAGCATTTTAGCATGACTAGCTTTACACGTAGGGCAAAGATACGTGTTTGTTTGGAATCACAACATCTAGGTATGACTCAGTTCGTCCAACATGACCAAATACCTTCCCGTCTTGTTGTAATGAGGACTTAATAACCTCATGCACGCAAGGAACTTTGAGCAGTTGGAACAGAATTGTCTCAAACCCCTCGTCAGGGTAAAAATTAGAGTTTTTACCCCGAAGGTTTGTCTTTTAAAATAAGCATGCTAAAAGGATTTTTTTCTCTTAATGAGATCCTTCTTTTCTTGTAAAATAGGAAACAGTGTTTTTGCTATGTTTTGGTTGTGGTTTGCATTACTTTATCATGATTTTATAAACCTCAGCCTAACATCTTACACTTATTTGCGTGATTGGTGTTTTACTTGTGTCTAACGCCCGTGGGCGAAACATCCATCGTTAACCCAGCTTTGACAAGTTTCGTCACTCACATTTCCAGTGATACTTTTGACGACCAAAATAGCACCCTTTTGGACAAGGCAAGTAGAAATGGTTACTTCTGTTCCGTCTTGACAAGGACGCAAGAGGATCATTTTTGTCCGAGATCATCAACGCATCAACCCATAATGAGCCTGCATTGCTATCATACTGATAGTGTATATTAACGTGCTTTTCTGCTAGGTTTCTTCTCATATATTCGTTCACGTGCATTTTTTTTATTTTTTGAGATATAAATTTCAATTTGTTGCTCAAATAACAATCAGCACCAGACAAGTGACATCTTCAATGGCTGACACCAATCCACATGCTGGCTGACACCAATCCACCTACTGGCTGACACCAGTCCACCTCATTGCTGACACATAAAATCCCTGTGCAGGATAGACTGTTCAGGCAGAATAGTAAAGGGTTCACTTGAGAGGAGGTGGGGTGAAGAGGGGGTCCTGGTACACTGGTACAAGAAATGAAGATTATTACTATCCTGTGCTCTGCTGACTGGAACCTGCTGTTTCTGCAAGTGCAATCTTTACTGCTCTATACGTGTACTGTATTAGTGATTGCCAATAGTTGACCAACAGTTTAATATTAGCAAGCTATAAGCCACTATGTCAGTTTGACCTTTTCAACATCACTCAAAGTCAAATTAACCACGCCAAAGGAAACCCAGGATGCTAAGTACTTTCCTTATAAATTTTGGTAGTAACAATGGGCCGAGGATCCACATTTCACCAACCTGAAGATATATTCATTTTAAAACTGAAAAATCATTGTATCATCATCTCACAAAGTTGGAAGAGGCCTAATTGGGAAACACCTGTGTGTAGCACCAAAGCATACCACGGAATCTATTCGACAAACTTGCAATTTAGTCACTGTATTCCCATCCACATGTATAGCTGTGGCACTTACCGGCACACAGTCACAAAGTTTGATATCCCATAGCTTCGTCTAAAAAAAAAAAAAATCTTTGTCATCTTTTTTTTTCTCTCTCATTATCTGAAGTCAGACCATATTCTGGCACAATTGCATGTAATTCTGTTTGGGCCATCTGGAGATGAAGTTGAAAACAGACTCAATACACACACAAAATTCATTAGCAATATTTGAAAAAATTAAAAAGCGCCGTCTGCTGCCCAAATATGAACAACGTGACTCCGGGCGACCCCCTATGTCATAATAAGGCGATTGGCACAGTAGTTCTGGAGAAAAAAAAAGATATTCTTGTCAAAAAAAAAATATTAGAAAAACAGAAACATTTTTGCATCATAACCTTCGCAAATTTTGTAGAGAACAAACGGGGCAAGTCCCATGTGCAAAATCAAAATATTCCAGGCAAGAAGTCGAAAATGTAAAAAGTCTAATGGACAGATGGACGGACAGAAGGACAACAACAGACGCACATCGATTTTATAAATTCTGCTGAATAACAAGTCAGCACGGCTAAAATGCTTCCGTGCAGCGTGTAGGAAATAGACGTACCCCAGGTAGATATTAGAAGAAATAAGGTACATAGTACACCGCTGTAAAAAAGCAGACGTTTTCGTGATTTGATAGCTCATTAAAAATAAAATTTATCATATGTGTCCAATATATGAAATTCATTGTTTCAATGTCATGTTATGATTACGGGTATAGGCACGAATATTAACTGTATGTGGTGTGAGTCAGGCAAAATAAATTTCGCCAAATATGGCTTTTGGTATTTCCTCGCTGTACGGTGAGCAGACAATAATTTTCCCTCTGTACGCGGTACCAAAACTAAAATAGATAGATAGATAGATAGATAGATAGATAGATAGATAGATAGATAGATAGACAAATGGATGAATGGATGGGTGGATAGATAGATGGATGGATTGATAGATGGATAGATGGATGGATGGACGGACGGACGGACGGACAGGCAGACAGACAGACAGACGGACGGACGGACGGACGGACAGACAGACAGACAGACAGACAGACAGACAGACAGACAGACAGACAGACAGACAGATAGATAGATAGATAGATAGATAGATAGATAGATAGATAGATAGATAGATGAAATTAACGACCTCTATAGTATGCAGACAACCCCTTACGCCCCCTCCGAAGCTAAGCAAGAATGCCACAGTGGTCCAGATCCATCCTACCAGGTAGAACCAAAATATTTCTCAAGTGGAACGATTACTTGATATCATAATACATGCTGCTGGATTCAGAAGGTAATTTAAGGCCACTTTGGCAATTATTAATTCGTAAATAATCCGAGGGTTATGATCACCCGGTCATTATCCATTCTGCCTTACATCCGATGAGAATAAAACAACTCGTAACGGGTGTGAATTACCCCCAACTGGCTACCATTAACTATTGGAACCAGGTGCTATTGCTACCTGTGGGATGTTATCAGCAACTGAATATTGTGGCCCCATATGGTTTAACTTAAGCGAGTCTTCATAGGTCATACATACTTTTGCATAACACCACTAGATGGCTCGTACGATGTTTATTTTAGCTTCTCGATCTTCACATTAGTATTTTATGTATGGTGAAAATTTCGCTGATTCTAATTCGAATTCATGGGCAATCTCAGACACTGACATCATTGTCTCATCTTAATCGAAGAATTGTGTTGCTCCTTTCTATCTGTCCAACTACAAGTGATCCTGCACTGTCCTGACCTGTGAACACCTTTTTGCTGTTTCGCGCAAAAGCTGATTCTAAAAAAGTACATTTCTTGTTGGACCTCCATTGCTTTGTAACTTATAGTTTGAAATATTTTGTTCATAATATTCGCAGTATGGTGGCAGATCAGTGCCATATAAAAATTTCCTTTCTTCCCGTAAATTCAAATACTCGAAAATAGGTCAAAACTGTGAAAATACAACAACACGGTTATACGAAGGCGAAAATACCAGATATCACGGTAGCGAAGGCGAACAGACAAACGCAAAAACTGCGAAAAAAGAAAACATCCAAATAAGAACACAAGATTACGCACAGACTACAGAAATCAGAATAAATAAAACATAAGAAACACAGAAAAAATCACCAGGGAAAAAACGCACCATAAGGAAATTTTGACCCATTTCTCAACAATTATCATGTATTTCAACAGGATGTATTCACACTCAGCTGAATTTACTACAGACTTCACTGGTCCCCACCGTTGCTAGGCAACAGAACTATGCCTCCACCATCATGAGGGCACTTGTACCAGTTTTAACCATCAAGAAAAGCCATTTTGGTCAGCCAAACAAACGAAATTTTATAAATATGTTTAGGGTGCTGTATATTTTAGAACTTAGTGCTTGACGTTTTCTGAGCTCTTTGCTTTCGCGAGTTTCACCACAAAAGCTAGCCCTGTTTAAATACAAGATTCTGCCCTGCTCCCTGTCAAGTTCCTTGCTGCTGCCCAGGTGGCAGCACAGGATCCCGGTTAATATGAATTCCTCCCATGGACGTTGTTCTCGCGTCGGGTTACATTTCTTTTCGCCTTCACTCGCTACTCACCCTCCGGACCGCTGTAAGAAGGTTCTTCCTACACCGCCAAACGCAATGCATGTACGTTTACAATTTTATAATTGGCAAAACTATGTAAAAAAAAAAAAAAAAAAAAAAAAAAACGCGCACATTGCGTGTTTGCATTATGGAGCAGTTGGCATTAAATCATCACTACTTTGAAATGTAGCCAGTGGCATGTCCCTTTTGTCCTTTCAGTAAACACATTTAATTATTTACAAATTCAAAAAGCTCATTTGCTGTTATCTGCTTGACAGCTGTCCATATCTAGGCTCATTGGCTCTTCAGACGCATGTTTAAAAGCTGACTTTCGACCCAGACTGTACAACATTAACCCTCTCCTTTTTCATCTTGCTTTCGGGTTTTTGTTTTTGTTTTTTTTTTTTTTTTTTTTTGTTTTTTTTTTTTTTTTTTTTTTTTTTGTTTTTCTTTTTTTTTTTTTTTTTTTTTTTTTTTTGGTTGTTTTATTTTTTTTGGGGGGTTGGTAACATTATTTCATTAAAATCCAGGGATTAGACGGATATATATATATATATATTCAAGAGAAATAAGATTTGCAATGGAACCAACAGCCAAAACATGTTTACTTGTTGTCTAAATTAAGGTAATATCCCAGCATGCTTTAGAAAGTAACTAGGAATTTCCCTCAGTCGTGATCAGTGGAAAACGCTGTGCTTTGTATCCCATCAGTCACGGCGGATAGAGATATTTGTAAGGTTGTGTCGAAAGTGTGCCCAGCCCTTGTGTGGGTGTTCCAGGGGCAGAGCCCTGGGAAGCTCCTGAAGTTAGCAATTTCTTGCCCTCCATCCCCCTTCCTGTCACAAGAAAGCTCCCAAAATACGATAACTGCGATGTTCTATATTTTTCATAAACTTATGCCCCATTCAGAAGAAAAAGCAAAGGAGAAAGGGCGGAGGGGATGCGAGCGCATCCTCTGCAAATCCCCCCCCCCCAGCACCATCCATGTGGTCCGCGACTAATGTAGATATCGACGATCGATTGTACAACAGAAAAAATGCCAAACATGCTTATAGATTCATATACCACCCAAGCAGTCAGTAGGGAGATGCAGATATCTAAGTGGCTCATTTCTGGGACGATATATAGCTCGCAATCCAATTTTCAAGGGATAGGCTTTTCAGGTGCACACTAGGTGTGCAACGACACTGCTCGCGGCGGGTCATAGAGGTTTCCATTTTTTACGGACAAGTGACCGCAATTTACAAACATATTGCACGCTGTTTATTTCACATAAGCCGGTGAGAACTTGGAACTGTCGATGACGTAGTGCTATTCCACAACTGTGTGACAACTTCTATATTTGAAAAGGAAATGGACAAACACTTTTTTTATATATCCGTAACCTGTGTTATATAAATGAATATTTAACTCCATTATAGCGGATCAAGGTTCAGTAAACGAGCAGTATTCTTTCACAGTGTCAAACTTAAAATAATTGATATCCACATTAACCAATTTGTACACAGAAATTTATCCGGGTCTGGTGAAACGAATTAAGCTTCTTCAGTTTTCTTTATCGTGTATTTTATTAAAACAATATTATCAGTCGTATCTGACTAAGATTGCTACTGAACCATTTAGCGTCAATATGAAAACTAAGGTCTACCTACTTTCCAAAGAAACATGCATGCTTATGTATTGTGTACTCTTCTGTGGGAAGGCAGGGCTATGTTAAAACCCGACCTTTGCACATACCCTATGATGTATCTACCATTTGTTTAAAGTTTCACGTTCCAGATCTTGCATTGCATCTTTCGTCGAAATATGGTCTGTTCCTTTACTTTTTAGAAGTCTTTTTTTCAAGTCAGTGGCCCACATGTCTTTCACCCTCAAAACATACACATATGCAAGTCCTATCAAGCACTCATCGCCAGATAAACTGTGGGTGGGCATTTGATTTGATTAGTACGGTTGTCAATATTCGTTGAGAGTTACTTTTGGGAGAAAATAACTGTATCCATGGGACTGTTTTAGCTTTTGCTCTTGAAAGTCAGTATGGCAGAATACTGGTTGAATGAAAGGGGTCTTACTGAGTCAAAAAGTCAAAAATATAAAAGCATCAAGTTTATCTTTTAACGCGTATGGAATTGATGAATATACATTTTATATATATATATATATATATATATATATATATATATATATATATATATATAGATATGTATTTAAATGAAATACAAATTACACACTGATAGGAGAAGAAAAAGTTCATACTTTATGAAATGAATGATCATTGATTACGTTCAAGTGACCATGATATTATACCCAGTCCATGCTAACATTATGACGTCATAAGTCAGCATAACGCTGTAACTGCAAACAAACTGAATTTTCACTGGTTTGCAAAGTTGAAAAGTTTTAAAAAGTAATAAAATGAGTAAAGCCGGTAGCACAAAAGTTCTATTCATTCATTTATCTGTTTATATATCTATTCATCTATCTTTCTATCTATTTATCTATCTATCTACCTATCTTTTATTTATTTATTTATTTATTTATTTATTTATTTATTTATTCATTCATTCATTCATTCATTCATTCATTTATTTATTTTTATTTATCGCAGCAAGTAAATTTGCCTTTTTAGAATAAAATGTATCTGAATCAAAACCTATATATCCAAGGAAAAAGAGTATATTCACCGAGACTGTGTTATATATCTACAGTATGAACATATAATTCAGTCATTGTATGTGAACAATAAAGACCGGTAAAGGATCTGTGATTGTTTATTAACCTTTTTATATACAGTAGTCCTCCACGCCATGCTGTACAGACATGTCAATTACATTTTACAGACAGACAAGTACATCTGTTTTGCATGTTTTGTAGTTCAGAAAATAAAATGGAGTTCCTCTCTATCACATCAAGGAGGCTAGAGCTCTACCCTCCTTGATCACATCCAACAGTCTGTCCGCCTAATCTTGTGAATTTTCTATTCAAGCGTTTCGAAGTTTATTTTACTCACAATGTATCGGTGAAACAGTGTAACCCACACAAATGTGCGCTTACTAAGCTGACCCCGCACGGTGTCAGTGAGTACTTTCATTGACTAATAGTTGGAGGAGACGTGTGTCTAAGTCATAAATGCACACGTGTCATGAGTTATAAAACTTTATAGCTTTTCAAAGGTACGGAATCCTATAAAAAGAGGCACATGGAGACAGGTTGCAATGTCAAGGGTGGCATTTATGGCCATGCAATGACCTCAGTATCAGTTCAGATCCGGAAGACATACCAGACCGCTTGCATTTGACTTGTATTTGGCATACTAGAATAAACACGGTCTCGATAGATTGGAAAACTATGCTGATATATAGATAGGCACGTGCCTCGAGATATTGACAACTATCTTTGGTCAACGGGAACGTCTTATGTTCAGATATCGGATTACTGTCTATAGACCAATCTCAGTGGTACAACGCGCAAGATATGCATAATCATTGCCTGCGATTTTGTCAATGACGCGAACCAGCTCAGGCCGGAATACAGCAACCGTAGTGATTGTAAGCTTATTGTGTTCTGGTCCCTATGCTGGCTTATCCTCTGTGTGTTGGTGGCTTCCTCGTAAATACAATTAGCTAGGGCATGTCTATTTGGGGGTAATCTCTGATAACATTGTCAGAACTTACTTGACCAGGAGTGGAGACCCAACGCGTGTCTACCGGTGTATGCTATGAATATGGTCAGTCACACGAGGGTTGATAATGGAACCTGAAACCATTAAGCCGTTTCATGCCCATGGTACCATTTTCTATACCTATCAGAATCTCTGGCCATTAAAAGTAAAGATTTAAAAAATGTTGCCTCTGAAGCGACCATTATACTCCGTCGATGATTGAGAAATGGGTAATAAATAAAAGTTACCATGAAAGCACTCTGTACGCTACTGTCAGATATATAATTATATATATATATATATATATATATATATATATATATATATATATATATATATATATATATATATATATATATATAATTTATATATTGCAGTAAGTGTGCGTGTGTGTGTTTTAACATTTGATCAGGTGTTAAGTCCCCATGGATTCACTTTGCCATCATATGAATGGCTTCCTTTTTGACCAGGTCATGTAAACCTTGATTGCAGCGTATTGGACCGTTCAATATCGCTCCTTAAAATCAGCCAAAAGTACCGGGATATCAGGTGTCATTCACTTGATTTTTCACAGCTGCTTTCCCAGAGAGGGTTACGTGAATTGAGCACGAGACTTCCAGAATAAGATGATCAGAAGAAAAAAAAAACCTTCTGGCAGGGTTTACATCGATAATATTTAGACCCAAGCTCACCATGGGGGAAAGTGATTTATACAACAGTTTTGAAGAAAATGGTATGATGGTCACTTATACCATCAACATTGTAATCCTCTTTGTTTTACTATTTATTCCAGGTACGTCAGAATATAGGCACCTGGGTACAAGACTGATAATCCTGTAATACAGATGTTTTCTAGATGAACTGTGATATTCAAATGGTATTTTACCCTTCGCATCGAAAGTTTGATCTCTAACTGTTACCCCTTTGTTGGCAAAAGTTCTTCCACCTGCAAGCCGGATTGCACATGACGTATGGCCAATGTGCCCACTATTTGCATGGGCGTTAAAAGAAGAATGGTGGTCCGGTACTTCCTTGAAGAACATCCAGTATAACCGTTTAATCGTGCTTTCTCGTGTTTCATCATACTTAAAATAGTCGAGACCTTTACCCTGACTCATAATTAAATACTACTAAATGCCCGATCCATGGACATTGACCTAAACATAGTTTTTAATCATCTAGTGTAACCTAACACAGGGCACAAGTGGTCAAGTATTACGCTGAAACGGACCCCCACCTCGGAGTAAAATATCTCTACGAAGAGGTAAATTACGGCAAAGGTAAACTCTGTCCGCCAGCTGACATAACGACCCAGCAGGTGGGGTTCGAAGAGGCAGATTCACCGATAAATCCGCGCCCGGTGTACATGTTTGTCTACTACAAAACCAAACTAAATCTTGAAACATGGGACATGACAGCTTGAATCCCTCTCACTTTTTCAGATCTTATTTTTTTTAATTAGACATACTCTTCAGGACGTATGCTGTAATATCAATATGTATAAGTAGAAAAACAAGACAGACCACACCAAAATGAGAAGCAAGACGTGCCCCTTGGATTAAGATTCACAGCTTGATGAGCGAAAAATTCCCCCAAATTACTTGGACCACTTTCTGTTTCAGCTAATGAACAGCATCATAAATGATAAACATCTGCTGTACGTTGCTTATGCATGTCCTGCAATATCACACCAAATTGAAAATTTTGGTGCTACTTGGTCTGGCCTAAGTCCAAATCCGAGGCTAGTCTTGTGCAAACATTGTCCGTGTACAGTATAATATGCTATTACAATGGTCGACGTTTATAACTCTACGTACATTTTCGTAATGAACAACCTGGCACGTGTTCATGTGCAAGTTTTGATTGACAGAAACATATGTAAAAGCGACGTGTAGGTCTGGTATCTGTCTTTCAAAGTCAATTACCTAATTAAAAAAATGGTATACACAGCTAAGCTATTAAAGCAGCATGTTTCTTAGAAGCGAAAGGAGAGAGAAGCAGCTTTTTAATCAATAGTGATTTCCGCTCAGCATCGGACTAAGTTGTCGAAAGGGAATGCTGATGTTAGTCATTTCTTTATGATGTGCCTTCTGTACAATTTTTATGCAAAGTATTCCCAATTAACAATCTACTTAAGTTCAAGAAACGTTGCAGCTGACGTTTTACATCCACTGATCCAATTGATTCCGTTCGATATTATTAAAATCGAATGCAATAAATGGCGTATGGTCGGTATAACCTTGACCTATACGTCCTGAAGATCTTGACTGAAGGCAGTCTGGTAATACCATACATCTTTCGAAAGAAAAATAGACTTTAAAAGCTGAAGGAAATTTGAAAGTACTGCTTGCTTTGGACTAGTTTGTCCGAAAAAGTGTTAATGCAATCACATACCTTGTCTGGCAGTTGTACACATAGCCCTCTGTCTCTTCACAGAACAGGCTGATGTAGTCGCCAATACAAAGAAAATCTCCCATTTTGGTCGTCATTGTGACGGCTGTTGGGTTCTTTCATGACCTGCAAAGAGTACAGTATATTTATACATGTTAATGGTTTCTTCCCATGACCTCAAAAGCAATTTGACACATGTACTCTGAAACATCAGCAGGTGGTACAAGAGCTCCTTCATCGTGGTTGCTGAATTGAAATTTGTTATCCATATATAAATGAGGTTATTTTACCCATGTTGTTATCCATGTCGCTTGTAACAGTCAAAATGCAAGTAATTGACACCAGAAACATATAGACGACCGAATGCTATGTCTTCACGTGCATTCCGGCAGCAGTCTATCCTTACATAATTTAAGGCCAGCACAAAGACACCCACGGGGAAAAACGGGAGGGGACACTCTCAGCGTGCGCGGGATGTAAATATACCTTTTTCTAGTGATTAATAACTCACTACCGCTCCAAGTATAGATACTCCTTATCCGTTGTTTTGCACATGTACATACATTCCTCTCCATAAAATAAACAAACAAGAGACCATCCTATAAGTAGATGTTGCTCTCCCGGAGTATGAAGCATCACCGTATTCATTTCTTTCGATGCTTCACCACCAAGGGACACGTGTGAATAATATTATCCTCCTCACAGTCCTGATCCGAGCACCAGGTATGTAAATGCCCTTTTTTTCATCGCGCACACTGGCAGTATCAACAGTAGATGCACAAGCGCTGAATCCCAGACACCTGGCTATTACGTCTGATCAGCGAAGCGTTTAATCTAATATTGCCGCGGATGAAACTATGATTGGACACTGGGTGCCCCAAGGTGCGGACTCCATTCTCGGGATTGGGGTCATTAGCACCCGCTTGATGAATATTGAAGGCTCTCAGGTTTGGGGCTTATCGGGTGCAGGAACGCACGCCGTTCGCCTCCGTTCTTAATTTAACAAGGCAGGGCGGAAAAGTGCCCTAGGCCATCACTCATACGCCTATATTGTTTAATGAGTGAATATAGACACATGTGTTACATGACGTTAAGTGTGTGTATATATTAACGTCATGCAAAACTCCAAGTAAATCGGCGTCAACTGTGTATATGCAAAACTCCAAGCAAGAGGGCTTTGACTGCCTATTTGTCTGAAGTGGTAGAAAACTCCCAAGTTTAATTAGTTCAGATTCTACTGATACCATGATAACGATGGGGCTACCAATTTCGAATCTATTAAAATATACAAAGTTAAGGGGTGGTACCTTCGTCCAGAATAGAACAAAATAAGCGTATCAAAATCATAGATCCACCAAAGGTACATTTATTCAACGTGCACACAATGTTAGTTTATAATTTATCAACGCACACCTTAAGTAAGGTTCATTGGGGTTATTTGGCGTCAGTCTAAATGACCACAAGCCATTCAATCACTCGCTGAGACTGGTCTGTGACGAAAAACATTCTATGTACTAGTACATCAATAAAAGCCAAGGCAAAAATGTGTTCAAATCAAGCAGACATTATGGTAGTTGCCACTGCCTTGTTACGTGTGCCGCTCTATGTTTATCTGTCGAAATGTATATACCTCCATGCCGGGTGTTTCTTTGTGGTATTTCACTTTTTTATGTTCAAATATCAGCATGACTTTACCATGAGCACTAAACGTTACAGCAAGGACAAATCAAGGTGTTACACAAAGTCAAATATGAAAAAGAAAAACATATTGCCTCGAAGCTAAGTTGCGGTCACTTTGCTGCTACCTGTTTTGAAATAAACGATAATTTTTCGTAGCAAAGAAACAATCGTTTCATGTACACAGATATCACAACAAAGCACCACTGGCAAAGATTATTAATTACACTGGAATGATATATGTGTATAGTTACGTCTGTACATATTGTTCCCTATATCAAGAGACAATGTACAATATAACATATAAGAGCCAGTCTACGCCCTAAATACCCCTCGGCCAATGTTCTCCGTGCCGTCACAACTCGGCCGGTGGAAGTGTTGTGAGGCTTTGACGTTGCGAAAAGGATACATTCCTGCGTGCAATCTCATGCTATAACTCCGTAAGATAAATTGGGTTGTTGGTTGTGTAAGCAGAGCAAGATAACACCAATAATCACATCAAGGCACATACACCAAAGACATACACCAAATCAGCCTTCAAATGAAATCCCAAAAGTGCCGTCCTATTAATTTTCTATAGTCACCATGGGCCTAAGATTCACCAATATAAAGTTATCAGCCAATACATCAGTTTTTGCTGAGCGTAAAAAGTTCGTCTGTGTGACCTTAAAACATATGCAATCTTATCCAAGCTCTCTATTAGAATATTCCACACACCAACTTTATTTAAAGTATCTCTTAATATTCTTAAGTTATCGTGATGAGAATGAACATGCTATTAATTTGCCAAAGTTGGTCCCTGTGATCGTGAAAGAAGGTCAGGGTTGCTGATATCCAATCTCATCAGAGCTATTTATAAGAAGGTTCCATGAACTAAATTTGATTGAGTTAGCTTTTTGCATTCTTAAATTATCGCGATGAAATCAATGTGGATGGACATCCGTACGGACGGAAAGACGGACGGACGACAATGCGACGAAAATACACTTTGGCCGAGGGGTAAAAATGAACGTACGCAATGACTATTACACACATACATACATACATACATACATACATACATACATACATTATAAATACATACATATATTTAAGTATGAATTAAAGCATAATTTGTTGGCAATATGAAGTATATGAACGAGCATTGGATGCCACATTGTACAAAGAGTGAACGAGGCGAATACACGAGTTCTACTGTCCGGTACGCAGCGCGAGTTGATTACTTTACTGTGTAAACAACCCGTGCTATGATATATTTAGCCTATGTTTGTGTTGATGATATTAAGAAACTAAAAGTAAGCTACAGATACACAATATTTGATTAACGTTGATCTTTTACATGGAAGCCATGCCATTTTGCAGCCAGGAAGAAACATAAAAGGTGGTTGACGTAGGCCTGCATGTATGAGGTGACAAGCTAGCTGACGACAATGTTACCAGGGTACGTCACTTTCGATCTTGTTGAGGCACTTTTCCTGTCATTAGTACTAAGGCAAAGACACTAAAGCATTCACTCATCCAGTCTTGTACTACAATATATGTCATTTTGAGTCGGAGGTCAATTAAATTGCATCTCGACCCTATCTGCCTGGGGATTTGGAAATTACATATGTGACTCCATCTCGTGAATTCTCTGACCAGCACTTTTTATAGGTGTAGTTGTACTTCTCCTGTAACGAATTCATATTTCATTTGTACGTAACTACATGTAGACCAATACAGTTTTACTCTGGGCATGTGTGGTGTTACTTGTCCTGCAATGAATTCATATTTTATGTGTACGTGCAAATAACTGTATGTAGACCAATCCGTTTTTAACATATGCATGTGTAGTGTTACTTGTTCTGTCATGAATTCATATTTTATACGTACTGAACTGTAAGTAAACCAATATGTTTTTACTGTGGGCGTTAATAGTTTCACTCGAATTTTTCTGTGATGAATTCCAATTGTATGTGTACGTGACTGTATGAGGACCACTACGTTTTGCTGTGTGCATGTGTAGTGTTACTTTTCCTGTAACGTATTCAAATTCCATGCGTGCGTTACTGTATGCTTCATGTCTCCCTGTCTACTTTCATGATTTAATCAGCATGATCTCACAGTATCCATCTGTTACATCATTTTAGAGACGAATGGGGAGAGGAAGGAGGCTTTTAAGGTGATAAGGTATCACATCGTGGTCTCAAAATTCCCAATATGTTTGTATCATGCATCTAATCTTCTGAAATTATTGTTTAAAAATCCTACTGAGGCCCATGCAATGGTAATTGATTTTAAATAATGTAAGGCTTGACATCTAAATCCATTAGATGTTGATGCTTTTCTGCAACAAAAATAATGTTAAACGGTCGATGCTTTATGTACATGGAGCTTTGGGTAACAAATATATGATAATGCATTTTGGTACAAATTAGTTTGCACTGACGTAAACGCTTTCTTATTAACATGCAGCCCATCTGCAACTACAGGTACCTATGGTGATTATATCCTGTTGTTTGTGGAAAAATAGAATCAGCCCAAACAAAATACGGAATTCTACGTAGTTTGTGTCCATGCATGCAATTATGATAATTGATCTGAATGTGAGTAATTTATTGTTTTCCTGAAGAAACTGATCCGTTATATCCAACTTGCATTACCTACTTTATAATATATGCCATCTTTTGGTACAAATGACAAAAGAATAATAATATAAGTAATGGTCTAGTGCTAGTGCCGATTACCCATTATACTGAAATAATCGTGGAAGTAGTAATGATAAATGTGCGGTATCTCTACTTTTCCGTTGGTCATTTGAATTTCGGTCAGCAGAAATGCTGTCATTTGCGGGTAAGTAACCTTTCTTGGTACAAGTTTTGACTATTTGCTAAGTAAAGAATATTCTCGAATTTTTGCAGTAACATACATGATACAGATAAATTTTTGACAGCAGAATTGCAATATATCACAGAAGTGTAAACGGTATATTGTACTCGTTTCCAACTGATGAACCCAATCATTCACTAGTCATGCATATTTTAGTTTGTGTAGGCGCCGTTTTAAAATGTATACACCGTATACCAGTATTTGTAAGTATGAAACAGGTCGGTACTTTTGATGTCCCTTTTTACTCTGACGAATCTTAATATACCTTCATTATTCAAGAAGACACCTAATCACCCGTTATTTGCTACTTTCTTTCTTGTTTTCGTTACAGGGAGCCTACATTGGCGTTAACTAAATCACAAATCTCGTGAAAGATCTGAAATTGAAGTTTACTGAAGCAACCTGACGGCTCAGTTAATATAATAGCACTGTTTAAATGATTTGATGTGACAATGTACGACATTTGTGCTAACATCTCCCAGTAATTTGCCTTGCAATTTATTTGAAACTAAATGCACTGGGCACAGCTGCTCCGTTATATTGGTATTATAAACTGAAATGAAACAAGCTATCGCCATCTAAATACATGCCACAGGTAAATGCAGTTATTTATGACGTAGCTGATTGCTTGTACTGGCATGCATATTAATTTCCCACCACAAAGCACGGGGTTTACGCCAGTCAGTCACGGGGACACACGGGCATATCACTGTCACAGACAGGGCTAGACACCCCTTTCTTGTAAAATTAGTGTTCTTTAGAGAAATTTAAGTTTACAAATACCAAGTCATATTCGGGTGATGCTTTCAAAATTAGTTACAAGAATAAATTTCTTATTTCCAAAGTGTTAGTAATATTCCACTTTCCGCACAGGCTACCGCCCGTATCTTGCCTGACGAGATTAGGGTTACTGAGGCAACCGGGTATGCAGTTGTGGCGGAGAATTACTGTGCATGCCTCGTATTATATAGATATATTTAGGTTCTGTTTTGATGAATATTAAAGTTAAGTTATGTTAGATCTTGTGGAATTAAAACATGTAATTATACATTTGCATATGCAACTGTTAATGCGCCAGTACATTTGAAAAAAAAAAATTTGTCCGAGTCAAATTGGTCCCCAAAACATTGCTGGAAATGCACTGTAAGAGTAAGTGTCAGTCCCCATAGCATAAAATTTGTGTCATAAACAGCATTATCACTCTTGCTACAAACATTTGAAACATTACAACGACCGTTCAGGTGGCGCTCACTGTTTGAAATATACATTTTACGAAGAGTCCGAATACTGAGTTAGAATTTCTAACGGAATCTGTAAACTGAGTTAAGTATGCTGCCAATGTGCGATTTTCAAATACATAGCAAAGAATGTCCAGTTTCTTTAATTTGAGCATACGGTTACAGTTTTTTTCAACTTCATATAAAGGTATTTCCCTAAAACACACTTTAAGTCAAATGATAGAAACGACAATCGGATGCTTTATGGATTAAATTGCCTGAGCAATTTATGTAGATGTGTAAAAGGCCCCTAGAAGTTTCTTTTATCTGTAAAAGTCACTGAAAAAAATTATACCTTTCCAAAAAAAAAGCATATAAAGTCGAAAATCATTCCAATTGCAGCTTGATGCCATGCCTTTACATAGAACAGCAAACATTTCCACGTGCAAGCAACGCAGCATTTTAATGTGTCACGATGACCTGTCTCTAACAACTAAACACACGGTTAAAAATCTTTGCATATATCTCCCATTAAAATGGAAAAGGTGGATTTTATTTGACTGACACTTTCCATAACCATAAAAAACACCCGCTTATATCAACACCTAGTATATGATCCTTTTACACTTAAACCTGTTACTGATAGATAGCTTTAAAGTTTGGGTTTTTTTTTATTTTGTTTGTTTGTTTGTTGTTGTTGTTTTTGCATTAATTTTGTTTTTCAGTTGCCTTTCATGAAATATATGTAATGAAAAGCTTTGGTAGGCAAATGTGTTGCTATGGCACGACTTCCTGCATTACCCTCTGCTCTATGACCCAAGTGCCCTTCATTCGTTCAGCTCTGGGCTGTTGGAAGGTTTATAGTTTGACGTCATATATTAAGTGCATGCGACTGGGTGCTGTGCCCAGTTTTCCGTCAGTGCCTGTGCATTTACCCAACCAGCTGTATCCTCCCTCGAACCTGGAGATCTCTAGGGTATACAAGCTCTTGAATACAGACCCCGTCGAGCTCTGTCCTATTTGGACCCTTTCGGGTCTCCGAAAGACACAGTTCTTTGGGATTTGCACAGACAAAAAATACTGAATTTCGCTACAGCATATCCTCTAACTTCTAGGTACATGCACAGCAATGTAAAGTAAAAAATGGACAATGAATTCCATGTCTTTTTCTGTTTTTGTGTGCCCATTTTCTCCAAACATTGCGTAGTTGTATATATTTACCCCTTTCATATGCAAACCATAGTGACTTAAAACAAGATCAAAACAATCATTTTATTATATTAAGAAGCCCCAACGGACTGATGGCTCAACCATGTCATGTTGAAGTAAGACAACCCTCATAGACCCTTTCAACGGGTATTCTAATGCGAACATCACTCTACTAGAACGGAAACTAACGTACAGTTTACTAAAGCATGTTTAGCTATGTCTAACCATGACGTGAGACACAGAAATCCCATTTTGCTGCTGTTCCTATCCTATCCTATTTGTAGAAGGCAATCAGTTCTTCAAAGCCAGCGCGCCACCATCATCACCAAACAATCCAACATATGGTCAAAAATGCTCTGGAAAAGCAAGGAGCATATAAAGAAGCCGCAATTTGTGCTCAATCGAGGGTCTGAAGAGAGCGGCAAACACGAGTGCTGTTGGAACATTGACGAGCGGGACAATGGGTGGGCCGACTTGTCGTCTGTGGGCTTCCTCTGCTCCTGATCTGGCTGGCCTTCAATGTTTTACTGCTTACCGGCGTCGAAAGAGGTTTAGTAATATTTGTTGGGTGGTTTCGGTGAGAGGTCATCAGGAGACAAATGCTGAATAGAATAAATATACGATTACTATATATTCCTACAGGTACCTTATGGTGGTTTGTCTGACAGCGACATTGTTATGACATAAAATGCGTCTCCGCCGACCTGCGGTGCCTAATACATGGTAATATGGCATTTATTGGTGGAATAAAGGCTCTCTGAATCTGAGTCCGAGGACTTACAAGAAATTGACCTCATTGAATTAAAAAAAAACAACAACAATAGGCTATTGTGGCCTAATGGCCATATGACCTCCACCTTCAATATTTGGGGATGAAGTGTAACTAAAAAAAAAAAAAAAACAAAAAAACAAACATCCATATCCGCAACTTATCCATAGAATGCTATGACGGTTAAAATTTGATGAAAACTTTTCTTGTTACAAGGAAAATCGGTTCTCAGATAAGTGGATGACGACTTGGGATATGTAGGTCATGAGTTCTCAGCCTCAGTTTGGACTCTAAAGTTGATGGATGCTCATCACTAAATAGGTCAAATTTGACAAAAATCTAATCTGATCATATTTAGACATTGAGGTGCAAGGCAATGACTGGACAGATGACCAGTTGCTTGGTTTCCTGTCCCTTATGTTAGATGTTTTTAATGCAGTGTCATGAGTTCAAACTGTGCACCTAAACAGTCAGTATTGGAACTGAGTCTGTCTCTGCAAGCGAGGAGAAGTGACAACACCAAAAACATAATATCAAACCACCCCCTTCCCCGAGCTGGCGAACAAATATTTTGACCTCAATAACTGAAACCGTGTCTCGATTACTAGTAATTTGGCACTATTCCAGTTCATAAAGAGAAAGATCCACTTATACACCCAAGGGTAAACAAACAAATAAAAATAAAGAGGATAACTCAACTGAACTAAAAATTACATCCTGTAACTTGTGCCTCTATATATGAAATACCAGCATATCAAACGGACGAATCATGCAATCTTCAATTGTTTACAACAACACCCACCTGCTGGTACTTAAAGTGAAGTGTACACCTTTAGCTTCCACATTGTCTTCTCGTGTATGAAGCTGGATGATACATTGAAGGGTGTTTGTACTTTCCTACATGTAATGTGCATCATAAAAGCGCAAAGACATATTACAGTGATAAAGTATTAACAGATGTGCAAAAAAGACAATGTATGCAGCTGTGCAAAGTGAAACCTTTGACTTTCCAACAGTTTTAACATAGTACCCGAGCAATAAGGATATATATTGTTAATAGAAAGGTCGTAATGCCCACGAAGAAGCCACTTGGCCACGTGCCCGCGTCAATGAAAAAATTATATGCCACGCAACTGGTGTATTCACATTTAGTTTCATAATATTGAACAATGAATGAACTTCAAGACAATGTCAACTTAACACCAATTCTGAATGGATTACGTGTAACACACTTAACAATAATTAAACAATGGTTTATTTATGCATTGTCGACAACAGAAAACCTCGCACAACATTGGTAGAGCCGACTGAGTCTGCGAATACTCAGCATAACCCATTGCTCCTGGTATCATCTAAATGCGCCCGGATATACAATGTAATCTACTTCAATGTTTGCACTAGAATTTTCGCAACACAGATTCAGATTTGCAGGTGAGACCAGGGCAACACAGCCCAGGTCAATAGCTTTCTTTTGACGCGGGGTGGCCGCTAACCTTCTGGCGGTAAGGGCAGCGGCTAAATGTCACACTCTGACCAGGAAAGCGATAGGTGTTAAGGTGGAAGATCTGAAGCCGGCACCTTTGGATAACCTCTAATCACTTTTTCATATTTTTGGATAGTCTGATACTTAAACTACATGCTCCCAAAAACTCAGATGTGTGAACATAAAATTTATATGAGATAATTGATCTCAAAACTTTTGTTTACAATGAAAAGTTTAAGCAGTGCCGGGCACATGGGTTTGTTTGCATGGGTATGATAATGAATCATGTCATTGTTTGCACAGTCATTAGTCCATGAACCCTGGAAACCAATTGAGCCATTGACAAGGGTCACTCACAGGAAACATTAGCCGTGGAGAGAAGATTGGGCCAGTTCAGACTAACCACTACCATTGTTCTGATTACTTTGAAATGTTCTATTGATGTAAAAACAAATTAGCACAATCCACTCACTGGCCCCCAAATATGGAAAGCCGCATATGAACCCACACCCAAACAAGCCAAGTGTGGTGTTCCCAAGTTAAAAAAAGTCTAGATTTAAGCCACAAAATATACTTTTGTTTAATGACAACATCACAGAGGCAAAGCTACAAGTTTATTTCACACAATAACTAAAACACAGGACAGAAGAAAGGAGTATGTGTCATATTACAGCCATGAATGCATAAGAATTGCCAATTTTTTCTTTCAATGCGATTTTCTCAGAACTGTTTTTTGCTCAACCTGCACAATTAGTATCTTGCCTCACAAACGTACGAACTGCCCTATCACATTAAAATCAACGGACATTAAAAGAAAAATATTATATCCAAGAACGGTCCCTGGAATTTTTTTTTCTGACAACCCCTTCCGTGACTTTTGGAGCAATTTATAGAAGAAAATGAAGTCTTAAGTCTGTCATGCACAAATATCAAAGTTCTCTCACAATAGTCAAGCTCCTAGCTAACATATGTCTCAGCTCAAGTAGTTCTCAAGTTATCAAGAGATCAGTAAAATTTATGAAAGTCAAAATGAACAACCTGTCAGGAATAAATTAAAAATTTTATAACTTTTCATTTCTGCTATTTCAGGACTAACCATTGAACTCGATCCTGGACATGGATATATATTTTAAATTTCTTCTGATTTCAACTGGTAAAAACTATTTTGTGTGACTTCTGTGCAAAAAATGTGAAAATCCTACCAAGTCAGAAAGAATGCTGTAAAATCTCAAAAAAATCCAATCCTGCAAAAAAACTCTTTTGATACAAATCTATGGATATGTAGTAATCAGAAAATATATAGGCTTAATGTAATGTGAAAAAAACAATTGGGTAATTGCAATCCAAAGTTGCCAGTTTCACTGCGCATTAGCTTCACAGCTGCCACCTTAATGGCAAGAGGACTGTGACAGTCCAGTGGCCAACAGACCATGTATGCACAAAATGAAGTGGTCCTGTGATCTTTGGAATAATAACAAAGTCTCTTTTCTTGAAGTCTGTCATGCACAAATATCAAAGTACAATAGTCAAGGTCCTTGCTAACATATGTCTCAGCTCAAATAGTTCTCAAGTTATCAAGCGATCAGTAAAATTTATGAAAGTCACACTATGACTGTGGGAATAAAGTCAATATTACTCAAGCATTGGGTAAACTGCCAGCATCAAAGTCTTAGCTCAAATAGTTTTCAAGTTATCAAGTAAACGGTAAAATTCAGTGAGTGGCTCTGTAACGCCGAGAATAAGGCCAAGGTTACCCACGTACTGTGTTAGTCTTAACCGGCCTCATACGCAATTTAATTCAATTTTAACATATGTCTTTATTCAGGATCACCTAATAGTACATCGAAAAAAAAATAATAAACCAGAGGCTCGCCTGACACGGAGAGACAAAGTCAGTATATACAAGACACACAAGACAAAAGAAACTCCGAACCCATACACTATACGAAAAAAAACAATTAGAAAAAAAACACTTCATCATACCAATGAATAGGTCCAATAGATGCACCGCACTATCAATATATATATAAATTGTAGCATTACGTTACCAGTAAGGTAAAGGCAGAGGGAGAGAGAAAATGGGGGTGGGGGTGGATACAGGAATAATTGGTGGCTTAAAAGACAAATATTCTGGTCTCCCAGATGTAGTTTTGAACAACATCCACTATTTCATTGTTATGCTGTTGAGAGATCCTATCGTTTCCATGTATCATATAAGTAAAAAGAATGTCACCATCAATTTGAACAATTGAGGAGGGGTTAACTTACGCTGCCAAAATACGACAAATTGAACGCAACAAATCCTTTGAAGAAACTACGAAATTAGGGCATTCCAAAAAGTAATGATATGTAGGTTTATCAATAAAAGCACATTGACAATTAGCTTATTAATCACATTAATTTCGCGCTTTAGTTGCTAGCGCGAAAAGTGCGAAATCAAATCGAGCGCGAAAATTTCTAGAACTACAGTATTCTCTTCATTTGGCCAAGGTAGGTCAGCCAATTTCGGTTAATAGGAGGTAGCGGGTAGTGTGTTTCCTAGCACCACTGTATGAACGAGCTGTATCAAAGTGTACTGATTCCAGCAAATTGACAACAGCATGTGAACAGTTATCAAAAATGACACAAACGCCATATTTCAGGATAGACCGTATCATGGATTTATGAAGTCTGGAGAGTGTATTACATGAGAGTTTGTTTTTCAGCCTGTACAATAACGATAGGCGTTTTCTAGCCTTTTTCGATAATTCTGGTGATATGAGCATCCTAATGAAAGTTATGGGACTGAGTTACGTCTAAATGGGTATGACTTGTGCCTTCCGGTATAACAGAGTCACCAAGATATAGACGAGGATGATTAATTTTATCGCGTTTAGTGGAAACAAGGAGAGCTAGAGATTTACTAGCGTAAAATGTGACTTTCCACTATTTTCTCCAAATGAATATTCTTCCAAGATCATTTTGTAAACGCTGTGCAGAAATAAGGGGGTCAAACATCATCTCCAGAAAACTTGTTTCATCTACAAAGAGTTTGATATCGCAAATAATATTTTTCTGTAATGTCATTAATAAAAACTAGGAAAAGCAGGGGCCCACAGATGGAACCTTGAGGGACCCCTGCTTTAATGCGAAGCCGAGAAGAGGACTGCCCGTTAAAGGCCACAAGTTGGGACCGGCTAGATAAATAACTACTTATAAGGTTAAGAACATGACCGTCAACACCAAGATGTTTCAGTTTAAAGATAAGGCCTTCGTGCCACACACGGTCAAAGGCCTTGCTTTTGTCTGAAAATACCATCATAGCACCTCTTTATAGTTCCCGTCCATTATAGATGACATGTACAATCTGACAAGTTGATTTATGGAAGAACAGTTGGGGTTAAAGCCGGAACTTTTAGCGGTCAGGAGTCCATGAAGCATAAAATATTCATATAATACATTGAAAATCAATTTTTCAAAGACTCAAGGTACGTTTTTCCCAATTGCATTTTTTGAAATAAAATATGTTTAAACCAACTTAAGATAAGTTGCACAAGAGAGAGATAGGTCTATAATTACTTTTAAATCTTTTGTCCGATTTTTTTAAAACAGGACAAACATTGCAAATTTTCCATAAGTCAGGATAGCTGGAAGAAGCAATATATGAGTTAAATAATTAAGTAAGTAACCCACAGATACTAGGGGCTATATTCTTTTAAATGATGTTTCCTATACCGTCCTGATGAGACTCGGAGGCAGTCGTTAGGGATTGAAGAAATTTTTTCACCGAAAATTCATCAACAGTATCGAAATTAAGTCTGGCTTCCATTCTATAGAAAATTTCAGGAAGAATACTCAAAAGGGTCCTTGTGCAGTTAAAAAGCAATTTGTCCTGCGTTTTCACAGAAGGGACTTTTTTATGATTTTGACAAAGAAGAACAAAGAAATTGTAAAAAGTCCAAAATTAATGTGGCATAACATTTTTTTAAATGGTAGAGACTAATGCAAGGTGCACCATCGCCAAGTTTGAAGTGGATCTGGCAAACCCTTTTTGAGGAGAAGTCGAAAATGTGAATTGCTATTGCAGTGCAGGCTGACTTACTAAGTAAGTCAACGGGCACTGCAACAGGAGTGTATGGATTAACCCATATAAGTACCTGAATCAGGGACCCACAGTAACATCACGCAATGAACAACTTGTTTTGAACCTTCCGTACGGAAAATTCTCCACAAAGTGTCAGCATAATCTGGGTAGCAATTTAAGTCGAAAATAGTAAAACATACAAAGATTCATATTTCTTTGCATATTACAGCGCCACTTTTGGAACAAATCAATTTGTAGGGTCCCCAGGGGTGTCCCTATGTAATTTCGAAGATACTGGCCAAGAGGTTTTGTTGAAAATATTTTAAGATTCAGTAAACAACAACAAAAAATCTCAAAAATTTAAGAAATTGCTGGAGCCTGACCATTCGAAGAACCTGGCTAGACATCCACATCCACCCAAGAAGGATCTCCATCAAGTGTGAAGACAATGTAACCGACCTTTTTGGAAAAGTCGAACTGCGGACCGACCACGGACGGTCGACCGACAGACTACCACCCGTACTATAAGCTCAGCCGGCTGACAAATCAGTTTTGCTAATAATAATAATAAAAATACTAATAATAATAATAATAATAATAATAATAATAATAATAATAATAATAATAATAATAATAATGATAATGACACTGATGATGATGATGATGATGATGATGATGATGATGATGATGATGATGATGATGATGATGATGATGATGATGATGATGATGATGATGATGATGATGATGATGATGATGATGATGATGGTGGTGGTGGTGGTGGTGGTGGTGGTGGTGGTGGTGGTGATGATGATGATAATAATAATAATCAATAGTAGTAATATGTTTTGTTGGAAATTCTACACTTTTATAAAAGTGTGGACTATAGGTGAAAAGGATTTTTTCCACGATGCGTTCATGGTTTGTAAAAATCAAATGTCCATGTTACAACATTTGGCTTCGACAGTAATGCAACTTACACAAGTCAGTGTGGCACCCACTTCCGCAGCTTCGATTAACCTATTTATGCCCGCATAAATGCCACAATCACATGTTTTCGTTTAAGGAATTTGCAAATAAATAGGCTTAATATGACTGTTGTTAATTGCTTTGGGTTTACGCTGAAATATACCTAAGTTATCTTTGAAAGAATAAAACAATGCAAACTAAACTTAATTCACCAACTGATTGCCGTTAGACCAATAACCTGGTTCTTTATGGAATTATTCGACTCATTGTTAATGTAATTGCTGAAGGAGTACATGGCATTTTAAAACAGAGAAACGCTGTAACACAAAAATGGACAGAAAAGCGCACAGCTACTGACGATGACGGCCTATGTCACTTTTAAGTTGACACAATCAAATTGTATTCATGTAAAGTTGATCCATATTGAGGCAATAACACAAAAGTACATATGGAGTCTGGAGAGGCTGAACAGCTAAGTTTACACCAAGTCCAGAAAATTGACTTATGTGAACGGGCTAATGAAGTGGGAAATAATTGATCAGATGCATGTGAATCACATCAAATAATATTAATTTGTATTTTAACCAAACAACCACCCCCTCTATGCCTTACACCTTCTTCTCAAGACACAGATGAGTCTGCTACTGCGCGCACTAAAATTGGTCAAAATAAGTGTAAAATCAACAACAAAAAATCTTGTATACCCAGACAAATTCTGTTCATGCAAAATGTACTGAGGCACGACACACAAGGTCATTGCATAGACAATGTAAAGTCTGTCATGGAACTTATGTCTTTGATATCCGGGTAAATATTTCATTCGGTATTAATTTGCTACAAGTGTGCTTTGTATTGTACACTAAATCGTCGTTTCTAGAGCACAGACTCGTAGCAATTGCTACTCTGGCAATGAGTACGTTTTGGATAAAGACGGTCTAAATGCCTTAAGGCTTATCTCAGTTACCTGTTTATATCATATCTTAATTATTATTCCGAGGGAAAGACCTCACTGCATCCCGAATATGAAATAATATCCACGAAAAATTCTCGTTTTGGCATATAGTGGGCGGCGAACGTGTTGGCGTAAATCCTGATTTCCGAATGACAAATGTCTATCGTTAATAAAAGACTTGCTTTCATTTGGTATAGCTTATCGTTTCTGGACTCTTGATGGTGCTCAGTTTGGCAACCAAAGCATTGGTGGGTGAAATGGAAGCCGAGGGGGACCGATGAGCCAAAATTTTCTGCCGGCGTATATGGTGAACGTGCACTTACTGAACTTTAAGGATCATTAGCACCTATGGTCCTCAAATCCGTCTGATGGCCCAGAGACGTCTACTTCCATACTATTGAATCGTATTATTAATTGCACTCAGGCAGAGTCAGCTGACACTTGTAACTTCCCTAGTCGCTGATGCTCCTCGTTGTTTGTTTGATTTACTATGTTTAGAAATTAGTTGGCCGTCGGTTTTAATCCTATGGCTTGTTAGAGACGAGAACTGCAGAGTGCCCACCCCGGGTGATCAGGCAAACAAGTTATCACCAAGACGTGTCCAAACTCCCTACCTTAATATTGACTTCAATGTGTTGCCCGAAAAGGTTTCAGGTGTGATGTTTGTGATATTTGTGCCCAAAATACATATATACTTTGCGCTTTTGGATATTTGGTGATGCATTGGGAGAAAAAAATGAAGGAGCCGTCTTAAAATAGAATCGTAAATGGGACGGTTTCTAATCGCTTTGTAAGCTAGGCTCGTTTTGTACAAGGTGGAGTACTCATCTGCATTACATCAGAATATGTAAATTTCTCTAAATATCCTGTACCCGGTAAGGTACTGAGTATGTTAATCAAACACCCAGTAGCAATATGCGCATACGAATCGTATACCCACAAACACTATGCGTATACATACAAGGCAACAAACGAATTGTTAAGAAAATTAAGTCGCAAACCAAAAAAAAATTAAAAATGAAATCAGGTATAAAAACTATGATGCATTACCACAAACTATCGGAGCGAAAATATATTCGAAAAATATCTGCGCCTAAATATGAAAAACTGAAAAGTTAAAAACCATTGGGAAAATACCAAAAACAAAACTACACAATATCTTTCATTGAGTCTGTAATGTCGATGTCGAAACAACAGACCTCAAAATGATCTGCCTGGAAAGTACCTGACGGCGCCGTCTCTTTTAATCCGCCATACTGAACAAAGATTCCCAAGTGTAAGTGATATGAACATTATTTTTGTGCAAACCGTGGCCGCGAACCAACAAATAACTTTCGTCGGCAGAAGAGCGCATACATTTGATTCTCCATGGCTTCACCTGCATATATACTGCTGAGTAACAGAATATGTCGAATTGTGTCCGAGACATAAATCTGTTATATTGGTCCATGCTTTTGCTTATTGTACAGTAATCAATTTCCTTAACGTCGGGCGGTTACCTCCACATAGACCTTACCTAAGCATACATCTCGGACAGTGTTTGTGCTTTTAATAAAATAGTTTGTTCATCAACATGACCTATATGCCCCCCCCCCCCAACAAACGGGGGCTTTATCATCCACATGAGAATACGGGATCTTCACTGTATTTATACTCGTGGCCATTGCAACAATGCGCATTCTGCCGCGAAGTCCTTGTCTACAACATTTTTATGTGTCACCCGTGGGAAATGCAAGGACTAACTATACCTCAATAAATGGTACTTGTCCTTACGAGACCCATGGTATACACAACACAAGACTGCTCCTGACGACCCATTTATCGTACTTGCATGTTGCAATATATCACAAAAATAATCCAAACTTACCCTTGGTCATAAATATGATTTGTCACCGTGCCATGAAGTAATAAAGTACGTCCTCAGCATGTTCGGTCAAAGGGAGACTGTATAAATATGCCAACTTCTGTATCGGCAGTACCGTTTGAAGCAGGTCCAACTTTACTGAAAGTGCATCGGGGGACTCTCGATATTCCGATGGGAGATCCTGCGGGGATCACTCCGGGACAAGCGGCACTTTGGTTACACCAATATATCTTCAAATTTGCTTCACTACACGTCTTCTCTCCGTTATAGCGTTGCATTTACTGCGTCGACATGGTCTATGTTTTGATTGTATGACCACATACACGCGTCCATCCCAACAGCACTGTTTAAATTGCAGGGCTATGCTGTGTCTGAAGGAGCTATATCACATAGGCCTATCCTTATGCTTTGGTAATGATATCACTGTCCAAAACACACAGACTCACGTAAAATTTCATATCGTGCTGACCGCTTATCATTAACTTACAGGTTGGTGTGGTTTTGCCACAGATAAGGTACACAGCAGTAAAAGTATTCGTCCTGCACGTAATAGTCGTAACAGAATCCTCAATATGTTTCTCCGATGGGAAGCCACCTAAAGCTCTTGTTGGTTATAACGGTTATTTATAAACTTTTGAGGACTGTTCAGACAACCGCACGTAAATATACAGTTTGGTTGTCCTGTAGTTGTACGATAAAAATTTAGACCACGTGTTGTTGAAATAATCAAGTATATTACATTGTCATGTAAAAGTAATTATAGGTCATTCTGTATGCAATTGGGCATTGTGAAATACAGGTCCGGACCCGATTTCATTGAAAAAAATATTATTTAAAATGCAACTTTTAGAAGCAAGAATATTTCAAACTGTCATTTTTTACCACTGAATAAGGTTAAATATTCTTCCTTCCATTAGTTCACGCACAACAGAAAAACACAAATTGATTGATTGCTTTTTGTTCCAGTTCATTGCCTACCCGTTTTCACGACACATATATCCAGTTTAGATTCCCCTGAGGACAAAATGTTAAATCAATAAAATCGTACAGGGTAAAAGTGAGAAACACACATCTATTTTTTCTATTATTAACCTTTTCATACCTACACGATGAGTGTAACTGCATAATGATATTACTGGTTTACTTTCATTTCCAACCCTTCCTGCCGTATTGGTTATTGATTCGGTTTTACTTTCTGTTCAGGAATCGACATTTTGGCCACCAATTGCAAAGGACGTTAAAATATACTTATATGTCTAAATTGGTTTTACGTGTAGTAATAATAGCCACTCATAAAATCGATTTCCATCATCATGGCAGAAAGCTGAACTGAGAATTCGTTTTTGATCGTACTTTAGCCAGTCTGACAGCAAAACTGTTTACGATGTGCAAGCACACAATTATAACAGATCGCAATGTTATTTGTGTGTTGACCACTTTTTAAAATCTTATTCCGTTGTACGTTGGCAATCCTTATTTTCCCGAGCGCTGGGTACGCTATTGCTGCAGGACCTACAGACCTGAAAGACTTCCTCTGATTTTTATTTTTTAAAACTTTTGATGAAAGTTCAACATTAAAGCAAGAGAACAAAGCAGATGACATTTTAAATTTATCGGTTGCTGATGACTTTTTGACGTAGAAAATGCTTATCCAACAGGCATTTTGACAATGCAAATCTGTCTACTATTTGACAAATGAACAAGACCCAACTTGCTTAGTATGTACAAGTGGCTCCAGTAGTGTCATTGAAAGGTACAAACCTTTTACTCAGTCTACAGCACTCATGTCATAAATGCTGGATCATCTTACACATAGACACGATACTCGTACAAGATAGCTCAAGGCACGTGACTTTCAATGTTGTCATTCATGAAGAATTGATTTGGCCCGGTACTCAAATAAGTGATCAGACGCTTTTGTAGTCCTTACAAAAACATGATTCTGAGACATTGGGTTGCGTGCAGTCCATTCTGTTGATCGAGAAATATGTACAGAAGCTAAACTAAAAAGTTGGGAACATGAACAAGTAACTAAAAGACCAAACTTGCAAATAGTCGGTATTGCAGTTCGAGATTAGTCATCAAAGGATAGTATGGCTAAAAACTTAGTTGAATTCGTGTTAATGCTAAGTTAACCTGTAAAAATGTAATGATGAATCTTGTCGGCTACCCAACATATCTACATGTAGTTAATGAATATTTTATACAGAACAAGTCGTTGCATTTTCACGAATAAATATGGATGTTTCATTTACTAAAAGGGGTATAAATATCAGCATATATAAAATTAAAGAATTTATGAGCTAAAGTACATGATAAATACCAGTTTCGACGACCTAGTTGTTTTTCCCTACATGTCCATTATAGAGTGTCCAAAATTTTTAGGGCCACTTAGTGTCTGCTCAATGAGCCCATGTCATCTCTTGTCAGGATTTACTTTCCTCTTCATATGGATCAAAAGTGTCTGAATGTCAACTGCTGTCTGCCTCAACGAGTGTGCTCAAGCTTTATTGTTTCAATACAGGGTTTCAAGTAAAGAGTACTGAGACGATAGTACTTGTCCCAACTGTATTGTTTCGCCTAGATACATGGGGTATATGCCAATTGCAAGAAGGTTGGCATCTGAAAAGTTAAAATGTCTTTGACAATATTACACGGTAGATATTGGACATATTAAACGTAAAAATGAAGCAAATATAATAGGTTTGTTAGGCTCCAATGGTTCAGTCACAACAACAAGTATATTCCCTACAAAGAGACGTAATTGATCAGGGAGATAAAAATCGGTGTGGCGATGTGTTTAGACATATGATTGAATACTTTCTTCTTAAAATGATATTTGAAAAAGGAAACGGTCAGATCTTTAGACAAAACGCTTCACCGATACAGATCAATTCAATCTGTGGATTTGGCTTGTGTCTTCCCAATACTTTCACTACAGATAAACACCAAGTAGCTTGAAAAACTGCCACATGTATACGATTAAACACCAGGTAGCTTGAAAAACTACCACATGTATAAGATCAAACACTAAGTTGCTTGAAAAACTACCACATGCAAAAGATTCAGTTTCGCAGGGGAGCATAATGTTTACACCTGAAAGCCTATCAATGAATTAAATACCAGGTACTTCAGTTAATATCCTTTGGCTGCCTCATGAGGACGCAGTAAATCAGGAGCATTTTACATCCCAGAGACGCATATCCACAACTAAGCACTGGTTCATGTGGCCCTTATATATGACCAGGTGACTTAGTTTCACAACATGATATATTCTCTAACAGGTCTCTGTAAATTTTCAGACAAATGAACGACACTGTAAAAATATACAGTCTGACTGGGTAATACAGATATATCCCACACTGACCGAGAAAAAATGACACACTGACCTTCCTTTGATGTAGTACACATCTTTTTGTTTGTAAATACTTGTGAGCATACAAAAATATATCAACATTCATAGCAAACCAACAAAACGTTACAGCCAACCAGAAAATTAGGTTGACACTGAAGTCTCACAGAGGGCCGTATAGGGCCATGCATGACCACCTCCTGCCTTTCGTGTCGAAGGATAAAAGAGAACAAATTATAAATTATTTTGCATTTTGTAATCTTATCTTACTACAAAGCCCTTGTTGGCAAGGGTGTTGTGTAATGGGTAAATTCATTTAAATACACCTGTCATTTACATTTCTGAAGTTTCTGCTGAACGTTTCTTGACGATCAAGTCCCAAAAAGAAACTTACAGGCGAAGTAACAATAAGGCAATTCTTGTAACATGAACACTAGTTTGGCTGTGGTTAGAAAGCAAAGCGACACAAGACATTTTGTATTTTGTCACTCCCATTGTAAGCATCATAAACAAACGGCTAATTTCTTACCCATCAGCAGTTTTAAAATTTTCATCTTTAATTCCAATTATCACTGATTAACTGATGATCGGGCCATTGATAAACTCTCGCAGTTCTGGATTGTTATCTAAAGGGTTTCCCAGTGTGCCTTGGATGCACAGCACCAAACCAACAGCGCGCCGCGGTAAGCTGTTGACCAACGTGATATTTTTTTTCATCTGGAACCACCGGCTTGAGACTAGGCAGGCAGGTATGAAAGTTTTGGGGTTCTTACCTGCTGAATATGAATATGGAATGATAACACTACTTCAGTTGACCACGAACTTCATTTTGATAGGCAGTCAAAGAATAACTACAAAGGAATCCTGCCATCAGATTGCAAATACACAAGGTAATGTGCGCCAATTAAGGTTCAAAATCAACAGGAGTCAAATCCAGCACAAGGTTTAAATTTAATGCAAATAGGCACATTCTAATATATAGCTTACGATGTATGTACTAGGTGTATCTTTTAACTCAGCTTGGTCAATTTTTTTTTACATACAGATTCGTTGGGAACATGTTAGCGTCCTATTAAAGACTTTCCCCGCGGGAACTGATTATATAGTCAATCACAAAATAATCCTGATGATCAATACATTTCAACCTTGAGCTTAATCAGAATGTGTAACGCAAAGACATCTCAGTCTAATAGTGTGTAAAAAGGGACATTTTCCAGTCATTTTATCAGCTCTTGTGTTTCAATTTACGCTATGGGGTAGTTTGGCAGTTTCAAACAAGATCAATTTGAGCCTGGAATTTAGGGTAACGTGATTTAATGGTCCCAATCACAATTTAAAAGCCACCAATTAAGCTTACGTGCTTCTGCGTGGCATTTTACGGCCGCACTGTTAAATCAAAGCTATCAAAACTATCAAAGCTGTTAAGTATAGACTGGATCATGGTGGTTCATCGATCAGTCTTCACTGACCTACCCTACCGGCATTATAGGTGGCCACATTTGTTATATATCTTAACATTTTGATAGCTTATGGTTAAAACGGAAACAACGGTCTACCCTTGAACAACTTGTTCAACAGCCTGCGGCAACAAAAAGAATGTTCAAAAAAATTGAATTGGGATGTTTGTCAGGATTTTTTTTTTCCTTTTATTAATAAGCATGCCGAAAGAAGTGAACTTGTCCCGACTTTCTTTGAATGAAATTGACTGTGTGACACATATATACTCTATGGTAAATGCACATGTTTCAAATGTTTTATCAAAGAATTATTTTGATCACTACTATTTCGTGCGTTGTGGTATAAAAAGTACTCTGCGTCATTTATTTTGTTAAAGTAACACCTGTAAATTGTTCTCGAGACAACATATGTACTCATTGCAATTCAGTCGTGACAGCTGTCACATCTCTTACCATCATCGGCCCGTGTATAACCTCCTCACTGTTAGTTAAAAAACACGATTTTTATAATTTTCTTTATTGTGTTTTTTGTGTTAAAATTAACAATATTCGGGTGGGGGTTTTTTTGTTTTTTTTCTGTTTTTTGGGGTTTTTTTTTTTTTTTTTTTTTCTTTTTTGGTTTTGTTTTTTTTTTTTTTTTTGTCAGACAAGGACGACCAAATAGGGCTTCTGAGGTCAATAAATTATGAACAGATGGACAGTAAATTTGCGAATATAGGTCCACGACTATTGTTTCCATAACCACATGGCATCGCCATGGCAATTCTTGATTTTTGGTTAATATAATTAATGATAGGCAACATGGTGTTGTATTATTGACTTGACCCATCAAAGTGATAAAAAGGAAAGCTTGAATCTTGTTATTAGCGTCATTATTATTGAGTCTTTTTTGGCCAGCATCACTTCCTGTTCGCCGTTACTATATTCCACAGTCCGAACTAGTGTAACAAATTGAAATGGAAAAGGTCATTTGGTGTGATGACTACCCTATGACCTAAATCTGTATGGTGCCAGCTGTATGCACTCAGAAAGGAAGCTGACTTTGGCGTTCCATCATGACAGATTGTTAACGTGCAACCATGGCGGAATCCCATTCTATGACAGAAAAAGATAAAAGTCATACAAACATAAAATTTTGTTCCATTTTTAAGCAAAAAATATTCTATGAAACCGGTACGTAAATTATAATACCCGTTTTTTTTCTTTCATCCTTATTTTTTTATTTCGCGCATTGTTGTGAAGTGAATTAGTTGTGGTATGAATGCCTTGCAGAAACTCAACAATGATGGAATTACGCATGTATTATGGATGCATCGTTAACTCCTGTAAATTTATCACCATTTCCTTTGGGTGTCTCCCACCATTGTAATTGAGAGATAGTCAGGAAACATCATATATTTTAGGCTGGGGCCACCCGTAAATATGAATTTCATTCCTTAAATCAGATTTCCGTTAGGACTTGCCTTCCCTATGTTGGCATGCGTTCACCAACACAAACATATTAGTATACCTTCGACAATTAAAAACCAAGACTGAGTCGATAGCTTTACTTGACACACGGGTTGGGTCATCATCTTAAAATCCACGAACTGTAGTTCAGAATGTCCAATGTCCCTGATTGTATTTGCTTCGAGGTGACAAACTTTATGTGGATATAACAGCTATAACCATTCTACTATGGGACTTTAAGTGGACGTTCTTACTGGCTCACAGAGATCTGCGATAACTAGGAAACACCTACTTTATTTTGAACAAAGGCAACGTGTGTGGCACATTCATGTGTAACAATTCCTCCCCTTGTGAAAATGTGCTTATACGTTAAAACACTTGGTTGTGTCAAAATGTTAGCAGTTTGTCTGGTGGTAGCATGGTGGGTAACAAATTTGCCACCCAGTACGTGCGTGTTGTGTATATATTCATTTGGTTAAATTTTTGGCCAAAAAGTAGGCCTATGTAAATTTTGTATTTTGACAAATGTGCACAGCCTGATGTTGTTAAAGATTGACAGCGAACGAACAAAGTAGCTTTTTTCTGTTCAATTTCAACAATCATATTTCTTATACATTTAGCTAGATGGTGACATGTAATTCAAATTACGGACTCGGCTTAACTATATCAACAAAATATTTGTACGGCACAACAGAGAGACAATCTTATCGAAAGAGGTAGTTCTAAATGGGTTAATAACCTTTTTACAGTAGACAAGTTCCAAAGACAAAGTTCTCAAGTTTATCACTTATATGATGTTTTACACCCTTGACAGACTCCTCATGAATTTGTCTCTGCTCCCTTTTTCAGTATGTTGCATACGTTTGCCCTGCCTGATATTCAGCGTGCATTTGTTTGTAAAAGTGCCACAATGAAGTGGAAAAGGTATATTGTTACTTTTTCAATTCACAAAACTTGATGTGCTTCGTAGCATTTGTTGGCTGCAAGTACACTGGTGAGACAAGTGGCACAGTAGAATTGTAATAGTTATGCCTGTGTGCCAACACAGACATTCTGTTTTTCCATGAGCTCTTTATTTCTTTCTTTCTTCATTCTTTCTTCTTTACCAGAAAATTTGTCCGACATTTCATTTGAAAAGTATAATTCATAGAAACGCTATACTTGCCATGATTATACTTCCATACAAGAGGTCTTGAGTTTTTGTAAAGAGGTTTAAAATTTTGAAAATTATGCAAATTAGGGCCATTTGATGATTTAAATCTTGAATATCTCCAAAACTGTTATAGGTACAGGTAACCAAGCCAACTTCAATTAATAAGTTTGTAACACTACACATTTTAGTAATGTACATGTGACCTCTAAAGGTCAAAGGTCAACGTCATTTGGACCTTTCGATTTTTCATCTAGCCATAACTTGGTCAATTTTTATTCAATTTTGATTATGTTGGGCTCAAATTGTAGATACTGTAACACTGCCCATTTTTGTACTTTACATGTGACCCCTAAAGGTCAAAGATCTAGGTCATTTGGGCCTTCAAAATTTTCATCTAGCCGTCACTCGGTCAATTTTTATCCAATTTTGACCATGTTGGGCCCAAATTGTAGGTATTGTAACACTGCGCATTTGGTACTTTACATGTGCCCTCTAAAGGTCAAAGGTCAAGGTCATTTGGACTTTTGAAAGTATCCTTCGCCATTACTCAATTTTTATTCAAATTTGATCATGTTGGGCTTATATTGTAGATATTGTTACATTGCTCAGTTTTGTAATTTACATGTGACCTGTAAAGGGCAAAGGGCAAAGGGCAAAGGTCAAGGTCATTTTGGACCCCTGAAATTTTATTCCACTCATAACCCAGCCAATTTCCATCCAATTCAAATCATTTGTACTCAAATGGTAGGTATTGCAACACTGCACATTTTTGTGATTAACAAATAACCTTTAGAGGTCAAAGGTTAAGGTCATTCAGCCCTTTGAAAGTTTCGTGTAGCCATAACTTGGCCAGTTTTCATCTGATTTGGGTCCTGTTGGGCTTGAATTGTAGGTATTGTAACACTGTGCATGCTTGTAATTTACAGGTGACCTCTAAGGGCAAAGATTAGGGCCATTTGGACTTCAAAATAAAATTTCCGTCATGCCATAAGCGAATGGAATGTGAAATACCAAAGGAACAAAGTTGTAGCATTCAACATTTACAACTTTTGAAGGCACACAGACAGATTTGCTTTGAAGCAAATCTTCTTTTCTAGTTGGTTTCGTGCTTGTGAGTACTGTAGTCTTCTCAGCACTGAGCTCGTACAGTAAAATGATCATCATCATTATCATCATCGTCATATATTTGCAGTGGAGCTTCCTGTTGCAATGTGTGGCATTATGGCAAACCAACTTTCATGTGGCAGGGGTTCTTATTGTGTATTCCCTTCCTCATCCACAGGTTGAGAAAATAAGCACGACACTCACATATATCACTGTGATGTCTTGAACACCTGACCTGGCTGTTGCGGGGAAAGCAATGTCTCCAGTACAGAAGTCAGAAAAAGACTTGCGGTTCATATCAGAGCGAACACACACACACACACACACACACACACACACACACACACACCAAAAGCAAAAAAAGAAATTCTATTATGGGCAAGATATGTATTCTTCCAATGGATTGGATCTTATTCACATGCCTCTATCAGATAAAGTAGGTGTTTCAACAGCTCATCGGCTAAAATGGGTAAGAAATTTTCAGCTGTTCGCCGCCATGTGAAGTTCGGTGTTGAAGTGTGCAGCAGTTTCAAATTATTTGCTTAAAGTAAGTGTGATGTTATCTGAAAAATACAATATAAGCCTTAAAGGATGGGGGTGGCGTACACTGTTACAGTCCTCCGATCTTCTGTTTTTCTCCTGCTTACTCAACTTAAAGGTCATTAAGCACGACATACTGCATCTAAATGTTATCAAGTGCTGACCATGACTTCAAAAGCAACATAAAGACCACACGGTGGTCACTGCACGTACGATATACAAAGGCAATCACAAAGAAACCTACTTTACATGATTTCCCGCTCAAGAAAAGCACACGAAAGATCACGAATCAATTCAGCTGTGGGAAAATAACAGTCACGGCAGCTGAAATAATTGCAAACAGTTATAGCCAAATAGTTTCAATGTCGAGGCTCGTACTTATTCCCTACATTATAAGATCAAGACCAAGGGATTCAGCAACCAGGTTAAAACAAGAGGACTGTCACAGCCAAGTGCTCAGCTGACCTTGCATACACAGTCTGGTAATTACCATCATTAATAACAGTTTTGCGTATTCGTCTGCACAAGGTGAAATACTTAAGACCCAGCTTTGCCATACTGGATCAAAGACAAGGAACTCCGATAAAAACAGTGACGGCCCTCAACATGGCACACTTCTTCCTCAACCTTAAACCTCTCTAGACCACAGACATTTTCTATTTATTCTTGGATATATATATATATGTATGTATGTATATATATATATATATATATATATATATATATATATATATATATATATATATATATATATCATAATTATTTTGATACCCTCATATTAAGCCCAAATTAAGCAAAAATAGCAGAATAAGAATTGAATAAATGAACACTGAAGACTAACTAATACGGTAATGACACCATTTGTTCCCCGCAACATGTGTCAGATATCTGAATATGTCCGATAAATGAGTCACATAACAAAGGAATAGAACTTTAAATCCTTCAAAACTAACCTGTGTCGTTAAGTGAATATGTCAGATATTTGAATGTCGTTATAATGAGGTATCGTTGTTTAAAAAAACTGTTAAGCTGATGTTTGGAACTTATTCACAAGAGTTGGAATATTCAAATCAAATGACAAACGGTCTAAGTGAGCAGCGTATGGGGGGGGGGGTGATGTTACAAGTTGCACTGTTGGTAATTATTTCACCTAATTGCACTTGTGCGAATGGGGTCTTTTCTATATACTTGGTGCAGGAGACTGTGGAAGACAGATGAGTCAATCTCAGTATGTCGTCACTATCTGTCACAATAGATACATACTAGTAATCCTTGCTGGCAAACAAACAGAGCTATACCTGCTGAAATAGAAATGGTATTGAAGAAAAAAATACCCGTGCGTTTTCATTGACAGTAATCATATCTACCCCAGAACAGAGCTTTTTACATGTTTTTTAAAGAATGGGGATGTGGCCTGGTGGATATGTATGTTTCCCATTTTGTTTAGTCAGGTAAAAGGCTTAGATGGTTGCTGGTTCAAGACACGGCTGTTCTGTGGTCATTATATATATATACATATAAATGTATATATATATATATATATATATATATATATATATATATATATATATATATATATATATATATATATATATATATATATATATTACTACCTGGTGTAAATACAGTCCTGGTTATCATCCATGTGTATGGGTTAATATGAGAGTAATGGGTGTGATATTTTAGGGAGAATAGGGTCCAATTGAGACTTGACATCATGTATGTGTGCTTTTTCCCTGTAACCCAAATCACATATGAGAAATTACTCACAAAATGGTTGCTAGCAACTCTTCCCTTCAATAACCAATCAGAGATGTACGAAAGTTCCCCAATTTTAATAAAAATCGCCCTGAAAATGGCTGCCGGCAAAGGCGACAGCGTAGAAAATTCTACTGGCAACTATTGAAAATTCTATTGGTTCTTTTTTGAATTCGGGACATCTTACAGAGAAAAATCATGACAGCATTGCACAAAAAACATACAAACAAACAAAAAACTGGGCCTGATTTTGAGGATGTAAATAAAACAGATGCTAAAAAATTGGTGGAGGAGCAGAACATTATAAGTTTTACTATTAGCACCGAAAGGAAATGTAAAGATTATCACATGGTAGTAGGTGTATCAGCCCGGATTCAGCCCCGTGCACCCGTATTGTCACGGGACCGAATGGCACGTGACGGTACGGGTGCTCGAGGGATGATACAAGGGGTAATGGAGCTACAATGTTCTGAATTTGCGTCCTCAAATGGTAGATATATAGGTCCCAAAATAGTTGATAATATACAGGTCCCCCAATGGTCTGAACTTAGGTCCTCAAATGGTAGATATCAAACTCCACCCACGAAATTTAATAGTTGCTCCATATTCTTAAGATGCAGGTCAAGTTCACGAGAATTCAAACACAGCCTCTCCCTTTCATGCTTATCCTCATAATATTCAACATCAACATCTAAACCCCAGTAGTTGTCCTGTTATCAAATGAACAGCACGATTCACTTAAATAGTAGGGTGACCTTGCAAATGAGGTCAAGTTCACATTTGTGCAGTCTTAATCTTGTCCTTACGGCGGACCATCATCATGTGCAATTTGGAATCTACAGTAGATGGTCTCAAGTTATGGAGTGAACAGTAGACGTCACGGAAATGACCATGTAACCTTGGAAAACGGGTCAAGGTCTCCTACGTGCAACTTTAACCTGGTCCTTAAGGAGCACCATGATAGTGTGCAATGTCAACCGTAGCTCCAGTTTGTCTGAGGTTATTCTGAAACGATTTCAAACCTAACCCTGTCATCCTTGAAATTTGACCAGTGTGACCCACATTCTATGCCCACCTTACCCTTAAAGAGGATAATCAGCATGCCTAAAGTCATTGAGATATCACCCAACTCCTGAAATCAGTAACTTTCCCTGCTTCTTTGAGACTTCTTTCTACGTAACCCATCTGAATGAATTAAAGAAAAATGAGCTCCGTGATATATGTCCCTGTGTTAGTTCAAGTAGTTTTAAATATACACATATATTTACTCTGGTATGTCTACACTAGTCATGCCAATATGTACTCTTAGTAATCATTACAACATTGTAAACCTTTCTGACAAATCAGGAAATAACAGCAGTGCCACCTGTTAGAACCACGTGTTAGATGCTATAAAGCTGGAATACAGATGTTTATACGTAGGTTATCGCTTGGTTGGAATTTTATCATACTTATCCCGAGCCTGCATACCGTCAGGAGACCAAGAAATCATATAAAGCTACTAGGGCAATGACTAGTGAAGGCACTGATGCAGCTGCAACCTTGCGATAACCTCATCTTAAACAGAAAAATTACGTTCAAACTTCAAACTTCAACACCTGCATATGAAAATGGGTGTAAGGCTAGCCCACTCTGTGCGAAAAGAAGAGAGATGCAATGCAGTCTTTGTTGGATACATAGACCAGGTATAGCATTCATAATGTTCCCAGGCTAAATTTTTATGCCAGGACTATTTAGGCTGGTGGATCTGAGGCTTAATATAACATTCTTGAATGTCAAAACTTGTACCAAGGCCCACAGGTACAGAGTTAGGCATCAAATTGTATGTTACCTTCGTCGGTTTTCCTCCACACGGAAACCAATTCAAAGCGAAAGCCTAAATTTTATTTGAATATCCACAAACATATTCGACGTTACAGATTTGGATGTGTTGCAATCACTACAGTCATTTAGCTGTCATGACGCAAGTAGGAACTGGAACTTGATTGGTTGAAATTGTGTTTTCAGGGGGTTGAAAGGGTGACAAGCTTTCTGATCGACCTTCCCGCTTTCGAGAATATGTTATAATAAGTGCTGCATAAAATTCACCTCAGCACAGCAAATCTGGGCTTGCTTGCAGCATTGCTTGTGCGAGTCCTGTGAACATATGTGATAACCAAGCACGTTTTTACAGCACGTGGCAATAATGTTTAAACTGTATTTCATTTGTCATTCTTCTCCCTCAGGCAATAAAAACATCCATGTCAAAAAGTTTTGCCTTCTGCAAGGTGTTCACTTTTCTCGTCAATTAAGATATTTTGAGTAGGAGGAGACCCATAGAAACAGAATGCCATTTGTCAATTTCCGGGTGCGTAACATCCAATCCGCGTCCAAAAAATCCATTGACTCAATGCTTATCTAAGTAAGAAAAGAATTAGTTAAAACAGCAAATATAGTTAAAATCGTCAACTTCCTTTCATCACAGCATCAACCGTATTTTGTTCGTGGACTTCTTTTTGCGCTGATTTTTTTTCTCTTTTTGGGTGGGTGGGTGAAATTTATTACCATTTGTTACATTGATCGCATGTTGCAGCTTCAATTTTCGGAAGGTCTAAAGTACTAACTGAGGTCTTCACGATACAAGGATTCCCAGACGCTGATACTTAACGCCCTAGCAATCTCTAATGATATCAATTATCTCTGGCACTTCACAGATTTAACCTGAAGTCGGCTATCTTAACACGTCAGGGATACCAAATTTATTTGCACCGAAAAACGCTTCACTTACACGTCATTACAGTGGGGGCTATAAGCGTCTCTCTCTCTCTCTCTCTCTCTCTCTCTCTCTCTCTCTCTCTCTCTCTCTCTCTCTCTCTCTCTCTCTCTCTCTCTCTCTCTCTCTCTCTCTCTCTCTCTCTCTCTCTCTCTCTCTCTCTCTCTCTCTCTCTCTCTCCCCCCCCCTGGGATGGCTCTAACCCCTATTGATTGAGATTGAGTGCCATATGTGCAACAGAACTGGGACTGTAGATTTATAGGGCTGTCTGGATGCAATAAACACGTCCTTCACCTCGGCGCTCCTGCATAATATACCACATTTGCTGTACTCCAACTATTTATTCACAAAGTAGTCCTTCTCTTCCCCTACCTGATACGTTATAGTAAAGCCACCTAAGAAAGGTTTCTGACAAAATGAAGCCATAGGTTATCTTGACCCTTGCCTACCCAGGCGAATTTGATGGTCCTGCTGACAAGCTTGTAACAGTACCACAACTTTCACTGTACGCTCAGTCGATAAGTCACACCGAGTATCTTTATAACTTGACGCCTTTATATATGACGATATTCCTCTTCCCGCATTGTATTTTCCAGCTTTTATTTCCTTGAAATATTCAGTCCTGATCTATTACCACTGGCAATGAGAAAATGCAGTACAAAGCAATTTAGGCTGTGAGGTGCTAGTCTTTTGGGAACATACATTTGAATATCGGGTAACACAAGTATGCCAGTACCAAAATCTATCTGCATAATATGTGATAGGAACCGAGTCAAGACTGGAGCAGTGGTAATAAATTATCCTAACCAGAACTTAATATGGACAAATTAGATATAAAACAGTCGTTAGCCATCTGCTACGTTAAATTGTGAGGGACAGTGTGCACCACGTCACATATTTACTTAAACCTCTCCTCTGCCATTTATGCCATCAATTTGGGCAACAATCAAATCGCCATGGCCGGTCAGTTAAATCACGATCAAAAACTTCTAAAATAAAACCTAATCCACCATCTCAAAGATAACCCTACAGAAAAACAGAAGGCTTAGCAAGCTCCTGTAATCGTCCGTGCCTGTCGATCCGACCTGTGAACCAATGGAACAGACAACTGGTTTGCGAACAGGTAAATACTTGGCTTGCAAAATAGGTTAAAACATTATGAAAATTCATTTCCATGTCTTTTTATTTAAAACCACTTGTGAACCCCATATGTTTACCTGTTGGTCTTTCTGGTTTACGCATTTATTCGTAAACCATACCAAGAGGCAACAGACCAATATTGCATACCCGTGAATCTGATTTGTCCAAAAATGCAACGGGAGAAATGGTCAAAACAAATTGCATTAATCTTATCTTAATTAAGACTCAACTTGTTCATGAATGTTTACATTAATCATTGCATCTCAGAACCGGGGCTATGTAGAAGTGGACCAGTTAATGATACACCCCTGTGCAGCCCACGCATGTTTGCTTGTTTTCTCAAGACATAACACAGATCCCCTTGAGTAGTAACTCCTACCCAATCATATTACGGGACTTAGTTAACTGTTTTTCGGGCCATGTCCTGGTTGCTAAGGAGACAAAACGCGCCAGGTAAAACTGTTAATCGGGAGCTGATGAACCTGATACTGTAGCATAAACGAAAAAAAATCCAGACGACATTTTGCACCACTGATACTTGTCGACATGTCTGCGCGATAATAGGTTAAACAAGTCAGGCACTGGTGGCTCTCACCGCTACACCTATTATTAACACACATATTAATTTGAGAGGCATCAGTGAAGGTCCACCCATCTGCTCCACTGTCAACCATTTTATGACCACTTCTCGTCAAGAAAGTACATAATCACTAAATACGTTTGCCTACGGCAATCTTCACATTGACAAAAGACAAGATGACAAAGTATGGAAAGTGAATATCAGCAAGGGTCGGGTACTATCTTATTTTCCCTTCCCAGAAGGAAATTGCCGTTTTTCCCCTGTTTCATTTTCCTCATCAATCCGTCAATTTCAAGGGATTGGTTTATTCCTAGGATCCCTGTCCACACGGATGCCAGCCAGCTGTGTGTAATATATTTATATCTTACAGCAAACATTGCGTGACTGCAGTTCAGCCAAAATGTAATTTAAAGCACCTAGTTAGAGTGGTTCCTTTCTAGGTTTGCCCATACCTCGAAGAAACTTGAGAAGGGATCATCATAGATCTGCAGAAACAAAGTACAAAAGACTACTGCGTGCAAAACCTATGGAGATTGTTTACTTTCGCCATCTTTTCAACGGACTTCAGCACACATAAGATTAGTTCAATAAGACACACGGGAATATAAATATAGATAAAATAGGAAAAATGTATGGCTTGCAGAGAAAAATGCAGAGAAGCTAATTCACAGTTCTGGCAGATATGTCTAATAGAAATTGGAATGCCCCTTTCCCTGTGCAAACTACTTCTTATCTGATGATGTGGCTCATAACGAGACGGTCAGTCGTTTAGATACTAAACTGTATCTCACAAACTATTAATAACGAATATGACTTGCTTATACCTCGATTTACGAAAAATATATGACACGTAGTTTACTTAGTTATCTGCAGAAATACTCGCGATTTGGTAACTTTAGATCAGATGAATTATTTGAATTAAGGAAACAGTTTTGGTAGGGGTTTTGGTTCCGACTACGTTATTCATACAATGCATTCCCATCAAATTTGAATAATCCAATCTTCAATCTTGACAAAACAATAAACAAATTACTAAACACGTGGAAAAAATTCAATGGGAATTAATCACAACACGGCCTGTCCCACATTTTGAATCCAGAAGTTTTCTAATACAGTATTGTGTCAGTTGGCAAAACGTGTTTTACACGACAATGAACAAAAAAAATCTCAGAATTCCGGCAAAAATTAAGCAAGCGTGACCACTTAAACAATTACATAGATGCCTACCCAACGAGCCTCGCGACCAGATTTGTTCTTTATGTGTAATCTACATTTGCATCCCTGTATTGCAAATTTTACAAATATCTTGTCAGGAAATAACAGTTCTGCCACCTAGTGAAGGACTTTTATAAAGATTGAGTCAAGACATATTCCCATCAACCTTAAGAATAGCCCAGCCAGCGGTTGTGGAGAAAAATTATCGAGACAAAAACACAAAACTTGACAAGACGATTTGCTTGGCAGCAACGCTTTCTCTCTGCCTTCAAAATGAAACAATAGGTAAAAGTCAGAATGGACCCTGTGTCACGATCTTTCTTGCTGTTGAACATGTTCAAGATCCAAGTGTGCTATGACCCTAATAAGCATGAGTTAAATGCCACGCCATTTGTTCAATACAGTTTTTGATCTTTAGTTTTCAATTTTGAATGATTTTAACTAACAAACACAAGTGCCTTTGGCGATTCATAAGGGATGTTGTACTCCAATGGCAGGGTCTTTCATGAGGAAAGGAAAGCTTGAAATGCCCATTGCACGTGTCCCCGTTTTGTTGGGACATGCTGGCTGTATAGCCAGGGCCTTAGGACGAGCTGTGTCGCCAGTAATATTCAGTCGCCGTTTTCTATTTGAGTGTGTGTGGAAATCTACCAGCCATCTGGGTGCTCCAATGGGAGACGAGAGCATCTGCTGGGCTTTGATTACATATGCGCTTTGAATATCAGTACCAACGAGTCATGCATAGGAAGGTCAAAGTTCTGACAACTTCAAATCAAAGATTTGTAAAAGTTGACATCCAATGGTTTGAAACACTTTATACGATTCAGTTCTCATAAAAACGTCCTTGCTTGTCAGGTCCTAATTCAAAACCGCTATCGAGCCCCGCTTGGTAATGTGCAAATACGATGGCTGCCACATGACAGCCCGCTAACGCACGTCTTTCGGTGTTCAAATTTAATTTTCTGTCACTTTTTATCACACTCTCCACCTTTTCTGGATGACTAATACAATAATATTAACGTATCCGTGCATATGGCATTTATAGTTTCGAAAATTCGTGAATCACCTCAGTGTGTGTGCGGCCGTCACACTGTTTACAAAGCTATCCTGCTAACCAGAAGTTCAATGATTGACAGGCGGCCGGGTTAAAGGAATGTTACAAAAAGCGATAAAATGATATAAATTAGGCTTTAAAGCCAGTTTCACGAATATAGTCTAATATATTAGCCATTTCACTATTTGGTATGGTGGTCACTTGGTTTTTGGAAATATTCATTTACTCCCCTCAACATCAAATCACTTCGGTATGTGAAGAATGTGGGTCGTCGTCAGACGTGACGTGTGCATGTAAAAAAATGATCGATTTTGAGTAGATTTGAAACCTTAAAATATGAAAAACACGCGTAGTCAGTTATATTCGGGGCGTGGCATTATGGATTTGGTCATATATAGATAGCAAAGAGTGTTTGGCGTCCAGAATATGGGTCCTAGTTTCAGTGTGTGTGTGTGGGGGGGGGGCTTTATATTTTCGGGAGATTTTTAAATATGGTGTTGTTTTTGTAAATATCAATTTGATGGCCATTTTTTTTTGAAAATATCAATTAGATGGCCACTAAATAAAATAAACGTCAAATGACATGCTTATATTTTTTATTTAAACATATACAAGATTTACAATTTGAAATGTCGCTAATTAACGTGATGAAAGTAAAGCCATAAAGTATGACTTCTCCATCTATGATATTTTTATAAACATTCCACCTTCTACATGCCCCATTAGTGTAATTGTAATAAGCATGGTTTGGGTTTAAAATTTATTAGAATCACAATGATTGGTAACATATAAATAGAAGCTGGAATGGCTTGTCTGTCTCAAGATTTAAATTTTCTGATGATCCTAATTTGCATCGTTTCCAACATCTTTACTCTCCCACATAGACAGGCTCAAATATCGTGTATAGATATTTAACTATACGAAATTTGGGGTATCTAGGTCTTATGGTCACTGCCAAAAAACTTCAAGAAAATTATGGCCTGAAAAAGAGAGGGTGTCTGAAAGGATTGAAGAAATGCAGAATTCTTGGAAAACAAATGTACATGCTGACACAGACGTAATTCTATTGGGAGGATACTGTGTTTTGGCTGTGGGGAGGGTGTCTTTTTTAACTTCACTTTTCTTTTTTTCTGTTTTTTTTGGGGTGGATGGGTGTTTTTTTGGGGGGGAGGGATTTTTACTTCCACCAAAATAAACCTGCAAAAATCAATAATGCGGTACCAATTATAGTTAATAAACAACTGTTTACAGACGCATCCAAGATATATCCACACTTAATTTAAATTGGATCCAGCGAAAGCCTTCACGAGGTTGAAAGTGTAAATTTTTAACTGAAGATGATATGACCAGTCCCCTGCAAGCTCTCGGACAGTTCTGGTGAGCTAATCAAAATATATTGTCAGCATATTAACTGAAATTTAGGTAAAGTCACTGATGAATAACAAACGGCGCGTAATTTTCATCCTGGATCTCATTTCCCATGTGAAAACTGCTTCATTTTTCAACTCTTTTTATGAGTCCCTAAATAACCAGCTTGAGTCTTTCAATAGCCTGCCCCATCATGGCAGGATAAATCACCCGGAATTCACATTACACATTATTCTACTATATTTAAAACTTTCTGCATCCACTTTCCCTTTAAAATGGCTTTACTTTCATTTGCATCTACAAATGTATGCATATTTATTTCATCAACAAGTGACACCCTTTACAGGCCTGCTAATTTCTGTAACACAATGTTGAGAAGTTGGCCTATATAATACTCGCTTTTTAAATTCTGCCTGCTCTGGTCTATCTGACCCAGTAAGTAAATTGGTTTGCTCTTATATGTTTTGATTTAGTAAACATAACAAGGATTTACTGATTAAGAGACAAGTATTGTATTATTGCCGCTGTGGCCATTGAAGTATGTTGTATGATCTTATGCAAGTACCTGCTTCCGAAAACCAATTTCCACTTCAACTGCCTTTCGGTATTGACACACTTGCGTGCTCTTCGCATGTATATTCTCACAGAAATCATACCCTCCTAACTAAATCACACAATTCACAAAAACCTGGATTCTAATGTCGACAGAAACACAAAAACAAATGTACTAATCAGAGGCATAGCGGCGTGTTGAAACTGCAAGACAGATACGACGGAGGAGCTCCATAGACTTTACGATAAGAAACGTGGGATGAGTCTGTGTGGTGATGAGAGGCCAGGGACGGTGATAAGGTCTGGATCTGAATGCTCTTTTCTATTTTTAACCGAAAAAAAATGTATTTCCCGGGCAAGGATACATCATGACAGATCTTCACTTCAACTCAGAAATAGCAATTTTCGCCTTTAGGGTCCGGGAGACAAGGCCCACATGAACGTTTTTCACACCACAAGTTAGACAAGACTGGGGCACTTGGCACTGTACGCGGTGCAATGGTCGTTATTGCTCATCCTGTCAGTTCCAAAACAAGCGTGTCCCGAAGTGATCGTTATCAGGTTTGTCTTGGGCCTGCGCACTGCGCCTGAGCTGACACCAACTGATTGACAGCGACAGTTTGTCAGCTCTAACGGTGGGATAGTTCCGAGACCTTTCACATTTCATTTGGTCTACCCTCCCGAGGTTTTTGTGTGGTCAAATATTATTGTCATTAATACAGCGTGTAAGTTTCTGAAAATATCAGGGCTCCGTATAGTATGTATTTTATCTTCAATCTCACAGAAAGCACAACAAGTCAGTAAAGTTAAAAAAAACATCATATTTAAATCTGGCGAACAACAGTTTAATTTCTGGCACATCTAACTTCCTTTCCGCTTGTGTAAATTAGCTCATATAAGACAATCAATATGCTTAGTGAACTTCATTGTTTGACACGTGTGTGGGGGGGTTTTTTGTTTTGTTTTGTTTTGTTTTGTTTTGTTTTGGTTTTTTTTTTTTTTTTTTTTTGGTTTCTTTTTGTTTTTCTTTGTTTTATTTTGTTTTTTTTGGTTTTTTTTGTTCTGTTTTTCTTTTTTTTTTTTTTTTTATCTTACATCACCTCGCCTCATCTCACTTCGTTTTATTTTTTCCATTAAATAAGAAGCAGCTCAGAGATGGCATGGGCCTTGGCAATTTGGTTTCATCACCAAGTGAACCTGCTTGTTTCTTTTTCATGTGTGTGTGTGTGTGTGTGTGTGTGTGTGTGTGTGTGTGTGTGTGTGTGTGTGTGTGTGTGTGTGTGTGTGTGTGTGTGTGTGTGTGTTTTAAAGCATCCTGTGGCAGGGAAAGGCTCGTCATATCTGTTCCGTGTATTTTTACAATATTTGTATCTTTTGTGTTGCCGTTCGATCAACTTCAGGCAGGTGTACTCTAAGTAATATTGTAATATGCCCTCCCGTTTTTGTGTCTGGGTTGGAATGAACCACAATTTAAAAAGAACATTATTTCGTTTTCTGACCTAGACGTACTTTTTGAGGTCATTACTTACTTGCACAAATTATGTATTTTTCTAAACGATGAAAGATCCGATGGCAGAATGGTCGACTGCATTCTTTTCACATTGAAATCAGGCAGAAATTCGCGTACTTAAAATTAATCTACCTGAGTGTAAGATCGAAGCCAGGCACCTCGCTCCATCAAAAAACGTTCCATGTTCTCACTGCAAAGTCAACACCATACCCTCCTGAATTGATCATTAACGTCATATACAACTGGCCCCTTAAAAGACCCCTTTTTTGACACCGCCAAGTTTTGTCAAAAAAGTCTAATCACTACCCCCCCCCCCAGAGACATGTACGGGTACAGGCTCCGAAACATGTTCTGACTAGTTACCCGCTGAAGACCCTTTAATTTATTTCAGCTAATGCAGCCTATGTCAAAATTTTACAGAAAAGCGTGTGCAATATGGACAATAGTACTTCTATATTCATATGGGTTAGACAGTGACAGGTTAGCTTATGGAGTGTAAAGAATTCGGACTGCGGCGGACTGGAATGACTACCAGGAAGTGGTTCTGGACGAAAAGAGACAAACGCAATAATGACTATATATGCTAGTTGTGCCCCCTACATTTGATTACTGTCTTTGAGCCAAATTTGTGACCATTTCTTTCCTTGAGATTTGATTAAATTGTCACCATTTCCACTGGGATAAAATATGGTTAAGTCCATTCACGGGAACATGTACTTTCGATGTGACTTTACCTCCACACTTGTAAACATCAAAGCCAGCTAGCCTCTCAGTAGACCCGGAAAATACATGTCTTTTATATTTCAAGTTCCGTTAACTATGCGAGCGCAACATTTCAGAGACGACTGAGGCTCTCCATGCCGTCTTGTGCACCCACATGGCACATCTCGCAAGCTGCTCATGACCTTGGCCCCCATAAGGCCAGGGCTATTTACATTTTTTCTTCTTCAATCTCGGTATCTTTATACCATCTCCGACTTTATAATCTCGGTATCTTTATACTATCTCGGACTTCTTTTATCGTAACAATTGAGCTTATTTACGAAACGTCGAACCAAAATTTATTTCCAGGAGCACTCCATTATTAAGCCCTTCATCTGGCACTGGCAATTTATTTCGGGCCAATGTTAAATATAATGACTTCGGCTGATTTTGTATTCAAAATCATAAACCTTTCAGTTTCCTTTTGATTATACACACACACACACACACACACACACACACACACACACACATATATATATATATATATATATATATATATATATATATATATATATATATATATATATATATATATATATATATATATCATATGCTCGAATTTATATAATTGCAAGATTCAGTAAACATAACCTGAGCAGGAAATTCTGAGTCCTTATTCAAACTTTCCAGCTACTACACCAATTCACCGAATATTTAGCAGATCAAGATCTTACGCATTGCTTAGATGCACCTCTGGCGACTGCCGTGCTACTGTTGAGGGTGGTATTGAAATTCCATCGACCATGGCGAAAGCCAACATTACGAAGCCAGTCATGAGCCCCAAGGCTAGAGCCCAGGTAGTTTACATAAAACAATGCCCATTCATGTGAGTTATAAGAGCACCATCTCAAGCATGCTATACTCTGCTAATAAATCTCAAGTGAACGCTAGTGCTAATATTTCAATATCTCTGCCAACTAATTCGGGACTCTGAGGAATAGATATCCAGCTGGTAACCAATCAGGACAGGAGTTGGGCTTTTTGCAATCAGTTTGTACATATTTGCCATCAAGTTTGCTTTCTTGACAATACAGGCACTTTCGCAACGGTTGAGCAGTTGGATTTCTATATTAGATTACGAATATATTATTGCAGGCAATTGACCGCATCTACCCTTGCAACCCAAAGTAACCGCACAATATCTAAAAATGCATGGTAAAAACTAAAGACATTCTGTGATCGTAGAAGTTTTACGCATTAACTAGCCACTCTTATTTAGTGGCAGGTAATCAACATTCAGAGAGTAAATATTCATTGTATTACTGTAACAATGTAATCTGCAGTGATGTGATCGGAAAAAGACAGCCAAATAGCTGTTATTACAAAGGTACAGCAAAAAATTACTTTCTGTCTCACTTCGTCTACGATGGGTGCCACAAAACATGTTACTTGAAAACTTACCCTATGTGACCTTAATAACTTTCTATAGTGTACTTTTCCAGCGATGGACAAACGTCTTTGATAAATATATACCTTGCTAAGTTTCATAACCCTTTTTTCAGCATAATTGGATCTCTGTAACCCTGGTAAGTGACCCAGTCACAGTTTATTATAAAAGCCTGTCATTTTGCTATATACCACGGGACCCATATATATGCTTCATGAAAACGGTGGCTGCAAAGCTGCAGAAAGCACAACGTCAGTATTCAAATTATGATGTAGCGTCACTTATAGTATCAGCAAAGGTATCTTATATTGGACACTAGGGGGTGCTATATGTGCGCTAGATTGTTTACATCTCGCAAGAGACAAGGGAGATGCATACATCCACACTTAGTGTCCCCTTCATTTTAGCATATTATCGAGATCATTTGTATCGAAGACAGATTATGCCTTGTGGTCTTTTTTCTGTCTTATTGAATCAATTGACCAAAAGTCTAATTATTGTTTCCATGTTATCGCTTTTTGTCAGAAGGAGACTCTGAAGCGATTTATCCCGCGACCCCACATGACGAATGCCTCTTTTATTTCTTCGGAGGCCTTGTCGTGTTTTGGCGTCATGTTCTGATCCTCTGTACTATTATATTTGAATTGAAACTATTGGGACATGGTTGAATGTCTCATGAAAAGACATGGGAACAAAAGAGTGGAAATGATACAAAGAATTCAGGCTGATTAGGTTTGTAGACATTGTCGTATTTCTTTGAGATGACTGTTTGGCATGTGGAAATGTTCCTGGGTACGGCGCCAAACTGTTCAGCGAGACGTGAATTAAGTTGCGACTGGACGAAAACCAAAATTTCATAATATTTTTTAAAGATTGTCAACCTGTTTTGGTTATATGATCCTCACAAATCGAAAACTGCTTTCCGTGTAAGAAAAAGATATGTCTATTAAATCCTAGTCTTTCACAAATCAGGAATCCACACTGGGAAAGTTTCCCAAGGACCATATGTCCATCAAAGTCTCATTTTTACACATTCCCCACAAATGATTCCCGCGGAAATATCCACAGGTACTAGTTCACTAAGTGACGTCCAATATCAAATTATGTCTTCTGAGGTGGCTAGTACCGTTCTTAGAGTGATAACTAGAATGATATTGAGCAAACAAACCGTTGGTTTTAAAACTTTCCCACCAATATTATGCGGAAGTGCCCGGATATAAATGTCGTCTGCTTTGACTTTTCTTCTTCCCGAAAGCCCCTAAAATGGAAAATATGTTAAATGACATTTTTATGAGATCTTAATAACAGCATGTCCTTGATCAATAGCTTTACTTGGCGTGCATTGAAAGCTGCTGATTCTAATCCGAAAAGGGTTAAGCCTTTCCCAGGTTTCCATAATTGGCATTATTCATGCCCAGTCCTGGCCATGGGCGCAGAGGTTAAGAAACCCTCCCGTTGGTTCTTGTTGTACATATTGACCAAACAGTATCTTCCAAAGGGCGAACCTTCTCTTGTTTTCTTATGTGTTTGTACCATTTTTACGGCTGGCTATTCTAGCAAGAAAAAAGCAGCATCAAAGAGACATACCGATAAAATACCTTGCTACAAGGATAATGTTGCACAGGTGTGGTTGTCCAAAATATTTCAGCAAATATACTCCATGTTGTTCTTTACAGGCAGACATGTCTGGCAACCTGATATTGCACATTTGGCGTCAGGTATATGACTAGAGGTGACCAGGCGGCTCCCTTTAAGCTTGATCTGAACCAGATATGCCTCATTGGGAGGCGATCGGCATCATACGGAAAACAGGAGGGTCGCCCTCACCAATAGGTTATATTCCGACACGTTAATATTAATAAGCAGCCTAAACAGAAGCAGTGTAGGTATGTTAAGACATGTCCTCATATAATACTGATCGTGTCAGTATAGTACTTAACGTGTATTTCATTTATTCGGGTAACCCTGGTGGACTTTCATTGTGAGATTTTACGTAGAAGATCAATTAGAGACATCAAAAATTTCAAACGGTCTCATCTAAAACCAAATCGGCATGATGGTCCACCATCTATAATTTTATTTTTAATTTTAAAAATTATAACCATTCCTTCAAACACCAACGAGCATAGTTTTCCAGCAATTATTAAAGAGTGTGTCCAGGCCACCAGCTTTCTTCGTCTCTAGTGTACTTGGCTAAAAATGCTATTACCGTAGCCTAAAACTCAGTTTTAAGAGGGTTAAGTTACAGGTAAAAATAAAAAAATCCAAATTAACTAATGTGCCATCACTTATGTGAAAAACTCTACATGAATATACTAAATATTTGTATTTTTGTTTAAGCACCACAGCATTTTTCAAATCTGTATTTATTTAATACAATATAATCTGGCAAGCCAGTGGTACATGGAATTCAATAATGGAATGGGGTGCCGTCGAAATCTACTACAAACGTACTTATTTCTTCAGTGGTAGAAAACAGCAATGCAGGGTTTGTTTTACAACGCACTCGGCAGGTGAAGAAATCATGACCTTTTTATTTTTAAGCCACGCTGAGAGATAACTAGCAATGTTGAAATGGATCAGATGCGTCAACGCAGGACACGTCATGCATGGCTGGACGTTAGTATAAGTGATCATTTCTGACGTCACAAATATTGATATATACACATAAAATATGTTAGTATTTCCAAAAGAGAGTTTACAGGGTCCAAGTGTTTTTGCTGAAATAAATCCTTACGGTGTTCCCTAAATAAGGCGGACGGCAGTCGTTTTCTGCAGACTCAGTGCAAACAAACACCAGCAAAGATTGTTTGGATTGCGTTTTTATCACCCAGCGATAAACTACATGCCGCAACCTTATGTTTTTATGTTTTCAAGCAAGTGTAACATGGGTCAGACACCCTCACAATGATGGCAACACTATAACCCTTTCCTGGTTAGAATAAGAGACTGAATCAGCAGTTTTGCTCAGCATGATTTGGGCCTGACCCTCGCCGAAGAAAGTTATTTATCCAGGGCACCTTATCCCGATGGGCGTGATCTACAATTGTCATTCAAAATGTTTTCTATCAACAGCGATGTATTGGAAACCAGTAGCAGACGACAATTCATATCCGCTCGCTTTGGTGTGAATTGAGCGGGAAAGGGATAAAACCGCAGAGGCTTGACGTATGACTGCTGGCAGCAAGCGGATTCAAATCTAAATAAATCATTGTCAGTGCTAAGGAAGTTACAGAGGTTAAAAGAAGGGTTAATAATTTGGATTGCACAAGTTGGCAACATTATATATAATGTGTGAAATCAGTGTATGCATTAGGTGGTATGCGCGCGTGTTCAGCAATGAAGAATGGCTGATTTGAATGTCTGCACGTATACCACTCAGAGGTCAAAGCATCATTAAACAGAATATATTTCTTGTACTACTACTTCAACTAAGACCTAGTTTCATTCTTTGGTTCATATATCGTAGAAGTGAATTTGCATTTATAAAAGAAAGTTCACTTTTTTTTTTGCATTGACACATGTACAATTCTTCAGCTCGAATCCTGAAACAAGCTGTTATGCTCTATCCATCCTGTTTCTGCGGTAATAATATTGGTCCATCGTTCCGGCCATCCCTGTCTTCGTCCACGTTCAATGCAGTTATGTACAACAGCATCATCAATCTTACCGCGGCAGTACGTGACAAAATAATCTCGGAACAAAATGTATAGGTCTACCATGTCTTTCACGTACATTCCGATGTCGGAGCCTAACTCACCAACATTTCCTTGACATTACGTGACAAAGTAATCTGTACATAAAATGTGTTCGATCTTTCTATTGCCTATCTTTACCAATATGCTGATTCACCAACTGCAATATCACATGACGAAAATGATCTCTTCACCAAAGCCAGTAAGCTAGATGAAATTATCAGATATACACTCATAAAAAATAAGGGACGGTTATTACCCCTTTTTCACACCGAGCCGAGCTGGCGACCGGAGTGTATTCGTTCCGAGGAACATTTATTCGCATTCGTGTTGTTATTTATCATGTCATTCATCATTTAACTATTATAAACCACTGTTGCGGTCAAGTCCAGTCAAGAGGACATTAAATGTCTTGGTTATGAAAGTCCGTTTTCTAGACTATCATCCATTTTATTAAAACATCAGTGCCAGAAATCAACAGAAAGGATGTATTGGCTGGCATTACAAAATAACTGGATTTATAGGTTGGTTTGAAAGGTACCGGATTCAAACGAACCAGGACCATTCGCCAGGATCTATTAGCTTATGTTCCCGTCCTCCGTTTTCAGTTCACGCTGTATGTGATGCAAAGAGACAAGACAACTGTGACTATTTAGCGAACAAACTAATTTCAAAAATAATAATTTGCTTTGCTAGCTTTGAGACAATACATTGTGTGGAATTTTTCCGGCCGGGGGGGGGGGGGGGGGTTATAAAGCAGTGTTATAGTAAAGAAACTGAAAGCAAAAGTCTCACCTTCTAGAGGTAGAAAACGTCTTTCGGTACTCTCTAAACTCCAAAGTCATAAGTGTCATATGTGCTGCAACACAGGGTGATCAGGTATCTAACACTGTCTAAAAATACGGCATTGTACGGTATGTGTTGGTTTTTGCAGTGCCTCCACGCTGGGCCCATGGTCTAACTCGACGCTACATTGGTACTTGTCATTTGTACTGAGAAGTCATTTTACTGTGTTGTGTCAGGGGGCTAGTGTGGTAGTACAGGTTGCAGCCGTTTGGCTTACAGACAGAAGTGAAGTTGAGCAAGCTGTAAGTTAAAATATCGAAAAAAATGAGTCCTGTCACAACAATTACACGAAAAAAACAGATACACCACAAACACATTGCATCAGCGGCTAAGCACATCGCAGTGCCCGTTGGGGGAGTATCAGGATTGGGAATAAAGCCCATGTTATATACATAAACGTCATTAAGAGACACGACAGAGCTAACCAATTAGTTAAAACGATAATAAGGCTCTCAGAAGTCCAATTTGTGGAGTCATTAACATGTGTTCTAATCAAAGGTTAAATATAATTGAATTAGTCTTTCTATAATTGAATCAGTGCAACACAGGGAGATTAAAAATGAGGAATTTAAAGTCCTGAAACATTTCCCCGTCGAAATTGTCGCAGCAGAGGTGTCAGTTGGACCCCCCCCCCCCCCCTCGTGCCAAGTAAAACACATAATAAAAGGAACGCATTGTCAGTTTTCCCACACACGGCTTACCTCCACACTGGTGAAGTGGAGTACAAGACACAAAGATCTTGTGAGATGGAAACTGGCTGTCTTGTGTAAACAATCCTGAGAGTAAAGTAACATCATATCCAGAAACTCCGTTAATTTTTTACGCACAAGGACTAATGTAAAAATCAAATTCGTCGTTAGTCTTTGGATTAATTGGGTTCTCATTCCCTTTTACCATCCGCATTTAATTTTATTTTATTTTTATAGAGAACAAATATTGATATTGCCATTTTGTTTTAATCCAAATTGTGGCCAGCGGAAAGACCCTACCTCAAGAAAATAAACAGTGATTTATTCTGAGAAAAAAAATGTGTAATGAATCATTCGCAAATAGATAGAATGATTCGAAAGAAAGAGAAATGATGACTTGAGGATTCTTGTTGCCGATATATAAGAAATCCAAGAACAAAAGCGTGGGGGGGGGCGGTGTTACATTTGCCAATTGCAAAAGATTCCGGCCAATGTGGCCTACCTCCGGCATCATTTCCTTCACAGTGGTATATTCATGTTTGACGTCTCTACCCTTGAAAGCAATGCTGACTTCTTTTGGGAAGGCAGCCCTTTACAACATGACATAAATGTTTCCAGTGGAACAGAACTAAGGTAGTTTCAAGCGTTACATCAGTTCTAAATCGCCAACTCGTTGGAATCAGGTCATCGGCTAAAAGAATGAGGACCCGACCTAGTCAGACGGCAAACATCTTAAATGAGCAAGGGTTCCATCAGCATTCCTCAATTCAGTCGTTAATTTTTGATAGCGAAATTCAGTCGTCTTTTGGGGAAACGAGAACCGACTGACTGCGAGGATAATGTTCGTACACATGTACAGAGTTGCAATGATGAAACAAACATTGCATAACCTGGAACAATGACATTTTATATTAATTGCACACAGCGACCCTTTTTTACTAATTTCTAATACTGCTGCCCTGCATTTTTACCGTTTAAAAAATTCTTAAAATGTAAAATTTATCGCTGGTATTTAGCATATGGGATCTTTATATCTACCTGCAGAAGTCGGACACAACACTCGCCTAGTGAAAATTGTTTGTTGTTACACAGTTTTCTGTCAAGAATCGCATGTATCGTCGATTCTGAACGTAGCCCTCTACTCTGGATTCCACAGTTTCATAAATGCGAAATTCACAAATCCACGCACACCCATTCCAGTCACCTCAAATTTACAATGTGACATGCAGATGAAATTTGTATTCGGAAATGTTTCTGATTTCCAGTGTATTGTGTTGAGGCAAAAAGCATATTCTTTTACATTCTGCAAAGCTGATTCTGTGTGTGATATAAAAAAGAAATAATCTTTGAAGCGTTACATCAACTCTGAATCCTCCAACTTTAAATTGTGAATATCTTCAAATCAACAACAGAGAGTAGCTAAATTCAATTGTTATGAATCTTGCAGCATTGTGATGGGACAATTCAGTTATTTGAGCCTTAGAGATCTGTCCAACATGAAGAGTAACAGGAAGTTAATGCACAGGGGGTTTTTGGGGGGGTGTTTTTGGGTTTTGTTTTGTTTTTTTTTTGGGGGGGGGGGGTTTTGGTTTTTTTTTTTTTTTTTGTTTTTTTTTTGTTTCTTTGTTTTTTTTTGCTGCAAAACCTAAGGCTTTCTAAGCAGGCAGTCGATTGCAATATGGATTGTAACACAGTAATACATCATGCCTGTTTCACAGTTAAAACCTTGTTACACGGGACCAGAAAACTGCAACATGTCTACTAAACTCGAAATTTACCATGCTGTTGTTAGGCACATGCAAGGAACAAAACGATTTCCGTCGCAAGTGTTACATTTATTTTTCCACGGTAGGGAACCACGAAGCCCTAATGTGACTTTACTATCTGTGGTGTAAAATGCTATGTATATCTTTTAGATGTCTGTTTTTGTTCATGTATTGTGCTATGACACGTCCAGTATCTTTTAAATTTTTTTTCACGAAAGGGGTTCATATAGGCGTTGCCTGCTCCCCAATTGTTTTTCTTTCAAGAAATGAAAAAAGTTTAAACCACTATGGATAGTAAGTTGCCCAGGAGACAGGTTTTGACAGTGGAAGTTAATGTAATATGCATGCAACATGGTTGCGTAAGAGCGTGGAGGTAGACAGTAGTGACCAGCTGGAACATGTTTTGGTACTAGGGGAGTTGATGTGTACTGTAGGGAATTTGAATGAATTGCATAAATTGAAATTCCGCAAATTTTAGCTGCATGTTAAGCAGTTACCCAAGACATAAATCTTTATTATTGAACTGAAAGTAGAACCTCTGTCTAGAATAATTTTGAAGATATGGAAGATTTTTATTGAACTTTCAATTGCCTCTAATTTGCATACTTTTGAAAATAATGTTTTCCAAATCAGAGGACCAATTTAAATAATAAGGCTATAATCTGCGCCAGTTTGCATTTCTAGCTATAGCAGTCTCCGAGAAAAACCGTGGACAAAGCAACGCAGAAAGGAAGAAAGAAAGAAAGAAAGAAAGAAAGAAAGAAAGCAAGAAAAAAAGAAAGAAAGAAAGAAAGAAAGAAAGAAAGCAAGCAAGCAAGCAAGAAAGAAAGAAAGAAAGAAAGAAAGAAAGAAAGAAAGAAAGAAAGAAAGAAAGAAAGAAAACGCAATTTCTGTGTTGACCACAGACATAATTTATATCATTAGCTAGATTATGTCAGGCCAATATAGATCTCTACCTACAGACCTTTTACTTTCTCAACGCAGGTGCGAGACAAGATAAAGCAGAATGTCCGTTACTGACTAATATCTACGAAAGAACAGGAAACGTCAGAAGAGTCCCTCCATAACAGAGTACAAAGAAGGTGATCACAAAGGTCCGTCCCATGCAGCCAAGGGACATTGTATCAACGTTCGGTCGATATTGGTGACGTCGACTAATGTTGACCAAATATCACCGACGTCGACCCAATGTTATTTCAACATCATTTGTCGGCAGGGTTAGAATAAATGCTCTTCACAATTTTTTATTGAAGCTCACGCGCGCAAGTACGTGTTTAATACCTGCCCGTGATATCTCTTCAAGTGAAGCGCTCGTGGCGCAGAGGGAGAATACAGCATTGACAATAACAATACTAGGACAAGTGTTTCTTATGCAGCGGTATGTTTACACATGAAGAATGATATAAGGTGTCATTTGCTATATATAAACATGATATTACGCTCCCAGGGATAGCAAGGAATTCGGTGCTACCTATGTACAATGGGAGAGATAATAAACCAAATGCAAGTGTTCAGATACTACTTCAATTAAATTTTACGAATATAAGGCGAATATGCAATATATTCCTATTACTCTCCATGGGCAATCTGCCAGCAAGCAAGAGACATTCTCAAAATGCGCAGCGCATTCTTACATGTAAGAATCCTGCGGATGACAATAGCTCTAGGGCATTTCGTACCATGTGAACTAGGGGTAAAAATGTCAAATTCAATTAAATATTACTTCATTTCAACTTTGTGAATACGACATGTATATGTACTACATTCTATCGACAATCTGCAAACATGCAGGGGACGACAGAAAATTTCCAGACCCAAATTGTCATAATACGCTGCGCCCAACGGGTTATGATAATCTTGACCATATTCTGTAGTCAATAAAACTTTATGAATGTTGGCCTATATGTAGGCCTAATACTTTCCATGGACAGTCTGCAAACAGGACGGGACCCTTTCGAGGACCCCAACATAGGAGCGTGTTACGGGAATCGGAAACACGTAGGTTTTACTGTTCAAAGACAATCCTGAAATACGCAGTGCATTTTAAGAATCCCTAGTGACCTAAGACGACAAGAGCAAGGCATGCCTTGCCATGTAGGCCTAAGTTGGCAGAATAATATCATAATCAAGTGAATAAGACTTCATTTATTCTTGATGAATCTTATATATATTGTATGTAGGCCGATTACTTTCCATCGACAATCTCCAAACATTGCGGAAATAGACCTATCCCAAAATGCGCAGCGCATTTTGAGAATCCTACGAGGTTTCTTGATATTCGGTATACTATACTACATATAATATTGTGTGAAAATCTGTAACTGGAACGAATGACTAGCAGCTTTCATCTTATTAGAAATCTTAAAAAGGGCTTCACCTTTCGAGAATGCCCTTCTTTTATTACATGGCCTACATGAGCTTGTGTCCTGTAAGGTGCACCTTTTTTAAAAAGAATTCTTGACTCTCAATTGTTTCTGCCTTCTCCTGTTTGAAGATTGGCAATGGTAAGTAATAGGCCTACAGGCTCAAATTCCCAAACTATAGGTCTAAACGTCTAAAATATATGGTCATGATTCCTGTAACGTGCAGCGCATTTCGGGAATGTCTGTGTAAATTCCTGTTGTGTGCAAAATATGTTGGAACTCTTGAGGGTTACTGTCGTCTCTTGTTTGAAGATTGTTGATTGAAAGTAATAAATAGGTTAAGTATTTCAAGAATCCTATTCAAATGACCGAGCTATTTAGGCATTCCATGCTGTCTAAAATTGGAAGATTATTACCGAATTCAATGGAATAAAATTTCAATTAAACCTTCTAAATGAAGAAAAATCTTTACAGTTAATCGCCACAACCAATAGGACGTATGGGTCAAATACATGTACTTTAATTGAACGTTATAATACTATTATTACGGTTTTTTCAACGGCAAAGTGCACTGCGAAGGCGCCCACAATATTTATAAAGAGCCTCACATTCCTATTCAGCTCATCACATGAATCATCCCACTAAGGAACACATTAAGGTATTACGCAAATTCTTCTGTTATCACTATTTTCGAAACACAGAGCAGTTAACGTTAATCTTTATGTTGTATAAACCTGATAATTTACCGAAAAGTAAATACAATGTAAAAGGTAAAAAGGACAGACCGAAAAAAGAAAGAAAAGAGACCATTTCCTTGACATTCCTCATACTGCGGTGAAGACAAATGTGATTGGAACTTCAGCCCTGCGCGATTTCGGAATTGACACGCGTTTTTGAGAATTCCCCTAAGGGTCCCCACACACTAAGGAGCGAGATTACGCGATTTATCGTCGCATCCCAATCGCGGGTCAAAAAAAAAATCGCATCATCTCGCCCGCTGGTCTGGGCCATATGCGTGCGATGAAGAGATTTTTTTTCCATCTCCTCATGATCGCAACAGCATCTCATAGCCATGCGATGGTTTTAGGACTGCAATAAATCATCGCATCATCGCGCTTCGTCGCCGCTTATCTCATACCGATCTCCAGTGGCCCACACGAAGAAGTGCGATGACGCAATGTTTTTTAGTTTCCGCTTTTTGCCAAAGATGGCGCTTTGGTCGTCTAGCAGCTGTTTAAAATTCTGACCCACAGATGTCGCTACATGAACTTCTCGGCCTGTCACTTTCGCAAAACGCGCCGCCGACACATTGTTTACTGGGACCCGTACTGTTGTGGTCAACTCTGGACAAGCTGGTATGCCACCCAAAAAGGCTGCACGTAGGCCTAAAAAGGCCAAGACGGTCCAGAAGATTCGGAGGGCTGGAAATTGTAAAACACTTGTGAAATCTAGGCCGCAGAAGAATAGTGGGAGTGGTTCTGAGACTGAATCTGAGCGCACTTCAGGAGATATATAGGCAGTCTGAAATTTGTGTGTATCTTCCGCTTTGCAGGTTTGAGCGTCTCGAAGAGCTGGTAATAAGTTTCAGGACTCATTCTGAGCATGCAGTTCCACTCCTGAACATAACCGTCCTGGAAAATTAAACGTTACAAAATTCTGCGGTTTATTTAGACGTGAGGAATGATTTTGCAAATTCTAAAAGTTTCTGAAAAAATGGTATTTTTTTTCAAAGCTGGACATCTCCGTGCTTTTGCCTCATTTCCTCTTGCAATAAAAAAATCTACGAAAACGTGAACAGATATAAAGGCCTTATCATTTTAAAATCATTGAAAACAATTGTCTGTGTGTTTATTTCCATAATCAGGCACATTGGTTTATTGAACCAAAGTTCTTTGATTACTAAGTTTTAGTAACGTATTCTGGTGAAAAACAACGTGTAGAATTCATTTTTACTTTATTGTTAGCCATGCCCTATTATTTAATTAAGGATGCACATACAAGCACTAAAATGAGAGTACCATTCGTATGACATATTTTCAATCCGTGAAAAGTGTATATTATGATTTTGACCAGTACTTGGTCAGTTATCTTGAAAGGGAAAGCTGGCCCATTGTTTAATGATGATACTAACGAAAGATAGAGAATGTCGACCCTCAGTGCCCCACCCCTGCCATGATTATTAATGAAACTTATAGTCAAGAATTCTTTGTGGAGATGTAACATGGTGGTTCTTTGCTGCTCAGGGTCGTCACACCTTTGCAGCCATTCATGCATCCAAATTCTCTTAGCTCTTCTCTTCTTCCTTAGCTTGGTATTTAATTTATACATGATCAGCAGGCCCATATAGGACGTTGACACTGCAATTTGTTGCGCCATCTTTAAAGACCGTGTAAATAGGTCGCATACACAATTATAGTGGGTCACCAACAGACGTCACTGTATTCATACAGTTGCAAAACCACCTTGTTTCATTTGCTATACAAATAGGCCTACGTTGTGGTGGACTGCATTCAATCTCGGCTATTGGCGAAAATCGCGCGCACTGGTGTGGGCTATTGGAGATTATCTCTCGCGCGATCGCAATCTCAGTGATGTGGGCAGTTCGCGATGGTTATCTCAGGGCCTATGCGATGAGGAGATTTTTCATGCGATCGCCGTTTCGTTCCACGCGACATCGCATCAAAATCGCGTCGCACTATCGCGTTAGTGTGTGGGGGTCTTAACGCGCAGCGCGATTCTGGAATCGCGCACATTCCCGTACTGTGCGGATTAACATATACACTCAACAACAGTGATGCACAAATTATATTTTTTGTGCATGATTTTTTTTTTTTTTTAATTTTATTTTGTTAAAGACACTGTGAAAACTGTGAAGCCGGTATGGCTGCACGTTAGTCATTTCTTGCCATTTACCAGTATTGTGCTAGGTTGCACCCATCGCGCTAGCTGTGGCACCATTCATTTAGGCCTTCCTGTAAACTGAGCTTCATTGGAGTCCCGGTTGGTGAGACGGATCAGAGACTCCTGTGGTGTAGCATGTGGAAGCTTGTCATTTGTCGGGACATAATGGATGGTTTTATTTCATTTAATTATTTCACGAAACCCCCCAGTACTGGGGAAAATATGTACAGAAACATTGATAAAACACAGTAGACATAGAATTTAATGCATGGCTTTTTCACAATGATCGTAAACAAGACATTTTCCTTTGTTGAAAAAAGTCATTAAGCTTTAGTTTGTCCCGGTCAATGAAACTATGTCGATATTGTTGACACCCATAAATTAAACCAAAATTTCTTGCCGTCTCTCATTGCACTAACATATGTACACCAGTAAGATTTAGGCTTGCAAAATCTGGAAGGAGCGCATCCTGCCTCCTTGGTTGACATCGTGGATACGGGTGTTTATGTTATCCAAGTAATCTTCGATCTAAGCTCTCGCTACGATCTATTGAACGAGGATCAAGTGACTTTAATTCATTGCATAAAATGTCTCGATATAATTCAGTACCCCCATTTTTATTCCACTTGAGGCAGGGGTATGTTTCTATGTTGTGTGACCTCTTAGCATTGTTAAGACACTCAACACTCCTGCTGCCCAACGCCAGTTTCACTTCCATGTGAATTGGGAGATGGTGGCCTAAGTTGTCCTCCTTTTGGTAACATATGGCAAGATAAGATGCTATCTGCATCATGAGACAGCTACAATATATGGTCGATCCAGCTGTAATTCGCAATATCCAAACAAACATATGTGTAATCAACAGCTTGTGGGAACAAGAAATAAGCAACAGATAGGTCACTACTAACAATAAAATCATAGAGTATCTGGATGTTTTCATGATAATTACCATTTCCATATCAGTTGTTATGGAGCTTGGAGCGCATAAGTAGCTTCACATTATAACTCCCCTTTCACCTGCCCCGAGGATGCATGTGAATCTATTACAAATTGAATAATATGTAAAGTTTCCACAAAATTATTCGTTTACATTGTCCCTGGAACAGAAAGGCATATAAGCTCCGATCAAAACCTGAACAATTGTGCCAACATTGTCGCAAACTGCAACTGCAATGACTCTGTCACTCATAGCTTCAAGCTCATAGTATGAAAAGTTTGAATTCTTTATGCATATCATAGAGTCAACCTTCAAAAGGCGACCTCTATAGTCCCAGTTCACTTTCGACATACTGGATTTTGAAAAAGCAGTAAACTTATCATTGTCACGGTTTGGTGAAACCTCAATCGCTATGTCAATTAGATATAATTCCTGGAGCCTAAGCCACGTTTCGTAAGTGCAAATAAAAATACACTTTTTCAAACGACTGATCACATAGTCGGCGCTCTGCTTAAAACCGTGGCAGTTAAAAAAATTACAGGAAACTAAAATGTTATCTTTTTTTTTATCATATCAGCGCCCACAGACTTAGTTTGCGCGTGACCAAGGAGGTCGTGACCATGTGATGTCTTGTGATTCACTGGCATATCCGGATGGACATATGGAGATTCAGATAATTGAACGAAAAAACGAACAACGTGAAACTACCCATCGCACCCTTTGAAGCAGGTACAACACAAACTGAGGGCAAAGTTGTGCCATTACAGGCGAAACTACTTAATCGCTAAAACTGTTTAGCAAAGAAAAAAATACATCTTTCCTACAATTATGGCAACGGTATGTTAAATGTAAATAAATCTAACTGTTGATTAATGGCAGGCGCTGCCTCTACCCATCCTAAGGTGGCCAGGAAACAAGTTAGGTGCTGAAGCAGTTCCGAGATTAATTGTACGGTATGAAAGTTGATACGAGGGGTTCCGTCCGCGTACATGAACGGGGCGTGAAAAATCGCTGATGCCATGCGCATGAAGACGAAGTTAATTTCATCTTCAGTGAGGTTATCTATTGTTAGACTGATCATCCGCCCCGTAATTTGTCCCGTGTGATTTTCTTCCAGTGATATATTGGTCAAGCACGAAACTCATCCGTGCCCTGGGCGTGCGGGGAATCTAGACTGTTTTCTCCACTGAGATGTCACTAAACCCTAAGTAATTAATCTTCAGTCTCAAGATAGGTCACTGTTATCTACTGTTATACATTCGTCAATGTTTTCACCCTTAACTTTTTACAACGCGCTAGTTTACATGTATCAACATGGAATACACCTTCAGAAAGATCCACATGATGTATGTCTGATGATTAATCGTTGCTCACCACAAAGAGTAATGTTGATGGTAATCCGATGTTAGAAGAATGGTGAGGATGGTTATATCATACGCGCCTCACTGGCCCACTATGACTGTGATTTCCTGGTTAATAACATGTTGCGAATATAGCTAACCTTTTTTTTAAAGCGAAGTACAGTAGACACATCATCTGACTCTCAGTCGAACGTGTTTCCCCAAGGAATTTTCTGCTGACCATTCTTAATAGGGCAGCAATAAACTACTAAGAGGAGCCATCGAAAGTTCAACAGTCGCAAAAACTAACATACTCTAGCTTTGACCCAGATCCCTCCCCATGAAACTAAAGTCGACTTTGCATTGAAACATCGACCTCGTGGCTTATGGTGTATCGCAAATTTGACGCTATAATGATGGCACTGGTCAATTACATCTAGCTCTTAAAGCACTGACACTTCGAGACATAACCAGAATCAATGGATATTTAGGTCCAACTTATTCTGAACACACACTTCCACAGTTTTTTGTGAAATTGTGCATGTTGACACAACAACTATGCGGAAACCAGATTCTAATAAAATAAAATTGGATCAAATGTTTTGCAGCATTCCTTCCAAACACAATATTATTGATTCACTGAACATTCAGTCCCTTTTCAAATTGAAATTAGTTCGTAATATAATTCCCAAGATATGCAAAATAAAAGATTCTGCCATTATCTCCCATAAAGATGGCATTATTTCCTATAAATATGGCAATAATATTGGACAAAGTATCACGCATTACAAGAAATTTCTGGCTTCCATTCCGGATATCGCAGCTAATCAAAATTGTGACTATGTCTAACAATAAATATTCCAGTTTTTTTATACCTACCACAAATATGTATTTACAGGTAATTTGGATATGATAGAAAATTCAGTTTTAAAAGAATTAATGAAAAAAGGTATAAAATTTCAGATACCCAAATAACATTTAAAAAAATCTTTTAAATCAAGATTCATAACTAGTGCTTCAAAATGTACATTAAAACAACTCTCAAAGGAAGTAACTGTGTTTGAATACAATTAGGAATCATTCCGTAAATAGTGCAATGCAATTTCAAGAAACTGTGAAATAAATTGCTTTAGGAGTATTAGCAATTCTTCCGAGTTTGTATCTGAAACCAAAGATTTAAAAGCAAAAAAACCCTCAAATGTATGAAATTTTCTATACTGTACACAAATACACCCACAGATAAAGTCAACGTTCTCTTTCAAAATTAGTCTGCAAAATGTTTAGACATGATGGCAAAACATACATAAATATTAATTTATATTCAAAGAAAGCATATTGGTCGCAAAATAAATATTCAAAAAGTAACACTAAATCTTACACTTTTGAAACTTAGATGGATGCTGTAAAATTTCTTTGGGATAATACTTTTGGTCATTGCGGACCATGGGTTTTTCAAGAAATAAAAGGCATTCCAAAGGGTAACAATTTCTCCCTCTTACTTGTCGTTTTATATTTAACCTGGCTTGAACCAATGAATCAGTGAATTTGCTAAAGATATTTACCCAAAAGATATCCAGAAATTCAGATGATTTTAAAGATGTATTTCCGGATTTATATATTTAGGTTATGATGACGGGTTCTGCACTAAAGTCCATCACAAAATTGACCAGGTTAACTTTGAAGTATTTCTACGAATTTTGCTGTAAATATCCAGATATTGTTTGAAAGTTTGGCTTCAATAATTTAGAGATTTGAGACTTGCTTGTTTTGCTCCATAATTTTATTTTTTGATATCATTCTGGTTTAATATTAACCTTCCAGACATTTTAGCCTTACATGTTTTATTTCAGATTAAACGCCCAGGGGCTGTCGGTAGCAAGTACCTGCCTACGACAATTGCAAGTTTGTCTGATTGTACTTACATCCTGGTTAAGGCATATTAAATTTTGAACACGTGACTCAAATGTTAGTGACTTTCATTCTTTCCGGACATGCCTAAGTACACATTTACTCAATGTCAAAAACTACTCAATATTGACAGTATTTACTCATATGTCACACACTTAACTCATTCTTTTGAAACATTAACTCATAGTTGGCAGCAAAATAGAGCTGTGTTGTTTGCAGACTTTCATACTGAGGAACAAGTTTTTTTTTTTTGTTTTTTTTTTTTGTTTTTTTTTTGTTTTGTTTTTTTTGTTTTTACATTTGTGGTAGTGAGGAATTCCCTAGGTTTGTACTGGTACTGTAGCTGTGACTGTATATTCAATAATGACTGGGATTGAATATAATGACCAAGTTTGTTTCTACTCCAGTCATAATTTGGCAGGTGGTTAAACTAAGGTGAGCTGTCCAGATACAAATGGTACATACTAGTTCATGGCTAAGTCAAATTATCCTTATCCAAACTTGTACCATACAAATTTAGTAGTTATGTTCATTTTGCCAGGGGTTCTTTATTGATATTGAAGCTCTGGATTTATAAACAACGCTTCACTTATTCAGCTAATATACCATTTGACAGGTTCATATTTATTCATTAGTATGTGGGTCGTCTTTGCTGAATATTTAGCTTAGACAATGAGCCGCTACTTATAGAGACAAGTACGGGTACAGGCTCCGAAACATGTTCTGAGTAGTTAACCGCCGAAGACCCTTTAATATATTTGGGCCAATGCAGCCTATGTCAAAATTTTACAGAAGAACGCGTGTAATATGGAAAATAGAACTTCCATATCCATATAGGTTAGACAGTGACAGGTTAGCTTATGGAGTGTCAAGAGTTTGGACTGCTGTATAGGGTAACGACTATCAGGAAGTGGTTTTGGACAGAAAGGACACAAATATAATAATATTTTTAAAAAATACATATTTGATGCTTTATTATTGTGCAATATGAAAACATGACTGTCATATCTATGTTGTGAGTATGATATTGATATTAAATAATTGTCAAATAAAGATATTTCAATATCATAAATTTGACCCTTTGGTTATCTTTTGCTCCGAGTTTAAAAATAATGATACTAAAATAACACAGAAAGATTTTTTCCGTTTGCAAGCATGATTTATTTATTTAGTTATTTATTTATTTATTCATTCATTTATGTGTTTATTTATTGTCATCACCATCAGGAGCAGTTGTGGTAGAAGTCACTTATAATGATTTTATGCGTTAGAGAATTAAACGGGCCTCGTACTTCCTCTCCCCTTCATTAAACAGATAAGTTGCCTGACACATTGATGATTTGATGCCCTCCCTAAGGGATGGTTCAACATTTTCATCATTTTTGAATTAGTACTTACAGTACGCAAGGGGGGAGGGGGTTAAATGGGTCTGTACACTTTCACTGGATATGGAAAATGATGGTCAATTTTTGGCCTGTTTTGTGCAATTTTGCTATGATTTGGGGGTGGGGGGAATCATCATTTTTAAAGTACTAATTTGGGCGGAGGGAGGGGGTCATGAAATTAAGTACCCTACGTACTAATTCAAAAATGATGATAATGTTGAACCATCCCTAAGGCACTGTATTTTATGCAGCAGTCAGTTTTAAAAACTTTTTATCAGCTACATCGGTGACAGAGCAGGATCAAGTAGATTACACAATAAACGAAACATGAAGTTGTTTGGCTACAACTTTTACTGTAGATCATTACAAATTATTGCCAATCCGATATTACGTTTTTTCTTTTCACCGAAGCACAGCTGATGATTGCAAGAATTAATAGGCCAGAAGTCACTATCGTCGTCCTGATTAACAACGACATGGATGTAGATATGGCTGACGATTTTACATGATATAAAATCATGTGATTATATCGTGTTTGCTGCATCAATGCATACACTGGTGTCAATATCAACGAAAACGAGAATTTTATCTTCGATCTTATGTACCAAAGTCTCGAGGTCTAGAAGCACATCCAAGCGTAGAGGGCCAAGTATGACATTCATTAAACAATTTATGTCATCTTAGTTTCCGTTCCTGTCACTGACTGTGTTTATAGGCCCGCATGCTTTGTTTGCCAAATTATAATTCCATTTGTGTTACCTTCAATTGAAATAATCGTACATTTGTAACATACCCCATTGAGATACATAAGATTTTTGGCTACCTGCAATGTAGGCCCTGGTACACCTTTAAGAACGTAAAACTTCTACTTTACAAAATAATTTTTAAAACCCGACATAAAGCAAATGTTCTGGTGTGGCTTAGCTATATGTTTGAAACATTATTACAATGACACGTAATTATAACATATCATCGCAACGAGGCTCGGTTACATCTGCTGTGTGGACGAACACATATCTGTTCATCTCGATTGTGTTCTCTTTCGGCGATAATACTAAACATACAGATACACTAGATACAGTGCAGCTATGAGATATGTATAAATGTCTGCCGCGGGATGTGCCTGAAAGTAAATGTATAAAGCAGTAGACAGATAGTGTTGCCAGGTAGCATTAGCTGACAGCGAACGATTGCAGTTGATGCCTGATTCCCAGGAACATCCGGTGTTGATACTTAAACATAAGGTTTTAGACGGTGCCTACACAAACAGTATTTATGTATCCGATTAACAAACTTATACTGACCATGCAGAATGGAATCTTCAAATAATCTTTATTCCTGAAAAGGGACCCTGCCATGTGGACCTGTAGTCACAGGCTGGAAAAATCCTAAGCAAATGGATTTGCGAGTGTAAGCAATTCTCGAAAGTCCAGGATAATGGACCGTTCTATTTTCAGAGAATGACTTTCTTGTTCGTGCATTTGGCTCACAACTACAGCAAAACACAAAGATATTGGTGTCAAGAAATGGCGCACTTAACTGATCACTTTTGTTTTGTTGGGTCCTACATCATCTCCTAAACTAAGTTTAAATTGCTAAGCTATACTAGCGGTGCAAAATTTTATACAGGAAGGGAGGTCAAAAAGGTTAAAACTGTGACCATGCTACCAGGCATGAAATACCAGACGCTGAATACAAAACAAAAACCAACCAAAAAAAAAAAACATAAAATGTTCTCAAGAAGGCGGTTTTATTTCCTAGCTTCACCTACGAGGGTTTCAAAATCTTGTTCCCCAGATAAACATTTGCAATGTGCAAGGCTGGAAGAAACACGAGCAGTCCCCTGTTAACTGCTGTAAATGTGTAAGCCTAATTGCTTAATTATCGGTAATCAAAAACAGATGAGCCAGAGAAGCAGACAGAGGTATACTGGAACAGACTAACAATAAATTAGTAAATTTGGTTCTAATATCAAGTGTTTCCCCGAGGTTAGAGTCCATCTATTAGTTGCAAGAGAGAAATGCTAGCCTGCCATCAAATCCTCCCGATAAGGAGGCTGGAACACAGACTGACAGTTGTAATTACTCCCCGGTTATTTAAAGCTGTTGGTGACTGTGAATCCATAGAAAAAGTAGGATTTGTACCGGCTAAAATAAAGTACGTTTTTATTTTAATATGCTGAGATTATATGATTTCATCTTTTTCTTAAAGCGTGTCTGGATGAATATAATTTGATTTATCAATGGGCCACGTCTTTGATTCCAACGTATCGCTCAAAACAGTTTATTTGAGTAATGGCCGAAGTTTTATATTATTGTTCTTCAGCAAAGATTCATCATGCAAGCTAAGTGTTCTAATAAGAGCTAAAATAATCCCTTTCTGTATTTGTTACCTACAATATATATATATATATATATATATATATATATATATACATATATGTGTGTATATACATATATTTGCATATATATACATTTATATATACACATATACATATATACATATATACATATATATATATATATATATATATATATATATATATACATGTGTATATATATATATATATATGATTCTATTTACTTTCTTGTTTGCTTGCCTCCTTGCTTCTGTCTTTGTTTACGTATCAGGACGTCAAATGTTTTCTACACCACCAGTACTAGAAGTCTCTAAACCAATATCTATACCATATCGATTCCTACCTCTATAGTGCATCTTCAGTCTGGATTAATTGCTACCACAGGATATCACGCAAGAAATTTAATAAGTTATCTTGTAATCCTTTGCCCTGGATGTACAAGCTCATATGAAGATACAAGTCCTTCCCTATGCCTTACTGAGTCATTCACATGCACACTTTTATTAATTTTCAGACTTTTGTGGGTGCACATTTCAGCTATGGCCAAAGGCCCTATTTCTTTGATAAGATTACCGAGACAGTTACACCAGTAAAGCCATAAAAAAGTTTTATCCAGACTGTCTTGTCTTGGTTACAGGTTTGTATAAGACATGCCTGGTAGTTGCTGTGATCTGCTCTTGTAACAAACCAGAGCCGCGCAGCTTTAAACTTCACCATTGAACCAGACTTCATCTGTGAAGTTTCTTTCATTTGCATTCTCTCTGCTGCGACTAAACGAGCATACATTTTTTTGGTGCCTATTTTTGTCCTTCAGAAGACGCATTCTCACAGTTTTAGACGTGTCTATTCCCGGTTTCCTCCCAGTTTTAGACGTGTGTATTCCCATTTTCCTCCCAGTTTTAGACGTGTGTGTATTCCCATTTTACTCCCAGTTCTAGACGTGTGTGTATTCCCATTTTCCTCCCAGTTTTAGACGTGTGTGTATTCCCATTTCCCTACCATCTACAAGGATTTAACTTTGTTCCGGTCAAACTGGTCTACAGCGACCGCTAATTTTCAAAGTTGTCTGCTTCATGCAATGTTTTTTATTTTGTTTTCGTAAAAACTTCAAATGAAAATTCAGGGAGCACTTATCAGCATAACACAGCGATAGTTAAGAGTTTCCCAGGGTGCACCCTGGCTGCTAAGCGCCCAGGGTATGTCGAGGAAACTTCTTGACTCAGTCTAATAATATGACTTTCTAAGTGAAAGAAACTCGAGCGGTTCAATGAACACGAGCACTGTAACTGTGTACTCTTACGTTACATCATTTCAGGACAAAGCTCTACACAGCAGCATTTTTAGTCCAAAAGTGAACTAAGTAGATATACCACATGTTTTTTGTCGCTAGTTGCAAATATCCATATTAAAGCCCATAGCACAGCTAGGGTAAACATCTGCTGTCAAAGCTACAAGTATAGTGTGGGTAGTAGCACAGAAACCTAAGGTGGAGGTAGTGGTGAAACACTTGTAAGTTTGTCTCACATATCACCAGTCTTATCGCCAGTTTTATTTGTGGAGCAATTTATCAGGCATCTGGTATCGAAAGTTTCTACTTCGGAATTTCCCAGCAAGAATTTTATTTGTTTGGGTTTTTTTTTCTGTAAATAACAACATTTTTTGCACGATTACTGTCGAACTTTGGGGAATATTGACATAAACGACATACACAGCAGTATGTTGCAAATTATGTTTTGCTTACAGGACTGACCCCTTCAATGGCAAATCCGTTGCAATATGTATATCCACACTTTCGAGCATCCATAAAAGACCCAGACAGCGGCGAATAGCCGTTCACATTTTCTCCTTCAGCTCTCTCCAATACTCTCTTCCTCTCCAGTGGTAATCACAACGAAAGATGTGTTCATCAAGAATTATTATGATTTCAGATTGAAACACCTCGTAAAAAGACCTCTCACTCAAATGCCAGCATGGCCTCATTTTCACACTGGAAGAAGAATGGTCGAGGTCAACAGGTTTTATAGACGCGCTCTAGGCGCATTGTGCCCAGCTCTCAAAGCTGGCCAAAGACAGCATATTAAATCAGCCGCCAAAGTCGTGCTAAAGGCATAAGCAGATTTTATCGTTGTAGGTAGTCATAGGGGAGTTATGTGCTGATAGTTTCACAGCTACCTCATTCTGCATCGGAAAAAAAAACAGCAGCAACAACAACTCAAGTTTGAAAGACAGAATCCGAAGCAGAGTAGGTCTTTGGTTTCCTGTTCGGCGAAAAGGAATGGTACACCGTTAGGCAACTGCGCATGTAACTAGAGAAAGGTGATTGTTCCATGTTACGCGGTACAACCTGGCCATGGTAAGCTCACTCACATTTGGTAAGTGACGCTTACTGCCACACAAGTTTTGCACAATCTGTTGATGTATCTGGTCAATCATTTTCTAAAATGAGCAAACAATGAGGGAAATGTATATGGCTCCTGATTCACCTAAAAGCCAACCTCCGAAATCCGATACGGTTCCCAATGACAAATGTGGCAAACGAGACTGAAGTACAGACTATGCTTCACACAATGTGCAAGTGCACGTGAGAACACGACAGTTTTGCGCAAACTAGTCGATATTGAAAAGGCCGATGATCTTAGATATCGTCCGCTTCATCATATCGTTCAGGTAGCGCTTACACAGACCAGTTTGACCGAAAGCCTCAAAGGAAAAGAACCATAATAAAGAACCGTGTCTTGAATATGGTAGGATACGGGTTCAATTTTTTCTGCTATGCCATTGGGCGTTATTCCTGGTAAATATTTTGGAACATACGATGGCATACAATCTGTGATAGATTTTTTTGGCTCTACTGCGGCCCTACTTCAGTGATAACATTTGGATTTGGTGATTCCACAGTCTATGCCCTTTCTAGCTGTCAGTCTCCCATTTATCCCAATCTGCGCGTACGTACCGTATAATTATTCAATACATGCACTCTATTACGACAATAGCGGCCCACCAGAGTGACGCGCGGATCCTCTGTAACTTGCATTGGCAACATTACTATCTGTGATAACTGTAGATCGGTTTCGCCTTGGTGGTCTGGCTGAACCATTGTGATACCAGTGCGCACTAATATAATTTGCTAGATTGCGTAGCCATGCACCTGTACTTTGGGGACCAAATAATGGAAACAGAAGAAGGCTGGTTTATCGTCCCAAGCCATACGCGCGTTAATCCATCGAGACTAGTAACGAATTGCTTTGAGGCAGTAACAGGCCTGTTGTTACACAACTTGGACATGCATGCAAGCTTGTTCCTTGAATGTCTACATTATTTCCTGTGGAGAATAGTCCCCCAAAACTAGAAGAATACTCTGCTGAATATACTATTTGTCGTCCCAAGCCATACACGCGTTAATCCATCGAGACTAGTGACGAATATCTTTGAGGCAGTAACAGGCCTGTTGTTACACAACTTGGACATGCATGCAAGCTTGTTCCTTGGATGTCTACACTATTTTCTGTGAAGAATACTGTATAATCATTTATATTCCCGAGCATAAAATTTCCCGAATTAGCATCAAAAAGATTTTCGCGAGTTTAGTTTTCCCGAAAAAAAAAATCGTATGAAACCCCTCCCCCCCCCCCATTCGTGCGTGTGGCAGTTGCTTTTTATGTTTTAATTGAAGTACTATGTCAAAGATGATTCTGTTATGTGACTTTATCAGATTTGGTCTGCCAAATTTTTTGCATGTTTAATATTCCTGAATTGGATCTACTGGGAAAATTAGGGAATATTTATCCCTCGCGAGAATTTATGATTGTACAGTAGTCCCCGGAACTTAGAAAAATATCCTGCTGAATATATTACAGCAAAACACTTGGTGTATGTTGTAGATTATGTCTATGACAAGGAAAAAAAAAAGTAGTTGAAGAAACCGCATTATTTTTTACAGAAAAATTAATGCCGCTTGGTCCATCTGGCCAACGATCAGCATCAATATCCACACAGCATGATCAACGAGAGCTTCAAGTTCAAACAAACAGATGGATCCAACTGCCATTTAATCACCTTTATTTGTTTTTCCCAATCAGGTGTTATCCAATTAACCCTTTGCCATCTTAACTTCCGAAGATGGCCACTTTAGTTTATGGTTCCCTGCCAGGTCCTCTTCTTAAAAAAAGACGACAGACAAGCTAATCATGATGTAGGTGGGGGGGGGGGGCGGCAGCCATCCAGATGGGAGAACAACGTCATGTGACCAATCATGTCTTGTGATACAGTTCCTGCCTCGTTTGAGCTGACGTTAGATGGAACGTCCACCGTTTTCACGGTTAACTTGATTGCACGGCAGTCCATCATGGTAAAGCTGAATTCCTCCACATTAAGAGACATTTTGTGAGTTGAATGTGGCATCCTCAAATAAAGCCTATATCAAAAATGTAGTTTAACATACAACCAACACTGGTACTTGAAACGCCAGAGGAACCCCTTATATTGATCTACGGGGTAAAGGGAACGTTGTTCTATTCTGACACGCGTGGATGTGGGTCAGATAAATCCATGTGCGTTTATTTAATCTCCTGTGACAATCAAACGGTATTTTCCAGGTCGGTGATCATAAGATAAAGCTTTCAATTTCGATATACATATGTTACACACACACACACACACAGACACACAAACACACATATATATACATATATTTATATATATATACATATATATACATGTATATATGTTTGATTGTTTATCTTATACATGTATACAATGGTCGAGGAATTTTGACAATGAATTGAGTGGATCATTAGCATGTAAGATAAACGAAAACGTATTTAATTTCCCTGTTATTTAATAATGCGAAATTTTCATTTTCGGATTTTAAATTGTATTTTGTTTCACGAATTTGCCATCATATATACGGATTATTTATTGGATTTAGATTTGTGTGTTTCTATTTTCTCTTTTTTTTAAACACATTGGTGAAATTAAACATATTTACAGTATACTTCTTCTATACAACTGCTGATATACCCGAAGGCAACACAATTATGAGACTTAATTAAGAAAAGGATCTGTAGTCATTGCATTAAGGGATTCCCTTGTGTGGTTTCCGTCATTTATTAATGGGCTTCAAGCGCTCTTGGCGACGCATGATAGTGTATAGTATTTCCGGTACAGTTTCGCTAATTCCGATTAAAAAAAATATAGGCATCAAGAATGTGGAATAACAGAGTGAAGCATAGGTATTAAGCTTGATCACACACACACACACACACACACACACACACACACACACACACACACACGATAATATATGTGTATATAGAGAAAAGCTGAGAGAGAGAGAGAAAGAGAGAGAGAGAGAGAGAGAGAGAGAGAGAGAGAGAGAGAGAGAGAGAGAGAGAGAGGAGTGGGTTGAGGAAGGGCGGCATAGAAAAACGTCATTTGCACGTCAGGTTGTTCTGCGTATGGATATTATCGGGCATTGCTATGTACGAGATGACCGACCTATTTGAAAAACATTTTCGCATTTTGTCTTATTAATGAGGTAATTTACAGCAAATAGTCATTTGATGCAGGGTAAAAGATGGCTTTGAAGTTAATTATGCAGCATCACGAAGCATCACAATACATTGGAAAGACAATTTTGATATACAAATTGCAGTCACAAATTAATTAAACAGCTAAAACAGAAATTACATAATATGCTCATCACAATGTCAATGAATTGTGTAACAAAACACTTTCAGTTGCAACAATGTTACAATTGTAAAATTCAAATAATATGAAGCATTAGGAAGTACATTATTGAGTTATCTCTTGATCATGAATGAAACATGCGTCATGAATGTTGGTCTCATGCCAACGCCCTGCACCAAAGGATGATAATCCACGCATACATTTAACTCTTTCGATACCAATTGCGAGTAAAGTCGAACTACCTACGCCGAACTGCTCTCAACAAGGATTCATATTCCACGTAAAAAGACATTTTAGTCAAGTACCAGCATGCCTATAGTTCAGGAGAATAGCATATCCCGGGGCAACAGCTTTCCATGACGCGCTTAGGGGGCCCAGAGCGCGCCGAGGAAAGCTGTTGATTCAGTCGACAATGCGGTACGAAAGAGTTAAAGGTATATGAACTCCACAAATACGTTATGTCATAATGAAACTATAGAAATCAATCTTTGTTCATGTAAATATTGTGCTTTTTCAGACCAGTAGAACAAAGGTACGTTTCATTCAGTGTCCTCTGTGTGATAACAAATGTTAAACTAGGCTGTCGTCCTGCCAAATGTATTGTCCCGCAACGCACAGATGGTGACATTGCGGGCTTTCCAAACTATTATTATAGCATGTTAAGTAAACCCATTTGCTTATCGTGGAATTTGAAATTAAAATATCAAAAAGTTACAATAAAAACATCGACTTATAATACTGAATGAAGCAATATTATGCATCGAAAATTTGGCTAGGTTTAAAATTTAGCGTTTTAAGTATCTTCGCGGTTTCTACCGCATTATGGCACTGACAGTTGTCAAAAACTGCTTAGATCCCATGGATTCATATAAACAGACCGTTATTCAATAAGCAGCCGGATCCCAGAAGTATATACACTTGATAATGCTCTTGGCTATGATACCAGATGAATAATAATTGAAAAGGGAGGTATGTTACACAAAGACTTCCTTTATCCCTAATAATAGAATGGAAAGCTGTGCACAGAACAGTTGTTTAAGCTTGCGGCTTTGCCGGTAAAAAGAAGCTATGCGAATATAACTGAATACGGCACAAAACACAGCTGTCAGCGAAACAGTGAAGCAGTGGAAGATGCATTTTCGCAAGCAGATACATATACGGTCCAAAGATCATAAATTAATCTCTACTGCATTTGTCGGATCAGCTGTTGAAGGTCAACATCACTAGAAAACCAACTGTGTGTATGGAAAGCTAATTTCAAGTCATTTAGTTGTGGATAAAAATATATAGTACAGTCAAGTGCAGGGTAGAAACAAAAACGAGTATGAGATTTTCAAAAATTGACCCCCCTTCGTAGCTAGAGTCTATCAAGGATAGGTTATACCTTTGATGTGTTACCGTTCCGACTTTGAACACCTGTAGCTCAGGGACAACACACCAAACACAATTTTGGGACACTTTTGTCGTTAAAATTAACTTAACTACTGTGTCTGAAGCTGCTGAAAACCACACACAATTATATCAAAGTTTAAAAAATGATTCCATATCGCAAGGAAATAACATTGATCTGTTTAATGTTTTTGCGCTTTTGTAATTACCGTATCATCGCAATTAAGCTGTTATCTGGTTCCAATTGGATGATTTCAGAGTTTGTCTGGGACAACAGTTTTACGCAAAGTGCACTGAGAACAGCTGTTGACTCAGACTGCAAAGTAGCCCTGAGAGGGATACACTATGACGGTACTTCAGCGCTTATTTCATGACTCGTGTTACAGCTTGCATTTTTGAGTGGAGGGGAGGGGTTTTATTATTGAGTATAAATCGAATGTCATTCTATGTATATTAAAACAGATAGCAAAAGCCATGGACCTCGTCTGCATTCAGATGAGGTGGGTTAAAGGCTAGAACAATCATGACTAGCCAGGTGGTGGTCCCAAAAGGTTTGGTTTCCATTCCCACCGCATCCCATTACATGTGACCTGCAGTATCCGAGAGCTCAAATTTACATTAACCTATTTTGAATAGTTCACAGTCACTGATAATATCAACGCCGCTACCAAAAGCTACGAAACGAAAATAAGAGCGGATGTATGGCTGCAACAACCAGGCACGCGTTGATTGGACTTTTCAAAAACGTTTTGATCATCACGCATTTTATCTGTTTGATATTTGTGCATGTTTTGCAAAGCACATACATTTGCATCTTCATGAAGAAGAAGCACGTTTTCATTGTTTTTGTAACATACAGCCCACATTTTATGCGAACGTTAAAGAATATTGAATGTACATCAATCTGTGAATGAAAGCATGCCAGGATTATCTATTTCAATGCCAAGTTTGGGCTGAGTCAGCATCTTTCCCTGGCACGCTTTGGGCGCATTGCATCCAAAGCATGCCGACGAGAGACCACCCTAGTGGTTTCTATAATTGTGAGCAAGCGTGGACTTGAACGAAATGTCGATTTACAAAGAACATGAATCTGATGTCGTCATGTCAATCCCCAGCATATTTACTTTTGTCAGGATTGGGTTTGAAAGAGTTAGCATCAGGCGTCAACCAAAGAGAAAAGTTACTCGCCGGCCTCGTGCTTATGTATGGTGCAGGTGTGAAGCTACACAATAATATTAAAGTAAGCAAAGTTTAACTGGGGGTAACAGCTGGATGCATAACTCCATGTAACCTTGAATACACGTGTAGCAGAGTGTGAGAACTTCATCGAAGTTTATCTTTAGGGCGTGATAGATTAAAAAGCAATATTCAAACAAATCCTTAAAAAAATCGTATATTGGAGCTGTATACGCAGTGTGACATGAAACTTATTATGAGTAATCATGATCAATTTCTTGTTTGATTAGCATAAAAACTTGGTCTGGTCAGTAAGATTTGCAGATAATCTGACAACCGGTGATTTGCACGTTTTGCAGTTTCATCGGAAGGACTGCATCATCTCTCCATGGTAGATTGATAAAAATAAACTGTAACAATTTCAAAGTCTGAACACCCTCACTGATATATTGAATTTTGCTTTCGAATTCAAAATGTCACAATGTGCGAATATTCTGCCATCTGCTTCAAAAATGTTTTTCTCTGCTGAGAAAACCTTTCACAAAACAATGCATAACTGTACATTATGAAATTCATCCTAGGAAAATTTGCAACAAAAAATGAAAATGAATATTCTTTCATCGACATAGCTGGATGCTTTACTACTTCAATATTTCAACTCAGGGTGCTTATTGGTCGCTGCACAAATATTTTCTGAAACTAGTCTTTCATACTTACTAAAATATGGTTCTACTTCAAAGTTTTCTTTAAATGTTGTGGTAAGTTTTTTTTTTTTATCACCAAACAGCTGCAATTACATCGCAATTTGTCACTGTGCCAAAACATCTTTGTTATGATAGATGTGGAATAATCTTTGAGGGAAAATGACCAACTCCATCACTTTTTCTTTCCCAACATCATCACAACTAATGATCTAAAAGTTCCTCTCAGTGATTTGATCCATGGCGTATTAGTATCGAACATTTCACGATCAACTTTTCTGCGTCATATTGAGGACTTTCGGACTTAATTTGCATCTAGGATACCAGTTGTTATTCACACACGTCCGAACATGTACTGAGTATGGATATTGTCCTGTTTCTCTTGACGCAGCTGTATAACACGCTCTGCTGTTTACAGCCAGAACAGACATGAATACGTTTGAAAAATGTGATTAAACATGTTATGCATCCTACACTTCCCAACCGTACGCAAATATGAGGGCTAAAGACTTGTCAAAAAAATCAATATGCAATCTTGCATGAGTGCACTAAACTAAGTACTTTTTAACCTTCCAAGAGATACAATCATGGTAATACTTCAATGTCAGTATTGTACATGTACCTCGAATTCGTGGGCGAAACTTAAATAGAGTCTACACATTTTGCACTTGCACTTCAACCAGATCCGCAGCATAGCTGCGCTCGTAATATCTAGAAATTCAACAACAGATTTTAAAAGACTTGTCCCACCTGCATATTTTCTTGCAATGACCGTTTTCGAAAGTTTTTTTATAAATGATGCACAGTCAGTACTGGTGCTATCAATATAGTCGCTTGGATTGCCATTGGTTTCAGAAAAATCAACTGTATCCTGATTTTTATGTTATTTATCAATTCTATATCATCAAATTGGGAAATAGATTGCCCAGGTATCACTTGTTAGTGGGAATGAATGTTACCATGAATTATTTTTCAGTCACTGTTTGTTTGTTCGTGTGTTTGTGTCAGTGTGTGTGTGTGTGGGGGGGGGGGGGGGTAACAGTATAAGAACACCAACCACAGACCGCGGTTTTCCCATTGTACCTCTGATGGGCTTGTGGTCGAACTATAGAATTATTTTTACGGAAGTTCAGTTGCGAGCGCTATGGTGCCCAGTTCGCGCATCGTCGATGAGATGACCACGTGGTTTATTTTATCGATGTACAAAGCATTAGTAAATTTCCACACCATGTTCAAATTCAGACTCGTGTTTGTGTCCCGACCGGTAGGAGAAATCGTGGTCGGTACCTTCAGATCAAAATCCCTATCACAGGAGGAGAGGCAAGCAGAAACGATAAAACGGTTGAGTGTTTGTTTAAAGAATGTCCTGTGCCAAATCATGAAGTCCATCGACGACTTTTTGCGGTGCCACCTCCTTTAACTAGTTTAAGTCGGTCGCAAACAAACGGAGAGCTGCTGTGTCCCATCTCTCTTTGACTTCTACGATCTCAGTTGCAGTTGGCTAATGGTATATATCCTGCTGCATGGTTATGCTGCCTCTGGTTTTCAATGAGGCGGTCTAAATCTATGTGCAGGAATGTGTGAAATTGTTTCAAGATTAATACTCACCAGAAAGCAAAACTTCACGACGATACGATATGCAGCTTTAGACGAATATGGTGTTTCACTTGACAACACCTTAGGCACCAAACACTTGGTCTTCTGAATTTTTCATAGGCTTCCCAAACCACAGAACACTGCTGCAGGTGATCTTTATTTCAAAACATACGCTACATATATCCTCACATTCTCTGTTTTTATCTTTGGAAATGTGTGGTCGTGGTCTTTGTCATGTCGCAGGTGTTGTGCCAATGAATGGCAACATGTGCCTATTTGTGTATATGCTGCACAAAATGCTAAAAACTCCAACCTATTCATTTGTGCCTGTTACACAACGTTCTCTGTGATGGCCCTACAACTGTTAAATTTTTTTGTAGACTTATTGAAGCTATGCAAAACAAGGTACTTCACCGTTTGTATACGGGAAGAAAAAAATGCATTGTACCGAAAAATGTATACAAATATATCATCGACTCGTGGGCAAACGGATGAATGTGATATCAAATATCTGTCATAACTGATCATTTATGAAGCATGATGATATTGAAATGGGTATTGTTCTGGCCATAAAAAACTGCAATGCCACCATTTTTCAGATCAAATAGATCGCACGTGTAGTTTTGCAGCGACGAATTCGAAGAAACCAGATTCTTCTGTAATTACTCGCCTCGCTTTGAATGGACTCTGGCACAACCATGTAAAGGGAGGATATACTATGATGCATTCCTTTATATGCCTTTGTTGATGAACACATGGGCACGTGCACACAAAATCAACGCCAGTAGTTTTGCGCCCCCTTCTTCATGCTCCACACACAGTCTGAGGCAAACACGTTGTCTTTAAATTTACCCCTACTTAAACACGTAGAATGAAACGACAAGTCGCATTCATAAAGAAATGTTTATACCAATATTTCAACATTATGCACAACTAGACTTAATATTTTTGGAAGCGCGAAAGCTGTTGTGCATAAATAATCATACGAAAGCCCATAGGTGTTTTCATATTAATGGGTAATAGTAGATTGATCTAGCATTCGCCATTACAGATATAAGCCAATATATCAGTATGACCTTTAGTATGACATGTCAAGGTCACTCTGGATCAAAATTAGCATTATCATAAGACTGTAGACGTTTTCCTGTTAATGCTCACTAATAACCATTGGTTTGTGACACCCCATCCCTAAAATGTCTAGAGCGAGACAGTGTTTGCTCACACAAAAGGGATGGATTCCCCAGTGCTGTAGAGTGTGTGCACCAAACACAAAGTAAACTGGTAGCAGAGCTATAAGCTAATATGTCATATTTGCTGAGTCAGCAAAAATATAATCCATGAAAAAAAATTGAAAAACCAATGGAGCATAAGAACACTCACATCAGAAGTCAATGAAACATTGAAAAACCAATGGAGCATAAGAGCACTCACATCAGAAGTCTATGAAACATTGAAAAACCAATGGAGCATAAGAACACTCACATCAGACGTTCCCCGACCTGGAGAGTATGTGTGCCGAAATTCAAAGCAGTTTGGTAAATAGGGAGGAAAGTCATTGTAAAAATAATACTTACGCTGGCGGCAGAGTCAAAACGTTGCTAAACTCTATGTCCATCCCACATAGGGGGATGCAAAATAAACTGCCACAGAGGAGATGGAATGACTTAAGTTCATGTCCGTAAAGGGAGTACAAGTTACAGGAAGCTTGTATAGGTGTTGATTATGTCAACGACAGGCTCTCAGTAAATACTACGTACCATGAAGCATTTTCCCTAACCAAAATTTTGCTGTAATAATATCAGTAATCATACAGATTACATTTGTTTTGGGACTGAACTCACAGTAGAGAATAAGGGAGCCCTATTTACTACATGCTAATGCATGAAAAAATGTTATGAGAAATCATATCATTATTAAATTTTGTGACAAGTTTATTTCGGGTGCTCAAGTTTGATATACTAATTACATGTTACTGCAGTACATGCATATCGTTTCTTGCCACAGTATAGAGTACGGAAGTGATGGTCTTTGTTTTGCACAGAATGGGACAAATGTAGTACAATTTATACAAGCTTGAGCTTCGCTTTGGTACAAAGCCCTGGACGGGATATGGGTAAAAAATCGAGATCACTAAGTCACTGAAACGAGGTAGTAAGTCGTCGCCATGACATAACGAAAAGCATATGATATCTCAAAACGTGGCTATTTGTGGCATGGAGTCCATCTTGACAGCCATAATCTTCAACCAGGTGAGTTTTTCAACTATTGTATACGCATGTATTCTGTAATGAAGCAAACATCAGGCCCAACTGTTAACATTGTATACAATATGGGGACACAGCTTAAACGAAAAATTGACATATCCAGACCAACCTCGTGGTTACCAACGTACAATATGATCGAGTTGGAATATAAATGAGACACCAAAGAATGTGGTGTGCTGGAATTTCATTTACATTGCAACTTCCCAGTTTTAAAACGCATGTACCTAATGCAAGTACCGTTAAAATAACGTGAAATGCTGATCCGGCGGGGGGGGGTGTTTTTTGTTTTTGTTTTCTTTTCTTTTCTTTTTTTTTTTTTTTTTTTTTTTTTTTTTTTTTTTTTTTTTTTGTTCTGTTGGGTTTTTTGGGGTTTTTTTTCTGGTTTTTCTTTTTTGTTTTGTTTTGTTTTTATGTTTTTTTAGGGGGGTGTTTCGTGCCCTTTTATTTGAGTTTTTGTTTCCTAGTCTTTTTTACTTTTTGATTTGTGGGGTTTGGGGGGGTTAACTTGTTTTGTTTTTTCTTGCTTTGTTGTCGATTTCCAAGTCATTTTTTCCATTATAGTTTTTTATTGAGAAACTTACTGCAGAGGTTGGTCAGATTTCTGTGTGATGTAAAACGCCACTTTCCTTAAGCCCATTAAATCGTGTCACTGACACTGAATTAAAAACTATAAAGGAAAATATAGCATTGAAATTGAAAAAAAAAAATCAGAAACACAAAAAGCAAGTGCAGCATTTCAAATTAATTTGATGGTGCTTGCTTCAACTATGGGGCTGCGTTTACAAACTTGGCAGCTTGAATGTAAGTGAAACATCAAAGGATGTGATATTCGGGAACTATTTGGGCGGCTAACATGACAAAACTATCATGAATATGCAAAATTTAAATCCCGTTTGCCTACAAAAATAATAGTGGTGGAAAATGGCCAATGTATGAGTCGGTTCACGGGTCCAAATTGGACGTTAACCTCTTAATACGCTAAACTGCATAAAATCGACCATCAAGATCGTTGGTCACCTGGAGATTGATCTAGATACTTCAATTTATCGTTTTAACAGTAGCTATATGATATACATGATATGTGCAATGTTAACAGTTGGGGTCGATATTTGATTCATCACGGAATACATACGAATACAATAGTTTCAAAACAAAAACAAAAAACCTCCATGCAATCCATGGACTCCATGCAACAAATTGGTTCGTTTTCAGATATCACGTGCTTACGTTATGTCATGGCCACGACTTTCTATTTCGTGACCAAGAGTTACTATCTCGTGGCCACGAGTTGCTGCCTCGATTCTTTTTAACCCATATCCCTTCCGGGGATCTGCACTTCGGGAAAAATGAGGCACATACTATTAAATCAAAAGTACCTAATCCCAAAGAATAAATAAATCCGTTATAAAAGATCTCCATCTATACTTTACCCTATTATGACCTTAATTACTAGGATCAAATGGCGCTACGGGTTCATATAGGCCTTGTATGTCGCCCAATCCTTCTGAAATAAATATGTTTCAAACGTTTTTGTGTGAAATTATGACCATATATTTACATATATATGTGTGTCTGTCTGTCTGTCTGTCTGTCTGTGTGTGTGTGTGTGTGTGTGTGTGTGTGTGTGTGTGTGTGTGTGCGTGTGTGTGTGGAAACATTGGTACTCAGTTCTGACACAAATGTGACATTCAGCTAGCGTTTCCAAATTCCACCTGGCCGGATTTCAATCACTTTCGATTCGACTTCTGACGACTGTATTGTACCAAAGGTGCAAAACAAAGTAAATATATAACAGCAGAAATATTATTACATTAACAAGTCGCTTGGTATACAAAAACAATCGCCCCGTTTAGAAAGTGCGCAAAAGTAACAGGGCAAGAGAAGAATATTTTGAATATGACTCGTTGGAATGATGATACGATCAGACAGTTTGTAACAGGAGAAAATCAAATGGTCATTATATTGTTTTGGACATGCATCGCTCGCTTAAAAAACCAGCAAAAATATAACGACATCCAAATCTCAGACAGTGGATAACAGGAAATTAAAGAGTTAGATCATCATATTTTGGACATCCATAAAATCCATCGGTACCTGATCTAATTCATTTTAAATTGGTTACAGGGTCTAAACAATACATATGGCTAGAGATACATTCCCAGGGCAGCCTGCGTCTTCTGCCTCTGGTGTAATTCACCATCCCATTTGATTATAAATTATCGAAATAGGATTCGAGATCGTATCATGTCAAGTAACTGTTTATCACTCCGATGCCCTCCGGAAATACACGCTCTTACGATATATCACAGAGCTTAACAAAATTGCCTGGGCTAGGTTACCTCATGGTGCTTCTTGGCTCTTTGGGATAGCAAGGACATCAGTGTTAAGAACGCTAGTGCACCCATTATTATCCAGACAATTGATCTGATCTGAAAAGCAAATCCTGTGACATGTGACTTGTAATATGGAAGTATATGGTGACCATTGGCAATCGTAAACATAAAAGGAGAACATTAACATCAAAAAGGGCAAGCAACATTGGAACCGTAAGGTGTACCATGCTGAGTGATATACACGGAAAAAAAGAAAACTCACCTTATGTCAGATAAAAATGCAAGTGATGTTCCAGCATAATTTCCAAAGGTTCCATAGCTCAACTTTTTTGAAACATGATTTATTCAATCGCTGAAGCAATTTTCCCACAATGTGATAAAAGTCTCCTTGTCGGACCTCTTTCCGGTAAACTAACTCCAAGTGAACTGGTTATGATCACGTGACCTCTCGTGTAGTACCACCCCAAAGCTTATATGCATATACGAATGCTCGAGGAAAATAATAAATGTGTCCTTCAGCACTGGACTGAATTTAAGAATATATGATTCTAATTTGATCTCCGTAACACACAGAAACAGGTCAATTGATTAAAATGAAAGCCGCATGGACGTTAATGAAACATTATGTTAAGGTTGCCACCTCCACTCCATACAATGTATATCCTCTTGTGGTTACGAAGTAGTGGGTAATAGCCGATGTCTCCAGTGCTGTGTACCTATCTCCAAGTCGTGTTTACAGTCCGAAGTGAATCAGATTAACTGTATTCCACGTACATCTGCAAAAGAATAGCAAAAACGTAAACATGCATCTGAAGAGGCTTTTAGCTGGTGGATTGTAACTTCTTGTAACACGATTGCAATCGAGCAGTTTGTAGAGGCTTTATATCACACAGGTTTCTGCCTCAATATAAGTACAAGCGCAGCTGCACATATGAAGCGACTCTGTCCGGATAATTATAGAATTATACGCACTAAACAGATAGTCATGTGTGTGTGTCTCAGAAGACTTTTCTCGTGTTGTTATATTAGGCGTTTAACACCTTCTCTCTCAAAACACTAAGGATAGCCTGGGTATTATGTATCATCGCCATCTCTTCTTTTAAAATAATTTTTTAGAAGGAAGCTAACAGTTACACGACGACCATAATTACGCACTGCGCGGTGGGTTTCATCAAACATTAACTTTTTTCCGGCCTCATTTTTTTCAATCAAATGTCTATGTTTCAGACTGAAGTGGCTTCTTCACCAAGAAAACGATCCTTAGCCGGCACAAGAAAAGCACCAATCACAACTATCTTAGTAATAAACTTAAATTACATTTATTATTGCCCAGGTCGAAAGGTTTGAGAAATTTCTCTTCAGGCAAAAACAATCTCCTATCGTAACATGCACTCTTTTTACTGCCTGTTTGTGTAGGCTTCTGGCAGCATTGTGTGTTTCCACGACGGCCAAAAATTCCGCCCCAGATTTGATGCCAAGAAGAATTTCGTCGACCGTTGTGTTAAGCTACTTTTAAATTTTCCAAGGGTTTCTCAATAGTATATTGCGTTTCATGACTTCTAACAAAGCTGCTATTTAACAGTGTCGACTGTATGCATAACTATGACTTTAACAGAATATTAAAAAGCGACGCACAAGGAATTGAATTGACTTCCCCATTTGGTGTTCTTAGTTATTCATAATTTGGACATCATCATGGGGGGGGGGGGGATGAGCGTTTATTATTCGACCAGTGCAATAAACTGAAGCGTATATTGTTACCTTGAAGGGCGTGTTTCAAGACGTTTTGCAATCATAACATATACATGTATCGGGTTCTGACGTACCTTGGTGATATGATTCTTCCCATGAATTCTGGGACTACTCAATAGAAACCCATTACTACTGTCTTGCGTGTTTGCAATGTAGGCTGCATGTTCAACGATAGAGACAAAATCCGAACTCTTGTTTGATGCCATATTTGTTATAATTCATAAAAGCTCCCTGTAACATACCCGCCCTTAAAAAATAATCGAGGAAAAATAAATCTCGCACGCGAAATTATATAAATAAGTAAATTTCCCTTACGTTTATATCTGATTTTCATTTCTACTAAATATCACTGAATCATGGGTAATATTATATACAATAAGTACACAGCATTGGTATTCAAGCGTGCAGAGAAGATTCAACTTGAAACTCTCACAATAGTTCTTGGTAACACCTCTCGTCCATTTTAGACGGGAATGAAGTTAAATCAAGAGCAGGCTTAACTTGATAAAATAGAGCTGGTGATTGCTTCAGAATCGTTAGCTCGGCTAAGTCCTAGATACAAAAGAACAGTATGCAAAAACAAATATCATGTGCATTAGTGGCAAATGCAGGGAATTAAAAGACACATTTAAATTACAGCCGTTTGGCATCAATGAATTTCAATGTGTACCGATCAACCGCATGGACTGGTAAGTGCGTTTGTCGGAAAGCTGAAAGTCTTTTCATTAATTTGGACGAAATAAAAAGCCCCAACAGAGTTAAGGCAAGTCTCGAGATAGTATCACTTTCGTGACGTAGGAATTAAATAAAGAGCCGTTTGGAACATGTAATGAAGGGGTGTTATAATGAGCGAGAAGCCAACACCACACGAACCGCTTCACATGAGGGCGGCGGTCACAGTACCAAATTGATAGGAAGGAGACACGGAGGATTAGTAACCACATAACTCACATACCTGGATGGCTCAGAACGTGATCACAACCAGAAAATGACACGCTGATACGACCTCAAAAATAAGCATAAAGATGTTTCAAATATCCTGGAATTTAGATCATCTATTTGACATAGAAATCTCCTGAAATCCCAAGTATTGTATCCGTTTGTGCCATGGCATGGTAAACTCACTCGAGATTCGATGGACTTGGACAACGTTCTTTGTAAAGTAAAAACCTGGCATTCTAGGATCCCATTATGCACATGTAATATCGACTTAATATTTTCATATGGTTGCGTGATATACGAAATATATAAACAATCAAATAGAGGTATTATCGACATAAAACCATTACCATTCTTGAGAAAGCGAAGCCTTTTTGTACATTATAAAGCGGTTTCAACATTTATATGTCAGGTGCTCGGGGTGATACCATAAATTCCGTGCAATTCTTTATAATCCTGCTTATAAATCCTGAAATTTGTTAACGGAATTTCCATTATATGGTCCCCAAATACAGGCAACGGACGTGCTGGAAAAGTATTTAGACGGCGCCTTAGAGGAATATATCTGGCTCCAATCGCCCCACTTTTTGTTCGCGATGTTGGGAGTGCCCGTCAGCTTTCCATCATGAAATCATGTCCCTAGGGTAAAGTATTTTTTCTTGAGAAACAAAATTTATTTGCAAGTGCAGTTTGTTTCACACAGTAAAATTTGGCAAAGTCCTGATTGTTTCTTTCATCCTGTACCTTTGTTTTAATGCTCGTTTACCTAAATGTAGAGATAAATTCGTTACTCGTGTGATGACACAAATCAACAGAGCACATTGTATAAAGATTCTACATAGAAAAACTATTACAGACCCTCTTTTTTTTAAATGCCCAATGAAAATTATGTTGATGACAAGGTGGTCAAAATACTTCTACAATAGGTGTCCCCCTTTTATGTTTGTAATTTTCTACGAAGGGCTTTTGAGCAAAAAGGGCCCGTAAGCATAATCCCAATCGTACCAGGCAACGTTGCAGTCCTGGATTACCAGACTGGGAGACATATAAGATTAGAACACCAGGCAATGCAAGTAAAACATCGTACCAGCCTTGATGCGCTCTCCAAGTCTTCCATTATGTGTTGCTTTGATCTTAATACGCTAAGATTGGCACAGATTACTTAGCTTTCATTTCCTCTTATTCCAAATACTAAAATACCCTACTCAATGCCCCAATTCATTTTTAACGATCACTACCGTTTAGAGTATTCTGTCGAAACATGATACACAACATATTTTCGACATCATCAGTTTCGATCACTTTTCTGGCTATCCTAAATTATACGAAGAACATTAAGAGAAGAAGATACCTTTGCTGCATTGGCACAATTTAAGGTCTGGCGGGGTGGCCGGTTTGGTCAAATGCTCATCTGTTATGGTTTCCTTCCAATCATAATCTGTTGACGACATGCTGTGACAATAAAGCTATTGACACAATCACTTGTGCTAAAAGGGACGTGGGGCTCATTTAAGTATCCTATATTGCACATGGCATTGCCTTTCTTAGTTATCTGCAGGATATTAAAGAAGATCTAACTCGGCTGCCAATTGAAGCCGAACTCATATTTTTAGCATATCGCAATTCTTGTTAATATACGAAATAAATACAAGAGTTACTTCGTATCCCTTCCTCATACAAACTGTAAAGACCATAAATGACTGACTGCGTTAGAGTGAGAGAGAATATCTGCCAAAGGTTTAGCTTTGGTGTCTCTGGTTAATATTTTTTTGCAGTTTCTGCCACTAAACAAACCAGACAGAAAATTTTGATGGATGTGTTCATAAGTGACAGATATTGTTCGCAAATCAATCACACGACGTCTCCCTCATCCTGACGTACGAGAGGAACATACCTTATTTCCCTGCACCAAGGTGGTTGGTCATGTCATTAAACCAACTACGTTCTTAGTATTGTGAACAACTTCATGGTCGTAGGTGGCCCAATTACCTACAGCTCATGCTAAAAAGTTGAATATCTATTTCAAGCACGGTTAATTTTTTCCTATAGAAACAAAAACGTGAAGTAACATATATTTACTCCTGTACGTGGGGTAAGGTCTCAAACAATGTTTAGTCAAAGGTGCTAAAAAGTATATTTGTGAACTATGGCGCAGATTATGTTGGGGGTGGTTAGCCACTTGCTAGATTGTTTAGCTTCCGTAGGAAGAATCGATCTGTGAACAAAATACCCGAGGCTTGTATGGTAAAAAGGGGTTAATGCGCTTCATTGACATATTGCTCATAACCTTGCAGTTACAGATAAAGGGCTATTCATTATCTAGGGCGTAGAGTGAGTAAACTTTGTCAAGGTCGCTAAAAATGACCATAATTATGTCAAATTCAACTCATTCATTTACAATTTCAACGAACGTTGATGTGTTGTGAATTGACATTATGATACCAGACCAATAGTCTATGTAAACCGACCTTTCATTCAAATACCTGCAGGTCTGCAGTTGCAGAGACCACAAGAATACTCCAAGTCAACAGTTTTCCTCGGCGCCCTTTGCACGCAATGTGCCCAAAGCACGAAATACAGTGAGTCAAAACCTGGCACTGACACAGTTAAAGTATTATCATAGTTTGTGGTTATACACTCAGTCTGCTGGTTCGGACAAGACATTTGGCCATAGGTATGAGGCTATCAGGTTATAGTGAAGGATTTCGTATGGGTCAGTCGGCTGCATGATACGTCACCGCGACAGACAGAAAATGTGCAATTTGCTGGTGTACTTCCAAGCACACAGCCCATGCACTATAAATCCTAGATAGCAGAGCAGAGGGCATTTGTTTTTTTGGGGGGTGTTTGTTTTTTTGTTTTTTTTTTTTTTTGTTTTTTTGTTTTTTTGTTTTTTTTTTTTGTTTTTGTTTTTTAGAAAAAGTATATGCTATTAATTTTAATCCTGCTTTCACAATTAGTAGTTTAAATCCAGTTGTCACATCTGGGTGGTTGGTACCGAAATTTGCTGGTTCGAGGCCTGGACGTCCCATGATCAAAAGACAAAATTATGAAGGAGTTGATAAACGAGACTTCTCCGCTCCTAAATCCAGCCCCGACCTGACCATGACCCTGTGCATAAAAAATAGCTAGAATGATGGCTTCCAAGGGTTCTTATTCTGATATATATTTTTGTAAAACAGAATATTTCCTAGTGTCATAAGTGTGCCATATTTTGCAGACTTCAAAGGTTTTTAGATGACCGTAAACTAATATGACTAGAAGGATTAAAGTGTGTGCTGTTACCATACTAATTAATAATATCGCCCCTGAACGCACTTTTTTTCTTACCTTTAAAACCTGTGCGCTTTGCCAAGAGCTTGCTCTGGAAACCAGTTTCGTTCAAATCGGACAAAAATGTTCAAGATATGTGTTAAGAAGGGAAGAGTTTTCGGCCGTATATTTATTGGCGGCAGAAGAGTAATCAATAGCTCTAAAGAAAATATTGTCTGTGTGGGTCCCACACAAACAGCTTTGCTGACGTTACCTATGATGGATGCAAGTGACGTAAGATCTTTGCATCTCTGAAACTTTTGAGTGAAATATGAAGTCAGCGTGGGGAGAGCCTTTGCCTTTCTAGAATCATCCGTTCTTTCAGGTACTGCTCAGCGCTCAGTGACTGTTTGTGACTGCCTATAAGTGACAGTCAGGCATATATATTTCATGATCCTTAAAAAGATGCGTATTAGCCTACCCTAAAGATAGACACTACAGGTTACAGGCGCTTCAGACGTGGTTTAAGATTAACGCCTCCCACCTCGGAAAATACCAGTCTAATATTTGTATTATTTCTGAAAGGCAGCTGTCCGATGTGGCAATAGTCTACTCATATCAAAACTGACACTGAGATTACTCATGGCTCTGTCATCTTTACAATCATGATTTTCGGTGGTCAAGTGTGCATATATGCATACATACATATATGCAGAGAGAGAGAGAGAGAGAGAGAACCAAAAAACTATTCAGACTTTTTTTTTTATCAATGGCTGACCAAGTCGAGACAGTGTGGCCTGGTATGTTACTCATATATATCATGAAACCCAGGAATAATTAGAAACAAAAACCCAAAATGACGGAACAAATACAATAAAAAGGAACGTGTCACTTTTAACCTTATAAACTGATACATACTTTGTCTTGTAGAACGGAGAAGTCTCGTTATAAACTCCTTCTTAATTTTGTCTTATAATGTTCGATGTAAACCTGAAATTCTCAGCATGATGAAACATCTTTTCCAATGTACTTTTTGAGAATTTTATTATGAACCACAATCATGCATGTGCACCTTTATATTTGCACGTTGATATGTTCCAGTACTTACCACTTCTAACTTTAAAATGATATATACCTGGTAGAAAATGACTTAGATGAAAGAACATCATAACATTGAACAGACAAATTTGGAAATGTCCAGATGTTTTTATGGCCGACATAGACCAGCAGATGAGCAATTAATCTCTTAATCGTCATCTTTGCAAATACAGCTAACTTCTATGTCCATACCATCTCCAGCATTATCACGTCAAGAAAGTGTACGCTTGATGACGAACACCGTCTGCTTGCATATTTGGAATTCCTAATACTCCTGGCATCCCATCAAAGCGTGATTTTTGGATCCATTTACATGCACTTGAAGATATTACATAATGTCCATATATGACAATTTTGCTTCTCTTCAAAGAACCCTTGATTGCCATGGCTTGTTTGTATTTGTTTGTTCTATGAGTGGAAAATGTGTTAAGCTTCGAGATTTGACGTACTTCCCTCATCGTTCATAAGATAATCCAAACAATGACATCTATTGTCGAACAACTGTTCTTGACGTTCTTTCCACCAGCATACGCATTATCCGAGCCACTTAAGCTTCAAGGCCTTTAATTATGAAAGCAGAGTTACCAGAGACCACATCATTGCTTACTTACATGGTATTAAGGTTTTAATCAGACTAATTTGACGTGACCCGGTTTCGTCATATTATACACCAGTTTGATCTCCCGTAACACTGGAAGTACAGGGTGAACTACGGGTTACACTGTATCTGAATTGCCGTGTACAATCGTTTCTCAACTCGATAATAATAAAGGCTACAGGACAAGATACTAGTTTGGCTACCCAATACCGAGTCACGTGATGCCGTTTTGGCCAATAGATGCAGCTAAATATCCTAGTATATATAATACTATACAGTCATAACCCGTGAGCGTGTTCAGTGCAAGGTTTTGGATATGTTTCGTCGCCAAGACCAAAGATCCCTTCGAACATCTTTTGGCTGAACTTGAAAAGCGCAGATCTAGTTGCTATCTTGGTTGACAACAACGACGTACTTTGTCTTGACTTTCTTCTGGGCACTCGTTGAGCCACATGTAAACTTTTTGGAGAACGTAACTTTTACCGTAGAAAAGTTATTGGGTAACACAAAGTGCGCCGGTAGGGCTGTTTTGATAATTTGATAAACGTTTACGGTTACAGTATAAATTCGTAGCGGGGGGCTGTAGGGAAAATTGTTGGACCAGCTTGGGTGGAAAATATTACAACAGCGTCCTGTCTGAATACAAAATAGAAAAAATTGAATAAAAAACAACATGTTTTGAATTTTTGCCGGCAGCTTGAACACGAAAGCACTTACAGTCATTCATATCAAAATCAAGCAAACTGAATAGTTTATACACTTGGATTCTTATACAAAAGTAGAGACTACTCCTGAACCAAGAATAAATGGCATGATGATGCAAAGCTTTCCATAGTTATTACTTTCGTACTATAATACTTTAGCCCAGTCCTAATGCCGTACGCCGTTATATACTTAACTCTGATAAAACGCCATAAACGTGTTGTGAAAACTATTGTGCGAAGTAACTAGGAGATGTCATGCATTACACAGATGCACTGGTTGCAACAAAGACAGCAAGAGAACCAGTTTCTGTCTACAGTGTGTGCAATACCGTCTACTGCAAGCGTACTTCTGTTATCCCTTCAAATAAGTGGGGCATATCTGATACACTATTCTGCAAGGTGGCAGCACTTTTTTTCCCGTGTCTGATATTTTCAACCAATATATGGAGCAGCTTTTGTGTATCCACAGGTGTTATCACCTGCAACAGCTGCCATTGGATTTTAGTGAGGAGGTTACCTGCAGTGCCATTTACAGGAGACCTGTTCCATTACGACATGCAGGCGCCTAATTTGTTAGACTTACTCAGTAACTTATCAATGCATTCAAAATATTTTTACTTTTAAATGCTGCGAGTGCGGGAAAAGACAACATTCAACGTTGAAAAATTTGGGACAGTACAATTTCTTTAGTATGCATTTTTTTATAAACACAGGTCAATGGAACATTCTTTTATTCCGCATTTCTTTTCTTTTCTGTCCTTTTCATTATTTTTTCCATGTGCATTTGTACTTTGCGCCTACTGCAGTACAGTGCAACTTACAGGTATGCAAAATACACTTCTATATGAAGACCCGTAGACTGAAGTGTCACCTGTACATTAAATCTAACCCATCAATGTTTGTGCGTGACGTCATGTTGTGCTCTAAGAGAGCAAGGTATGCCGAACCATCAACTTCCCAACACAGGCATTTTGTCGGCATAAAAAAGGTCGCAGTATTAATATGCGAGTCATTCCATCGGTCTACAACAGTGGTATAAGCTTAGACGATTTCTTTTTAAAAAGCCACACAAACACACTTTAGTACACCTACAATCCATTAAATATTGCTTTGGGCGACAGTCAGACAAGCAGCGACCCGTACACGTGGTAAGTGCACCAAACGAGCATACTGCAGGTACGGGGAATCCCCATTAGTAATGCAGGTCTCGCCCACCCGATGGATTATCATTTAATTCATGCTTGTGGCAGTCAAACATACATCCTTACTGTACCAACTTTGTGATGTATAAATACATGTCTATAACTAAGTTATTTTTCAAGGCTGTATGAACACTTCTACGTCTGTTGTTTCCGATTACATACACCCCTTTTGCATTATTATTTGACATACATGCATTTTCACAATTTAACCTGAGAAACCCTAATCGTAACGCCTGTTAATTTAATCATAAGTCATATAATTTACACGTGAAGCTGATAGGGATTCATCACACACAGATGTATTTCTTTCTATAGCTATGCACTTTTCATGTGATAAGTAAACATTTTAACAGTTAACTTTGTAATAGTTTAACTTTTTTTAAATCACGTACACGATATTTTTAATAGGTGAAAGACTGTATGATTTCACTGTACTTCCTTGTTGCTTATATAAAACTTTCAATTAAAAAATGTAAATTCTAGAGACATGATTAAAGTTGATGTTACAGGAAAATGCCCCTGTTTGTGTGCGCCGGGGAAATACATTTTGCACATGAACCGCTTTTCTTAGTAGGAAACACAATAAGATTTTATGAGAAAGTAAATGCTAGTGCATTTATAAATCTTTACAATATGTTTACTAATTTTGAAGTTGTTACACTATATTACTTTCATGACTTTTCAAAGAGCCCACACGTGAATTCTCTTGCTTACGTCACACAGGACTCCAAGGAAGCCTTGGCCTACATTAAAAGATAAACATGCTCAGTCGGATTTAGGAACGTTTATTATCTGTCCTCAGCCTGCAACAGATGACTGACCATGAGAGCCAGAGATAAGCACATTTGCCAAAACCTTATTTACTACTTATATAAAAACTCGCCAGTACTTTCGGACCTGTATCCACTATCCGGGCAACCTTTTCCATTGAGCTTTATCTTTGACGCAGTGGGGCGCCTGGCACTCAGCCAATTGCTGACCCTTATTTCATTGCCTCAGGGCGACTTCTAGGTCTGATACAAGATACTCTTTCTCGGGCCTACAGCTAGTAACTGTTTGTCGTTGTATTTACATTTTCAGGGAAGGTTCACTCTGGAAAAGTCCTACTATATATTGTACATTACATTCATTCGACAAATTAACCTTCCCTTAACACTAATCACACATGTATTCTAGACGCTACCTCTTCAAAATATCCAATCGATATGGCTTCCATTGTGAAAATAGTGAGTTCCGCACATAATGCCAATGGTTTGTGAATGAGCATTGGGAAGATCTTGCCGAGTGGGGATGGGAAGAGGGTTAAAATATATGAAACCAAAAATATGTATTTTTCAATTATATCAGAGCTTCAATAATGATATATATGCTGTGGCCGCGATTCACTTTGATATCCAAATCAAGTGTACTTTTGTGAGACTGTCCCGCAATCAATGCATTAATTGCGCAATGTTTAAAATGGTGCTCGAGCGTGCCGTGTCGTATTTGGATTTATAACTAACGATCATAACTGCTTCAGACACAACCGAGCGGGTAGATTAAAGTTAAGATAGAAAGTCATGTTTTAAAAGTACTTTAACGACCGATTGCCTTGGTAACTCCGAGAACGAACACCTGGAACCGTGCTGAAAACACGTGGCCACGATTCGCTGTGATTTTCCTTTCCCACAATGCATTGCGCCATGTTTAAATGGGCCTTCAATGTGCGTGCATTATGCATATGCCTTCGTGTTGCATTTGGATTTATAACTAACGATGATAACTGCTTCAGACACAACCGAACGGGCAGATTAAAGTTTAGATTGTAAGTCATCTTTTAAAAATACGTTGACGACTGCTTCTTCTGGTAACTCGGAGAACCGACACCTGAAACTTAGCGATAATAGATACCGATTTCCATTTTCCTAATTTTTGCTAATTTTCATCAGATTTTTTTACAATCTGAGGGAAAATAGCCAAATCAGTACAATAATGACTAAGATGATGTGATTTCGTCAACCATATGAAGGCAAGATTCTCGAAACACCCCAGATAGACCATTTTGCATGCTCAAATTCAATTTTTTTCGGCTGGGGGGGCGGTAATGTCCCCAACATTTGTTGAAACATGTTGCAAATGGATGTTCTTTCCCCTTTTACGCATTACCCCTTTTGATGTCAGTTTAATTTGTTACCTGGGCACAGCCGGAGGCACTTGTTCCAAAGAGAAAAATGTCCCCCTCACGCCCCTCGCTACTTGTGCCTCAGTTGTACATATCAATTAAACCAACCATAGGTAAACACTGGTTTTGGATCTGCCTTGCTTTGATAGTAAATGCAGTCTTATGCACCTGTACAAGCGGTAGACTCTAAGTGAATTTACTATCCATGTATATTAATAATTGTAAAGAGGTCCAAGTATTTCTTGATTTCCTACGGGAAATGCGAACCGTCATATGCGACACGCAAATGAATCTAAAATATGCAAAACTATGTATGTATAAAAGCCGGACATATTCCTCGTCTTGTGACCATTAATTAATTAAACCAGATTTGGGCACATCCATGGTATGTCCCGACAGATAGTGCAGCTTAATGTAATCAACAAGCAAATTTACATGATCAAATTCTAGGAAATTTTCACACAGAAATTTTGTGCTTGTTTCGCAATATCTTGTTATAGATAAAAATGACAAAAACATTTTGCCTTTGCTGTGAAATTTTTAAAAAACGCACTTCACTAAAGACTTATTTTCACATTTCTTGCAACAATTTATGGTAATCTGTTTTTTTTCCCGTATAATCAATCAATTTTATAGCGCTTCGCCCACTGCTTTCACAGCATGGTTTTGTGCAACGTCTGAAACGTTTGCAATAGATACCATCATCGTTCTGTTGGGTGCTTACTTTTATTGTCTGTTCTCTACACACTTATCATTCGGCTCTGCTAGTGCTTGCTTTTTGAGTTAGAGTCAGTAGCTATTGTCAGCCCGGATGAGTCAATTTCTTCATCAGTTACAAAAACAAAAACAAACAAAACAAAAAACAAAAACAAGAAGTGAGAGCAGATGGCGTGAAAGGTAAGATTTTTCCCCCTCAGTTCATCGATCATTTCCTGTGGGTTAACACCCCAATGTTCCTGCCATTTAAACAGTAAGCTACGCAACGAAAAGTGTGCTTTGGGTAAAGAGCCGTCCGTTTTAAGACGGAAGGTGTCTGGAGTTGTGTTCCAAGGAACACAGGAGGCTGGTTCATACATAAGGACACCAGCTGCCTACTCCACTCCTTTTGCTTCAGCTCAAGGTTAAAGCGGCAATCATGAGATATTCATTATTTTTTCCGAATATATTTTAGATGTCCTGATATTTCGAGTGTGGTTCTCGAGAAAGAGCAAACACAGGTCACAATAAACTATTCCATGGATTCACAAATCTCAAGTTTTAAATCCACAGGAACATGTCATAGTGAATCAATCATTCAAATGTGGCAAGAGAAGACGGAAGATACAGTACTCCGGCCATAATCTTGATTGTACCTTTATGTTAAGAGAAAATGAGTCTGCCTGGCCAGGTCCACAGCGATCGTTTTTTTTTTAATTTGCTTAATATCGTCATAGACACTCACACACACACACACACACACACACACACACGTATATATATATATATATATATATATATATATATATATATATATATATATATATATATATATAGATATATATATAGATATATATATATATAGATATATATATGTATATATATATATACATAATTCTAAAGGTGCCTCAGTGTACCACACAGAAACATTACCACACAAATTTAGGTAACGTTGGCTGGCATATCTTCAACTCAGGTCAGTGCACACTTGACCCGCAGCACATAAGCGGGCAGCGCAAGGGTACTCTCTTGCGTAAGAGCTCTCCCCGTCCCCCTTCCCTGAAGCGAAATTCAACTTTTGCTGTGCGGCTTCCTTCCTTCATTAACTTTTCATCATAACCAAATATTGTGAATACATTTTGAGAATATGAACCCACTAGAATGGCATGCTTCCATCCGTGAGCTAAGAGCATACGTGAAGCCTGTTATTCAGTCTTATAAAGAGTGACAGAGCAGTGTGATGCATAAAGAATGTTCGCATGACCCTCTTTAGGATTCAGGTAATTTAAAAAGTATATTTATTCAGTTGAGTCACTGCCACTAAGGAGATAGCGTAAAGGCAATTTATGTCAAAGTCTGTTTAGTCTTTCATGACTGGTTAAGAGTTCAGCTTAAATACAATACATGTTTATGGCGCGTTATGTTAATTGGTGCTACAAATTTGTTTAATCTTATTGTAACTGGTTTAGTGGTTAGGTAATTCATAGAAGCGCCTTTCTTCCTCATAATATGCTATGTCTCCAAATCATAAATACCTTGACCGTGTGAAATAAAACAAAATAAATTTACTTAGTCACACTGGAAATGCCCATAACTCTACTGATGGGAAAAAAGAAGGTCTATCGAGAGTCTAGTACCCTGTGTGTTTCAGGGTCATTTTGAGAGAATTCCATGGGAGACATGCCTGGAAGCTACAGAAAAAAGGCAGGTATGCCACGTGCCACAAGATTAAGTATTTAACCTTGATGTATTATGTAAATGATGACTCCCTTGGAATTGCAAATCCAATCAATTATTCCCATGTTGATTCAATCTCCCTACTTGTGTTCTTTATGCATATTATACTATATCTTAGGGGAAGCATGCCTTGCTGGTATAATTAATTGTTTTGTGGAAAAATTGGTGGGTTAAATAGAATAGATGCACAAAACACTGCCATAATACGGTTAGTCTACTGCTCCAAAGGCCCATGACCTTTCCCATAGACATAATTGGGTTTGCGATATGGTTTCTTTATGTGTCTTTTTTCTCATAAACAATACCCAACTCGATTGCTCTCTAGTGTGCAACGCGCCTGTCTTTTATTCCCATTACAAATAAATACTGCTTCCAAGCTCTCTACTTACGTTCTTGTAGAAAAGCTGTTGGGGCAGACCAGATTAGTTTCGTTACAGTATTTAAAGAAAATGATGTTGAAACCCGTCCTAACAATAATATTTAGCATGTTGTTTATCTAAAAGCCATTTAAACACCTGACGATCCAGTGGGACAAGATTGGCTTCTTTCCTAAGTCCCAGCGAAGCATGTTGAGCGTTGCGCTTCAGCGCAATAAGCACGCGTTAGTCGTCCTGCTGCAGACTGCCTCAACAATGGCGCGTGTGCGGCGAAGTCGTCTCTGAACACTTAGAGACATTAATAGAGCGCCATATTTTTACATCTTCTTTCATTTTGTATCCGCATCGACTCAAACAAACGATTGTTTTGCATCTTTACAGTCAATGATCAACCGAAAAGTTTGACCAGCTATCTGTCACTAACGAAGGACATGACATAATACTCTTTCATATTTCGACTCAAGCATGACAAATGAAGTCATTTTAACCAAAAGACTGTGTTTTGGTTCATCCCAATCAAACATAGATAGGTTTGGTCAAAAAGCGAAAGGACTTTTACAAAGTGAAAGCATGGCATTAATGATGATATATTTATATATATATATATATATATATATATATATATATATATATATATATATATATATATATATATTTATATATATATATGTGCGTGTGTGTGTGTCTATGTGTATGTGTGTGTATGTTTGTGAATGTATGTATATGTGAGTGTGTGTGTATAGTTTATGTTTTTGCTTCAGTTATCTAAAAGACAAAGTCAGCATGTATTTAACACAGAACTCCAGCTCCCGTAACATCAGCACATTGAGGTGAAACCTGATCAAAGAAACAATGTAGGGCTTACACTGATGCACATCATGTGTAAATGTGCTCCAAGAATAATATTCCGTTGACCTCCATGCTTATCCGTACTTGGAGTCCAAACAGTAAAGACGGAGTGTTCGGAACCAATTCTTCTTTGTAACTTTTTGTTTCTCGAAGAAATAAAAAGCGTATATGATGTGACAGCCACTGGTCATGACACAACCCTGCCTGGGACCAAGTGTTACGCACCGATGCTTGAATAATATATCAATAACAGAGTTATTCACCACCCACACGTGCCAGAATACCATGCCATTAAGATATGAAACACACAAATGCATATGTATATATATATATGTTCTCATGAAATACTCCAGGTGATAGTCATTAATATAAGCCCATCTGGTTTCGACATTTGTTATCGATGAAAGGTCCATTTAAGCTGCCTTGGACATGTTCGGCGCATTATGACAAAAGCCACCCAGGAAATGGGTACGTCATGAAGTGGTACACAATAGATGCATTGTTTGGTTGTGTCAATTGAGCGGTAAATTTTTCCTGAATGAGGTAAAACTAATGCCTCCTCCATAAAGGTTTTAGGACGTGTATGCTGCATTTTGAAGAGGAGGACAAAAGCCACTCGACGATCATTTGAGTATTAAGTATATGGTTGTCCGTATCACAAGGACTTCCAACGAAGACAAGGAGTAGAGATGTTCAGAGTTACATCAAATGAGTTAGAATAGGTCAACAGTGAACAGAATAAAGAAAAAGGAAAAGGTTAAATCCGCGACTAGCAAATAGACTAACTAAACGTATATGTACACGTATCACAACAGGGCGTCTATCTTCTGCTGCGAATACGAGACACGCGTAATGATTTCCCACCACAAAGCACAGGTCTCACGCCATCAATCACGGAGGACACACGGACATATCATTGTCACAGAGAGGGCCAGATACCACTTTCTCACAAAATTAGTGTCTTTTTGAAAAAATTAAGTTTTACAAATTCCAAAGTCATATTCATTAAGCGTTTCCTCAATTGGTTCAGGGAATAAATTTCCACCTGCCTATACTAAGTATTCTTAATTTTCAAAATATCAGTAATATCCCGCTTCCCCGCGCAGGCAGTGACCCGTATCTCGCCAGGCGAGACTGTGGTTACTAAAACAACATGGCATGCAGTTGTGGCGGGAAATTAATTTGCATGCCTTGTATTATAGAGTACATATTCATGTAGTCGAGGATTCCGTTCCCTTCAAACTTGTCAGACATCGGTGCTTGTCAGCACAACGAACCGTGACAATGAAACTTGGAGACCCAATAATTCGTAACAAATACAACATTACGGTCCATATAAATATCAATATACCATTCGACTGCGTAAACATGCTTTATGTCACCCAAAGGGAATCAAACTGTAGAGTTGTGACATCAGCGGCCAACTAGTACCCTCTAACATCTTAACCTCTGAACCAAATTCACAACCCGCCAAAAATTCGTTCGTCAGCTTACGGCAATTGCACAAGCAACATATAACTCTATGAACACGGCGTGGAATCTCCCTTGAGTGCCCATAATGATAATATATCTACAGTCATCTCCAATTTAATGTGTAGGGGGAACTATATTTTGTAGGACATGGAACACGGAGGTTGGCTGTCAATGCCCAGCAAAGCATTTGCAGAGTTGTCCCCTATTCTCCGTTTACATTGCATGCATGGCAGGTACTGGAACAGAACCGTACATTGATCTATCATCTTTCAGATCAAGAATCAAGACCGCAGTGTCCGTTTAAGGGGTGAGTTCATATATTTTCTTTTCAGTACCAGATAAAGGAGTCAATTTGAAAATTGTTGACCTTTTTTGTTGCCCAAATTCTGCTTTGTCTAGTTGGCCGTCATATATCCCAGCTTTGCCATAACAGGCTTTCGCCACGAGACTCATTTTCGAGCAGTAATACTATGTGCAATCAAGAAACAAGCTGCTTATTTGATATACTTTCTATTGGTTATGGGAAATGAAGATCATGCATGATTTGTTGTTGTTGTTGTTGTTGTTGTTGTTGTTGATAAGTACGAGACTCACTTACCATGCAAGTGGGATCTACACATCAAATACAATGACCCACTGACACGTGTGTCGTTCTTATTCCTTAGACACATCACAAATGACTTCTTGGCCCCAGTGTTAAGTTTAAGAAACCTTTATATGGTAAAGCATTTGGGGCTGTGTTGGGGCAGTTTCCTGTTTTCGCGAGGTTAAGCCTAGCAAAATCCGAAAATTGGCTCAACGAGTGTCACAGCACTGTCCCATTTGTGAGACATACAAGCTTTCTTTTCACATACATATTTTTGCATACTTAATCCCCATAATATGTTCTGGGTCGACAGAAGGTTTTCCGATGACGCCATTTTGGGAGACCGACTTTCATGAACTTCAATTCATGCGCAAAAACTGCAAACGGGCTTTTTACTCATCGCTCCTATGAATGACATTCGATAGTAGTCACCTGGCAGTACATTACAGTTTTACTACAAAAAGTAGTTCCTGGTAAACATGAATTGCTGCCTCCGTTACACATGCCACCCCTTTTAAAGCTCTTTCATATGGGCAGGGAGCAATTTGATTGGCTGTGCAACAAAAGAATGGGGCGTGAGACTGAAATCAGTATCATACGGATAAAATGCTTCAATGCGTGAGAAAAAAAACTGACTTACTCCTATCCATATCACAGGACATACCTTATACATACATTTCTCCTCAAAGTGACTCGTGCCGTGTTAAATATGCTAAATGAGAGTGGCTTGACATTACGTGCCGGAAGTACCATGGTGCAGATGAAATAACCATCATTGTTCAAGCTCAAAATGTCTACAATTGGAGGCACATATACCAAAACAGGTCCGCACAGCGGCACATTGACCTAGCATCCTATCTTTTTGAGCCTTCGTGAGTCTGTGTCCAGACTAAATACACAGGCATACAAGAAGCTTGCATATAACTTGTTCTTTGGGATGTGAAACATCTCCATCGCCTCTCTATCCTCGACTAAAACCAGAACACGCTGCATTCGCAAGTTGCAAGGATAATCAGAACTTGTGCATTAAATTCTAAAATTGATAAGACTCTACATCTGATTTTCATGACGAAAATATGCCACCTTTTGCAATATTGAATGAAAGAATATCATTTTCTGTCTTACAATCGAAGGGGTATGCGTTTCCAATTATACTGAAGACCGTAAGCTCCATCAGATATACTCGTCTTGGTGGTTCATTCGGGTGATCATATAACTTCCCAAGGCAGCCAACGTCAACAGGTTTTTCCAAATTAGTGATGGTTGTAGGATCCGTGTATTCAGTATACTAGCAACTTTCAAATTTATATTTTGAGGCTAAAAACGAAATTTTATATCCCGTGCGAGCTATGAAGAAAATATGTATACCTGTTTCATGACTATGTAGCATGTTTGATGATACTTACGTATTTTATTGATAATGACTATGTGTATTAAATCAAATACACGTATGACATATCAAATTTCTTATGCTCGATAAATTTGTCCTTGGCCCCTTTCCCAAATAAATGTGATATTTCTATAAAGTATCAAGTATAGTATGCCAGAAAAGAACATCTTTTACTCAGTGAATATGGTGCATGAAGGCCTAAAACGTGCGACATTGCCTGTAAAGCATGATCGAGTTTTATTGGTTTGGCTTTGCAATGAAATATTTTGAGTTAGTTCAGTCTAAATCGGTCCCCATGCCCAACATACACAATAGTCCATCATGTGATTCCCGTGACGAGTTTTTCCTGGAGTTTGGTTTATAATAACAAACGGCACAACCTACATCAATAAACATCAGCCACTTATATAGACCGACGTTGTCTTCTTTTCATTTGCCGTAATTATGTCGGTACTAGTATTTGATAAGTTTATTCATGAGACAAATTGTGTACAGGTATATGTGTGCGGCGATGGTGCCTCTCATCAATAACTAAGGATTTTGACGGCTGCGGTCATGAGTTATTCCAAACGTCTGCAGACCGCACACTTGATATTGCATAATTCTTGTGAATTTATGAAGATTAGGGCATGCGAATAAACGGCGTGCACTTAGTAAATCGTATTTAAGCGATTATATCTACTTCTCGTCTATTCAGATAATAGTATGTTCTGGAAATACAAAATTCGGTTTGGTCAAAGGCAAACCTTATTCTCTACTATTTGCAACACAATGTCAGAATGTACTATCTTGTTTAATTTCCAGGCTTATTATCTCGCCATATCACAAGAATGGTCACTTACTTTCTTCTGTGTTTATAAAGGGAAAGCTAAGCAATACTATTGGGGAACTACGACTATTCAATGGATTGCAACTGGTAAACCATAAGTTATGCCTTTCCACATTAAGATTATATTTCTAGGTTGAGATTAATGTCGCAAGTTTACATCTGGTACACATGTAAGGAGACCAAATGGTTAGTATTTCAGCCAGTAGTTTGGTGGAAAATTCCACTTTATCATACATTTATTCACAGCAAAAAAGCAACTTTTCCTTTCCATTTAGTTAGATAGATTTGTCTTACCTCTTATGCTTTCTTTCATGTAATTATCAATGACCAAACCAAAGGACAGTCATTGTAAAATGTAAAAATAAAATAGAATGTTCAGTTTCTTTTCTTTCGAGAGCTTTGCTGACTAAACATGTAATGAGATTCTCGAATAATAATAATAATAAAACTAGAAGTGTTCAGATCTTAATTGCGATTTGATAATTTGCAGTGCCTGACGGGAAATGTATGCGTGCATTGCAGATTCATCTGATGCGACTGATACACTTTGAAGTAACAGTATATAATGATGAGGCTAAATGAGAATAGAAGCGCATACCTGAGCCCCCTCGGATGGGAAAATCGACGTGAGGATACATGTCTCAGTCCACTTAATTTTCCTACAAGTCTTCTTGCTATATCTTCATGTGACGAATGTCATTTCCTTGCATTTAAATTAGATTTGCATCACCTTAATGATATTTTATCCATTCTATTCTCCTGTGTATTTGTAAAGTTTTTTTTTTGGGGGGGGATGTTGTTTTTTTTTACCGCAAACTTTTTCCAGACCTTCCTTAAGAAATAAATAATGCAGTGGTTGGTGACTGCCCATAAAGGTTACAAGGGCCACTGAGGGAGGTGGTAGATATTTGGCCTAGAGTATAATCTTAAGGTCTGTGGGTGTGCGGGTTTTCCAATGCGGAGGCGTGAAGCTAGACCTGGCCCCCAGTTTGAAGGGAAATGATACTGAAGATTCAAAATGTGAAGTACACACGATTAGCCTCGTGTAAAAGTTTTGAAAAAAAAAAATGAAACATTCATTAGATATGCAATGATCGACACCATAGGACTAGGTGTTAGCAAAGGAGCAACTATCAAAATACTGAACATACTGAAGATTTAAAACATTAAGTGCGTCACATTAGCACAACTTAAAATACTAAAAAAGTTTGTCCAATATGCAATAGATTCGCAATTGTCAACAATACATATGAAGATAAATATGTATAAAGAAGTCAAAATTGCATGTTTATGCTTTGAAGATATTCGTAATTAAAATCAAAGCGTTTTAATTTTCAATCAAATTGGCATACTTTAAAATCGAACTATTTTTGTGCCAAATTTATTTGATGCACAATGACAACTATCACATGCCTAATCCTCAAATCCGAGATGTCTATGATTAGCATAATTTAGAATGCTACAGAATTTGTTCCACATCTATTAGGCCCGCAATGGCCAATACCATAAATATGGAGAGCACAGGATCTTTTGGCGAAAAGATAAAACATTTATCGACTTAATGATTAAGTCTAAACTTTCAGCACTTCAATTTCCAATTGATATACCGGTATGGGACTTCAAAGAACATCTCCTAATACGCTTAAACACTTCTTGTGCCAAATATGAGGTCACCATTAACTGCTATCCATTAGCATGTTACGTTGTTGAACATACCAGGTTAATTTGCTGACAGGTGTGAGCACAGAGTGATCGATTTCAGTCACGTTCCAATAGACTTAGTCTATTTGGGAACTAAATCAATGCTAATATTATAGGGAGAGGTATTTATCTTGTCTCAGTGACCTAGTGAAGTAGAGGTCAGAGCTCTAACTGTAACTTAGAGTAAGATTTTAAGGTTAATATGGGCGCTTGTCGTGTTGGCACACTCTTGACAAAGTCTAGTTTACGTACCATCCTGTCGTTTTGCGAAGACGGAGTCATGAAATATTATTGGTACGAGTGTGGTCTTTTGTCGATCGACAATATTTTAAGCGGATCCGTGTCTGTATGTGTGAAGTCAAGACATAAGTGCTTTAGCACACATTGTCATGAATCGAGTGGCTACCCTGAAGTTGGTGGAGACTATGATCAAATGCCAGCACTGAATTCAACACACAAGAGAAAAGCAATTCAAAATCATCTGTTTACTCTTCCATGTACCAATGGTTGTTCGTTGGAGGGCAGAGAGTTATGGTGCGACAGTGGAATAGTATCCCAGCAAGCAATGAAGGTCGGCTCAAAGTTGGGTCAATCTTGCATTATATTTCTTTTACTCCGCCCTTCTGTGGTAAATGTGGGCATGCTGGTATTTAAATGGAACGTCGGTTTAAAAAATTGTATATGAATCTAGTATCGTTATGGTAATTCAGAGAGCATCCACTTTTGTTGAAATAAGGTAACGAAAGAGTTAAACATTTGAAAGATTATCCTCTGGGAGATAGTAATCCTTCTATGAGAAAAAAACACGGCACGTAGGCCTAAGTCTTATTCATAATCGATATGTTGTGTTGTAAATATGTCTTTCGATTTCACAAACTGGATAATAAAATAAGTAAGAATGCATTTCCCCCTTGTATTTGTGTCTTTTTGCCCAGAACCACTTCCTAGGAATCATTACCCTATTAAAATTACTTCAATCTTCCCTTCATGTTTATAATTTTCATACATCATATATATATATATATATATATTGTTTAATGTAAAGTCAGTCAAGCTCTTTCGAATTCTCAAGCAAATGTGGTTTTCATTCATTTCTATCATATTTGTTACGTAGGATTTGCACACACGCACGGGGAGCCTTGCTGGGCACATCGAAATCCGCTGGTCCAGGGATTTGCAGCCTCAGTATAGAGCGAGTTAACCGTGTGATTCCCACTGTGCAGATTCACTAATGGTTTGGCGTTCTCACATTTCGCTAACTGACTGAGCAAACCTACGTTGATCTACCAGAATGGTTGTCTGACCCGAAATATATTCCCTTTAAACTTTGGAACACGAAATGCATGTCTTATGTCGTCGTCATCGTCATTATCATCACCACCACCACCACCACCATCATCATCATCATCATCATCATCATCATCATCATCATCATTCAGTCCTGTACATTGATCACGTGGTTGACGTAAATTGATGTTGCAAAGTGACTGTCAGCAGGCGTTGCCTCTCAACAATGTAGTTCCCGTTATTATGTCTGTGTGCTAACACAGACGTTTTTGTTTTTTTAAGAATTCTTTCTTTCCTTCTTTCTTTCTTTACAGGCAAATTTGTCCGACATTTCATTTGAAAACTATTATATGTAGAAACTTTAGCATGATTTTACTTCTAATCATGAACTTTTGAGTTTTAGTAAAGAGGTTCAATGGTTTTGAAAATAATGCAAATTAAGGCCATTGAAAATTCAAATCTTGAATATATATCCAAAACTGTTATATGTACAGTTAACGAATCAAACTTCAATTTATAAGCTTGTAACAGTGCACATTTTTGTAATTTATATATGACCTATGCAGGTCAAAGGTCAAAGTCATTTTGCCATTTGAAAATTTTTTCTAGCCATAACTTGGTCAATTTTCATCCAATTTTTATCATGTTGGGCTCCAACAGTTGTAGATATCGTAACAATGCATATTTTCTTAATTCAGATGTGACCTCTACAAGTCAAAGGTGGAGATCATTTGGACTTTTGACATTTTTTCAAGCCATAACTCTGACAATTTTCATCCAAGTTTGACCATATTGGACCCAAATTGTAGGTATTGCAACACTGCATATTTTTTTGTTATGTACATGTAACCTCCGAAGGTCAAAGGTCCAGATCATCTAGACCTTTGAAATTTTCATCTATCCATCACTTGGTCAATTTTCATTCAACTCTAATCATGTTGGACTCACATTATAGGTATTGCAACATTTCACATCGTAGTAATTTACATGTGACCTCTAAGGATCAAAGGTCAAGGTCATTTTGCCATTTGAAATGTTCTAGCCATGACTCGGTCAATTGTTATCCAATTTTGATCATGTTGGGCTCAATTCTTGCTGTTGCAATACTGCACAATTTTGTCATTTACCTCTGACTTTTAATGGTAAAATATCAAGGTCATTTACAGCTTTGAAAATTTCATCTAGCCATCCACTTGGTCAATTTTTATCCAATTTTAATCATGTTGGACGCAAATTGAAAGAATTGGAACACTGCATTGTTTTTTGTATTTTACATGTGACCTCTAAAAGTCAAAGATCAATGTCATTTTACCATTTGAAATGTTCTTCTAGCCATGACTCGGTCAATTGTTATCCAATTTTGATCATGTCGGGTTCCATATGTAGAGATTACAACACTGCATCTTTTTGTAATCTACCTGTGACCTCTGAGGGTTAAAGGTCAAGGTCATTATCCCCTTAGCCATTATCATCTAGCCACAAATCGGTCAATTTTTATCAAATTTTGATCATGCTCAAATTCTAGCTATTGTAACACTACACATTTTTGTAGTTACATGTCACCTCTACAGGTCGAAGATCAAGGTCATTTGGGCCTTTGACATTTTCATCTAGACATCCATTTGGTCAAATTCAATCCAATTTTAAGCATGCTGGATACAGATTGTAGGAATTGGAACATTGCACATTGTTGTATTTTACATCTGATCTCTCAAGGTCAATGTCATTTTGCCATTTGAAATTTTCTTCTAGTCATAACTTGGTCAATTTTTCTCCGATTTTGATCATAATGGGCTCAAATTGTAGATATTGTAACACTGTACATTCTTTGTTTACATGTGACCTCTTAAGGTCAAAGGTCAAGGTCATTTGGACCTTTGAAATTTTTATCCAACCATAACTCACCCAATTTCGATCCAATTTTAATCATGCTGGACTCGAACTGTACGTATTGCAACACTGCACGTCGTTGTAATTTAGAAGTGACCTCTAAAGGTCAAAGGTTAAGTCATTTGGACTTTAAAATTTTCATCTGGTCATAAGCTTGATCGAATGTGAAGTACCAAATGACAAAAGTTGTAGCATTTGATACTTAAAACTTTTGAAAGTACACAGACAGATTTGCTTTGAAGCAAATCTTCTTTTCTAGTTTGGATTTGTAAATTGTATCACCCAAGACCAACAAAAGATGCAAGTAACAATACTAATACATGATGGAAGACAGACTTGGCAGTGTTTAATGTTCAGTTCACGCTAAAGTAGTTACTTTTCCTCTGAAACAGCTACAGAAAAAAAGAAGACGCCAAGCAAGCGCGGTAGGTCTCGACCAAAAGTTCGAAAAAGTTTTTCTTGCACGATTTAATGCTGTTGTTCAGGGTCTCCATTTTCGCTGCTTCATTTGCCGAGGAATTTGCTGTCAGCTCAGCAGTTGATTCCGATCGTTTAACGTACCAGCCTCTCTTTAAAAAATTGTTGCCGACACATAACAAACACTGGAACAAATGCACAGGTTTATGAAATGACACCACAATTGCATGATTTATAAACGGGGCACATCCCACTTCATGTGGCAAGTATTCTGAGAACACATAACACTTCTCTCTGTCATTTCGTGGTGTATGATATCACGTCCTTCCTGACGACTGTGTTTGCTACATGCATATGGCTGCTGAGGTGCAGAATGTTCTTTTCAGACGGAATTATGTGAAAAAATAAGATAAACCCCCCCCCCCTCAAGCATTTGAAATGATGATCAGCATGGATCACCTTAACCGCCGCCCCGACCGCCGCTTTACATGGCTCATAATAACATTTGTAAAACCGTGAAACGGCACGACATTTTATTAACCAGCTCACCCGCAATTACCCGACGGTTCCACCCGACAGTTTATGTTTAAAGTTACTTGGGACAGTCGTTGTACTGTACTCTCTCCCATCAAAAGAAACGCACTAAATAAAGCGACATAAGTAACCACCAACGAAAACTATTATCGACTCTGTGCTGTTCCTGTTTTGTGTGATAAACAGGAAGCCAAATGAGCGTGAAAGATGCGCATGCTCATAAGGTTTGTATTCTATTCAGGTCACGGGTCAAGGGATCCAACTTTTTGTTGCTCACCACAGAAATGTATTGGTAGTCAATTTTAAGATGTTGTCTGGAAAAATAACTTTCCTTTATCAGAAATGCGCTTAATGGGGTTTTTCTAGTGTTTGTTATCATCACTACCATCAATAATTTTAATTTTCTTTTAATAATGGCAGTGGTGGAGATTGGCTAATCTCCTTATATTTAAAGTATGGCAATTATGTAAATATTATCTGCATGGTTTCTTTCCGTTCAATGATAAATACTTTGAGCCTGTACAATTTGAATGATATCTGAAACTTGTTCGTTCCAGCGTGTCACGCAAGCGCATTTTTGAACACGATGCATCCCACACGAAGGCGTTGCCCCGAGAATTCATGAGGACGTAGTCGCTCGCTGATCTCCGAGACATTCAGATAGACAGAGCGTGGGAGTCAGCATTCCATATGTTTTTTGGAACTTCATGGGGTATCTGCAGTTCAGCAAATAGTTCAATTCACTCTGTCAACACACCTGTTTAAACTCCTTGTGAACATGAGCAGCAGTTGTTACTCTGCATTCCGTAAAGCAATTAAGCCACGGTTGCCTATGATTTATACAGGAAGTGTCCAACCTGCTGGCAGAGCGCGAATATGTAAATCCTGCGGCCAGTTTGCCGCATATATTACCATTAAGCATGCATATTGCACTCCGATTAAATGCTTGACTGTGCAAGGAAACTTTTCAGAGTGAGTAAGTAGGCCTAGGCCTGCAGTGTCATGTAGAAACTGGAATGACAAGACAAGCCAGCATGCACTATACTTCACAGGATTATCTGTTTTATGCAACCACATCTGGACCTACCAGGGCCAAGGACAGAAAGGACTAGTTGTTCTGTAAAAAAAAAATAATGCGCCTTACATCGGTATTGTATTGGACAGGGTTTTGTAAAACTTATTTATGTGGTGCGTTTATGTAGAAGTTTTCCCCACCCCCACACCGCATCCGCCTCGACGGACATTTGCTGAATTCACTAGCTTTTGGATGCAGGTAACATCCCATTGAGAGCCGTTCGCACATTTCAACAGACTCTAAATAAAATGTTCATTTTCATCCCTGCGAAATAATAGGGAAAAAAACTAAAGTAGTTTCATTCAAATACTGCCAGTGTACAGATTTTCAGTTCTGTTCTAAATGTTTTTCGACATTTCGCTTGTCTTAATATATCATAAGAATCTGGCAAGAATCATTTATCTCTTAAATCCAATTTGACTGTTTTCCCGTTCAGAAGCATCATTGTCTAACCAGCTGAATTATCAGTTGAAACCTGATGGAACCGGTACATTGATGAAACTGACCCGGTTCGGCGATTCAGCGTCGGTTCCCTTCACTGATCTGAAATGTAGATTTCAAGACATTGGGAGTTGAAGCAATTTTTGTATATTAATTTTCCTAAATTGCTGTCTTTCATACCACACTGCAATACCCTTTTAACTTTTACATACATTTGTTGCATTGTACCTGAGCTGATAGAATGTATATGGTTGTTCGCATAATGATAGAATTTTTAATAATCCATCTGTTCAGTCGACTTGACTGTTGACGCCATCGTTCTGTGTGCCTGCTATCAACCTACTTAGTTTTTTTTATCTCATGTTCATTCATTTTTGGGGGCGGATTCCGACTTTTAAGAGAGTAGGAATGACAGATATCTAGTGGGCGTTTTAGGGAGTGAAAGGCCCGGGATTACCTTACAAGGCTATTTTCCTCTTGGAAATAGGTTTTAGTAATAAAACAAGGGGGCGTGCTGGGAAATTGTCCCCCTCTTAATCCACCCCTGCCCTGTATCCAGTGTTTTGTTACTTACTGTACAAATCCTCCACCGCGTGATCGTTTATTCAAGACTTTCTCTTTTTTTTCTGTTCGAAACCAAGAGGGATCTTCCGCTGGATTGCCTTTATATGAAGATAAATGTCTTGGCAAATATGTCCTCTTTAGTAACTTGAGCACACAATCAGAACGAACCGGAGCCAGTTAGCTCCAAAAGCGAAAGCTGACCTGACAAACATATATATAACTAACCCTTTAATATTTAGGGTAATCGTTATAACGCTGAGTCAATAGTTTATCCTGGGAGCTCAGATCACCTGGAGCGCAAAAGGGTATTGGCTGGATGAATATTAACCTTCTTTTATCCTCACGATATCATTCAAAACATATTTAGAAATTGCAACATCTAAAATTTTAAAAAAAAACACACACAAAGCAAACAACATTTGATATTATCAGTTGTTGTCGACCGATATGCACAAAAAAAAACTTACAAAACAAAAAACTTGGCATGCATAATATCACTGAAGTTATTTACTCTTCTATTTGGTCATGAGTAATTGCGATGTAGTTCAGCGGGGTCTGTTGTGTAGAAGACATGTGACACTTTATTTACGTCACAAATCCCAAGGAAATTATTCAATGAGCTTGTTATTTTGGTTAAGATCAATTCATCGGTTTGCCAGGTTGGAACGGCAGATGCACATGTTATAGAAATTGAGGCAGTTTATTGTTATAGCCTTTTTGTTATGAAATTCGATTCGAGTGACTCCAAAGTCAGCTCCCTTGCCGAGTGTACTTTTACCTCTCCCCGTTAACAACGGCCAAAATTGTTCAAATGTAGTCTGTTTTATTTTGTTTAAATTCCTAATAAACAGACACCAATTTGAACTGAAATTATCAGTGGGGCCTATCGGGATCGCGTGCATCACATTCATTCTTTTTCTCAAAAGGAAATCGTTTATATTCCCTAGCGCGGTGAAAATTTGTTTCGGGGAATTAATACATGTATTTTATCTTTTCCTCGTAGTTCTTTACAAGCTGTTGAAAATTTGTTTAGGCGATTTTAAACGTGTATTTTATCTTTTCCTCGCAGTTCTTTACATATATTTATATGCAAAATATGCCATAACAGCACAAAATTTGAGGGGCTATGGATCGGGCGACTTTGAAAAAAAAAGTGGTTGTTAATCGATTTGGCTCAGATAGTATAAATATATTAACGTTGCACTGGAGACAAATGCACCAGTTGATGAATTTTTAAGTAACTGATTGTTTTATCATATCTGATGGCGTGCACACAGTGAGATAAAGGGATGCACGTATGATTCATTACATTGCCGAGTGGTGGCAGCACCTTTATTAACGTTAAACACTTTTACTATTCGAGTTTTGCGCCCAACAAACAATAATTTGATCATATAGATGACAAAATGCCGAAACAAAATATTAAGGATGTAACCAAGACAGTCCTCCACGTAGGGACAGTAGATGGGGGACTGACTTATTAAGTGATATGAAGTTATAACAATTAAATAACTTCATATCACTTAATAAATCAGTACCCCATCTACTGTCCCTACGTGGCGTACTGTCGTGGTTACATCTTTAATATTTTGTTTCCGCATTTTGCCATCTATATGTATTGTAATGTGATGTTATCTACTACTTGGTCTTTGTGATTACCTGTTGTGTAATGTCTTTTGATTTCTATGCTTTTATATGTACACGAGGGATTAATTTAGGGTTCGCCCTGTTTCCCCAATTGTTGTTTGAATAAAATATGATTAAACCAATTTGATCTTCATAGCTCCGCTCTGGTTCAGTCACTTTTTGCTATATTAATATTTTTGTCTCTTAGCACGATACACAAGCATTAGTCCATTACTTTACAACCACAAAGTCGTCAACAGATACTGTACAGGGTTTCGAGCATGAGATATCGGCGATGTAGTCAATCACTCACTGGACAAGAAGACATGACAATCTGATAATTTTTCGACTCAAAGTGAGTGATATCGACTGTTGATTATAAGGAGTGTCCGCTTCTACCTTCGCGGATAATGGACTTTGACACATGGCAACGTTTCAACAGAAAGCATTGAAAGACCCATATCAGAAAAGCGACAAAATAAGTGGAGGAAAATGCTAACATTATTAGTAACATCTTCATTTCATTATACAGACGGTATTTAAATTTTGAATATGCTATCCACCCGGCTGATCATACTCTGTTTGATCACACATGTCAAAAGAAAATCATGAATGCCATCATTGAAATTCAAGAACAACCCTGTAGATTAAGACCACGTTTGCTTTAATCGTGTCAATCGAAGAGCCGCACTTGTTGAAAGACAGCTTCGGTGGACTAATATTTAGCACTCTTTGAGTTGTTTATCTAAAACTTAGATCTGACAAGCGTTTTAAAAGTCATTGAACTCTATCATTTGAATCTAGAATATCCTTTCAAATAAGCAAATGCAGTAAGAACCATCAGGCTAATCAAATTTATATAACTAAAGAAAAAGTAGTGGAGAAAATTATACATTGTCAATTGTTGCCAGTGGTCAATAAAAACAGACAGGCCAGACAGTGTTTCTCATACACAATAAAATTTGCCAGAGATAACTTGATACAGAGGTCTACTCCTTACAATTTGAATCGTATGTCATGACGGGGAAGACTGGGGTTTTTTTTTGTTTTTTTTTTTTACAAAGTTAACCTTTGTACCTTAACCTGCTGTTGTAGGTTTCGTTGCTGGTATACATTCATACTGGTCATGCTTTTCTCCTCATGCATTATTTGCTGTTAATTTGCAGTGCTGACGATGATAGTGTAAGTTCTGTTAAAATTCAAATTTAAAGTTCCCTAGCTGCAAGTCCATGAACATTGTTTCATGCGTAAATAAAAAGACATATATGATGACCAGCATTGTTAATGAGAGTGACTCGTTTGGGCAAAGATTTTTTTTATTGCGCTCAGATATTCCTCTTGCCTAATATGTAGGTTATTTCATTCAACTTATATACGCGACGGAGCCATCAAAATATATTATGAGGCAACTAACAATGACTTCCAATAACAGGGACACGACATGTGTTTATAATGAACGAACTAGATTCGACAAAGAATAGTGCCGCAAGAAGGAAAACATTTTTTCCAAGGAGGAGACACTTCAACATTTCCTATATGGTTACTCGTAGGCCTACGAGTTACTAAATAGGCCTATCGTAAAGGTATGGCCTGTGCTCGTGACTCAAAAGTGCGTGGATGATTGTTGCTTCGCAGGGATCTCTCGCCTACATATTACTCCAAATTAAACGCTAATTAATGACAAAATAAAATAAAAGACTCGAAATATAAAAGACGTATACGTTGAAGTTTTGTGGTGGATAGGAAACTGGCGATTTTCCCTGTGGTCAGGTTGTTTTTTTTCATTGTTACGCTGTTGAAACTTTTCCAAGCCTTTTTCAGTTTTAAAATGAGAAGTTTTGACAGCACTTGTTGGCTCTGGGTGGGACGTCAACAGACTGCATCAACAAATGATGACAAACTCTGTAAGATCTCTAAAACGTTGCCTTGACACAAGCTACATTTTAAACAACCGGCACTGTAGACCGTATCGAACTGAAAAAAGAATATATGTTTGACCATCTGTTACGTGTGTAATTTTGAGATTTCTAAACAATGTGAACCGATATCGCTGGCATTTATTCATAAAATAATGAAAAAATGAAGAATGACCATATCAGCTGCCGCGATATTGGAAACAATACACAAAAGATGCATGGAACACACACAGGACACTTTTGAGACCGCTGAAGAGGTTAAAAGAATAAATCTCATTATGGGATCAGTCTTTAAACAGAACACAAAAGTGTCGAATGTGACTTGCAGGGATGGGACTATGGACAAATAGTGGCAGCACGCGAATGATCTCTTTGTGAAGGGGTCTTCATAGGGAACTTATGTAACCTTGTGGCAATGAAACGCCGTGCTTCCCGCTATGTGCTAGTGTAGTCGGACAAAAGACCTCTTGCATGAGGTGGCTGTTCTATCGTTGACAAGAGATATACATTAATCTAGGATTGGAATAATCCAGCGCCGGTAATGTTACATTTTTGTCGATACTCAAAACACAGCCCTGGTGAAAAAAAAAAATGAGAAATAAATAAAACAATTAAAAAAAGAAAGGAAGAAAAGCAAAACCAGAAAAAATCGATGTGGCAAGGATTAAAATAAAATGTCTTTTGGATATAGGTTTCTTGCCCAAACTTGCTTGCTTCAACCACTTGTGTCCGACTAGCAGGATAACGCTAGAAGTCGACCTACATAAGGAGAGCAAAATATCACGGAGGCGTTCTCACCAAGCAGATGAGCCGGCGCCGACACTACTAAATATCAGCGGGGTAAAAGAATGCCAATATATATATATATATATTATTATAATTAAGTGTGGAGTAATTAACACGATTTAAGGTATTAGGAAAAGATCGAGAAACGATTAAACAAATTAAGCTGTGCAAAACATCACGATCAGATGGCCCCACAGTTCATTGACTCCCCCTGCTTTTACCACCATTGGCGTGCAACATTTAAAATATATAATTAATGAGCTAATTTTAGGGAAACCAAAAACACTCGTTATTGATAGCTCTGAGCCACTGGTATCATGTGTAATAATAATTGATTGCCCTGCCATTATTGAACTAAAACCGTTCAAAGACCAAATACACTTTTTCTTTTGAAAACGAACCCATTCGTCCTGAACTATACTGCCAGACCCAATTAATGCAACACGAAACATAATTATGTACATGTACATCATGTATTGCGTTGCTTAAATTATGTCCGGCATTATATAACTCTCAGATACCCGTATTTTGTTTATCTCAAAAAGTCAAATTAGACCTCCTTATCATCAATTCCCAAAATCCGTTGGTCACGTTCTTCTCTCTACATGTCCGTTCCTGTCACTGGCTACCTCTAAATTATAACATTTAAGTTCTTTTTTTCTTAATTTTCGTTAAAATAAGCGCACAAAGTCATTTTTGCAAAAGGCTGTATCATCATAAAAATAGTGATGAATCTTTAGCAGGCAACTATCATAACATGTTTCGGAGCCGGGAATAACTGAACGTGTATCACTGGTAGCTGGTCTTAATCTGTTTCACATGTGACCAGGACAACCCACGTAAAGCATTTATGTATACATGAACGTGTACCAAAATAGCATGTAAAACTGTAAACATATAAGCATTCGCTTGTAAACACAAGACTTGCAAAATAAAAGTAACTATCACTGGTTACGGTTGCAACTATTGGATTGTAATAGTTCGAAGATTAATACCCCATTTCAGGAAAACAAAGTCATTGGTCATTGATAAATTTGAATCATTGGTATCTTGTGCAATTATTATTGTTTTCCGTGGCAAAAATCAGGGGCCTAGTTCTAGATCCATGCAAAAGTTACCAAGTGTTTTTTTAAACGATATGGACGTGAAGGGTGACTGAAACAGGCACTATGTCAGGCAATCAAAATTAGTTTTGCAGAGCACCCAAGATTTCTTTGGTCCGTTAATTAAAAAGAGTATCTCTTGGATGGATACATATTTTAAGTGTTCTGTTACAACGTTCGGGGCTAGCGTGTATCAAAGCAAAAGTGTGTTTTGCTGAATCATTTACCATGCACCATAGTGCTAAGGCCCTGATACTGTTAAAGCTATGGACTGCCCAGGCCGGGTCACTTTCGTGACAAAACATGAAGGAGACTACGATGGGATATGGCAGGCCGCACATGACGAGTGCACACGTCACAGGGGCAGTAAGCATTGACAAACCGAATCATTCTTGCTTCATCGTTGCTGGATATATGTGGCCCCAGGAGTACCATCTGACCATGGATTGATAACCCGCACACGTAAAAAGAAAAAAAAAACAAAAAAACTATCACCCTGGCGTGCTAATATGGTAACTGGAACCTGGCGTAGATATTGATGCCAAATGTCAAAGCCAAAGGTATGTACAAACAGAAGAGAGACCCCATGTTTGTAAGAGTTATAGCATTGAGGTGCTCTGAGCATGCCGTTACTGATAAATGTGAAAAGAAGACAATCAAAAATTCCAGTAGTATTTACTTCTAAGTGAATAAAATCAACATAGCTGCTTCAGACGGAGATAATGTTGAAAGTCATTCCAATATTTGTACTGACATAAACCTCTCCTAACTCAAAAATCACGCATAATTATACCAACCGTTGTGTAAAAAAAATTCAACATCTTCATTTTATTCAAATAATAAGAATTCAAGAAAATGATTTTTTTTTAAATTAAAGCTTTTTTTCATTTTACGATCACTTGGATACAGGCAATCAAAGTGCACACAGATTTGCATCCAATTTAAGTATGTTTTACCTAATATTTAGCATATTTATACGGGCCCCTAAACTAACAATTTCTAATGCGATACTTATTTTTAAAGCTCTAAAGATAATCTTTACACCATAACAATTAGGCCAGTACTCAAACTCACCAGACTACCACAATATATACACAGAAATAAAGGAGAAGGGGGATGAGCATAACGGTTACCACCTTGCCAGATAAACTGTCCGGTGGGGGCATTAATATTCAAAGGTGAAATGTATGTGTGTGTATTGGGATTTTTGGGGGGGGTTGCCTGTTTGTTTGTTAGTTGTTTGTTTGTGGGGGGTTTTTTTGTGTGTTCTTTATTTTTGTTTTGTTTTGGTTTGGTTTGGTTTTTGTTTGTTTTGTTTTTTTTTTTTATTTATTTTATCAGCCTAAGCCTTCTTTCAAAGATTAAAAGCTATGAGAATAAGCTCATCAAAAATAAGCGTTCCAGGGGAAGATACTGCACAAGTTTTAACTGTGGCTTAACCTGCCATCTCTTATCAAGAAAACGATTTCACCCATACTTGGAGACGATTTTTAGCCCTGAGTGAGTTATCGTTTTCTTGATAAGAGATAGCAGGGTAAGCCACAGACTGACCCTTGGTAACGTCACAAGTCTTTATTGTAAGTAAATAATGATGGCAAACCTGCTTAAGCTTTCGTTACTTGTTAGATTATCGTTTCCTTTTATATATTATATATATATATATATATATATATATATATATAATCAGAATTATAACAATTCTTTCTTTTGCCAAAATGTAAGCAAGTGGTGTCACTCTGTGTCCATACGGAATATGCATATGAATTTCCGGTCAAAATATCTGACAAGGGTGTAAGGCAACAATGGCAGTCAGCCATAAAGGGCATACTGGTGGTAACTTAAGGGCACTTTTTTACTATTTGTTGGAGTAAACTATATTCCTTGAAATAAATAACGACTCGAATTTACGACAAGCTGTGTGTGTTTAGAAAACATTAGCGTGACTTTTCAAACAACTCTATCAAATTTGATACTTTGGCGAGAGTCCTATTTGATGCAGGGATTAGCCCGTGCATACGGATTCTTTCTTCTTGAATGATATGAGCCAACGCAGCACCGCAGCCAGAATGAATTTCCCGTGTTCTAATATTTAAATAAAAGACTATTTGAAGTTGAACTATGTGATTCTGATATATATATATATATATATATATATATATATATATATATATATATATATATATATATATTCAATCCCTCCTTGTTGGCAAGATTCCCACCACGTGTGCAGTGGATAACTGTCAAAAGCACCCCCGTATCAAATTGCGTTTGTTTTAGTGTTATACTTGAGTTTTTCACACCGAAGAAACATGTGTATGTGACCTACTAAAATACCACACCGCAGGAATATCAGCTTACTTTGCTTGCATTTGGTTCGTGGTATTCAAATACTGCCATAGAGAGCGTTTACTCAATGTAAATGCATGTGGAAAAGGGTTAAATATCACATTAACTAACATTAGTTCTATGTTAGTCATCTGACTGAATGACAAGGGTACCAGACAATAAACCAAGCATGAAATTAATGATCTACTCAACGACTAAGATAAATTTCGTATGTACTCGTATAAATTACATTTTAAAATCTTCCATTTTATCCATTCACACATCGTGGCCAGCAACTTTGTATCATTAATGGAGACACAAGATGAATAAATATGTAGTGAAGTGACAATAAAACGTCCAAGGAAGCGGAATGTATACACCACCGCAAGAAATCCGTACATTTTATTTACATAAGAAATTGCCGTTGAGACGCATTGGAAGCAGGGAAGTAGAAAACTATCTCAATTTCAGGAAAGGCAAGCTTCATTGTTTTGTTGTTGTTTCCTTTTTTTTTTTTTTTTTTTCTCTTTCTTATTCGACGATCTCTATCACGTGATGCACAATGCAAGCGGATCAGAGCTGCTTGCAAAATTGGGTCAGCCCAGTTGCTGGTATTTTTATAAGGGGAAGTGGGTCCGTCCGATTTCACATACAAAGGTGTGGAAACTGGGCAACAAATCTCACTAAAGAAATATTGAAGGTAATGGGTATGCCATTCCCAATGCCATACGATGTTATTGACAAAGACAAAGTGGATTGGTGTCGGGGGAGGGGGGCACACACTCAACATCATTCAGGGTGTGCGTGTGCCTCGGACATTTTTATACAATACCCCATCTTAATCCTACACCAGATGTAAAAATGTACCCCTTCTTAATCATGTAATGTGTGAAAAGGAATACTGCATTGCTGCATGCGAATTGTTACCCCTATCCTAATCCAGCTGTATACTTTTTTTTGGGGGGGGGGCTTTTCTAATCCTGGGAGTAATGAAAATAGGGCCTTTCCCGAGGCACATACCCAGTACAATCCTACATGGAAGTACCCTCCCCCCCTTGGGGTAATCTCACATAAAATGTTAATTGCTGACATGGATAAGTTCTGCAAACCTGCTTTGACGATAATCAAGAAACATTATGCGTACGTAGTACACGTGCACATGAATGGGCCTAAGTGAAAACCGAGACCATAGTGATGTGAGGGGTTTAATATTTTGTAGAGAATATTAAGCCCTGCTGGTCCTTGGCCCAGGCAAGTCTAAATGTGGCCACGTAAGGCAGATGGTTCTAAGGTGCATACTGACTCGTTTTTTTGTTATTCCAATTTTTACATGAGAGCACTGGCTTAGGTATACTGAATAAAATTATGCTTTTGACAAAATTTTTCCCTGAACTGATAGATTTGCTTTTGAGAGAATAAATCCCTGCGCAATCCTGGAATTTGCCAGCATGAGACCCGAGATTCTCTAAAAGAAAAAAACATCATCGACTGCCAAAAAATTAAAGCTGACTCAAGAAGGCTCATGTCGCAAACACTGTTTCCAATTCACAGGAGAAGAGAAAGGTCAGTGCATCATACATGATGGCCCAGCAAAGTAGTGCAGAATTATAAAGGGCCCTTTTAAATTTTTGAATGAAACAGATTGAATGTCTATATTATGACTATTAATCCGAGTTTTTTAAATATTCAAAGGCAAAAAATATCAGAATATGTTATGGCTTTTTTTCTCGTAATTACTCGCACTTCCTGGACTATGTACTTATTCGTACGCTTGCACTCGCACTGAATGGTGCTTGACATCCGGAAGGAGGGTCTATGCCGAACACATTTAAATCGCAGGTGTAGTGCGCATGCTTAACGCTAATTTAGACGCAATCGGCTGCAAGAGTTACCCATTCGTGGTATGCGAGCGGATAGGACACTTCTTGTGTAAGTCATAGGAAACTATGGCTCAATTGTTGTATAACGGTATGCAGAGTAAGAACTGCTGCTCATCTCTACAGGAAGTTCAAACATGTGCGCTGACATAGTGAACTAATCACTGAACTGCTGATTGCCCATGAAGCTACAAAAATATATGAATTACTGAACCCGGCGCTCCACCGATTTTCGTGTCACGCAGATCAAAGAGGAGCTCCTTCTCCACAAATTCGCAGAGCCACGCAACGGCGAGAGAATCTTCATCTTCAAAAATCCCAAGAATAGAACTTTTTATGACAATGCTGTCAATCAAATCTAAGAAAAGAAACACTAATTCAGTAATTGTGATATGCGTAAGTGTTAAACCAAAACGTTTGCATGCTTTTGATACCAAGGCACCAAACTGTGTTTGAAACACTAATCAGCGAGTTCTCTTATCAGAATATGCAGCTTGGACTTATATTAAAGACCTTGACAGAATTAATAACACTCACAAACGCAGCGGTAAGTGGGTTTGAGTGTGTCGGCAGAGAAACAATGAGCACTGACGGGCCACTGTACCAAACAATTGTGCAAGTAAATGCAAATCCCTCATCTCAGAAAGTCATTCACACAACCTAGTCCTCTGTCACGACACTAATCCATGACATTCCAGGTGAGACGAATGGCGAAGAAATACCAACAGATCAGAGTAATCAGACGTAATTCAAACAGCATCGTGTTGAGCAAATGTGACTTCGATATCGGAGATTTCTGTACACATAATTTGAATACACCCAGCAAGCGACAAAGCGTGAAATTAGCATTCCCTTGTGATTGTCGAGCTGCAATAAATTCTGAGTCAAGAGATATAATCATATTTCTACATGCACTACAGAGCCAAGGATTAGTTTGCAGTAATTTGTACATCATATAGAGATGTTATGGACGCAAAGTCGAAAGAAGGAAGGATCCCATGGGTAAACTCCCAGCATGATTGTTGGATCAAAACAATGGGAATATTTATCACAGTGTGTGATTTTACCAATATAAGTCACCACAACTATTGAAGTGTATGGTGTACTGTTGTCCATGGTGGCAGCACCTGCTTCCTGTGTTACGTCATCTTTTTGGCCAATGAATGAAGCAGGTTTTATGTGCATAGCGGGAGAACGTTATTTGCAGTGCCACCATACGGGCGGCATGCTCTATTCCTACAAGTTTTGTAAATTTTACGCCTCTGTCTGTAGTCCGAAAAATATAACATTATGTAGTTGCCGTGGTTACGAAAAATTAAAATATAAATTAGATATTTTCAAGGAGTATTGACCTGAGACAAATTAATGTTTAAGGAAATTCCGTAGTCGTTGTTAAAGGTGTGTAAAATACTGGCTAAATGTGCGACGGATTTTATAATCATAAATGATGAAAATGAAGCCATACGTAAGGTTTTGTTTATTATAGAACGGCTATGAACTTTTCATTGTCAAATAACAATGTCTTTAGATTTTGATGCAGCTGACCAAATATTCGTAGGTGGATCATAATCGAGCTTTGTTCCAGAAACAACGTAACTCATTCATCATGACAAAAGTGTGTTAGGGACAAAGCCTTTCAGTATCATGAATGATGAGCCATATGCATACTTATGGCAGTTCAACCAGCCATTGGAACACAGTTGGCTCTATCAGTATATTGGAAACTTATACTTTTGTGTGTTATAATCTGAAAGCGAAGTAATAGCGGAGTGTTTCCATGCCTGCATCAAAGGATGTGTAATAGCTAGATGAACCAGGACAGGTAACAGTCGTATCTACTAATTCTACCAAACTATTTCGTGAATGACTACGAAGGGTCATCAAAATATAGATTTCTAAACCATTTCTGAATTTGTGATCCCATTTTCCATGAAGTATTCTATTTTCGACCTATATGTGTGCATGCTTTTAGGCAATATAGCTGACGTAATTTCATCTAAACTTTATATCATTACATAACGAGAACAGATATTACTGTATCCTATCATTCTGCATTGTGACTTCCATATTGGCACGCAATTTTATGATACAATTAATATGTTTAATTCTACTCACCCACTATGCTTTACATAGATACCTGCCCCTTGTCAATATATGATATAACACACTCTTATCGTTCTGGCTTTATCTACTGCAGTATTATTTCTGCTGTTCCATTTGTTGCTTTGATATTATATATGTTAGTTGTTTACCAGTGGAAAATCACTAGGTAAGACGTATATAACTACGCTGACACCTGCACACACTTTACATGTTTGTCAGAATGAATAAGTGGAGCTTATTGCCCGCATCATAACGATATATGAAAATGCGTCAAACATGCAAACATATTATCATGTACAATCATATTTTATATATAAACGATATCACATATATCTCATATTTTAGTAAGTACAAGGTCATAAAACACAATTAACTCAAAATACGTCCAACAAAGTATACATTTTGGAAAAGTATATGGAGTGGAGAATTGTATTTTGTCATTGTCATTTGTGTCATTTGTCCTGTTTTTATACAGCGATTGCAAAAAGTGACCGTATAGTTTTCCTAATTTTTTCAGTTTGAAGTGGATTGAACTTATTTTTTTTTTCAATCGTTGAAATTCCTATAAGAATATACTATAAGAAGTGAATACAAAAAGCGGATCTTACTTGTTGCCAATTCAAACAAAACTGCGATAAAGACCTCCAACTTTCGAAATACCGATGAGTGCACTGCCCTGACAAGATGTATTAAAGGATACGTGTAATATTATCAATATGAAGTGGAGGTATCCGCGCCCAATAGGTAGTAATTTGTACAATACCCGGTTATAGTTATTTTATGCATGGTCATATGCAAGCAATGGTGCATCAATTCAGAACAAAGAAAACACTTTAGAATCTATTGAAAACTATCTGACAGTTGTACTACAGCATGCTATCTGTTTATAATAATGAATTGCTGAATTGACTATAGTAAAAGAAAACATAAAATCTTCATGTAGGCCAAATATGCACACTTACCTAGTGTACACCCGGACATCAATTTGTGCAAAAAGCACGTTTGGGTGAATCTAATATTTCCAAGGGCGCCAGCTGCTGGAAGCTCCCATGGTATAACTAAAGTCTCAATAAGAAAACATGGCTTCACAACAGTCATTCACTGTCGTTTCTGCATCTGCCCTCCAGAGACTCACAGAAAACAGTGTTGTTAGCTTATGGGATATCGTGGTCCTACGACAGCTAATGGAAAAACGTCAAGTGTTCGGGGAGTTGAAGACCCTACACAGTTTGGTTGCCACCGAGTCATTTCCCGCCTTAACCCCCGGGCCAAGTAGTCTTCTTTCATAAAGACTCAAGCCACGGGCAGCGATGGAAATTGATGGATTATCACCAAACTGTTCAGAAATATAGCTGGTCAACAGACTCAGGGCAAGATTTATTTATCTCAGTCGACATGATGAGTCGTGCGCAGTGCGATCGCTATCCCGATGTTCGAAATGGGCACATATGTGCTCAATAGCAACGTTTGTCTTCTGATGAGCTATACTATACGATCCAAAAGATACTAATTTAGTACCTTACATGTAAATTCAATGATATAGTGATACTTACATAGGTTGTGTCTGTTTTTTTTTTGTACGTCATTGAGGAATCATTTGTTATATTTTGATACATGTTTTAGGGGTTTTTTGTACTTAATGCTGGGAATTGCAATTTTATTTAGTTTTACTGATAAACAAAATCAGGAAAAAATAAAAGTATGAATTTCGTTGGCACCCAGACCCCTAACATTTGTGGCGTTAGTCAGCACGAGTCCGGCCACCATATATGTATGTTTGTATGTATGTATGTATGTATGTATGTATGTATGTATGTATGTATGTATGTATGTATGTATGTATGTGTGTATGTATGTATGTGTGTATGTATGTTTGTGTTTATGTATGCATGTATGTATGTATGTATGTATGTATGTATGTATGTATGTGTGTGTATGTGTGTGTGTATGTATGTCTGTATGTATGTATGTATGTTTGCTGTTTCTGTTTAAGTAAGTACTCCTCTAAAACCAACACAATAGGTGCAAATAAGACATTTTTGGATGTTTTCTCAGACGAAAGGAATGAAACAAAGTTGCTAATCTTAAATTTAAAACGGACAAATTTTCGAAGAAATTTAAAGGGACGACCAATAGATTAGCCCCCCCCCCCCCCCCCCCCACTACTCCGCTAAGGAAAAGGAGAATCGGATGCTTTCTATCAAGGCAGATCTTAATTTCAGTCAAGTAGCCACATATCATACATGCGGGCTCATGCTATTTAAGTGGACAGTTACCAAGCAGTCAGAATTTTAAAAGGTTACATGGGAGTGCAGGGAGCAAAAGAGAAGAAAAAATAGATTGGTAAGATTTAAGGCTGTGGTGCATGTGTCCAGGTATTCGCATCTGGGCTTGTTTTTACCTCTAAATTATTGTACAATCACCTAAATATTTTGTTCTTTGGAATCGAATTAATAGAAAAGTAGAAAAACACCAATTTTGTCGGTTGAAAGAATATTTTAAATACAAATTGCGGTTGCATTAACTGACCATTCCGAATGTATTGATCCTTGCTTGAAGTGCTTTTTTCTTCTGACAGCAAAATGTTCGCCAGAAACTTAAGATATTTCCTGAACATGACTGAGAAGACACATCGACGGACAAAATTTGATCATACCTACCTAAGGAATATTTAACATTACCCTGCATCAAAGAAAGTAGCTTGGCTGCTATGGCTTTGTCATGCACTCTCCAATGTCCGGCTGCCATATAATTTTTGCTACTATTCAGGAATAAAAGTGTTTGTTTTCTGCTCGAAAGGACACTTATCTAGTTATACATCATTTCCAGATCTTATTTTCAGAATTTGGCCCCTTTTAAATTCTAGGTTCTATAGGGATAACTATTATCTTGTATTTAATCTATATATGCCACCGCACTACAAAAATAATAAATGAAAAAAAAAAGGACAAAACAAGGTTTTCCATATTATTGAGAAAATGTCAGGCGGGATATTAAGTATTACCAATTTCGTCTCTTAACATTTTAGTTTATTGTACCAGTGTTTGATCGGTGTGTTTCTTATAACCGTTTTGTAGTGCAGGTCTAGGCAAGGAAATTAATGTAGATCATTCTTTTCCAGCCATTGATCATGATAATGAAAGCTAAAATAGGGAAAACCGAGGGCATATTTACTCTGCTAAAGGGTTCATTTCTACGGAGAGCTGCTTTGCTGCAAATTGACCGGTTAGTACATACTTCAATATCGAGTGCAATTACATGTATAACCACATGGCTTCCTTTCATTACACAGTTCAACCTCAGGCTGACCGTAAAAGTTGCAATTAGTGATGCCAAGGTAAGAAAGAATGAGGGTCACTCTGATAAAATGGAAAGGCGGTCCACTTAATACACACAGTTTCCTTGTCTTATTTTGGCACACTAATTTGCTCCATGGGCTCCATTAATATTTAGTTTATATCATCGACATTTACGAAAATATTATCAGGAAATCCCTTCACAGAACAAAAACTTAGTTCTTATCTTTCTTCGACGCAATGAGGAAAGCTGTTATTTTTTTCAGTGTTACTCTGAGTTGGCTTCAGCGGAGCCATGAGCGCTTTTATATACATTCATTCGTGTTGGGTTGGTGGCCAATAGGCAAGCGACAACATTCAGTGCACAAATCATCACAACCATTTGCTTTGTACGTGTGTGACTAGCAAACTTCAAAAAGGCCAGCATGTAACGTTGATTCAACTGACTAAAAAAACATTAATTTGATCATGTTAATGGCAAAACGATCATTAACTTTGCGCTTTAAATGATAAATAAATGTACCTAATTTTCCGCTTGCTTGCCACATTATGAAACCTTCGTTTCAAAAGACGTTAAGCAAAATCTTGGCAACACGCGAAAGATGGCATCGTGCTTCAAGACTGTGTCTCTAGCTGCAACCGCTTTGTTCCTTCCTAAAATGTAATCAAAACCGAAATCTATTTTTTCGTTGCATCAAAATCTGTACGGTTTTTAATAGGCTCCACGCTGTCCCTAGAGAGGAAGAGTAATACCAAACATGTCATCAGCCTGTGATATATGGGTTGAACAATAAAGCCGAAATATGGCATCTTTCTTACTGATGTGAGTCCTATCACTGCCAAGGTTGTACACAATTGAAGTATTTTACCCGTAGGAATTGAAAGACATCCAAGCTACGTCTTCCGTTTATTGCGAAAAGATATGAACCTTAAAGGATATCGTTTCTCCATCAAATCAATAAGGGAATTAAATTGACTTGAGGTGTTGGCCAAGGCTTTCAGGCACAGCAGATAAAACTGCAAAAGTGTGCGAAATATTTTAGGGACATCTCTCTGAATAATGACGTGTGTAGGTCATCGAAAACAAGGGTTCAGACTCCGTTTTCCTGAAGTTAATTAAAATAGACGCGGCGAGATAACGGATAGTGGGGACTGCGATGAATAACAATTCCCAGCGACAAGTTCAAAACTGTCCAATCAGCTTGGCGAAATGCCAACCACGTGCCCAGCCCACCAATAAGCGTCCCCTGTTGATGGCTTTCGCTGAGAAGAAACATAAAAGTATGTGCTTTCTCTCCAGCATCGTGACCTGCTATTTTGATTAATTGTACCTCTGGTTAGCTCAGAAATGAAATCATTTTCACCATGGTTGTCAGGGTCTGCCCTTCTTTAGGATAGGACAGAGGGGTAGCATATTAACGTTTTACAAGTTTTCCAACATGAAAATCCCGGCAAGCGATTGAAAAGACAGACATTGAGTCGGTATCATCAAACAAATAAGATGAAAAGTTTCAATGTGCAGCGAAGATTGAAAGCTTCGTGTATTCGTGGAAGGCAAATACTGATTGGTCCAGAAGCCTCCGGTCGAAATGGACACAGGTGCAGCGACCGAGATTTCCCCCAACCGCTACAGGGTACGTGTTTGACCTCTTACAAAATTGGATGGGTTATATTACCAGGGCATCGTTAGAAACATGCAGCAACCTTTTTTTATTATTTCCCCCAAATTGATATTTGAAAGGATTGATTGCCGGTAAAAGGAATCCATTTGTTGCAAAATTTTGGCGAGAAGCCGCTATCTTTTTTTACCCATTTTAGCATTCACATACATAGTTGACAAACCGTTGAAATAAACTTCGACTATGATCTTATATGGGTAAAATTGACACCTGAGCATGCTGATTGTGGAATCAATGTATATTAATGTTATCATGCTTAAACTGTACATTTTGTCTGGTTGTGAGCTCAATGTGGTAAGGACACAGCCTGTAGAATGGAATACACATATCCTGTCCGTAACTTTTAGCCAGATTCTGACCTTTTTCGGAATTTGCATTTATTTCTAAAATTCACTTTTCAGTGCGATAGTCAGTCCAGGTTTCTTCTTGCCTCTGTAGATAGACTGTGGCTCCATTTGGTTGTTGCACCCCGCTCAGTGGATAGCTCACACCACATTTGGAATAGCGATACTGAGCATGCCGGAGGAGGCAAATGTGATTTTTGCAGCCTTTAAAGACGAGCTGTCTACACTTTCAGCTGTACACCATATTCCAACATGTAACCCGGTGTTGTGCGTGTCTATGAATCTTCTGTTTTTCAAAGCAGAGAACATTTGCACAGAAATATATTTTTGTAGTGAGAAAAAACATGACAAAATGCAGACGTCTGTTTCAGTCTTTTGAATCGACACGATACATATGATTTACCGCGGAATCAGCTGTTGCCAGCCTTGGCGTGTAAGTGAATGGATATCTGCTAAAGAAATATGTGAGGATATAATATAACCTTGGCTTTCAACAAATAGATCGGTACAACGTAGACATATGACTATATACAATATGGTAAATGCACTTTATTAACTGCATCAAAAATACAAACACAACCCTTTGTTGATAAGACAATGTACACGTCAGCATACAAGGACACTAATCCACAGTACAAACTAGCAAAGACACACACATATAGGTAACATTACAAATAGCAATAGTAGAAGTGTAAAAAAATCACAAGGTACCTTTTTTCTGTTTTGTTTTGACAAAATGCCAGTACTGTAGTTATTTTTTTCATAATCTTCAAGTTTTATGTAAATTGTGAATTTTGCAGTATCGTCCATATTTGAGAAGAGGAAAAATATCAACAAGTTCACAATTAAAAGCTTTATCTTTTACTTTCAAAATATCTTGAAGTTGTAATTAAATGAATTTCGTCCTCAATAACATTACAATTTTCACACAATCTTTCTTCTACTGGTATTTTTGCGGCTTTATGTGTTTTCCAGTTCCTAATTTTAGGTTGTGTGAGATAATTCTGAAACGTGTAATATTTCTTCTTAATACTCTATCTTGGATCACTTTTAAATGCTCTTAAAGTTCGTAATTCCCCTTTAAATTTTGTGAATGGTATGGACCTTGCTACGGGAACACATTCACACCACCAAACACCATTGGTTTCGCATATTGAATGAATCAGCCAGCGAATAGCGAGTTGAATATTTGCGGTTGATTGTACTAACACTGTACGATTTTATCTAACATCTTGATCTATAAACTACATATTTCTGAAATGTTGAGCTCTAAAGCAAACAAAAACAATAAAATGCAAGACATTAAATAAAATCGCGTGTTTTGTTTCGTTTGAGGTCCTGTGGGTTAAATCTGTTCTGAGGCAAGATTCGTTATTGTCACATTGGCGAAGTTTGCTTGGCTTGCCACCACCATGACAGGAATAAGACGGCGCACTAACAGATATCCGTCAGTATCGCCAAACCTCGTTTTCCTAACGACAAAGTGCTCTATTCGTGTGGTTTTACCTAAGAGTATTGTACAGTGAAACCTCATTATAACGACACTCAGATATCTGACATACTCAATATAATGACACAAATTTTTATGGGAAAAAGTTTATTTTCTTTGTTAATTGATTCATTTATCTGACATATTCAGTTAGCTGACACATTTTTAGGGAACAGATGGTGTCATTATAAGGAGTTTTCACTGTACATCAAAAGCTTTAATCCACCTCTTGAGCAAGTTAAGTAACAGCATTGGAATGCATAACAACCAGACCCCTTTGGAAGGAAGAACCAGGTAACCAGTTGTACAAGTATGTCGTCTCCAAATCACCGCTACGCCACTTTTTCAAAGCTCTCCTCTATCTGTGGGCGGTTTAAATATCGTCTGAACATCAATGGACCTGATCAACAACGATCAGAAGAAGGCAACTGGCTCAATGAAAGATGATTCAGAACGCATTTTTGTCACACGTGGGATTCCCAGCAGCTGTTTTTAAGCTAATAAGGCGTTAATAAGTGGAGATAATTTGAATCCGCGGTTTCAGTGTTGTGGTCACGAAGCTGACAAGAGATGCGCATCTTCGGTTAGTTTCGCGTAAATGACGCGCAGCCCGACCGCTAGCAGTTCCCTTATCATCTGCGAAACACTCCGCGTCCTTGGTCAACTGACTAACCCAAGTAAGCCATGATGAAAATTAATAACTCTGGCAAACACTGAGGATCTTGTCCCCTGGCTATGCCGGGGTAGAATGCCGGTTGATATTAAAGATCATTGACTGCTGTTAGCTTTTTAAAATAACCTGTGTCTCGCTAGGGGCTACAGAATCGAGCTTTGATACAGAGTAGAACCGTGGGCTTTATGGTTTGTAATATTCTTTACAAGTGCTAGTATTGAGTCAATGAACATCACAACTTCAAATAGCGTTAACAATAGAAACGTTATGTCTTGGTACATTCAATTTCCTCGGCAAACGGACAAGTTCAAAGGGTCAAGAAATGTGTTATATTAGAATTTTCCTGTCCACAATGAAAACATATTGGAAGGTGTGGTCTTGTTAGACCGTTTAGTTCATAATGTCACTTAACCGTTATAATTACTTTCTGCATATGGCACGGACCTTGTAAATGGAACAAGTATTCATAAAATGAGCAATCATATTTTCATATGTCTCGTAGAAATTGAGTGTACTTTGTGTATAGACTTGTAATTTTTGCTAGTGTACCACGCCACTTAAATTTGTATCGATTTTGCGACGACTTCCGTTGCTATACAAATACACTTTCTTAGCCGTCTACACTCCCTCCACCACCCGAAGTATTATGTACGCCACAAAGCTAATCTGAAGCTCTACTGTTTTAACTCTCTCTGACTGTGTACATAACAGCTTATGGATGTTACGAAGAATGTCATCAGGGAATAAATCGCCGTTTAATCCAAGTCCATCTGCACTTTACACAGGGGCAATGTGTGTACAACTGGGGACTATTAAACATTGTTCCTGGAAATTAAATTTACGGATAGTTCAAATGGAGCAAATACAGACGGAAATTTAAATTTTGTCATCGTTATTGGTGCTGAAATATAATCATGCGAGTCAATATCGAAAGAACGTCGCATTGGTTCAGCTGCGGATTTAGCTCAAAGGTATGTTTACTGACTAATTGAAATGCTTGCAAATCAAGTTTGTTTACATGAAAATTATGCTGTCATTTTTATTGAAAATTAATTGATTATATAAATACGAGGAATATTTCATTATTCATCCACGGAAAATGTTTAACTCTTCGGTTTGTCAGTATGATTATGGAGGGAAGATGTTATGGAATTTAATTTATTATTTCAAATCAAATACTTCATTAAAAAAACATTTTTGCTCTAGGCTAACGATAACCATACAACGATCATTTTAAAACTTTGACCGATCACTTTAACCCTAACGTTTACTTCTCCATTCGTTTTGATTTGTATGTGTTTTGAAACCGGATCTTGATTTTATTTTTGATATCAATTCTTTGTCAAATCATCTTCATAAAAGACGTAAGTATATCGGTGCCTTTAAAATCAACATATCCATCTCAAATTGTCTTGTAAATATAATTATATGCTTTTTGCCAGAATTCTAACGGAAACTAACACCTTATGCCGTGTATCTATGTAATATGCACGTATCATGACGCTAGAAAAATACGGCAATAGTAAATAGGAAAAATGCAGTATTTCCTGGACACACACAAAATGAGAAATGCGAGAAAACGTAAGATAGTACACAACATAACAATAAAAAGACAGTTCCCAGATGTAGTTAAAAACATCAGTTTCCAACAAGATTAATGCCCAGTTTCCTCATTGAAGACCTATCACTAGCAGGCCATTGCACATGAGAAACATGTGGATGAAGCGACCAACAAGTGACAAGTCTATAATAGCAACAAAACCAAAAATGCGCTGCTGATTTCATCACAATCTAATCAAAAGAGACTATCAAATTGGATTTTCCCCGAACTGTGCATGCTTCTGTTTCACTTCTCTGACTAAAAGATATGTGAACTTGGTGAACCTTTTTTGCTTCTGGCAATATTTTCTGATGAAATATGCAGAGATAAGTACGTCTCAAAACTAATCATTTCTTAAAGACATCCATGAACCCCACGGAAAAGGGCTGCAGGTCACACACAGCTACAAGGTCGGCTAACCTGTATATGTGTAATCGGATCAAGGGAACAATGTTGACATACATTTCAATTTATTACAGTACAAAAACTGAGTTATACGAACGCATCCAACTGTGGGGATGTATCTTTGCAATTCGCCTCACATTAAGCACCACCAATAAACAATTACAGTAAGGTAGGGCATATTTACTACCATTTGGCGTGGTATGGCGCTATTGAGCGGGCGGGCCGGATTCTAAGTCTGCGGGGTCGTGATAACGCTCCCGGCGGGAAGCGCAAAGTGAATATGGACGTGAATTGCGCAGCTCTATTGTAGCAGTCCATCTTGAATACTTTGACATCCGAACTTATGACTGGGCCGTGCCATGTATATTCCCTTTGGTCTAATACTTCATAATGCACACGTGCCAAAAGCAATGCGTCGACGCAAAACATATCTCTACGTCATATGGTGTCATGGCATTGTTATGCTTCTTTGCGGTACAATTTCAGTATTTATCAATTTAATGATAGAAGAGGTCATAATTAGCAAGGGTTTTTTTGTACATGCAACTTAGTACCCAACCCATTTCACAGAATTCTTTTACACTACAGTTGTGCATTCCTTCTAGATTGCCTGTTACGTGACTTTCAATAAATCGCTTTCCCTTGGGGCTATTTTAAATCATTTAAGCTATACGCCTGTATATACGATGAAAAATTTGTTTCTTCTACGTGCGGTGGTTTTTAGGTTGCAAATCACAATGGAAAGTAACGCTAATACACAACTCTTGTCCTCCTGACTGAAGTGCCCTCTACATGAGGTGGACAAAACTTTTGATTCTTGTTCTTCCCTATCTCTCTCGCACAGGCAAAAGAATTTGGACGTTGAGTGAAAGTTGGAAACAGAAACAATAAAATATCACTGTACTCAAGAGTCTGGGAATATTTCATACAGGTCAATGTAGTTTACTTGCATGTGTATAAAGCACGACGAAACAGCTTCAAAGGGAATGCGCTCATGGTCTGCACTAGTTATTAGTTCCTTTTAACCACACCAGAGGATTGGTACACCCTATTTATCGGTATCAATTGGTTTTCTCGCCGTTTCTTTGTTTAGTCAAAATTTCTTTTGTTGAATCAATCACAGAAAATGTAGATATATATCCTGTACAAACTTTTCTGAGATACGAAAATATTAAAACCAAATTACGATGGTAGATAATAAAACAAATTGCAATGGTTGGTATGGTATGAAATATTAAGAGTAAAGCACAGAATTACATAACAGTTACATCAACACAACGAGTTGAGCTTATTGTCGATTAATATTACATCACAACACGTTCTTTTCCATTAACTTATACAACAATGCTTCTTAACTGTTTTCTTGTATTCAGAAGTTACCTCCGATTTAAAAAACGCACCACCACAGCACTGGGCAAGTATTTGTTCCTAAAAGAATCAACAATTTCACAATTCATGTGATGAACAACCAGTTGTCACGTCCAGAGAAAAAGTACCAAAAAGTACTCCGCGTGTCCCCATCGTCAGACCACAGTCCTTTTTTCTTACAGGGCCATCCATTTTGGATGTCTTTAAAAGCTCTCCCGAAAAGTAAAAAGTTGATGGGCTTTTTAATCAAAGGGAGCTATTCATATTTAACTATATTGACTGGCAACATGCTCTGGTCCCTCGGTTGCTAGGCAACAGAACTATGCCTCCATCATTGTCAGGGCACTTTTACTACTTACGTTACTTAACCAACCAGAAATAATACTTTTTCTACAAAACAATTTTTTTTTCTAAATATGGTTAGCATCTTGTATGTTTTAAAACTTATTGAATGATTTTTCTTAAGCTTTTCGCTTTTTACATGTTGCTCCATTTATCACAGAAGCGTATTTGGCCTTGCTTCGCACGCGAATATGCCCTCCTTCCCGTCAAGTTCCTTGCTCCAGTCTAGTTGACAGCACAGGATCCCAGTTAATATGCATATCTCCTATTAACGTTTCCACATGCTGAAATGTGCAGGCAGCATGTTAAATCGGTGCCCTTACAAGACAAATTACCCTCTCTCTGAGCATGACGCTAAGGTACAACTGTCCGCCGCTTAAATGATTTCATATAACTGTTCAAAGTATACAAATATTTAAATTAAATTAAATTATAGTCACAGCGGCGAAAGTCAACATTGCCCTTAGAAAGAAGCCATTGTTGGCAAACAATAATGTCAGCCTAGGGTTATAAAAAGCCAAGTAAATATAATGGCTATTTCGTTTAAACATCAGACGCTAAAGGTAACATATAGAACAGAGACCGACATATGACGTTATTGTTATTGGCCTATGGTTATGGAATAGATCAAAAATATTTCTCGCCACAACTGCGGGGACCGATTAGGCATGAATGGATCCGTGTAGATTGTGTGTACATCTGAACAATTGCACACCTGCCCTTTAACGGACTTTTTTTTGCCTGTCATTGCGTCCATAAATAAGCTGTAAACTTTAGGGAAGGCAATAAATGATTATGGATTTTTGTATTTTGATTCTTTGGAATAAATCAACAGTAATTTCTCTCCGCCACACAGTTAAATACATTTGCAGTAAATCTGGAAACCATATATATATATTATATATACATATGAACCTCCATGTAAGACCATCTTCGTCAAGAAACCATTTCTATTAACGTTTGAAGAACACATTTTGCAATTCCTTATGAGGTCTTAACATGGAGATTCCACTATATGTATTGGACTGTATTTAAAGTAACAACACACAAATAAATAGCCCCTATGCAGTTATATATTGGTATAGTTGAATTTGAGTCAAATGATATTTCCTTGGAAAAAATGTTCAAATGTGATTGGAAATTCTGTGGTGATTTTGTGTTGCACAACTCGATCATTATGACATTTGACCAAACAATGTAAGTGGAAGGTGTTTTCATTCATGAACAAAGCGCTGGTGTTCGTAATGTCAGGTCCTCATAGAAATGTCAGAAAGTGAATCAGTGTTCATGAGTGTTTGGGTGGTTTGTGGTTGGGGGAGGGGGTATGTGTCTATGTGTTAGGCATGGAAAGTAAAATTCAATTGAGATATTAAAGCTTTACACTGTAACTTCATAGTAACATTGTTATTTTCACCTTTATTGCAGATTTTGCCATTTTTCTAGGCCAAACATTAAAAAAACCTTTTCCTGAACTTTAGAGCTTATCAAAGATATGTTAAGACTATAAACATTGCTAACCGCTTCCATATTTATAATAGAATGAGTTTACAACTTTCCTTGGTATGGGTCGGGCCCTAAATACCAAATCGCGCCGAGGAAAGGTGAATGGGCTCATCCAAAGTTATAGCAATTTTTGTTTGTAGTGACGCAAGATTTAAGTAAAGATATCGAAGGGGACGACATTTAAAGTCCGAGTACCTCTCGGCCAGTTTCTTACGAAGGATCAGTGCATCAGAAAATAGCCCACATAAAACACAGCTGCGAAGCACCTTTTGTTGTAATTGTGAAAACCAGCAAATTTGATCTCAAGTTAGATGTGCGACAATTAATGGCACATGTGACAAAAAACAAAAAATAAATTTTACAAATATGCCACTTTTGTATTGTCACCTTTTTTTTTACTTGCAACCGTGAGTTTTGCTTCCTTATAACTTTCCTTTAGTTCAATTCAAATACGGCGTTTTCTCGAATCGATAATTTTAAGGTTACTGATCCTCAGGAAATATTAATGTCTATTGTACAACTACCCCTCACTAAAACATCCTGATTTGCATCATATTTAAAAATCAGGGAACCATATACACGAAAAAAATGAACCAACACAATATATACGATAGTACTCTGTCTTGCACTTCCTGAACAGATCGGATGATCCTACTGTACATCAATGTTCACTATACTGCTACATTTAATGCATTGTTCAAAAGTTTATTAAAGGTTCGTATGACCACATTACAACTATGATTCTACAATGGCTGCATTTGGATAGACAAATATAGTGCATTCTTTGATTGGACTATACCTCATCCTGATGATAGATTCAAATAAATAACAAAACGATGTGGTTTGGCAAAGATAGATGCAATGTTCTTTCACTATTCCATGTCCATTTTCTAAAGCATAGCTAGCCCCGGTTAATATGATAACGTCTGATAAATTACTAAGTTTTTTCCACGGGCGGTCCACATATAGTAACCCGTTAATCTGACCCTTGACCTATAACCTAAGGGGCCAACCAACTGTGAAAAATTGAAGGGTATGTTATAGTGCATTTACTCGCCAAATCGATCATCTCTTCAAACGCAAATGTCAATATCAAGGATGAGTTGTTCAGAAAATGCTCCAAGAAATTAGCTCTGTTATATTGAATAGGCAATAGCAACAGGAAATTACTTGTGTTATGAAGGCATCTTTCAAAGTGAAAGCTGTAGTCAAGCAGACATGTTAGCTTGGGCTATGTGAAATATGGCTCTCGTTTTGATAAAAAAATCTGTCCGCCATCAATTATTTTAACACTGGCAGTCTTATGACATTTGGGTGATATTATTCATTTCGAAACATATTGTCATATATATTTTACTGAAAAGAGTCATAAACATAAACAGATACACACATTTACAGAACGCTAAACGTGATTCTGGACAATACATTTTCACAGATGTGTTGGTTGCAACGGATATATAAGATATGCAGTTATTACGATACTCTTACTTTTAATGAACTTCAAAGTATATTTGTAAATATATTTATAAACTTATTCATTTTCCCGGGATCATCGTATGGTTACAATTTAATCTGGACGCTCTTCAGTAAATATCCTAGGAATCGTAGAGTAGATATAGTGCTTGGAGACACGATCTCATCTCATCGAATATTAAGATTACACAGCACTGGCCCACTGGTATCAACGTTCACGTTATTTTTGAGACACGGTATGTTGGAAAGTAACGGCAATTGCATTGCTGCAAAATCGTGGGGAAAGGAAAAACACATAACCAAGTCTTCGAAAATGCTACCAATCACAAAATAATTATCTTATATCCAAAACTCAGTTTCCGTGAAAGTTATAGGACTTATCCACATGTCATGGACGCTCTAGCCACTAATCACACGAAACTGAAAAGGCAGAAGACACATCACACAAAAAACCCGCCAATCTAAATATTGATCATTAATAGATGCACAGGGATTGCTGTCATTGAAGCAGCAAGTCCACTAATTTGTAAGGATCTTTGTTAACAGCACTGAAAACCGGTCTGTGAAGACGCTATTTACAAAGACGAGTGCCTGCCAACGTCTTTTTTCCACTTGAATAGACTGAAATTCATTTTTGTTGATGACCTACATTTGTATGGCTTCGCGGTGCCTGGGTATTTTGGCTCCAGGAATCCGAGTTGGAAGGTCAATATAGGCGAGTGACCACGGCATTCTATCCGTCTTACTAATTAGCTCGACCTAGTACAGTGGACAATAAATATCTTTATGATAACGCATAGTCGCTGCACAGATGACATCTAAGTAGCCATCGTAATTTGTCAGCCTTTATTTTGGTGGATGGTTAAAACACTGTGCAAATATTGTAACGCGTCTAATGCCTTCCAAGCCATGATCCAAACTTCCCCGACGGGGTTTTATCGACAAAACATAATGAAGCAAAGAAAAACATGTTATATTTCCAATACACTTCGACTTGGGCTACAAATGTACCCATCAGAGAAATCAAGCGATGGATTGAGCCCTGAAATCATATCCGTAAAGCGTTCATAGCTAAATCCTATTTGCATCAAGCGCATTGCTTCCCAAATTAGGAAAGACATAAACGACAACAATGCCGAGGCAGGGTCGTGAATAGCAAATGTAGGTCACTAGTAACATCACAATCATGCACAGAGGAGTCTAAGCTTGGAAGCCCTTGCACCTTGTACATTGGCTTCATTAGTAAAGGGTCCTTCATACTACAGAAGCAAATTTTTAATCTAGATTTTTTTCAGGAGATAATTGATCATCACTCTTCAAGGTTAATATAAAAGTAACAACAACAAGTGATGAGCAACAACCAAAGGATGTAAAAAAAAATCAGAATTTGTTTTGGCCTAAGCTTGACCGAGGATTAATACTCTTTTCATAGATTAGCATAAACTGCTGCGATTTTTCTTTCGACACTAATTTGTAGAAATAATGTGTTCATCATTTGTGTCCTTCTTTTGAAGTCCTGTCGTGCTTTTAAAATTAAGCTTTCTCAGTACATTCCCAAAAATGAATCTACTATAAGGCATCACAACATTCAATAAAATATAACAAAGACATTACATTACTCCCACTACTGCGGGACCTAGTATGCAGTGCGCCCCAGTTCGAAATAACCGTCTCATTGGATTCTCCTATCCACTGAATAAGTAACATCTGTTCATAACAACTGTCACATAATAATAATAATAATAATAATAATAATAATAATAATAATAATAATAATAATAATAATAATAATAATAATAATAATAATAATAATAATAATACATCATTATGCGAGTAACACTATTTACTACGGAACCCTAGCCTAAAACTATTTGCTCCTTTGTAAACAGAGATCGGTGTCTCCCATGTTTAAGCATACAAACATTCGGGGCTGGTGCGACTGTTGCAAAGCGTCCATTCCAGAACATTTATCGGCATTAATACAAAAATGTGTATGGAACGTGCCACCATCAGCCCAGCATATCCCCAGGTCCCCAGGTTTTAAGCATCAGTTTGTGCAAAAAGTTTGATTTGATCTGATTTGAACTTCGCCGTTTTCCAGAGTATTCGCACGTTTTGTTCATAACGGTTGTACACACATGAGGGAAATTACATGAACAGAAAGTGATGCCTTTGATATGCACATGTGACTCTGCGGTGTGATTATGGAATTTAACACATTTTTAAATTGGATTTTTTTATGAGGTCACCACCTGTGAATGACTGGAACCTGGTAAACATGTTAAGGTGGAATTTTAGTCACTCAACATGAAAACGTACCCTTCAAACTATTTGAAACTTGTATCTAGCTGTTAAGTACACGGGCGGAAAAAAAAACAAAACAAAACAGTTGTTCGGTTCGATGAACGTCAAACGACCCATCAGCACAATAGAAGAAAACTCATTCAACTCAACTAACATGCCGTGTGTGTAAAAAATACATATCCTGGTCTACAGATGTATAGCATATTACTGTCTGATAGAACATACAATGTGGCAATCCAAAATCTGAAGCTTGTGGTTCATGTTTACTGAAAAGACCCATCTTGGAACTATTTTTTTTTCGCAGAGTGCAATGGTGCCTTTAACACAAACACGAAATGCATTGGAATTGTTGAAAACATTTTTGACTAAATGCACTAAGAAAACATTGTTATGCTCTGTTAGGATGAATAGTCAGTAATTGTTTATGTAAATATATTGTCATGTTGCGGCTAAAAGGACTGCTGTGCGATCATTATTGCATTCTAGAATTACAGTTTTGTTTATGTGCTTGCCTCCAAGTTACGTTTAATTGTAAGGTGAACTTAAATTACATGGACACTTACACAGTGTTGCTTTGACAGTACTAGTAGTCCATTTTACACCACCAATAGCGGACCGCAGTTTCGACTCAAAGTGTGGGCCAGCAGGTACATCACATTTCAATCTTTTAACTTGCTTAATTCCGTCGCCTTTATGTACAAACCAATAATTCAGGGTATAATGTAGATTCGTTGCTGGGCCGCACGGATATTTCATGCCCTGTGCATGTTGTGGTACATAGCAGTTTTAACAGTTGTTTATACCTTTTATTTTAAAAGTTTGCATTGTACAAACGTTTGATGGGCTTGAAATCAATTTGCTCTCAATTAAAGTTACAACGAGGAAAGGGATACCTTAGACTATATATGCATGCGTTTGTACGGTTTTGTAGCAAATAATGCAGTCTATACTGACATTTGGATATATACTAAAATTATGTACATTACTTTATTCAAATGTGTCATGAAAGACGCATGGCACATTCGAATCATGTACACTTAGCACAGCGACTAATTCTTCAGTGTTAGCTTAGATGAAATTACGGCATGGACACCTAGAGCTCAATGGGATATGTGCAAATGTATGACCACTGAAGTGGCTCATCATACAAGCTCACATACTGAGCAGCCTGGCCCTCATAAGATGAACAGTGCTTGGCATACCACCAAGGGCATGTCTCGGGTTTTCCTCGCTGCCTTCAGAGTCAACTATGTATACAAATTGTTTTTCCTGTATTGTCACTGATAATCCAATAGTAGGTTTTCATATTCACTGGGATCCTTTACTGCCACTTCGACTGTAGCAAGGAACTTGACAGGAAGGAGAGCAGATTCAAGTATTAAGCAAGGCAAAATGAGCTTCTATGATCATAAGGGTAACAACTTGAGAAAGCAAAAGTCTTAGGAAAAGTCGTTCACTAAGTTATAAAACATACCAGATGCTGAAAATATTTAGAAAATTTCATTCGTAAAAAAGTGGCATTTCTGGAGAGTTAAGGTAACGCAGCAGGTACAAGTGCCCTCGTCATGGCGAAAGCACAGCTCCGTTACCGAACAACTAAGGGGACCAGAGCAGGTCTGCAGTTAATATAGGTAAATATGAAAATCCCTTGTTACAAGTCAAAACGTCAGTAAACACCGCGTTTCCTCTCCATATAGTATAAGTTTCTATGTGTCATATATATATATATATATATATATATATATATATATATATATATATATATATATATATATATATATTTATATATAAATATAAATATATATATATATTTATATATATATATATATATATATATATATATCTATATATATATATATTCTATGCAATTGCATACTGCTTTACCACCTTTCCGTCCACCGGAGGTACAAGGGCTCTTAAGCGTTCAGCACAATAGACTACGTGTACCTAGCAAATGCACAGTGGCATGATCTTCGCCTGCCGATAACTGATCTCTGGTCCCAACACGGATGGCATAAGTGCCAATGACGCGCCCCAGGTTCAGTGGTCGGAAACTGAGCTAAACCAGCGAAGAACAATGATATAACAGTCTTCCATCATGTTTCAGAATGACATTACACTCAATCAATGGGGCCTTTTCATCCGTTTAAAAGCACACCATATATATATATATATATATATATATATATATATATATATATATATATATATATATATATATATATATATATATATATATATATATATATATATATATATATATATATATATATATGGTGCTTATTGTGACTATCGTACTATTTGTATGATTCCATAGTTTAGGCACGTGAACAAGTCTGCATCTAGATCTCTTTCTATCATTGCACCTCCCTATATCATTTAAATACCAATGGCAGATAACAGAAGGCTGTCACGCATACCAAACTCTTAGAAAAATATGACCTGACACGAAATTTTTGATATTCTATGCACGCTACCAACAATTGAGAAGGATGTGGCTGTTAAATTTGAGACGTAATGTTTTCTCAAGGTTTCTGTTGTCCTCTTTCATATGAGACCTGAATGGTAAAAATACATTCAAAAATACCATTACACGGGTGGTTAAAAATATCACTCGTTGCAAATTACACACGCCTGGGAAAAAAGTGTGCTGTAAAGATCATCTGCATTTTCGTCACAACTACACGAGGCATTCTTATATAGACCTTGTGGAATGCGTGCGTCCAGAAAAAATTATACTTTTGCGAGTAAATTGCCGTTGCCTTGGTTGCTGCGAAACGCAAAACGGTATTAAACGACACGGCAAACTTCCAAACAATGACAAAGTCCCTTTACATGTTCGGTCAAGTTACTAAATAACACGTGTGCAATCACTGAAATGATGATTACAACCCTAGACATTTCTCACATGGACAATCACTCCTTCACTGTCAACTTATATTACAGAGAGGTCCAGAAATTAAATGGCAAAAAGAAGACATCTTCTTTAACTTTCCTTTGATCACGAGTTTCTATCCAAGCAAATCAACATCATTTACTTAGCCTTCCAACACACGAACAGCATGTGTAGTCCCATAACTTACATGTGTGAGTGCACTGAATTGTACATCAGTCTTGAAGGGTAACATCAATGCTAAATTTAATCAGTTTCTAGTACCTTTTTCAGTTGTAAGCATTTTACGAAGTGCGTATTTCACTGGACCTAAATATAGTAATTTCTCCGATATTAATAGTACGTGTTGGTGTGCTTTTTAATTTTTGTTTATTTTATCCCCTAAAAATACAAATATCTACTTACCAATCCTACGTTAAGTATGCATTTAGCCCAAAATGTGTCCCCGTTGCACACAGACGAAGTTGCATCGACGAAGCCCGCAGAACGGCAGTCCGATGCCAATGCTGAGCTTATTTCATATGGTTCGGCGGTAATTCACGCACAATTATAATCCGTATTCCCACTGCAGGGATACGCGAGAATCCAAGCGCTGCTGGGCATGAGGGAAACTAAAGCAGACAACGCCTCGCAGGCACTGGTGTCTCCCGGTCTCCTTCCCCGCTGGGCACCTGCAGGATTGTCTCTATCCCAAAGTTGTTCAATTTACAACTATCACTGTAGTTTTCCACTGAGAAAAGCATGCACAAATTGAATTATTTCAGATTGTGGAATACAGCCAGCGGAACTTCCACAGGTCTGCCTTGCTTGGAACATGTTGCAAGAAATAAAATCGATTGAACGCTGTGTACTTCCCCTGCTCTAAATGCCTTTGCAGTATCCTGCAATGGTTATCTAAAGAGACAACTCAATTATATTTGTTCATCTATCATTTAAGTTCAAGGTTTCTAAGCTCTGTCCACATGGCATTTTCCGGTTGCCCCCGAGCAAAAGAAAGGCCTGGTTATTTCTAAAAAGTACTACTGCCCCCAAAATGCGTCTGTCAAATTTTGACTCGTCAAAATACATCACAACTAGCCACAACTCGTGAGTAATTTTTCCACTAGATTGCCACTGAACGGTCCATTGTGTTTAAGCCTTGACGGTCTCTGTTGGCAACCTGCATGCAGCACCTAACATAGAAATCGAAAGTAACGCCCATGCGTATGATCCAATGGGGAATGACAAGAATATCTGAGATAGCCACTTTCAAGTTGCAGTCCCAGCTTGCACTGCTTTCATCCAGGATTTGTTCGCTTGACCAAGCGATGGAGCTTACTATTTAGACACAAATGACTGTCGAACGAGAGAACTTGCAACTGCCTTCCGTGTCTCTTTCAGCTGAATGCCGCACTTAAGTAGAAGTTGTCTGTTTCCGAGGTTTGACAATCCGCCTCATGTAGAGATTGGATAAAAAGAATCCTTACAGAAAAAAACAATAAAATCATTTCCCAACTCGTCTATGAGGCCATACATTAAAGAACCCACTTGCAATGGGTTTACGAACCTGTGCTGATACGGCATGTTTTCCAGACAAAACAGTAAAAGGGGACCAGAGGAATAAGTAACACCCCGACCATGAAAGGTGGCCGCACGAATATACACACAGAACAAAAGTTCTGAAACGTGTGAGAGGCTATGTGCCTGCATCACTTGAATTAATCCTGTACAAATGTCGCCTGATTCCATCCGGAACCCTAAAACCTAACAAAGCAAGGAGTGGCATTTAGCTTGGTTTGACACTCTAGAGATACCAGAAAATATCACGTCGGTTTGGTTTAAACATATTATAATTCCAAACCGTTTGGGGAGCAGAAGAGGCTTGTAATATTCACCCCTTTCCCAAATGTTGGCTTAACGGCTCATATAAAAATGAATCTATATTTTGAGGATCAAATATGAACAGAAAGAGCGTAACTATTGCGATTTGGCACTTTAAATTCCGTTTACCTGTGATACAAGTACACTACTAACCATACCCAGAAATGTCACGCCTACTGGAGCATTAGTAATGAACGCACGACTACCACATACGAGATCCGCCACTCTGTGGTATTATGAGTATTTGGTGGATTGTTTCAAGAAATCTGCCAACACTGTTATTTTTGAGATGCTGCATGACGACAATGGTATTTTTGTTGTATGTCGAACCTATATCATACGATCACATATTATGCGTAGGCCAATTAAACTAGCGTTTTGATAACGATGAATTTTGAGAACCATATTGAGACAGACCAGAATAAACCAATGAGCTTTAATTACTCTCATCAATGATCTTCAACTTACCAAATGCGTAAAGTACAATGGATAAACAGCGTCGATCTATCCACCTATTACAATTATTTTTCAGCTCTGAACAATCAAAAGTTCGACATGTTAGCCGACAGACACCAGTCGATCGGGTACAGAAACCTCTGGGTTTTGTTCGCTGCATGATCATCCCAGGAATTACGTATGCCTGTTCTTGTAGTGTTCTGTTCTGATTAGCGTCAGACTCTTTTCTCTTCATATTCGGCAAGCTTTAACTACTGTGGCATTTTTCATACAGTGCCACCTGAGCTGAGTGTTTGTGAATTTTTTTAATATATCAACACGGGTTCTTTTCTGTTTAGAAATATAAGTACTTTTTTCCGCACGAAATACAAGTAAACCCAAATTGGACATGTTCAGGCACACAGTTTGCCAGATTGTCCATACATGACCTCACTTCCTCTTTCCTGGCATGATTTTAACCCTGAGCATGACCTTCATCCCTCAATGTATAAACACGTATTGTAGTTTTCCTCTTTGTCGTGGCTCTATATTCAAAGACAGACGCGTCATTAAGACAGTGCTTATCACCTGCTGTCGAATGTCTGACGTCAGCAGCTCAACTTCCCAATTGCATTTTCCCTCAGTGATGAAAATCTGGTTCTCAGGAAAAAGCAGGCGAATAGGCACGTAAATGGAAAAATGTGATTCGGCTCGGAAAGACATGCTCTCGAATCTTAAGCAATAAAAGTTCCTGCGCTGACAAAAATTGGTTTCTTTGGTGAATAATTTCTAAGCCCGAGCTCTTATGGTGCCATATAACCGCCATAAAAAAAATTTTCATTAGGGACAATGATCACAATTGCACATGTTGATTTGCACTACACAAAGGAAATGGTCCCAAAGCAACCCTATGCGCCCGCAGATAGACTGATTGACTTTGAATACATCGCACTGTGACACGTTGTCCTTCATGACATAACATCAAAATGTTGTAGGTGAAAAAGAACATAAGAATTTGCACTTGTGAAGTGCAACTGTATGTCATTGATTTTGCTGCATGTATTTAAAGATCTCGATAAGATCTTTTGTCATTTGCGACAATTATCACAATTGCACACGTTTATTTGTGGCGCACAATGGAAATTGTTCCAAAGCAATCCCATGCGCTCTACGATGGACTGATTGAGGCTGTATATATTCAACTGTGACACGTTGTTCTTTGTGACATAAAACAAAATGTCAAATGTAAAATATATGAAAGCAACGTGAGATTTTGCAATTGTTAAATGTAGCTTTATGTTATCGATTTTGTTGCATGTATCAAATGGTTTCAAGAAGACAACTATTAGCTTTGCGCTTTTTCATTCTGGTTTTTTTGGCAGGATCGAGTTATTGAGTAAATGCTCCCTTGTGTGCTCAGATTTTTTGGCGGGCGAGGGGGGGTGCTGGTTCCGAGACCACAAATCACGAGAAAAAGTTCAAATGGATGGTACCTTTGTTTGCATTAACGCATGGTTAGACTCGACTGTTACTTCTGCAATGAAACATTGTATAAAGCCAACAATAGATCATAGTTTTGATTTAAACTATGGGATGTATTTATCTTAATCGTAACAACAGTCTTCCTTACAGGACAATGTACATAATGCAGCGAATCACAGGGAAACGTTACTACTTTGATCCAAAGGACATGGTTATGCATAAGTCACATGACATGCACTGTCAGTGGAACATCAATAGCAAATTATAATATACTTAGTCCTGACAGGAATTTTTCACAATAAATCAAGCGTGAAGGAACGCCCACTGGTGTCCCTCCAGATCATGTCTCAAAAAGTTAATATGATAATATATTATATAAAATTCCAAACCAAGGCTCATAGTTATTTCTCACGTAACATTACTGTTAGCTGGCATTTTTTACTATAACTACAGAATAAGAAAATTAGTTTGTTCTTACAAATGAGTCTCTGAACTCTCCGTAAAATCCTTGCACAACACACCTGTATCGCACTGATTCATAGAAACAGTTTTTCCAACTTATAACAAAAAAAAAACGTTTTCCGGCTCAAAAGTATATCAAAGCCATATCGCTGGAAATAGTAAAAATGCAGTAATGGTGTTGGCCGCCCACGTGTATTTCATGACTTTTTTACTGTACACATGCTTGTAGGGCCAGCCAAGTCTTGATCAAGCCAGGTATTTAATGATGTCAGCACAAAAATTTAATACGATTTCGCACAGGTAATTACAGCTAGAGCGCATGGGTCCATGGGTCAGAAAAGCTCCTATACTAAGTGATCATGTCTGAACCTGAATTGGCCCCTCTTTTGATTTTCCAGATTAATATATTCAAGCTCCATTTCATTTTCATCTACTTTTATCTGCAAGTGACAACATGATGGAAAAGGAACAAGCCTGCGAGTTGTACATGCTGACATCGCAGACAATAAAATGAAAGTGCTGATGTTATCCCTGCATATCTGATAGGATAGGATAGACGAGTGGTTACTCTTTTAATATGCTGTATATGAGGATTGGAATTACGGCACTTTTATTTGAGAAGCATCGGTCTGATAGGTTGGTGCCATTTACCATAATTCATTTCCCAAACAAAGAACAAAAAACTGTCACACGTAAACTATGTTACCACACACTGACGATGACTAACCCTCTGTATGCTACTTCAAGGTAAATTATCTAACTGATCATGACATTACCTACAGGATATGTCTAGGCATGGCTTAGTATAACGCTATGCCTAGACGTGGCTTCGTTCCAGTCTATAATTAGGCATGCCTTCGTACCAGTCTGTGTCTAGGGATGGTTTTGTACCAGGCTATGCCTGGGCGTGGCTTTGCACCAGGTTATGCCTGGGCATGGTTTCGTACCAGTCTATATTTAGGCATGGCTTCGTACCAGGCTATGTCTGGGCAAGACTTTGTACCGGGGCTATGTCTAGGCATGGCTTCGTACCAAGCCAAGTCTAGGAATGGCTTCGATATTGAAATTTACTCTTTCAGTCACAACATTGACTTTTCAGATAAAATCCTGACTGTAAACTTTTTATCTGGTCTTTGAACTGTCCTTTTGGGGAGATAAGAGATGAATACAGATGGATATTTATTGGTTAAACCCAACCAATTAGATAGAATAACTTTCGGGGCTGTTGATGCGGGCAGTGGAAAAGGGATAGCTTATCTTGAGCTAAATAATCTTTTAGGTTTTCTTTTCTATAGTTGCTACTTTACTGCTGTTATCCTGATCTAAAAGAGGCTTTTATAAAGAAAATGCAGAATTGGTCAAAACGATCGAAAACCACCATGCCATTCGACTAACTACTCGGTGCTTCAATGGTATATATAATATATAATATATATATATATATATATATATATATATATATATATATATATATATATATATATATATATATATATATATATAAGGCATTGCCATTAGACAACAAATGTTACCCGCAAAAAGAGGGGGGGTGAATACCGCTACAACAAAAAACACATTAATAAAATTGTTGGCTCTTTCTTATATATTCAACAGGAAACGTTCAAGCCAGAATCAGTAAAATTACTCAATTTTTTCTGTCCACTATGTCCGACCGATTATATTTTGATTTATTGAGGTTTATAAGAAAAAGAAAAAGATTAGTCAGTAAAAATGCACGTTTCTACGCATGGATCCTTTTTTAAACGTAACATTCTGTGCCACAAAGGACTGTCGGTATTGCCAATTCAGTTTACAATGCGTAAGTGTCTTACGTGTCATAATCCATTTATGCAAGTTTTCACTTTCGCTATTCGAAAATTGCATGTATATTTTTAGTTTTCTCTTTTTTCAACCCCCTCCTCTTTTTTAACAGAATAAGAAGTGTAGTAGGCTACGCAAGTACACAAAAATTACCAGTGGAGTCTCAGTTGTCACCATTAGTCATATAATTTAACAGTATCTATAATATTGAGGCACTTATATATGTGTCAACATCAATGTAAGAGTGCAATTTAATTTTGGTATAAAAATTCCTATTAAGTTATATCATGCTTTAGTGTATCCATATTTTACTCACTGCTTTACCATATGGGTTATCACTTGGAAAAGGTCTTTAGACGTACTAAATACAATACAGTAAAAAGTAAGAATAATTACATTTTCTGGCTTTAATGCACATACAAATGATCTTTTTACCAGCTCTAACATCATTCTTTTAGACGTTACATTTTTATCTTACCGGTTCATTCATATAGAATGTAAATTATTATTTGGTTCCTGGTGTTATAAGAATATCTATTGATATTGTCAATGTTCATAATTATAATACCAGACAATTTAATAATTAATAATAAGTTGTAAGATTCGTACAAATCTGGTTGATGTTTCGATAATTGATCACGGACCTATTATTTGGAAAAAGTACCAATTTATATTTAGAAAGCATCCTCGATATATACATTTAAAATATGTAAAGTAATATATCCTTGATGACATGAAATAACAATTTATGTTAAGTCGGCAATATTTCCAAAATGGTGTTTGTAACTTATGCTGCACCATATATTTTGTCTTTCCGCTGTTTGTGACGTTGATTACCAATGTGCTCTCTTAAATATAAGCCCTAGGGGGTTGCCTTCTCGCAGCTCAAATCTGGTATTTTGATGGAATTATGCTTAATATTTTGTACAGTACTTTCTCTTTATACAAAATGCCTAGTCGTGTATTTTCTGTTTCTGAAATGTTTGGACTTAATAGCGTTGATTTCAGCAAATGAAGCAATATAATGCATTGCATGTGAAAAAGGGGTGATGGGTAGCTGAAAACATATATATCACAACCCTTTTTAGTCTTGGGAATCAGGATTGTGGCGCGGATAGTCAAGGGTGGATCCAGATATTTCGCAAAATGCGTACGTCAACGCTATTTGGGGGGCTTAGGTGGAAAAGGAACCTTGACAAACCCTGAAAGACATTTTGTGAAGCTGAAAATGCAGTTTCTATGGTGAGAATAGGGTGTGCGCCCCGGAAGCGCTCCTCTAAATCCGCCAGGGAAAGTAGTGCACTGCATAAAACAATAACCACTATTGATCTCTTGAATCGTCGCGAACGCATTACAATTGAAACACGCACAGCAGGTCAGGCGGTTTTGAAGGCAACCACCAGCTCTTTGTGAGCACTTTAGTAGAACATAAGATGAATTTGAACTAAATTTTCTGGACCCACGTTCGCCCACCATGACGAGATCAATTACCCTAATTGTGAAAATATTGTACATTCAGTATGCTGTAGATTCTCATTGAACAAAGGTTTCCTGTTGTGCAGAGATTTATCATTGGTGGTCACATAGGTGTGCTGTTTAAAACGACAGGTTTTAACTATATGTTGAGGATATACAATATAATATGACCCTGACTGGAGCACATTATATATGTAAAGCTGGCATCCAGGTGTGGTTTCTCATTTCAATTAAAACACGTTTAACTGGGATTTATAGAATAATTCCGCCAGAGTTTTTGTGTCATTTGTAGGTATTAAATTCTGTTTACCAACTTTGTAAATTTGAATTTGCACAATTTTAGACTAAAAAATGCTAATATGTAAAATGAAGGGATTGCTAACAATAGTGCACTACCGGAGCCGCAGCCTTTTGCTGTCAACCTGATCTTCCTGCTAATCTCGTTAATAATCTCACTATTAACCTTCTTTATAACGAGGTAAAAAGTGAGTTGGGTTACAGGTTGTAATATAGACTTAATTTTCCTGGATGCTTTGGCAATATAGAGGTCAACCTTGGTGTTAGGCTTGGTAGCCTGACCCACTCAGAAAAGCTGTATCACCCTGCATGGCAAAAAAAAAAAATTAAAAACAAAAAACAACCTTTTAGCCCATTTTGTCACTGCATCGGTGACATAGAGAATCTTACATGGCTGAGTGTGAGTTACTACTTTTCTCTCACGAGGGATGGTTGTTGATGTGGAAAATCACATGTCACCTGCGGTCACTAGTGATTTTCCACACCAACGGCGATCCCGAGTGAGTGAAAAAAATAGTACCCTACTTTTCAGCCATGTGAGATTTTGTTTATTCTATGTTTAATTGGGTATTTATCGCAATAATATGCCTAGGACTACTTTCAAGGCCGACCAGGTGTGTCGTGTTTGTTTTAGTTCGTCGTAATCAACGTCACGTGTGACGTATAATCAAACATCCTTCGCGTACATTTAATTTTGTTCGTGTTAATTGACTACGTCAATGATACAGGGGCGTCACAATTTAGTTGTAACAATGTTTAGGTCATGTGATCTACAGTGAGTTACTTTTAAATTTCACTCTAGAAATAATAATTCACCATCAAACATAGAACAAAAATGGTTACCATACGGCTTGATCTGCATCACTTTCTGTATCAAATCAGTTTACCAGTCTTGTGGTGAATGGGCAAAGATCTGATCTGACCGTTCCGTGGTCAATATATGTATGTATGTATGTATGTATGTATATATGTATAAATATATGTGTGTGTGTGTGTGCGTATGTGTGTGTGTGTGTGTGTGTGTAGACGTATAACGACGTTAAAAGAATCAGTCGATTAATTCTGATGGGAAAATTGGATTTTGACACATTGCTGTCGCCTGTATATGTATATATTGATTTCAATTTAGCCAGAGTATCATTTTTTTCCTGCCTATATTAAAACTGATTCAAGCAACTGATTTTGCAATTGGATACAAACGAATGTGGTGTATGATGAAAGAGGCAAGTTTAGGGCAAATATGAGTTTTGCATAGCCATTATGAGGGCCCTTGTACCACTTTTATACTAAACCACCTGAAATATGACTTTTCTACCAAACAAATGGAATTTTCGGGAAATTTTTGGCATCCTATATGTTCTCAAACTTAGATTGATGACTTTTCCTAAGCTTTTTGTTTCCTAAAGGTAATACTTTTATCATAGAAGCCCACTCAGTCCAGCTTAATACGTCAATCTGCTCTCCCTCCCGTCAAGTTCCCTGTTGGTACCCAGGCGGCAGCACATGATCCTAGTTAATGTGATTGCCCCGTATCACTAGTGTATGTACTTGTCATCCTTAACACACATGACATGGTATATGAACTCAAATCGACTTATGAGCGATCAATACAATTTATGTTTTGTACATAGTTTTACCATTGCTTCATAACTATTTTCATGGTATATCATTTCTCGACCTATCATATAGATTGTTTGGTTATATATTAAGCTGAGGCAAGTAGTGCTCTCTCAGGGATCTACGTCCGACTATTTTATAATTAGGCTCGGTGTTGGGTCAGTCGGCAGTTTAAGATTATATCGTTATGACTACAAGACGAACGTGGCACGCATTCACGTCGCATCATATGTTTGAACTCACAGACACATGACCAACAACACATTAAAGGGACCCATTCGTGATAAAACCCTAAACTACATATGCCCAGTTAGTTGCTATGGACTCGTGATTACGTTTAATGTTGGAATAGCCTGTCTTCCAAAATATCTTCTCTGTTGAACTTTCGGCAAAAATAGTAACACTGTCCAAAATTCATGAATCGATAGGTTAAAAGTAGACAGTGGAAAATTGCAATCGCAGAGAACCTGGCTAATAGATATGCGCCATTAATGATATGGAAGTGTTATAGAACAACTGGGTTTGCAGGATACATTACGACGTTGAAGTGCAAGAAAATTAACTGGCCTGTGTTAACTTTTTTGGCACGTGTAAATGATAGAATGTGGCAAAGAAAATGCACTTGGATCCTGGAGGAAACTATGTGTAAAATTGTTACATATTACACAACCGCTGAGCCTCTACCAGAATGTCTCACGCGTTTACTTACTGAGTATTGATTTTAGTTACGTAACGTTACCTCTCGACCACCACTGCGAAAACCTGCATCCAAAATCGCCTGACACAATTGATTCAGGTTACTCACGTGATTGTTTCCAAAAACCAAACCATCCCTGTAGAGCCATCTCTCGCTTCCCATGGATCATGTGGTGACTCCTGGTGCGCATGCTACAGTCTTCTTCCTTCCTCCTCGAGCGCCATATTTGACTTGGTCTACAGAGTTTGGAAGCTCCCTGAACTATTGTTCACTGCAGCTGTTCTAGTGCTATTTGCAGCAACCCTTCTGCGGAAATTCCTTTCTGAGTGGTCCTGGCGTCTTTTGAGACAAGGATAGCTTATATTAGATTTACAGATGCCTGTGGAAACTTGGAAGTAGAGGGGGTCATGTTGGCTTCAAACAGAGTTTTCCAAAATGGCGTTTGGCCGATCAGATCACATACAGATGAAGGACAGTGCCTACCAGGAAATTGCTGCTTGGCAGTTGATCCAGTGACCACTTCTCCTTCTCCCCTGTTGAGAAAAAGGCCCAAAAATGGATTCATGGAACCACTTTATGGAAGCTTGGGATGCCCACAATCACGGTTTTGCTTGTCACCAGCAACTTGGCAGTGTGTGCTCTCGTGAGCTAACATGTCGCTTTTGTGTTGGGGGAGGACAAGTGGCTGCTCTGTGAGCAGGTCCAGAGAAAAAGTGAGAGAGCTTAGCATAGGCAGCAAGGTGTTCCAGACAAACGACGAGCCTTGGACTCTAACTCAATTAAGTCTTCTCCAGTGACTCCACTAGAGAAGCATAGACGATCCCACGAGACTTTCTCACAGGCTCATATGGCCACCTTTTCTACACCAGCCTTCCAGACACTCAAGGAGGATGCCAAAGGTTCTGTCCTTGTGGTGTTCTACTGTGACATCTCCTTGGCGGCCTTGAAGTCTACCTTGGAGGACCTCAAGCACTGGGCTCAGGTCACAGAGGAAGTCCGCGACACAGACTTGTCCAGGCGACATTGCTCACAGCTTTTTTGTCAAGAGTAATTGATCACCAGGTTAGGACAGCCTGTTTGCTCAAGGCAAACCTGCATTTGTTACACTGGGACACCTACCTCCAAAGTCAGTTGCCTGGCTCGATCTTTGGCAAAGGGCAAGTGGGGCTCCCCTTCTCCAACGCCCTGTTTGAAGCAGAGATGGTGGATGTCATTCGTTTGATGCAGGGCCGTCGGGCCTAATCCACTGAGTGATCCCAGACCAAGGGTCTGACCAAGTCTGTTTGGTGTTTCGATGTTCCAAGGCCGAGAGCATTTCGCTATTAGTAAGTAAACTTACCTTTCAACCATTAGAAAAGCTCTCCCGACGAGCCCACTTCCTTCAGGCAGGGGATGTCAACTGACCAATCATAAAGAGGAAGGAAGAAAGCGGGAGCATTTGCACCAGGAATCACCACTGGATCCATAAGAACCCAGAGATGGCACCACCGGGACTGTCAGATTTTTGGAAACAATGGATTGAGTAACCCAACCTAATTGTATCAAGCGATTTTGGCCAGACAGGGAGGTGTCATGCACAAAAACACAGGTCCTGTTGAGGCTGGTGAAAGAAAAGTTAATGCTCTAGAAGGAGAAACAGGAACACATATTTACATCTAATATTGACAAAATTGTGCAGTAGAAAATGTTCGTGTATATTTTTACTTACCTAGAAAATGTTTTCCCTATTCCTACACGAATGCTGGCTCGCATGTTGTGCCACACTTTTCCCATTATACACCTAATAATATCCATGAACTATGTATTATTTGACGTATAACTAAAATTCATAATAAAGATATTTATACAGAAGTCTCAATACAGGCCAGCTTTAAACTAAAATTATAAAACATAGAAAGTTGTACATTCAGGAAGGAGAACAACAGCTGTAGATTCCTGTAAGGACAGACTAGTAATATCTGAATTTTGTATTTAGCTGATCCCATTGAAATTCAGGTATGCGGGCAGAAACCGCATGCACCTTACAAGCCGCTACCTTTTGTGTGTATCATACTGTGACTGTGAACAAAAAAATCAAGTTGATGCACGTACTGGTGCCATAAGGTAACTCGTCTTATTATTTGTGCTTTTCACCCTTTCACGTATTGACAACTGTCTCTGACATCTGATGATGGAGCTTTTATTTTTAATGTATATTGCAAGGCTCTTGAATGCAGAGGACTCCAGGTGTACTTTTCTGAATAAATGTTAATGCACGCTGGGCGATAATGGGTGTGACACTGATCGTCAAATAAGCTTAAATGAATGCGGCTGCCTGCATTTATGATGTGCTTGTCAGTCACATTCAAATGGTTTAAAATAGATGTGTTCCAATGAAGTTACGTTTTAACATTGTCGATACATTTTTTTTTTTTAAATCATAATAGAATAATATATTGCGTGTACTTTATCTAATCATCAAATCTAGTGAGATTCAATCTTAACGAGATTAAATCTAGGACGTTTTCTTGCCCATTCACAATGCGAGTAGTGTGAGCATATCAGGTTAATTATAAATTGTTAGATATGACAAACGCCAGGTGGTGTAACTGGGTCCTTCTGGCATAGAAGTAACTTTTTTACTATATCAGTGATCTTCTATATTTTGTTTCGATGAAAAAAATCACTGGATTTCATACTATTAAATATAATTCACCAATGTTTACCCTCAAAGGCAATCCATCATACATCACTACTGATCGTATTTGTGGAAACAGAGGAATCGCGCACTATTTTTAAAGTACTAGTATCAACAGGGCAGCATTTTGTATGCTTCGTTTCGTTAATTTTATTGGACATTTATCTCATCGCCAGAACGCTCGTCGAAAAGATGTCAGATAAGTAACTTATTCAAGTCAACAAAAAAATCTCTTACAGTTGTCTCAGTTTGAAGAGGATAGCTTCATGCCAAATAAGAGTTATGTCAAAGAATACCATTTTTGTCTATTCTTAAGATCTAGACCACTGTAAATATCTGACGAACCTTAAGCAGCTGCTTTACAGCTGAATCCTTTTTGGCTTTGAAACCAGCGCTGTGTGGAATGTCTGTTGCATGAAGGGTACGCATACAACGTACAAGACATCGTAGGTCAGGAACTGAAATACCTTGGAAATATTTCACAATATTAAAAGAAGGCAATGCTTTTGCTTGTTTGTTCGTTCTTCTTTTCAAAACGAGGCACATATTCTAGTTTTCCATCCAGCGAGGAAACATGGTGCGCAGAAACAATATACATGAGTACATTTGTAATCCAAAGACCGATGCTGTGCGCACGTATTTTAAAAAGATAGTTGCCAATGTCGTCAGGAGTAGGACAAATAACTGGCCTTTGAGACTTTATCTTCGTCAACATAGAACGTATGTAAAGTCTGCATATTTCAAATAGAATTCCACGTATTCGAAAGTTGTGCACTGTAGAAAAATGAGTTCAACATTTTCTTTATTTAGCTTAGAAAACGAAACGCTTACAATTCTGACGGTGTGAATGATTACTTCAATTTTGCTTGAAATATGTGCAAAAAGTGACCTTTCATATTCCTTGTAGGCAGATACTGTGTTGAGCTTTGCGGGCCATTGTTGAGTTTACTTTTGGAAGATAATCTTGCCAGCGTATGTGCATGTCTATGTCTAAGGACAAAGTATGTACGTGAGTTCAGCGATTTTTTCTAACACCTGAATAAAAGGTTCCGGAAAGGGATTCTTTAGAACAATATGTGCAATCCAGCTGCTTGGCAACCTGGGGGTATGTTTGTTTATGTACAACCACGGAAACGAGTTTCAGTTTGAACGCAAAATAGTCTAACTTAAAAGGTTTGCATTCAACAGGGTGTTAGGAAGGTTAAACCAAAACTGATTTTCTATTACAACACAGGAAAACTGCTGTGGAAACAAACGTACCCAAACTTACAAATAAATGGGTATGGGCAGACACAAATACAGTGACTCAGGCACCTTCCAAACATCACGCTACGTGACCCAGTTGCGTAGCATGCCTTGATTCCTGTGGACCCTTATATACTCAATTTGGTGGATGTCTCCACATTTATTATCTCGCAAAAATCAGAACTATTTATGACATTTGCCGTCCTAAGTAAGCCTTTTTTTAATTTAATGACATCTGACAAGTACTGGGTAACCTGCATGCACGCTATTTTACTGCGACAAGCATAACATTGGCGTCATACTTTGCAAAGCGTTTTTTTCTTTCTTTTTTTTTTGTTTGTTTGCTTTTTTTTTTTTTTTTTTTTTGTTTTTGTTTTTTTTTTTTTTTTTTGTTTTGTTTTGTTTTTTTGTTTTGTTTTTTTGTTTTGTTTTTGTGGTCTTCAAAAGATTGTCAACAGTGTCAAACGTAATAAACTTAGCCGTTTTGCAAATGTTCCAACCTCTTTACTACATAGAACCATTTATACATTACTTGCTTTCACTTTCAAATTGCTTTTGCATTTTCAAAGTGCATTGCGATCGCGCTAAGCAGAAAGTGTCATAATCTTTTTAAAATATCAAGACTGTAGACCAGACTCTGTCCGATACAAAAATTCATTCAACGGTACAGGATAAGCTTCACGTGAATTTTACATCGGTAAGCGACGTACCTGTTAAAAATTACATTTCACATATATTGCCAGAGGCAACACTTCCATTTGAAAGAATGGTTGGAATATTCAAGTGTGATTTGCAGACTCACAGACTTTTACAAAGTTGCGCTATCTTTTAAGGTTATCTCTTTTGCGTAATGCTCGATGTAGATTTGGCAAAGCGTTTTTAATCGACGTTTTGGTCGCATTTGTATCAATGTTACATTTACATCTATGTAGCGAATATAAACAATTTCCTTTGTGAAATGCAATTAATGGAAGCATGTCTTTCTTGTCATTGGTCCAAAATGGACCAAATGAAAAGACGAAATCAAAAAGAGTGCGGTCACTGGAAGCAAATAACAGGCATTTGCAAAGATAAAAAATCCTACGGCAATCCTAACTCAAATCAAACGTTCATTTGATGACTTAAACAGAAGCGACTTCACAGATTACGTTTTCATATGCTGAGAAGCCAACAAGTTATTGAAGATTGAAGCATGAATACGCATTTCTTTAAATGTTAAGATCATTAGCAGTAACTCTTACAAACCATTCAACGTTTGTTTAATGCTCTTCATCGGATGCCAGGTTACTGGCTTAAAAGTACACAAGTTAACCTTTTATGTGCGTGACAAATGTGAAAACGATTGTCTGATGCAATGATGCATCAAACAAAAATACGTTTTTTTGTTCGTGGCTATCATTTTTATTTGTCCTTTGTACTAAAACGTTCCATCTTTTTGGTATTTTAGTATTGTTTTGCAATTACTCTTTTATGATGATAGGCAATGTTGATGTTAAATGCCTGCTGCATTATTATTCAAAAGGTATGTAAGCAACTGCCAAATGAATGACAAGTACTTATCACAAAGGTTTACATGCATGTAACACGTGTTTATTATGTTGGGAGTTCATGGAGAGAAACCTTCAGAATTTGTAAGTTTAATTATCATTGCCTCAAAAGGCGGGACAAAATGTAGTTACACTGCAATTTAGTTAATGTTTTGTCCTGATTACAACTTTGCCAACAACAAATAATATCCCCAAGGTAAAATTCAATATAAATATTAACCCTCATAGAATAAAATAAATATGAAGCTGATAAATGTTTTACATATTACTGGTGTATAACCAGATTTTATTCAACTATATCTGGATTGGTTGTATTTGCAGCTTCAACATTCAATGTAACAACGGTAACGTTACGCAGCGAATAAACTAAGGCAGTGCGTAATATATGCATGACTTAGTTAATGTATTAACCCCTATGTGTTGTGACCAATCAAATATGTAATGCAGCGGATAATTTTAAAATGACCTTATGTCGCCATGTGGGATCATGATGTCACATACACACGTGCGCTCCTGTTGGCTACTGGTAAATGATCCCGAAGCACTCAAAACTAAGTGTAGTGAAAACTAGAAAAACATACGCGGGAGCAAAAGTACAAAATTCCGTCAGAAAGTGTATGCTACCAAGGTACTAACATTCTCTTGGCCCTTTATTTCAACGTACTTTCATCCATCTTTGAGAGAAACAAAGTGGAGCTCCCCCTCCCCCAAACAAAAAAAAATGTCATTAAAATGTGTATTTTGAGACCATTTGGAAGTGATTTAGATTACACTTCTTATTATAATTATGGTAAGAGTCATTCTTATATGTCAGTTTAATCACTGACGATTAAAAATAACGTGCCTGGGAAGCATACTCATCTCACTTTTTTCTTTTTTAACGGAGATAAATGGGGCAAGGATTCGAAGTCCGGGGAGGGGGGGGGGTTAGGTCTTTCCCAAAGAGAACTGTGTTTCCAATCCCCCTTTTTCTGGCATATGTGAGGAGGTCTCATCAAGTTTCACTCAAAATCATTTTGCCTGCCTCACATATTTCACACTTAATGGTTTCGATCACAATCATGAATCACACGAAATAATTTTTCATACTCACAAGCCACAGGAAATAAACAATACGTATCACACTTGAAGAAAAATAACCCCTTTACACACGCATGAGCGCGTGTACACACAAACACACCACAGTAAAGTATGGGGTGTCAAGTGTAACATCAATGGTTATTTTAATCCATTTCGTGGACGAAATCTGTAAACCCTAATGATTTCGTCCACAGAATTGTTAATTATATCAATTCTGTCCACAGACTCCATAAGTTTATCAATTACGTCCACGAAATCCATAAGTTTATATCAATTACGTCCACGAAATCGAGTAATTTTATCAATTATGTCCACAAAATCGAGTAAAGCTACCAATTTTGTCCACAGAATCGTTTAACCCTACCTTTCTTTCTTTCTTTCTTTCTTTCTATCTTTCTTTCTTTCTTTCTTTCTTTCTTTCTTTCTTTCTTTCTTTCTTTCTTTCTTTCTTTATTTATTTATTTATTTATTTATTTATTTATTTATTTATTTATTTATTTATTTATTTATTTATTTATTTATTTATTTATTTATTTATTTATTTATTTATTTATTTATTTATTTATTTATTTATTTATTTATTTATTTATTTATTTGGGCAGAGGATGAGGGATTGGTAATGAAGAGCACAGGGTGTTATCCCTTAAGACTTCTGCGTTTTCGCCGTCCTTGGCCATCATAAAGGAAAAACAATGAGAAGGACATAACGCTGTCTACACCAAAAATTGCTTGTCTCCATTTGACCGTACCACTTTATAAATACAAAGTAAGCTGCACACAATTTTTCACATTATAGAAAGCGTAGCACACAACGCGTGGAGTTCACATTCATACTTTCACACAAAGTCATTTACGTTGCTATTATAGTTTTAAAGAAATGGGCTATAAAAATATAATGAAAATGACCATAATGGGATCGGGTATATAACGTTAGGCCTTTTTGCGTTACAATGTACAGATTTTTCTCAATGCAAAAACGTCGTACGGATTTTTCTCAATGCAAAAACGTCTTGTGTCGTATTGAAATGTTCACAATTTTCTACAAGTTGCGTTCAAAACTATCTCCACAAAATTGGCACAGTGGCAATTTCTATAGGCCTATGTGATTTTAACCCAATCCTTAACAGACTGATGTTTATTACAATGTCAGATTGTAGACCGAACTCGGGAACCAATTGTATGACATCATCAGTGACAGTAGGCCGTCCAAATGTAAGTATTTATGGGTAATGATGTCCCTTTTCCCTCCTTTTCTCTCTTCTTTGCAAGTTCTGTGCAAGTTTACCCACTGTCGTTATATCATTCAGTCATTATCTACCATTTGTTTAAATACGATATTCAGATTGTGACCTGGGCCTAGCGCCGTGTGGGACGCAGGATGGGATCAGAAATAGGAGCTAATAGGGTTGTAAATGTTAATACAAACGGAAGCAAGACAGTAGTGTATCTGTCAGACTGTACGATTATTGAGGTCGCTTTCACGATGCAAGAACTGCTGCGTGCAGTCCTTCGTGGCCTTGATAACGAAGTAGGCCTACGTAGTTCTACACATGCCGATTTTTACACTACTGACATTTAGAAATTTAAAGTTCCGAGATTCAATAACATCAAGAAATCGCAATGAATATGAATATGAGCTGAAAATAAACTATACCTGGCCAGAAGAAAGTTAAAAGGGCACTTAAAATTTAACGGGTCTTGAACATTTTACAGAAACAGATGAGTGAGGAACACATGTAGGCACTGCCTGATATGCCGGCTAGCCTATACTAGTATAGGTTGATGGTCGTTAATGTCGACCCATGGTTGGGGTTTTAACTTCAAGTGGAGAAATCGTACATGTACTAGCGTCAGCACTTATTTCTATTGCACGTTGGAAAAAATGTTCATTTGCGTTTTTTATTAGAATTTAGCATGTATCCGAATAACTGGATGATATTGATAGGAGGTGGGCGGTAGAAGAGGCAGTTGACAGTTATCGCGTGATATGTGACATGCATAAAAATCGGAATAAATGCATGATGATTCCCAGAAAAGTGCATTAGTTAAGTTCATTAGATGCAGGGGAGCAACGGACGTCTGAAAATGTATGTGTCGGGTCCAGTCATACATTACCAGTCTGAAGAAAACTGCAATTATCTAATTTTTCTTGAAAAAATTCAAGGCAAAATGATGAACCTAAAACAATACTTCCTCAGGGTCATGTGACCTGACGAAATAATTAAGCATCGTGTGGCTGACTGACCAGCATGAACTAAATTCCGGAAAATATATTTTGGATCGCTCGTTCTTGAATTAGCAACCTTCGGAACCTATCGCCTGGCTGAAAATGGGAAACGCGCCTTTCCACTTGGCACATCCCCATTGCGAAAAAACGAACAAACAAACAAACTTAGTGGGAATGCCATGATCAACACTGTTGCATGACTGCATATTGACCGGTACAAACAAGTCAAAGTACATATGACCTCTGTCGCTTTGCCATTTCAGGCGAGATGCGGCACATGCCAGATGAAAGTCTGCTTTTAGACGTCTTTGTGTCATGCAGGTGACCCATATATCCTAATAGTAGGCTAATAATCTCATTTGGTTTGGCTACCTAGGGGGCAGGGGTGGTAAGGGGTTTACGTACTGACGTACTGGTTATTTTTTTAATTTCCGTACTTCGTACTGGCAACCATTATTTGTATATTTTCTAATTTTGCGTACCTTGTGCCGACTACGGCAAAATTATAACTTGTACCAGCGGATTAAGGGTCCCCTTACCCCCTACGTATATTCACAAAATGAAATGAAACGGCATTGAGTTAAGTTGACCAGAAATGTCACATTCTGCACGTGCACAAGGCATTTTGACATTCTTGCGTGCATACGGATTCAATACGAAACCATAGTCAGACGGGAAAAAATTCAATACACGACCATAGTCAGACGGGAGAAAAAAAACAACATGTTCTGAGTAGTTACCTGCTGAACACCCTTTAATTTACTTGAGCTAATATAGCCTATGTCAAATTTTACAGAGGAACGTGTGCAATATGGACAACAGTACTTCCATATGTATATATGTTAGACATGGACAGGTTAGCTTAAGGAGAGTAAAGAGTTCGGACTGCGGAATTGGGTAATGATTACTAGGAAGTGGTTCTGGACAAAATGACACAAACACAATCATTTTGCTTTTGGATATGTGATTTGTAGCTCTTGTATGATCAGTTAATGCGAGTGATGTCAGATACCATTTGTTAAGGAACAGATGACAGTGAGTGCCTTGTGCATTTCAGGTTACAGGTTATTGTAACGTACTGATTTTCATAAAAGATTATAAAATGACTGCTTTGATGTCTGCGAAATATAATTTATATAACCTATACACAACAGTTTCATTACAACCATACTCATTTAGCAATATAGCGACAACGAGTATAAAATATGAAATACACAAGACTACTGCATGTTTTAATAAAATAGTGGTAATGGCATAGCAGGGATAATAACCTTTGCTCAACGAATCCCTCAATATTTCCAATTAATCTACAGTGATCAACCCTCATAGAGAGCTGTAATGATATATGTGTAATGCATCCACAATGGGTAAACCTTACATAAAGACATTATGAAATACTTCGGTACTAATGTGATAACAGACAAATGCATCCACAATAGGCACATTATACCCATCGTGCAGCACTCTTACGACATTCTTGCCACGCACCCACAGTGGGTACGCTTCCTATCGCATTTTTATGACATTCTAGCCATGAGTTCACAATAGGTACCCTTCCTGTGGCACTTTATGCCTTTAAAGAGCAATCGTCGTGTCGTTGCTGTTATGAAGTAATAGCGGAAATATCTTCAGTATTGCCACAATTGGTTATTATAATAATAATAATAATAATAATAATAATAATAATAATAATAATAATAATAATAATAATAATAATTATAATAATAATAACAATAATAATAATTTGTAACGTATTGGCAATGGGTCACTCCAAAATAGCACAACGACAGATTGAATATGTCAGCACCACTGTGCAGATCTGGTGTGCTTTCTCAATGGATACTGCTCATGTTAGACCGTCATCATACATTTACAATGAGTCCGCAATAAGGGATGGTTCAACATTTTCATCATTTTTAATTAGTACTTACAGTACACAAGGAGGGGGGGATGGATCTGTACACTTTCACAGACTATGGAAAATGATGGTCAATTTTGGGCCTTTTTGTGCAATTTTGGTATTTGGGGGTAAAATCAGCATTTTTTTGTAGTACTAATTTGGAGGTGGAACTTGGGGGTCGTGAAATTTAGCAGGGGCCTACCCTAAGTACTACTTCAAAAATGATGATAATGGTGAACCATCCCTAAGTTACCTTATCGTATATCTTAATTTCGCGCACGTGGGTGTACTTGTAATACATCCGCAATAAGTAAACTTCTCATATATCTTTATTCCTATTCAATCAGTTCAATCCAGAGTGGGTAACCCACTTATATTTCTCTATTTCGAGCAAATTAGTACACATCGATAATAAAGAACGCTGACATGGAGAGGACAAAGGGTGTGCTATATAAAAATATTGATATTATTCAGATCACAAGAAACTTAAAATGTGTTTCACTTCTGTGGTAGACAGTACTCCAAAAGTATGTGGCCCTGCAAACTGATGATTTCTGAAATAATTCCAGCAGAAATTCTGTTGCTTAGGAAAAAAGTGGCAGTACATATTTTCCATAAGATCTTAAGTGGCTTGTGTGCCTCTACATTTCATATTCTGTGTTTCGTGATATGATATAACATGTACCGGAACGACTTGCACTTCAGTACTACTATCCACTGCAAATAATTAAACATTTGTTTTCACTGACAAGGCATTGACGGATAAACTTCAGATACCTCACATGAGGCTAGGAGTCAATTGCTAATTCACCACGGTGCACTCAGTAAATTACAGTGGTATTACATGGAACACACAGCACTCGCCAAAAACACAGTTCATTTAAGCGGTCTAAACCATGTTGGCGTATGGGTTTCAGAAATTCAAAAGAAGTTAACTCTTAACCAAGCAGTGTAAAACTTGTCGGCATACGAGCTTGAAAAATCCCACAGAACTTAAACCTCAAGGTACAAAAAGGTGCCCGTATTTTGCATGTCACATTAGTAAATGCTTTAATGAACTTTGCAAGAAGGACGTGGGTCGTTCAGGAAGTACCTGTAACCGCCTCGGTATTTCAGTTTTTCACAGACCAACTAAATTGTCACAAGATACTCACTTAACCGGCCTGCTTGGCATTTATATGGCAGAGAGAAGACAGGTAATTTACTTGTGTCTGCCAGTGCCCCAAAAGAGGTATACTTCGTCTGTGATTGTGCTGCTTTGCCCTGACTCTAGATAATCTATGTTTGCCGGCATTTTCTTGATTGCCAAAAACAACCAGAGGCCTGGGAATGATTGACGAGCCAGATATGCAAAGGAGTGTTCAAAATTATTCGCAAGTTGCTCTTCTGGGTGACCATGGAGAGCGTTTTTAGTCATGGTGTCTTGCACTGTCGGACAGGAAAGGCATGTTTATAATGGAAAACCGTCGCATAAATTAGCACGATAAATAATAATAATAAATAACCCTCACACAGCGTTACTGTGAAATCTCTCCGTAGTGTTGAGAACGTACGGATACATCCACAATGGGTAACGTTTGCATGACAGTATAATGAAATGCTAACGAATGTACAGCGAGTAGCACAGTGACTCACTGACAAGCAAGGCCATGAAAACATATGCACTGACAACCGCAATTAGTGCCACGGTGAGTCATTTACATACAAGGCCATGGAAATATTTTTATGCTACATCCATATTGTTTATTTCCTCAAACCATTATCAAAATGTTGAAAAACTATCAAAACTGACATGCTGAATTCTGCTGCGATATATATACATGTATATATATATATATTAAATGTATATATATATATGTATATATATATATATATGAGTGTGTGTGTGTGTGTGTGTGTGTTATGCACATGACATCTCTTATTAGAAAACCTTTCATACGCAAAATAGTTATATAATACCGGTGAAACAGAATATCTTATGTATCTGAAGTTTTGACCCGACTAGTATGTCAAATAGTGGAAGCTTGAGTTGAATGAAAAGAGGAAGCAATTTCAAACAAGCTAAACTATTGGGCTTGGTAAACTCGATTCCTTAGGTTAGTATTAACCAAAGCAAATACAAGGCAATTGAAACCCGTTCTTCGCAAACTGATCATGAGAGCTATAACGTGAAATGTCGTCTTCTTTATTCTGTTTGCAGTTTCGTGCTTATATAAAACATTTGTTTCAGAAGATCCATGAGGATAGACTGACCCCGTGTACAGCTGAGGAAATTCGGCGACTCCATCTTTATAAAAGTAAGGATGAAAGGGTCAAAGATACAAATAGATGGTAGAACTGTACGGGGAAGACAATCCATCCAATTTTATATCCTGTCCGTGGAATATGGAACCCATATGAATTGCTCAACTTCATGCTGCGTAATTTGTCGCGTAACATGGTGCATTAACCACGAAAATGATGCTCTCGGTTTGTTATCTGTTCAGCAGATGATATTAGCTACCAGAGACAAGGATTGGTTTCCAAAGGTCCAACCTAATCTGCTGAAGCAATAATGAAGTTTCGAGCGAAGTTTTGTCTTGCAAGTTTTCAAAACGACTGAACATTAACATAAATAAATTTAAGTCTGGCGTGTTTTTCTTACAATTGTTATTGCTCACAAAAGCAGCCCTGGACTTTAAGTTTTGTATGCCTCCATTTCATTACATAGTGTTTTTTTTTCTGCTAAGGTTTTACATTTTGCATATCTAAAGTACATTGCCAATGTGAATAGATGTGATGTTTTGGCTTTGGTGAGTACCAACAACTTTTTTATTATACACCAGTTGCAATTCATTTTTTTTTAATTGTTTTAAAACGGAGGGTAAACCTATGGTTGTTAAAGGAAAATTGAATAATTGATGTTAACACTCACTTACAGTATTGTTTTTCTTCGAATGGAACCCAGGCGTAAGTTTTGTTTGCCTTAGCCACATATATAATTGCTTGTACGTTCGAGTGAGATGTGTTTGCAACATGTAGAAAGAAAGGTACATATGGAAAAAGTGAGATAGTTGTGAACAATCTGGTTCAATTTCAAGGATGCAATTCTCAGATCAGCGTTACAGTGATAATTGTCAGTGAATTCACTAATGGTATATTTGGTACTGTAAAAAAAAAACTCTTTAGATTTATGCATACGTCTATCGTCGTTTAGGTACAATTTATTAAACAAAAAGACGAATTGTGGATAGTTATTGCGAAGCAAAATTTGCTGATATAACCATACATGAAGGAGCATCATTCGAGGCACAAAGATCCGCACTGCTGCACCGTGGTGCCAGTATATGCTGGTCGAACTCTTGCATAACATAAATCAAGTGCTCTCATTGTAACCAATGCTATTACCCACAACCTTATTATCCATTTAATTTTATCCACTTCTCTGTCATATAATGGTTACATTTCAGGGCATCAGCCACTATGGCAAATCAATAATAAGACGGATTATCTGATAAATATAATGTGTACGTCATAGATCGGTTAATAGATAATACTTGAAAGCTTGAATGAATAGCATTATCTCTTTCTGCTATATGCAGCAGTAATCTTGTTTAAATCGACAGTTTAAGAGCGTATACACAAATAGGGTAACTATCGAAACGGAATGATCCTTCTCTTTGGCCATGTATATACAAGCTGTTCACTCCGAATTGGCAAGGTGATTGAATATGTAATCAAAAGGCAACTGTGAATCGGTTTGTTTCTTTATGTTTCTGACTGATAATGACTACAACTGCTGCAAGGGGTACCTCCAATGACAAAATATAGTTCCACATACTGTATTCAATATAACTTGGTGAAGTTGATCCAATCTACATTATTTGCAACAAGACGACTGCCGTGTGTCATTTTCAGTAAATGTATTGAGACATTTTGTGATTTTCAGTTATTAAAAATAACTTGTTTGTCCAACTTTCTCTGGACAACTCTGCCACAAAGTGTGAAGGCCTTTCGTGCATGTTCAATAGGAGATATGCATATTAACTAGGATCCTGTGCTGCCACCCAGATTGCAGCAAGGAACTTGACAGGAAGGAGGGTACATTCCTGTATTAAGCAGGGCCAAATGAGCTTCTGTGATAAAAGGAGCAACTTGAGAAAGCAAAAAGGTTAAGAAAAGTCATTGACTAAGTTTTAAAACATACAAGATGCTCAACATATTTAGGAAATTCAATTTGTTTGCTAGAAAAAGTGTTATTTCTGGATGCTTAAGTAACATATCTTGTAAAAGTGCCCTGATCATGGAGGAGGCATAGTTCTGTTGCCTAGCACCCGAGGGGATCAGAGCAGGTCTGCAGGTAATATAGTTTAATATGAGAACCTCCTATTGTGCACACGAAAGGAGGGGATTCCAAAGGTAATAAAGTAAATGTACGCAAGCACAGTTGAACATGCTGCACTTTGTACCTTCCAGCACATGTGAATGAAAAAACATGTTCTCAGTGCTCATAATATGCCCCCCCGCCGTAGAGATTTGGACAATATGTTCAATCATCCATTTCGTAAGACTAGCTGTACAAAATAAGTGTTTACTATTACAGCTTGTGATTTTATGTGCATTATTCTTGAAAAATATTGGGGTATTTTGCATGAGACTCTGGGATTTTTCAATGTGCAGACACAACTGTGCTGCGTGATTCGCCAGTCAGGCATTACTTTCAGGCTGCTTTAATAGACGCTGCAACTACTTGCAAATTCACGCCCTTGCCAAGTCGGAGTGAGCAGACTGTATGTACAATCATCGTTAAAGATCACGTGATTGACATTGCCCTGTTTAGCCGGGTCTGTAGCAATACGTAGCTTTAGGTGTCGTGTATTTATGTCTTAATCTTGAATTTTGTTGTTTCGCAAAATGTTTCGATATATTTCTCCATAGTTCCTTATCTTGGCGCTACCCGCCCAAGACCCTGGAGAAAATAGCCCATGATTAGGCTTTGTGTAAAACTGGTCTTCGTCACAAATGCATTGATAATTACCGCATATATATATATATAAGAACTGCTTTCCAATGACTGTTATTTCCCACACAACAAAGTCACTAGAGCTCCAGTTATATCTCATCTCAGGTTACTTGGAAACATGTTGAACAAGGCATTTAACCTCACCAGGTCACAAAGGACATTTTATCAGTGGGCGCACCACCATACCACGGTTAAACCAATTTGTGTTATTAATCGATGCAAAAGCGTGCATTTTATTTGAAAAATACCAAAACCCCGTAAAATATACACAAAAATGTGCTTGGTAATATTTGTCTGCAATTCGTTCCTTGTGGAAGCAACCATGCTGGAAATTACTTGTCAACACGACCCTTTTAATACCAAAACCATTTTCTGCATTTAAAATGCTTCATTAGAATTATACCGGACCGCTACATGTTTTTTACATGTATTATGTCGTCAGATGTTTTATATCGTTCGGTTGTTAACCTTTTCTTTGCTGCCAGAAGGACTGTTTACATTAACGCTAACAGCTCTGATAAAACAAGTCGACCAAAGCCGTAAAAAACCATCTGATTTTTATCCTGATGTATTTGAATGACGAAATGAACGCAATTAGCTGATATATATATATATATATATATATATATATATATATATACATATGCCAGGTGGGAGATTTTACTGTCAGTCATACATTGAGATTACATTGTGGCACGTGAAGCCACTTTCTGACTCCACTTTATGTTGATATGAGTCAAATTTACATCTGCATGCTTATTTTGTTCCTTAACTTATGATCTATTCACAACGTAAATGGGAAATGGACATATTATGTAAACTTCTGTGCTATACGGAGTATCATTTGTTCCCAGGTGCATATGCATTATTGACTTGATGGGAATCACAGCTGTGTGTACGCCTATTTGTTCGTTCGCATATACACGAATATTCAAATAGTCACGACAAATAACACTCAAATAGAACAGCTACTAACACACTTGGCACATTCAAGGGGTGCTGGGACTTTGATATATTCATCTTCTCAGTGGGCGCGCCTTCACCTCTTTACCATCATCAACATGGAAAATATTTCGGAGGAGAGGGATAAACGCAATGAACGGCAGCAAGAGAAACCATTTTTCAGCGATAATCTTCACACTGGCTTTGAAAGAAATCGTGCTGCACAGCACAGGGTTTTTATTTTCCATAATGTGTCCGAGAAAACCCACTTGAACTCCTTTTTCTATCTACACTTCTAATTTAGTGGGACCATATTTAATTTCAACATTAATTTCACCTGTATAATGTGAGAAATTGCAATTATGAGTGTGTATTCAGCTGAACGGACAGCCCGATACACATAATTCTTGCAGATCTGAGTGGTGTTGTCCAATTGGATTGTGTGTTCACGCAACATTTGATAACCTTCAAACCTTCAAGGCTAAGTGTAAATGGTGCACATATTCTGTATGGAGCATGATGTCCAGTTCCTCAACTTGCAGTTTGTAAACGCCATTGACAAAATTTAATGAACTTTATGCAATAAGGTGGTTCAAGCTCTATATTGGGCACATCGGAAATTTTCCATATGGGATTTAGGATCGAAACGTCATTCAATACCGATATGGAACGAATTTAATGAAAGTGTATTTCAGTGTAATTCATTCCATCACCCATAAAAATTAAACACCACATGGACACGTTGAAAAAATACAACTGACAAAGCGTTAAGGGAGTCATCCTTTTCTCATATAAATTGATATGATTGCAGATCATTCTAGTGATGTGATTGCACAGAGCGATCCTTGTAAATCTGTGCTCGTCAATTTCATGCAGAGTGGTAACGTGGACGGACCATCAATCTACTTTGGAGGGGAATTTTTAAAATATTCTTTGTTCCATAACACTTGGGTACAAACATTGGTGTGAATGCGAATCAACTAAACATGTGTGATCATATAAGAAAATTTAATGCTGAAGTCAATATAATAATGTCACAATTCAAACATGTGTACTCTACCACTAGATACAGATTGTTTAAGACATATTACATGCCTCTTTACGGATGCCAGCTTTGGGATTTTTCTGGTGGTAAAGTTGTCAATTTATTACCGCTTGGCGTAAAGCAGTGAGATCCTTTTGGAACATGTCGTGTAATAGTCATTCTGCTCTGTTGCACTTGATATGTAAAGATCTAGATATTGAATGTCAACTCCATAAACGTTTTCTAAAAATTTTCTATAACCTTTATCACAGTGGTAACTCTGTCACAATTTCTTAGCCAGGCTAGCCTTAGGTGGAAGCCGCTCATCAGTTTGTAACTCCCTTAATTTTATCTTGTCAAAATATGGACTTTACAAATCTAGTTTTCACTTTTATGATTTTCGTTTATGAGTTGCTACAGAGTGTAAAAAGTAAACCAGATTCTGTAACAAATGGAATAGCGTCTCTAGTAAGAGAATTATGTTTAATTAAAGATGGGGAACTGCATGGTAACTTTCCTCGGTCCGAATGCGATGTGTGCATGGCCCACTTGTGTACGGCCTAACATGATTATACAAGTACTTGAATGATTGGAGTTACGGTGTTTTGCAGCATTGGCTACCCATGTTTGCAGCGACAGACATTTGTGAATTTATGTTCTTCTCTATGGCTCGTACAGTCATATGACAATTGAGATTTTTTTTTCTATGATATATACAGTGTACTTATACATATACTAAAACTGCGAATAAAGACGTGATAATAATAATAATAATTGTGACTGTGTATTTATTGGAACGATGAGACTCAAACTGAAAAAAAAAAATTTATTCGACCCAAATATACCTGAGTATAAAAACGAAATCAGGAAAGAAATCATATCGAGGGATTTCCTTTAAGGAATGATATGCTGCTAACATGAAAGCCAGGACGTGAAATAAAATGAACGCCTCTATGTGTTCCTTGATATTCTTAGTGGACACACAAATCAGTATTGCATATTTTACATTGTATTGAACGATCACAAACTATGAAGTACCGGTATCGATGAAAGTTTTATAGCGAGTCATCCTTCCCATTATAACCCTTACATTGGATTCTGATTTTGTGTAACTGCTGGGAATTTGCTAGAAGAGAATATCGCTTTTATCTGCCTTCAAGCGGGAATCAGTGCCCAAGCAGAAGAACTTAGAATTGTTATCTTCAGAAAGCCTCAGAATTAATTACTGGAGAAATCGATAGACATGTTTACCTTGTGATTAAAAAAACTGCTTCAGATTGCAACTACTTATAAGCACTTGCATTTACTGTCTATATACGCATTCAGGTAGGAAGAGGTATTTGTTAAACACTGGCGTTTTCACATAATTACAACGTCAAGTTATTCATTGAGTGTTCCTCCAAAAGAAAAGAATAACAGCAATCGAATCTTGCGGGTAAAATACACCGATCAAATATACCAATACCTTTCTTAACCCTCTAGTGACTGAGTCAGCAGATCTGCTCAGCGTACCCTGGGCACACTAATTCAGCCTTCATCGGACTACACTTGGCGCAAGACCCTAAGGAAAGCCCTTCACTAATTGCCTACATTATTCTTGACGAAGAAGAAAGAAAGAAAGAAAGAAAGAAAGAAAGAAAGAAAGAAAAAAAGAAAGAAAGAAAGAAAGAAAGAAAGAAAGAAAGAAAGAAAGAAAGAAAGAAAGAAAGAAAGAAAGAAAGAAAGAAAGAAAGAAAGAAAGAAAGAAAGAAAGAAAGAAAGAAAGAAAGAAAGAAAGAAAGAAAGAAAGAAAGAAAAGAATTTGCTGCACTAGACCATTTATAGTAATATTGTATGCGGACATTTTACTAGCAGATACATTGGCTATCGGGTTATGAGAGTAACGTATGCGGAACATGTTCATAGCACAAAATAGCTGGAACAATCAGAGGCCTGACTCCAGCAAACTCTAAAACACCCACACTAATTAACTTATAGGCGCGTAACAGACAATGTCGCATATTATATAGACAACCACATGATCAAACAATTGATTACGTAACCGATACGCACATTAAGTTATTACTTTTACTAAGCGTGTACTCTATTCAATTTTTCATGTGAAAGAGAGTGCCCTGAATTTATGATTGGATGCAATACATTTGTTCATCTGAACAAATATTTCATCATCTTCAAATACTGAATGACACAAGAAACGGCGTTCCAATATATATATATATATATATATATATATATATATATATATATATATATATATATATATATATATATATATATATATATATATATATATATATAAATAAGAGTGCCCTGAATTTATAATTGGATGCAATACATTTGTTCATCTGAACAAATATTTCATCATCTTCAAATACTGAATGAAACAAGAAACGACGTTCCAATATATATATATATATATATATATATATATATATATATATATATATATATATATATATATATTGGAACTATTTCAGTGTAGCTGTCCACGAGTAATTTTAGGTCAGAGGTCATTCAACATAGGAAGTGAGCTTGCCCCCATTCAACTTAGTAGGTTACCCCCGAAACCAGAATCAAACTTCTCACTTTTGTCACATTCTGAGACCAAATAAAAAAAAAACAACGCAAACAAAAACAAGTAGATTGTGAAGCCTGGCGATAATACCAAACACAAGAACAACTCATGACAAGCGAAATAATGGGCTAGATACGGGCTGCAAATAAGACCAGATGTCACTTAAGGCAGAAAGTATGATAATTGGCATATAAAAGTTTTAAGATATGGTGAATTGAAAAAAAAAATAATAATGGCCATTTGGTTAGACTTATTTCCCTGTCAAAATTGCATTAATTTGTATGAATTGTTTCAAAGATATGTTGAGTCCCCCCCCCCCCCAAAAAAACAATGTTTCAGATTGCTTTGACAGTTAGAAGAACTATTTATGGTAAAGTCTATGCTGGCTTTGCAAACCAGCTGTCGCTGCAATCAATCTCTGATTTTTAATTATTAGTTTTAAATTCTGCGATAATCTTCATAATCTGTTGCCATCCTTTACAGTATTGGCACGAGAAATTTTATTCTAACTGTTTTCAAATGTTTATTTTGGTTTAAATGTAGTGTGTGACATATATTCTTTTTATTTTAAGATGGAAACTCCCTACAATATGAGACATGCATATATATTTCCCGTGACAAAGCATGGGGTTCGTGCCTGTCTGTCACGGCTGACACACGGGCATGTTACCGTGACACCTAGGGCTAGATACCCCTTTTCACAGAATTAGTTCTTTAGAGAAATTTAAATTAACAAATACCAAATTTGTATTCATTTAGTGCTCCCTAAATTGGTTACAAGAATAAACTCCCATCTGGCTGTACTAAGTATTCATTATTTCCAAAACATTTATAATACCCCGCTTGCCCACATAGGCAGCGGCCGTGTAGCGCCTGGCGAGACCATGGTTGCTAACCTACCAGGTATGCAGTTGTGGCGGGAAATTATTATGCTTGCCTTGTTACAAATTCTTTTTGTGTAACTTTTTTTTTTTTTTTTTTTTTTTTTTTTTTTTTTTTTGAGGGGGTAGTTTTTTGGTAGGTTGGTTTTTCATGTTTTTAGGAGGGAGTTTTGTCTTGTCTTTTTAGCTTTTTTGGGGGGGGAGGTGGGGGTTCTCTTTTTTGTATTTTTGTGGCATTCATGCCTTTTTTCGAAACCATCAGTTGTATGGCCTTTTAGAACATATTCTTAATAGATGTCCTAGTTAGAGTTTGATAGTCAGATAATATCCTTGAGATTTCCTAATTTCTCAATGAATTCTTACAACCCTAACAGTGTCGGTTTTAAGGCGGCAAAATTGTCTTTCGATGGTGAAAAAAAAACAGTCAGTGCAACAACCTTGCTTTTGTTCCTAATAGTTTTCACTCACAATACACGCGTATGACAGTGGAATGGTCTAATGAGCCTGCAATTTCAATGATTGCATAATACTGTCATGAAGAGTTTATACGGTTGTCTGGACACAGAAGACCGATCACGATTCTGCAAAGGTATCACAATGAAGTGCTGTGTTGTTTCGTTACGCAGCTTACCCCACTTGTTATGGCAAAAACTTGGACAACTGGGCACAAATTGCCGTAATTGCATAAAAATTCATGACAATGCAGGAAACAACAGCACATCCAACCTTCAGTAGAGACGTCGATTAAGAATACGTTTCAGAAATATTTTCACAGGCAATTGAACAGATGGTTTTGAAAAGAAAGGCCCAGATTTCATAAAAACACAAAATATAAAACACACACACACACACACACACAACCCAGAGTTCCACCAAAAGAATAGAAATATTGTCGAGATCCCATCTTACAATAAAAAGTACATGTCACATACTACATCTGCACCACATTTTAGAGTTTAAAACAGAATGATATTCATTCGAAGCACAAACTCTAGTGCATTCTTATTGATTGTTATGAATATTGACAAATTTTATTTTTTTTAATATTAAAAAATCTCCAGACATGGACCAAAAACAGATACGACTGCCGACCGATACCGACTAAAATGGAAAGTGCATCACCTGGGCCGTGCACCTGTTCCATTTCAATATATGGCTGACTAGATTTTGAATGCGGCTAATATCGTTATTAGCCTTCAAAGACCTGAATTTGGGCTCGAAACGATATCAAAATGTTTCTGGCTTATACGTTTAAAAAAACAATACTTTTCAAGGTACTCACTAATTGTTTCTCTTCCAGTTGTCCTTGGGAATGTCACCCTGCACGCGCCGGCATCCAATCCTACATAAATATGCCGATTCATTTGGTAATCCTTTCTCATTGCACCGTCCTGTGTGACCTCTTGTGGACGTAACCAGCAGTATACCAATCCGATTCTGTTATGCAACGTTTCATTCGCGGGATATTGGCAAGTGACCGGGTTTTTTTTTTTGGTTTTTTTTTTTTTTTTTTTGTTTTGGTTTTTTTTTTTTTTTTTTTTTTTTTTTTGTTTTTTTGTTGTTTTTTTTTTTTGTTTTGTTTTTTTTGGTTTTTTTTTGTTTTTTTTTTGTTTTGTTTTGTTTTTATTCTGACTTTTGTTATTAGAGGTCCCAAACGCCAAAAGATTTTTTTTAGTTCAAACTTGAGGACTTAGAGTGTTATGATACTTTTGTGAAGAAAACTTTCCATATTCACACAGAAAAATATCTTTATTTGCAAAAGAATCTTCTTGCCCGTGACGGACCAGAAGTTGACAAGTTCGCGCCTTTTTAGCCACCATGCTGGCTCTGGGTCGTGACGTCACGGAAGGTAGTCTATGTGATACAATGGCGGATAGCAATTCAGAAAGCATGAGCAGTAGCGACACAGAGAATGAGCTGGATCTCAGTTTTTGCTGTTCCTTTTCCAAAGAAGACCTTACTGAGGGCGAGGGGGGAGGTGTATGTTCAGGAAGGGAGAAGAACAACGAAATTCAGCCTTACTCGAAGGAGCCACGGACGGGTTACGACAAAGCCGGTCTTCGGGGGTGCAACTGGGACTGAGTTTGTGCCCAGCATTGACCATGCTGCAGCTGCCACGGAAGATCAACAAACCTTGTGGGAAGTTTAGACTGGTAAAGATATTTTTCAAATGGCATTTTCATGGTTACCTCTATCCTTATCATGAGAAAACGTAACAGTTTAAGTGACCACTGATTAAAAACAAGCTACATCAGAAGTATTTTCTTCACGAGAGCTTTCAATTTTGACTACAACTGCTTGCCGAGAAAGGGAAAAGAGGGCGTGGCTAGTAATCGTCTGAAAACTAAACCTTTCATGATTATGTGCTTTTGGTATCTGAATATTTATTCAATATCGTCTGTGTAAAATGAAAATTCAATGTAAATATATAATTAATGAACTCCATTTGAATTGTAGTCATGAACTTATGGGAAATGCGCCAAATTCATGAAACGGATTTGGACAATGTGTATATAAATATAATCGTATGGTCTGCATGCTCAGTCCCTCACAAATTTTCCGGAATATTAACGTGTATTTGAACTGTAATGTGACCAAAAAGTCAGGCAAAATTTACTCAAATCTAATAGGATGGAACATTTTTTGATGAATTAACATGCGCAAAGCTTTATGCCCGTAAAACATACTACAGTCTTTGATCGCAAAGTAATTACACAGTGAAGTCTCTCCCTGCCTGTGGTTTAAGAAATGATTCCTCTGTGGCAACTTGGCGTCGCTGACATATATTGAAGCAACAAATAATGGTAGTTTCAGGACTTTGACGTCAAAAGCAGATTCTTAAAAGTTGAATTACAAGATTACATATTAAAGGTTATCAAAGAAACTTAATGTGTTACCGGCACTGATCTACCCCCATAACCCTTGAGTGTGATCAGAAAATGGATAGATAACCGAGCAGTTCAGTTAAGAGCTCACATTCCACCTCCACCCAGGCTTGAAAAACCTGGGGACTATACCACGTCGACCCTTGCGGAAGTAAGAAGCTAAGCTAAGGGTGTATCAAAAAGTGTATTTTGTAAATACAGAGGCACCTATCTGTCGATACAAGAGTCCAACATGCACCTACATTACGCAAGGAGCTAGCTAGATAAACCAAACACTGACAGTTTCTGCTCATGTGACGTACATGTACGTCATGAACTACATTATTCATACCTGCATTTGGATTGTGTAGGCTAAGCATTACCGCAACTTCACTTAATTTTGCATAATTTTTATTTTTGCTTATCTCCATGATGACACAAATTAACCCATGAAAATAAATATGTATCATGAAGTAGTATGTTTATATAGGTTTTGTAGAAACTATGTTCAAAATAGTGACATTTAAACTTTAGTTAAATGCCTCAATGCAAAAACTGTGACAACTCTACGTGTACTTTTTGTGCATGAAAAATACATATTTTTATGTACAAAATAAGCACATCTAGAGTGTCAGTGCCCCTCAAGTACTTGGAACAATGGTAGAATTCAATGAGCCATAATGACAGAATTAAAGTACGTTGGAACAAGACACACTCATAAAGTAATTTGGGTGTCTGTTACACACTCAAGACAATAATAAGGGGTTTAACAATATCATCCTCTCGCAGGTATTATATTGTGACCAAGCCGACATCCGGCTGGAGAAAGGGTCAGGTATCATGAGGGAAGGCCAAATATTAATATATGTGCCAAACGGTGAGAAGAACTTGTGTTTTCCAACACAAATGAACTTTTGGATAGCTCACAGTACATTTATTTTGAAATATATCATATGTTTTGTGACTTTAGAGGATCTGTTATTTGGAGTCTGTACCCCGATTTCTGATTATCTGCAATTTTAATCTTCAGGACTTGTTTTAGCATATTATCATACGACGTATATGTATAATTAGGCGCTAGTGCTTGTGACAGAAAAAGCAAAAACAGTAACCACTTACTCCACCAAATCTTTTGAAAGACTTTCGTTGGAAACAAACCAGACAATATCCACATGTCAATTTGAATGCGCTGCAGACTTGGTACCCTTATTGAACGGCAAAGATGTGGAGCAAGTTTTAATTTGGTCATGTATTTGTTTTTAATGTCAAGAATCCTTTTTGCAGTATGAGCATGCACGAATGTGGAATATACTTAAATAGTTTTTATTACAGAGCAAGAAGAAGGAGTTTCCAGTTCCAAATCAAATTTGTTTTTGTTTTATTTTACATGCATGCTACGTGATTTACCACCAAAGAATTGACAGTGTGATATCAGATTACCCGACGGTGATTTTCATCAGTTTTATTATGCAAATCTCTAACAACGTATATACATTTGAAAAGATGTGAAACAAAAACTAGCTCTCGTATGAATCTAATCAGTTTTTTATTTGGACAACTGAAAAAGTGTAGGCACGATTTACCTACCACAACCAGACGGATTCACGTGTCCGGCCCGTCTTACAAAATTTCACAGAGCATATAAAGTGTACTTGACTGTACATGTAATTTGTAATCGATTTCGTAAGAATTTAAAGGCCCCTTTAAAGTAGAGCATTGTCTGCTGAAATTTGTCATTAGTTCTTTCGGTTAATCAGAAAAAAATATGATAAGTAGGCCTACACCATCGTAATGCGCTTCACCGATTCATTTTTTACCACAGTACTGTTTTCAATAAGGCTTAAATTAGATTATCATTCTCTTTTGTTCGATTGTTTCCCAGGGAACCGACTTTCAGCGAAATATTTTATTTGTCCTTTGCACGTATATTGATGTCCCATTCCGGCTTTCACCCCTTGAAGTTTCACGCAATCATCAGATGCAATGCATTTTTCTTGTAGCTCTCAAGTCAAGGTTACAGAGACTATTGACAATTGTCCGGGATATTTTAACTTCGTTATCCGATGTCACCAAGAGACATACCATGTGTAAAATGGGAATTTTCCTCGACAAAGAACACCTTTTTATGTATTCTGGTCATATTAAAGTATATTATATCAATCCCATGGGAATAAGAGGACAAAGAGGCCCAAAATGAGCATTTCTGTGGGGGTGACTGCATATCTTGTTTGAGTAAATATTTTCCGCTGTATATAGCTCTGCCATTTATTAACTTGGAAGCAGCTGGAACACTAATGATTGCAAGATGAATCAGCTCATCAGTCGTTTGCACGTATACTATCACTATAGGGATTGTTCGCTCGCTGTTGGATCAGATACAGTCACGTGACCAAGTGTGATATATTCTGCATTATCTGACCTTTGATATGGGCATCATTTCCCAATGTACGCCTCCTGAACCATTCATGGCAAAATTAAAGTTGTCATTTATTTATTTCGATAAACTTCCAAGTGGGCCACAATAATAGAATGTGAATTTTTTTTTGGGGGGGGGGGTACACGCTGCCAATACTCACTGTAGTTAAATGTAAGAGTTCATTCTTAACACGTCCGGAAAACAACAAAAACTGAAGCATTTCTGCAGACTACTCAGGTGTTGGGATTTTTCCAGAAAAGAAGGACATTGATAAGAACAATTTGGGTCTCCTGTACCAAAATGTTTTCCCAGCATGGATAGTACGGGCTAACATAACAGTGGGGATCAGCCTACAGGGTATGTCTCGTCCACCAGGTTTAGTGTATGATTAGGAGCAAAAGTTGTGCTATATACAAAAATCATCAGTACTTTCTGGATACCGACCACTAAGCTAAGGCTTATCTCTGCAACATACCCTTATGGTTGAGGGGCGAATCTAGAAATGGAGGATAAAAGGAGCCCTTTTGGGCGTTCACATTTCAAAAATTAACCACATATGTTTTCATAGTTCATGATCATTCAGACACAGAGTTACGTTTCTCACCAGCGTGCTGTTCGACGGTTCACAATAAATATGTACTTGAATTTACAGTTCACAGAATAAGTCAGCAAAACGATCCAGATACCTTTGCTCTTCCCTAAAGGCCAAATTGAATCACCTTTGGTGACGAACGATCATGCATTGTGTAAATAGCAGTAGTAGTACTAGTACTAGTAATAGTAGTAGTTGTAGTAGTAGTAGTAGTTGTAGTAGTAGTAGTAGTAGTAGTAGTAGTAGTAGTAGTAGTAGTAGTAGTAGTAGTAGTAGTAGTAGTAGTAGTAGTAGTAGTAGTAGTAGTAGTAGTAGTGTTATAGTTATCGTTATCGCTATCCTCATCCTCATCCTCATTCACAGGTCCGGCTGTGTTTCTTATGATTTTTGCATTAAAACAATATGAAAAAATGGCCCCCACGACAAGTGACAAACACTTAAGAGCAAAACACATCAGTATGGCATTACGTTATGCAAACACAGACATGGTGCGTGTTAAGCCCGCATGCCGGGACATAAAACACAGGTATTGGCCAGGGCAAGGAGGCTACACGAAGCTTGGCCAGAGTGACTTACTCCATGATTGCAGGACAATTTATTGAAGTAAAGAGCATACAATGATTTTTTTTCAAATATTTGATTTAAACATATTTTATTCGACCGAATACAATTGGGGAGAAGGGCAAAACCCTATATTAACATTTCAAATATTTAAAATGTTGTTCAACAACTACCCAATAACCTGTGTTAAGTCGTATATGCGTTGAACAAGAAATTAGTTTAGTTTTGGGTAACGTAAGGATGCAGAAACAAAGTTTGCAACACGGGGCTGCACTACCGCGCGTTTCATCATCATGCTAAACAAAAATACTCTGGAGAGAGGACCATCTCCCACCCCCACCCCCTCCGCCACAACAACAACTTTTCCCTACTTTATCTCCTGATATATATTGCCAGGCTTTCAGTGATAAAATTAGGTGGAAAAACCCGTTTGTGTCAGTGTGTGTGTATGACCGATTTTAAAGTTGGAGAAAGCTTATTTTAACATACATTTATTAAAGGTGGATTCTGTGGTTGTTATTCTGGACTGTTACTCTGATCATTGCTTGCATATAGTAGCAGGTGATCTCTATGCTTCAAAACCTCTCATTGCCTAATGTCAACAGCCACCATCAACACGGTCAGTTTGAGCAGAAGTCCCTCATGTTTTGTCTCCATAAAAAGGATCACTTTCGTCACTTATATTTTGCATAATTGCAGTGTTATATTCCGTCACATCCCATTGGGCATTGGCGAGTATTTTGACAACAGAGCGAGTACCCGGGAGCATGTCGAGACGTGACCTGGTAGAATTTTTATGTTTCGAGCAAGCACATCTGGATTTTCACTTTGATCTGCTCTCATGTGCATTTACAAGCGGAGGTAGGGACGGAAGGTTGAAGAAACGTAATACGAGCTCGGTGAATCGGATTCAGCATCAAAAACCCACAGGCAGTCTGTGGTTGGTAACACTTTCAATTCACATTGTCAGCCTTTATCAAAATGAAATGCAGTGCTTGTTTAGTTCTTATAAAGAGGAACAGCAATTCTAACCCTGTTTAGCTCTTATAAAGATGAACAACAGTTCTCACTATGCACACCGTTGTAAAGCAATTTAATTGAGCTCCGGCTTCCCATCATTAACACAAGAAGCATCCAACCTGCTTATATACTGCGGAAGTGTGAACCTTGCATCCAATACTCCCTTTAGCTAAGCATGCACAGTATACTTCGATTTAAATGTGGTTGGCGAAATTTGAATTCCACAGGGTCAATGCAGTGAAAGGACTGCATTGTACAAGGAAAATACCATATGTCATAATTTGATAGCATAGCCTTTTAATGTTTCAGAATGCTCGATTCAAAAGTCGTAATATACATGTAGGAAAAAATAACTTTTTTACTCCCTACAATTAAAGGAACCAAACAAATGGTGCTGCTAAAATCTGGCTCCGTGGGAATACAAAAAGGAATAAGAAAATAGGAAAAAGTTTATCGTATGGACTAAAACAGGGTGCTACCAGTTACTAAGTCATCACGTATGACGCGCTGATCTGATGTGAAACTCATCTTAAAGAGGAACGATGTTTGAGACATAGGTCTACTGGATTGGTTAACTACATCAGAGTTTAAGCCAATCGATGAGGTCTTTCTTGAGTAGAACATTGTTGGATTTCACGTGCACAATTGAAATGGCCTGGTTGCGATTTTGTTCAAAGCAAATAAAAAAGCCTATGCCCAAAGCCTAAAGTGCGGAAAGTTTCAGGGTCCGCCAAGGACCTCACTAAGGTGAGGTCTGCTTATAAGCTATGATCTACCTTATAATAACCGCATAATTTGGAACCAAAATATCACCCTTCCTAAAAGCATGAAAAACTTCTGAATATCTGTAAAATACGAATCTTTGATATTCTAATGATAACACAGTAAGCAAATTACAGTTTAAAACTCTTACTTTTTTCTGAATTATACGCACATCTAAAGGTCAAGAAAAAATATACTGAGATTACCAAGCTGATAAGCAACATGCCAAGGTAAATCCAAGCTTGCTTACAGGAGCGTAGCGGTCACACCCGATATTAATACAAAACAGCCTCCCAATAACAACAACATCCAAAAAAAGTCCTTTTAAGGACCCAAATTTCCTCCCCAAAGAGACGTGAAAAGCAATGGTATAATAAAGTAATGAAACTCCTCACACACATCCTCATAATACATGCATAATGTTGAACAAGGTGGTGGCATCTTTTTTCCATTCAGTATATGTCAGTGGTATTGTCGCACTATAGTGAGGTTATGGCTAGAACGAAGATACACATTTGCCAAATGAAAAATTTGCAAGGGACGGAACATATGTTATTCATTAAAAGTAAGAATTCTGTACTGATGCAAATATGCCACAGCACTCACTGCGCAAGTTCAGAACATAATTGTTGTTCCCTACTGAACACCCCAATTTGTTACACGAGGATCCAGTGCTGTTGAATAAGCTAACGTATATTTAAGGATGAATTGAAGCTTAATTCTCTGTGAATGTGCAGTATCACTACAAAAATTCACATGAGCACACAAGGATACAATTTAAATGGATTGAACGATAAAAACAACAAATACAAGGATAATCAAACACACACACACACACACACACACATATATATATATTATATATATATATATATATATATATATATATATATATATATATATATATATATATATATATATATTCGAATTAAATCCTCCGCGAAGCTTATCATGAAAAAAACATACGCAGTTTCACACATGCCACAGAAGCATCCGTTAATAAAAACACCTTCTTATAAATAATTAATTAGTTAATGGATAGAAATATCTGCTACAGCACTTTTATGAGAGCTATGATCATCTCCTTGTCCTTTAGGAAACCTCCCCAGTGACAAGTTCCGTTCCTAGTAATGGAACAAATTGAGTACAGCTACAGCATGATTGCAATCGTATATACATGCACTTGAGTCTGTGGTCTCTGCGACAATCTCAGGAAGGCTTAAGACTGCTCATCCCCCGTGTCACAATGGGGCCTTGCATGAGATTAGGTTCAATTCTTGAGACCAAGGTGTGCAACCCACATTTCAGTCTCAGGCATGTCTTAAGCCCCTGCTGTTTTGAGTGCTTCTTGAACCATATGTGCGCAACTGGGCAGGTTCAGTATCTCACTGACACAACAACATACCAGTGCCTGTGATGTGCTTAAAATAGTACATAAGTTTTTTCTTGGAATTGTATCAGTGACAAATCTCTTCAACACTCGTTCAAACATTTCTTCGTTTGAAGCGGGCAACGTTGGGACATCCTGGTAGTCTTTTCAGAAACAATTGCTGTCAAGTTTCCAGATTTTCACAAAGAACTGCACTCCCTCGTGAGCAACGTGTGACCGATAGATCATCGACTTCTCATATCAACCGATGGAACGTAATTTTTCATTCCCGCAAGGTGTGCAATATTTGTATGGATGTCATTCTACAAACTTCTATTGTTTAGGGTACAACTCTCCTGTGAAAACCTTGCTACGCTATAAAATATTCAAACCCTGTGGACTCATTATGGCAATTAAAAGTGACAAGGAGTGACATGGAATAAATTAAACGGGAACAAATAGCCATGAATTGCCAGGCAATTGTGTATATTTTATCGAAAAATAGACCATACCATAAAAAGGTTTGACCTCCCTCTCTCTTTCTCTCTCTCTCTCTCTCTCTCTCTCTCTCTCTCTCTCTCTCTCTCTCTCTCTCTCTCTCTCTCTCTCCCTCTCTCTCTCTCTCTCGCTCTCTGTTTGTTCAAAAAGTTGGGGTGCCTACATTCTTTTCAGGCAGAGTCAAATTTCTCGGCAATTTCATGTCATCCTGACGCCTGGGTCATTTATGGTGTCGTTGCTACCAATCTAAATAAGGAACCAACAAAGACTTGTTAAAGAGCCCATGGAAAATGTTACTTATTCATTTGAAAATGTCATTGTGTGGGAAATGGACAGGAAACAGATCGGGCAAGGCAAAAAGTGTTACACATTCAGCGTTGTAACTTTTTTTAAAATATCAAATGGGTAGATGGAAACATGTAGAAATAATTCATACATACATACATACATACATACATACATACATACTCGCACACACTCAAGACACACAAACACACACTCATACATACATAAAACACAGCGTTTCGGGGATCGCTGATGACATTTAGTGAGGAACTCCACAAAACTGCCATTACTTGCTATAAATATTTCGCTGATGAGCCGAACCTGGAAATAGAAGGCCACCATTTATACGCCCCAAAGTGCACGTTAGGGAAATAAAAACTGGTTGGCAAACAATAACTTCTGTCACTATTTACCCTTAAGTTGCATTTTATTGCTCTCTGTCATGACATCAAATGCCTCACGAACACATAAAAGCACGTTTTGATTCCAGCAGAACCCACGAACTGATATACTAGGTCATCCATAAATCTGAACCTCATCATACATGCATACACTTAACGCTTGTCACAAATCTCTATTATTGTTCGACTAGAGCCTGACTCTTGTTTTAACATTGCATATGCAAAAAAATACTGAACGGTTACTCTGATTTGTGCACAAATGTTTTTCCCATTATGGCAGGGATCGAAGCAGAAAACTGGGTGATGTTTCATTGGTTCTCGGTCTGATATGGAGGCTCTCGTTCGAAATTATCAACCACAAAACGTGAATAACAGATTATTCTGGCATTTTGGGCAGTTATGGCTGAACCAGGAATTGTAATGAAATAAGGTAATTTTTACTGTACGCTCAAAGAGCTATTTTCCTTCTAGAGAAATTCGTTCCATCGCGGCTAGTCTCGACGAATTTAATGATGAAAGTAAAAAATCCGGCATTTCATTTCATCATTCATACAGAGATTGCCAGATATCCCCTATTTTTATTTCTGCAAACTTGGCTTACATTTGTGCTCACTCCTCTTTGAAGTTTTTAGAGTGCCATCCATTTTACTAAAGCCTCTTAACCCTGTAGTTGACATTGGTATGTTATGATTGAACATCAGACGTCAAGTATACACTGCCTGCAAAGCCTTCCAGCATTAAATATAGTGTTATATGACGTCATTGAAGGCACAACTGTTTAGTAAACGATATCATGTAGCAACTATTACATTTTAGGGCCATGATGCGGGCTAATTTAGCTACAACACTTTGAAAGTCATTTTTAACCTGAGGGCATAAATATAGCCCCGACAAGGTCACTTCAGGTCAGTTCTGAATTTGTTCATACTGACACGAATTTTTAGCGTGTGATCATCGACAGTGAATTATGTTATTGATATTGGCATGAATCATTGTTTAATGGTGTGTAATCCAGCAATCGCGATGGAAATCCCCCAGAGACAAATCTCGATTGTTCGGCTGATCATTTTGCAATGACACTCTAAGAATTACCTAATCCTCTACCTGTGTAAGCACCAGGTCCAGCTGCGGACCTCCACCCGTTATGTGGCATTCACCATCATATCTTAATTAGCTGTTTTTCTCTGAGGATATCTGTTCTGATGTTGTTGGTGTGTTTCGCAAGTGAGCATGGTAATTAAAAGAAGCCACTTAAGTAGTATGTTGGAAAATTTTCGATTAGAGATAGGCCTGCGAAGATTTTATTCTAAACATATTTATGTCACCTTGATTGCCAAGTAGTACAATGATACTGAATGAATGGCTCTCCAGACAAAGATACTGCGTTCTTACTGTGCATTCCTATTGAAATTCCAGAAAGTGCTTCGAAATAAATCATCATTTTTGCTCAGAAACACAAATGTCGAAAAACAGCCACCTTTTAAAAACTAGCATTTATGTGTTGTTTCAAACTTCCCACGTGAGAAGTCGCTGGGTGATTTCACTCGATGACCGCTGTACAGGTCGATCGACAAAAGCTTCAAAACAATAGGAAGCAAAACGGATAATGTGTGACCATCTGAGTATATATCGTTTTCTTAACAAAGATCTGGGTGATGTGCCATTTTTAACGAACTGCGGCTCATATGCAGTGAAGGTTTCGATTTAATGGGTATATGTTTTTGGAAAACTAGAGGTATTTCCATAAACTAAAAACATATCAATGGTAGCATTTTGTTCATATTTTTCATTGCACTGTACTGTGTGTCTTGTATATATTCTGTGTGTCTCTCCTTGTACTGGAGAACCACTCGATTAGACTTTCTTGTACTATTTTGGTGATTCAGATTTGATAAATATGTTTAAATCTAATCAAATGAACTTTTGAAGCTGACAGAAACTGGTTGGGTTTTCAGCGCTAGGTCGCAAACTGGGTCATCGGCTTTCTTCGGCATAACTTGGGCGCATGGCGGATTGTGCTGTAAGCACGCCGAGCAAAGCTCTATATAGGCCGGGACCAACTCTGAGGCTGTTGACTTTCGACAAGACAAGCTGGTACTTGAGTGAAAAGTCATTTTACGTGGCATTTGGACCCAGTATCCTTGCAAGAATTCACACCAGCGCAGTTTTTATCGGGAGATGTAGAGAGAGGGTTACTGTACTCTTCAATATTTCTTGCCTTTGTTTCTTCATCATTCAGTCCCCGCCACAGAACATAAGATCCGGCGGGGACTAGTGATTACTCAGGCAAAGGGAACTGAGCGCGCATGCGTACTGTTGCTCTCCCGGCAACTGAGGCTTTGTTATATAGTGATTGCTTATGGGATCATTGGGTGCAAAGTCGGTCCAGCCAATATTTCAGAAAACTAGTACTCGTCTGATTTGGCAGACAATTCGACATTGAAGTACGTTTGTGCTCGAGATGTGCATATTGCAGCCGTTATTTAAACTGTAGCTGTTTTAGTGAGTCACAAATGAGCGACATGGGCCCATGCCCTCTGGCGGCTGAGTTCCATTTCCAATTCCATGACTGCGACTACTAAAACTGGCCAGAGAGCGTCAAAATAGCTGCTGAAAATCGACATAAAGATGTTGCATCATGTGTTTCCATGCAGAACCAATATATTTTAAACAATAGGTATATTAGTTGGAGTCAATTTCACATTTGAGTTCTTCTTTATTTAGTCTTGCATTTCCTTTCCCATTTTCAAATGGACACGTTGACAATGCGCATGCGTCATGAGAAATCCTACTTTCAGCTTAAGGAGAAATCCCCTGCCTGCTGAGTGTAACGTTATACACTGAAACGCTTCTGCCTGGGAAGATGATGTCGCGCTTTCGTCGCATGATCCATATCATATGCAGTAACGAATCAATTAATGATATATATGAAAATGAGACTGACATACCATCATAGCCTAGTCATAGCTGGCAGTTTTCCCCTACGAAATACATCACAGTAATAAACGGCATCAAGCATAATTGTGGCGAGTTGAGATTGACCTGCATGTCCATAAGTCGGCCCAATTTATTCCGCGGTAAGGTGTGAGGCTTTTTGTCACAAGGGTTAATAAATCTCTGTGATTGGGCTCTGAAATTGGAGAGTCGGTATAAAAGCCAGCTTCGTTGCTCAATTCGGCCTTTGCCGCAAGTTCGCATGGTCTTGGAGTTCACTGGTGTCTTTACAGTGAAGTTTCTTCGGGAGTTGAACAGTCGTGTTGGAAAAAGAAGAGTGCCAAGGGTCGCAGGATCATAGAATAAGAAGATTTAAGTACTTTGTACTAAAGCATAAGGAGCTTTAAACAATTTGTACTGAGACATAAGAAGCTATAAATACTTTGTACTGAAGAAGAATAAAAGTTAGGTACTTTGTACTCAAGCATAAAAAGCATTAAATACTTTGTATAAAAATATAAGAAGCTTAAAATACTTTGTATTGACGAATAAAAAAGTTTAAGCACTTTGTACTGAAGCATAAGAAGCTTTAAATACAACTGATCTTATTTTACAGAGGCATGTCACTGGTTTTACATCACAATTATGTGAAGCTTTTAAAGACATACTAGTGATATATTTTTTCAAAGTCATTATACTGTACTTGGCCAGCCAAAATTTACAGCCTTTCATAGGAGTCAAGATATATCATCATACAATATAAATTTCTGTTTATTATTGAGCAAAGTTGTTGTGTGAATGTGTGTAAACTGCATGGGGAGTTAAAGTGCACTGGCATATCTTTGTTCAATTCTCTTCGAAAAAAAAGATTTACAGAGGAACGTGTGCAATATGGACAATAGAACTTCTATGTATATAGGTTAGACAGGGACAGGTTAGCTTATGGAGAGTAAAGAGTTCGGAGTGCGGAATAGGGTAATGACTACTAGGAAGTGGTTTTGGACAAAAAGACACAAATACAATATGTGGTTGCCCCCTAAAACCACCATGTATACAGTTTTCCCCCACAAGTGAAGCATTAGTGTCTTTGTACCAGACTTTCTTGTGAACCTACCCATTGAAATCACGAGAAATGGACAAAACTGGCTAGACGGCAGTCATCAAGTACCTGTAACTGAAACTAAACTCCAACACAGATACATGCCGACATTGTCTCCACTTTAGGGGATGATGGCCCTTCCTTTTCCACTGTTAAGACAAGTGCGCTGCACAATTCAAGCGTTGCAGAGAGAGCCTTGACGATGACGTGCGTCCAGGAAGGCCTTCAACAGCAACCATTCCTGAAAATATTACCCGGGTGCATGACATGGTGATGGCAGATCGACAACTGACCACTCGACATACAGCCAGTGTCGTGGGCATCTCTAATTTGAGGATTGAGCATATTATCACCAAGGAGTTGGGAATGGCAAAAGTTTCTGCAAAATGGGTGCCAAAGCTCTTGAAAGCAGATCAGAAACGTATCAGATTCCTGGCGTCCCTTAACAATTTATGCTGCTTTGAAGCGGATCCCTGTGATTTTTTGGCCAAATGTGTAACCATGGATGAGACCTGGATTCATCACTTTGAACCAGAAACCAAAATTTAGTGTAAGCAATGGAAGCATCCGAGATCATCACCGCCCCCCCCCCCCAAAAAAAGCCTAGTTGGTTTCTTCTGCTGGAAAGGTGATAAGTTCAGTCTTTTGGGGATACCAAGGGTATTCTGCTGATTGACTATCTTGAAAAAGGCCAGACTATCAATGGATGATATTAGGCTGACCTACTGAGGCAGTGGCGTGATGCCATCAAAGCTAAGCGACCGGGAATGCTCACTAAAGGAGTCCTCTTCCACCGAGACAATGCTCCTGTTCACAAATTGGTGGTTGCCATGTCAGCGATCCATGATTGTGGCTTCAAACCCATTGGCCATCCCCCTTACTCACCCGATTTAACCCCATCAGACCTCCACCTGTTTCCCAAAATGAAAACGGAGCTAGACGGTTGCCATTTTCCTAGTAATGATGACGTCATTTCTGCTCTGAATGACTTGTTTGGGGTGGCTGAAGAAAAATTCTTCTAGACCGGCATCCAGGCCTTACAGTTCGCTGGCAAAAGTGTGTAAACCTGGAAGGGGACCATGTAGAGAAATAAATGAAAACCATAGACTTTGCACAGGTCTTTCTCATCTAGGCTTAGAACTTTTCAGCCATCCCTCGTACCGTCTCGGTCAAAGTTGTGAGCGTATTCGCAAATGTTTCTATGGCAGGAAATTTTCGATTGGTCAAGTGGTTAACTCGCGGCTGTCATTTGCAGCTGTAACATTGTGAGACAGCTCAAAACCTAACAACTAGCAAATATACACGACACACATTCGTATCAATGTGTGCCACGCATTTATTCTGACCCTACAACTAGCTGCAATACTTGCGACAGACTACAGAGCACGTGGTGCCGCCAGAGGGATACAAATTGAATTTTTTTAAGCAATTTATTTTATGATTTTTTGCTAGTGATTCGCCATGAAGTATACTTTTTACACATGACTAATATTTTTTTCTTGCTACATATGTCTGTTCCATGGCAAAGTGTCTTTGATTGATTTAATATTATCTGTGTGTCAATCGTTATTACTGAGCAAGACTCTAATTTACAACGTCAATTTCAATTTGTTTCCGCTGAAGAGTTTGTGATATTAACTTAATGCGTCGATTTGAACAACTACTTGTGTGCAAGACTGAACACACTTTGAAGATAATTTGGAAGAGCTTCTGTAGCAGTTTTCACGCAATCTATTAATGCATTTTTGCACTTTAATTTTTCCTGCACGTTTACGTGCATAATCGATTGAGTGTTTACTGATCCTGTTAACAATAAACATACATCACTTATCCCCCCCCCCATTCGTGGTGATCATGAAATATGATGTTTGAAACGCAACTTGTCTAAGGGATGGTTCAACATTATCATCATTTTTGAATTAGTACTTAGGGTACTAAATTTCATGACCCCCTCCCTCCCCCCAAATTAGTAATTTAAAAATGATGACTTTCCAAAAAAATCATTGCAAAATTGCACAAAACAGGCCAAAAATTGACCATCATTTTCCATTTCTGTGAAAGTGTACAGACCCATTTAACCCCCTCTCCCCTTTCGTACTGTAAGTAGTAATTCAAAAATGATGAAAATGTTGAACCATCCCTAAACTGGGCTGCCAGATGAGCATTATTGCAAGCCTGTTGTATTGTATGGTGGCTGCCGAGTTTTCAGTCTATCTCTTCCGTTTATTTTTTTTTTTTTTTTTTTTGATGTAATGACTACGGTTTGTTGGAATTTAACGCCTCTGTGATATCGTCACTGTAACGCCATTAAGTAACTTGTTTGATATCAGATGAAAACATTTTGTACACTGGAGGTCATAGCTATGATTGTTAGATGTCGGATGAAAACAAGTTGTATACTGGAGGTCATAGCTATGATTTGTTTGGTGTCACTCGAAAACAGTCTGTACAGTGTGGGTCATGGGTGTGATTTGTTTGAATTGACATCAAGTTGTATCTCCATAATGCATTTTATTCCTACCTCGTTTGTACCAGTAAGTGTAAATTTGGTGACAAATAAAAATAGTTTGCACACATTAGGTCACTGATGCAATGTTTGTGTTAATTCACTTTATTGGTAATGGTATAGCCCAATCATCGGAAGAGGGTCATTCTTCATTCAACTACCATCATGGTAACGGTAGTGAAATTCCCTAGGCTTACAATTGATCATAATTGATATCATCCCAATAAAGGGTTATCCAGTACAATATACTACAGCTTCCAAATTAATATACACAATGTAGATGCTGGTTATAGGGGTGACTGAACACAGTGATTTGCCGGGTCCTAATGCTTTATTAATGTGTCAGAAATAGGCCTTAGGGAAGGCAATACCGACTTCTAAATCTACGTCTGAATTTATGACAGTGCCTGCGGGTTAAAATGTTGAGCGGGCCTGGCGATAATAGAATCCGTAAGCGCAGCACATGTAATCATGTGCATACTTTGTTGTTGACACGCTCTGTACGTCTGCTTCCGTTAGCAGTCTTGTCTTCTGTCTGGTTAAGCACGCAGGTTGACCAAAAGCACCTTGTTTTGACCACGGTTGGGCACACCTTAGAGGTTGACAAAATGCACCTTCTTTTGACCACACAATTCCAAATACAGACTGTAGATGCTGTTACATGGGTAAACAAACACATCGATATATGGCGGGTTTCTCTTTTTGCCGTTGCTTTGATATGATGCCATGCGTGGCAAAGGAAGGATGATTATTCCGGAACTTTTTACTGCATGAAAAGCACTGACATGAATCCGTCACGAATATTGATGTAAATGTGAGGAGTAAAACTATTACCATGGATCCATTCTTTATCAAATACTCCACACAAGTCATAATGAACACACTTCTTCCGTTTTTTCACCGCACTTGTACACATTTACTGCCATGTTTTAATTAAGTCACCATCATTCTTCAGCTGCAATTGCGACCAAAGCCCACCGAGGAAAGCTGTTAACCTGGGCTATCCTTACGATCTTTCTTATTGTACCGCACTCTGTAGCTCTAGGCATGATGGTACTTAAATGGAGGGCACGTTTACAAAGTATTTGAATCTGGTATTATTATGTCAATTCAGAGCATATCGCCTTTTGCCGAAATTGGCAATGAAAGAATCAACTCATTCTACCCTGATAGAAGACCGAATCAACAGTTTTCCTTGGCGCGCTCTGGGTGCAATGAGCCAAGAGCGCGCCAAGAAAAGCTGTTGACCGTGGGTACACAGTTTGGAATGATCTTCCATGCAAGTTTCATCCAAAATTTGGAAAAACAATCCCTAAATTAGTAAAATACAATTAACAGACGACATCCAGATATTAGCGGGAAAAGCGTCATTAGGGTGGAATGAGTTAAATAACTATTAAAAAAAAACGGATGTTGTCACGACTGCTTCAAAGGTGCCGTCTCGTATACTGATAATATCGAGTAATATGCAAATATCTGTCGACATTTTATGATAATGAGCTTTTGAGATGATATTTAAGTTAACCTCTAAGAAAATAAATTTGTCCCCAAGTTCTTTGCCTCTGTGCCGAATTCAATAATTTTGTCCTTTTTGGAAATGATGATATGTTATTCTACAGGCAATAAGATACACTGTGTCTAAAATAACTGTTTTCCCAGATGACGTGACTCAAGTTTATTTTCGATCAAGTTTTATATCCGACCATAGCATATATAAACGAATACCAAAATTAAACTGAAGTAAATTGATTTATTCGCTTTGTTATATTTCCATAAAATTGTTATATTTATGTAACGGAGAATATTTCGACCCGTGTATGCTAGAGTTTTTTTTACTTTTTTTTTTTCTTTTTTTTTTTTTTTTTTTTTATTTATTTATTTTTTTTTTTTTTTTTTTTGTAATATCATCAGCTGTTACATGCAAATCAACGCGCTTAAGTTCGTACGTAGAAACATGTCATAAATGTTTCGGATGTCATTATCACTGTCTCTGTTCTTGTCGGGATTTTCCGCATGTCCACAAACAGCTTATACGTTTGTCTCTATTTTCATTTGATGACTTCCATTTTATGGTCCGTCTGCAAGCCTCTGCCTATTTCATCACATGAAAGCGTCATGTTTTACCACTGTTTTTTCGAACATTTTATGAGGGAGGCCATCAGAGCCTTCTCTTTAGGAAAACAAGTCAATATGTCAAATAATTGGCCCTCCGTCTTGTGCAGTACACATTTTTGCATGCTTTACATGATCGTTTGGTTACAAAGCATACTTTTGGCAAGCGTTTGTTCTGATGCAAAAATTGAATGTTCGTTTTTAACGCGGGATAGTTCGTCATTCGTTCCTTTCATGCAAGTTTATATATCTGCTTCATAAAGATTTATGTGGTTAGGCGTAAACGTTGTGGAAAAACTAAAGTCTGTAGTTAATGAAGAATATTTCAAAGTTGGGAGGACCGGTTTAAAACCACCAGTTGCCCTCTATGGGTGACTGCCTGTCTCCAGTCTTGAGTGAAATTTGTTGCTTCACATTGGTATTGGAAGATGGATGTTGATGTTTTGGTAACTCTTGAATCTCTTTGCTGTCATTGTTGGCATGAAATTTATGAGGATAGTTAATGTTTTCTGAACTACATGGATAAGGTAGGTCGACAACATTATGTGGTGTTCTTCGTTTTCTTTTTTTGGCACCTGTTTTGGTTTAGAGTTATCTTATTAGAATTCACTGCAGCTTCATTTAACATCGTAATAGAATGATTGGGAAAGTGCAATGCCCTACACCTACCCCTCGTGTAGAGTGAAAGACAAGAAGAAAACAACCCAAGACGTGACACACATTAGCAAACACACAAAAATAAATCGAAAATCAAAACAATAACATTGACACTTTCAGCAAAATGAAAGCAAAATGTATTATCAATTTTTCGTCCTGTTATATATATAATATATATATATATGTATATATATATATATATATATATATATATATATATATATATATATATATATATATATATATATATATATATATATATATATAATTATTACTAGTTAGATCATTCATGGCATCACGCGGATCTATGGTGTACTCTTTCCATTCTGGAAAAATCTAAGCAGGAAGTATCCTCTGTCAAAGTGTCGGAAGAATGCAGAGCATGCCATCGAGACAACAACAGGTGACCAACTAAAGCTTGCATATATTTTATAACTTGTCAAGACTATTCACGGTATGAGAATATTTAGAACACCTTTTCATCATTGCATCATTTGCATTGAAACCAGACAATAGGATAACGACTGGTGGAGCAAAATCTTTTTTTGGCGGGGGGGGTGTTTTTTGTTTTTGAAAAAACTGTGACGTGTGCAGTGGACGTCTTATTGGAAGCCTGCCAGTGCAGCGTTTGCAAGGTCTGATCTAAATGTGTCAAAGCTTGCCACTGTAATCTATCATCTCTATGGTTTAAACGCGCAACTGTTTTAGATCCATTGGAGGCTTTTTGACGATGGAAACAGCACTTTTACCACAAGCGTCAAATTAACACACGCCTCAATATGTGAGGCGTAACATTGGCAAGCATTCGGTCGCTGATCTGCTGTCATTTTTTTAGGATCTCAAGATGTTGGTGTGAAAGCTAATATTACTGAACTATCAATGGCATGTATGAAATGTAATTAGACTAGAAAAATTTGATTTCCTTGTCAGCAAATCAGTCTGTGGGCCTAGAAAACTTTTAGAGATTCCCTATTCATTATTTATTTAACTCCTGCAACAATACATTTTTCATGCGGCCACGTCAAAAGCTTATAAATTGAAGTTGGAAAGACACCTGAATCTACTGAGTTATGAAGAAGTTCAAGATTCAAATTCTGTGTATTTGCCTGATGTGCATAGATCAAACTGCCACAACTTTGATTCAAGGTTCATTGGATGCAGTTACCCCACAAGCTTATCAATTGAAGTTTGAATGGCATCTCAGTCTATAATAGTTTTGAAGTTATTCCAGATTCTAAGTTGTGTATTCACATAATTTACATAAATTTAAATGCTACAACTTTGCTTCATGTTTCATTGGATGCGGTTATGTCAAAAACCTACCAACTGAAGTAAAAATGGCACAATATAATAGTTTTGAAGTTATTCCGGATTAAAATCCCCTAATTTAAACGCATTAGAATGATACAACTTTGGTTCATGTTTCATTGGATGCGGCTATGTCACAAACCTACAAATTGAAGTTGGAATGCCACCTTTATCTATAGTAGTTTGGAAGTTATTCAAGGATTCAATTTGTGTATTCACCTAATTTGCATCAATCAAAATGCTACAACTTTATTTCATGGTTCATTGAACATGTCACAAACCTACAAATCTGAGTTAGATTGGCACATCTATTTATAATAGTTTTGGAGATATTCCACTTTTAAATGTTTCCGGTGCCCCTAATTAGCATAAAACATTACACTTTTTGTTCACTATCCATTAAATTGGAAGGTATCACAAACCTGTATGTACTACTTCAAATGGTGTCTATCAGTAATACGTTGGACGATATTACGATATTGAGCTTTAAAAATTTTAAATGTCCCTAATTTACAGAATTTTAAGATCATGACTGTTCCAGACATTATGCCCAACTTCACTACCAGGGCTATCACCATACCACGTTTGCTACTTTTCGGAACAATAGCGTCCAAGAGAAACTTACCGAAAATTCCACACGGAAATAAATAAATATATATATATATATATATATATATATATATATATATATATATATATATATATATATATATATATATATATATATAGGTATATGTGTTTATATATATATATGTATATTTAATGAAAAAAAAGAGCGAGCGAGTGAACGGAAGAAAGAAAAAAAGAAGTATTTGAGGAAAAACAAGAAGTCTGTGAGTCTGTGTTCACACACACACACTTTATAAAGATGCGGTGGACCGGTTCAGAGACTTTTGGGACCCGTTAAATCCGTAGCGTATTCGGTGCCTATCTGCTTGTCATAATTCAATAATGCACTCGACATGCAATGTGGGAATCAATCTTTCCTGCCAGTGTTTGTTTTAAAATCCAAATGATATTACAGCGTTCTACCATTGATCTTACTCAGTTCGCACGGGGATATATTCATCTCTGTATCCTGAAATACTTTTACTAACCTTAAGTGGCAAAATGTTTTGACGGTAAACAGTATTTTGAATTTGAAATAAGTACAGCATTTGCTGAACTGTGACCGTGGTATGCTTCTTTGTGGTGCGGAATATCCTGACTTTAACCTGTAACCATGATGTGGCGTCACATAATTTATCAAACTTTGAACATTTTTAAACCTAATTCAACCCCGTGTTTATCGTTTATGTTCCTAAGTTGGCAAACGATCATATCGCATAATCTACACAGTAACACTTTTAATAGATTATATTTTTTCTGGATCGCTTTTCAATAAATTCTCTTACCTACTTGCAACGTTGGATAATAAACCCATCGGGTACGAATTGCAAATGCTAGTTGTCACCGTAAAGCATTTTTTTCCAATTCAGAAAGAGTCATCTGGATTATAAGTTGCCCAGGACAATCAAACATTCAGATCACGCTGCGATAAGTTATTTTCCTCATAATTTTGATCGATGCACCATTTTTTGCCTTCAATGATCTCTTTCAACGTCGAGATCGAAACATTACTTTATACTTAGGTACCTTTTGCATGTCATGCTAAGTAGTTTTATACCAGCTCATGCTTTAATAGGTTTAAATTGTTACTCGTGTACGTACAGACACAATAAGACACACGAGGGTTCCGCTGATAAAAACTGAATACAGAACGCTCTCATAAGACACATTGAAAGCGACTGAAAAGATGAAATGTGTGTAAAAATTCGATTTATATTTTGTGTTTCTAGAACTTTTGTGTTACCAATGGAGAGAAACAATAACCTGCTTCGGGCCTCAATTACCAAAGCCAAATGTCACCATTTTTATAAGTCAAAGAAAAATAATTGCACCAATTGTTGGTCCTACAGCATACGCCTGAACTTAAAATAGCAGGGATAGAGATAATTGTGTGATTTGTGGTGCGTGAGTAATGTGAGATTGCTAATGTTAAAGACGAAAAATCAGAACCAATGGTTCCAATTATATGTTTGTATCAGTTATTCAAAACATAAAACTATTAAATCGATGCACCTACTTTTATTGAACCGTTAACCAAAAGACCATTTCCGGTTTTTGCATTAAATGCAAATTCGTGTAAAAATGCAGACTGACTATTTTACGCAGTCATCTCATATTTTGATGTGAACGTCAATGTAGGCTTCTTGAAATCGGTAGGCTTTGCTTGCGTTGCTGCCAATATGCCCAGTATCGCAATCAGAATGACCGTCTGTCCTGCTAGTTAACATCACACTCGAGAGCTGGACGACGACTCTGAAACTAGTTTTTTTTTCAGCCCACATTAGAGAGTGAAAAGTCTTTACCATGTGAAATAATGTGTTTGGCTTTCGTCTGCAAACAACAGGACAAACTGTCAGCGGGTCATTTGGAGCATATTTTATAATAGTGATGCTAAGGTCTGTACCTTATCATGCGTCAAAATAAACAAGATAATCCTTACAAAAATGTCGGAAAAGCTATAATCTGCCAAATACTCGTAATAACCACTGAATTTACACTACGTCAATTCTTCAAAGTGAGATTATCTTAAATGGATTTCGCCAGACAGTTATACAATATACTTGATTCCCTTTCTCTTGGACCAAAATGATATATGTGGATTCTTTGCCGCAGGATGTAAAATCTGAACTTAAAGCAAATAAAGTCGTTTAACCTGCGGGGGTCCTAATTATAGATATTTCAAATTGGGGGCTCTGTGGTGACGTCGGGGGGTCTTAAATCTTCCTCTTTCAGCATAAATAAGGAGATGTTAGATGCAGTGTGTTTTGAAACCATATCCCTTCATTCTTGTAGACACAACCAACAGCTTCAATGATAGCTTGTCCTGCCTTATTCAAGAGGTCAGTTGACCCTTGGAAAGAAGTTCCATCATTCTAGCCTCAGAGATGACAGACAATTTCCGTTAAAAATGGGAGACAAGGTCATACCCGGTGTGAATGCTTAACTATTTTCCTCCTATACACGAAAAGAGGTTAGTAAAAAATCCATATAACTGCTTTCAATCTTACATCAAGTATTGCTAAGTGATTCTCAGTGCACGAATGTGAAAAATGGGGTGCACCTGCTGGATAATGTACATCTGATCATTTGATTCAATGGAATGTGGAATGCTGAACACATATCAGGTTAAATATCACATCGAAGCTTATGCCTTCGCAAGTAACACGAACGTGAAAAATCTGTTAACCACATATGTGATGTTGACGTAGCATTTGAAATGAGTGCTTTATAATCCTCTAGCATATTTACTTTGGCATTTAGATTGATAAAGACACTGGAAAAGGCACCTTGCGGTTTATCATTTTAATTGTCTGAAAATGTTGCAAGGACACAAACATGTTTTTGACTATTCCACATTTTACGCATGTTCAACCACTTTTTGAAAACGTCTCGGTATATCTCGCACACGACAGACATTCAAATGCGTATTCACTAGAGGATATTTATCACTGTTTTTCATGGTATCTCTATAGTCATGAACGAATTCTCTGCTTACTCAGCGAATTTAATCTGGCCACAATGCTAATTTGTTTAGCAAATTTTACAGAAGAATGCGGATTTTTGACGTTTGTTTCTTATTTCTTTATCAGTTTTCTTGGTTTCACTTTGAAGTGAAAGGAATCGTGAGTCACAATATATTTATATCCTGAAAGTTTTTAAAAACCAAATTATTATTGTGAATTAATTTTTAAAGGGTCATCAATACCAGCTGGTCACCCCAAATCAGTCCAGAATAAAATAAGTCAGTAGTTTTCAGCTACCTTGCTCTGCTGACCTTACATTTACGCATAAACTGAAGTGGTCCTGTGAACTTCAGAATGATATCAAGGTCACCTTTCTTTAAGACCTTCATCACTGTGGTTAGCATGTACATATCCCGTTACCGATTTTTTATAATGTTGAAAAACTGTTTTAAATCAGAATTGAAAGCACTGTCATGCAGTGGGCAATTTGGTGGAGGTCAAGTCCAGGTACATTTCCAATAAATTTGAAGGGGATTCAACTTACAGTTTAGGACAAGAAGCCAAACATAGCAAAAACGCATAAAAATTCTTCAAAAAAAGAGAGAAAAGAAAGAAAGGAAAGAAAATGCATTATAGCGACACCTGTTGAACAAATTCAGGTCTAAAGGTCCTAGAAGTGTCTTCGAACAATTTAAAAGGAATTGCCCGAGCGGTTTTTGGAGAAATTTTAAACAGTTTACAAAACAATGAACAAAAATCCTTCAAAAATCTAATAATCATTGGAGCATGACAATTAAGACAAAATTCCTAGAGATTAACACCAGTTACATTTCTACCAAGTTTCAGAAGAAGTAGAAAATAGCGAAAGCACACCGAAAATCGTAAACAAGAAGAAAAATCGCAGCGCCACCTGTTGAACAGATTAATGTGTGTAGGTCCCAAGAAGTGTCCCTGTGCCACATCGAAACAATTGGCCTGGCGATTTCGGAAAGTTTTTTTTTTTTTTTTTAATTTTGCCAATAAATCAACAAAAAGAGTCATTAAGAATTAAAATCAATTGAAAATACGCAGCACCACTTGTTTAACAAATTAAGGTCTAGGGTCCCCGACGCCATTTCAAGCCAATTGGCCAAAGGGATATAGAGATGCAAGATTTTTTAAAGATTTTGTCAAAAATGAAATAAAGAAAAATTAAAAATACAAAATCGCTGAAGCATGGCCACTTGAGGAAACAGTGGTGACCCACCTAAGGTAGATTCTCACCAAGTTTGAAGTGGAACTGCCTAACGATTTTGAAGAAGTCGAAAACGTGAATTGTGGACGGACAACTGACCATCCTGTAAGACAATGGTCAAATCAGCTGAGCTTACAGGATGGTCAGTCGTCTGTTGTCCATCCGTCGTGCGGCCGTTATACTTCAGGTCAGCTGCGCCAAAAATCACTCCATTAAAAAACCTGTCTTTAAACCCGTCCTTATTGTCAGTGATCAATGTCTCAGCGCTGGACCCGAAAATCGGATATGCTGAACTAAAATGCGTTACAGAGCAAATCGCACGAGTTGCTGATTTTTCAGCAGCTAGTGCGTGTATCACCTGTCCCATGATTTTTCTCTAATTGTTTGACAGAAACATTAACAAGTTTGCAGCAAACAGATCTTTGGCAGTATGATACCCTCCGAAATGGTCCTAAGTGCCTGGGTGGCTTACATGGCACGTTTTCCTTATCCCATTAAGCTATATTTATCGTAAAAAGATAAAAACGGCGACTTATGGTGCAAACAAACTAGTCCATGTGTTATGTATTAAGTAAAGAATCATGAAGATATATCTACTTTCACAACACTGGCAAAAAGACAAAACCGTCTTTCTAATGGGCTTTGGACCGGTAACCTACATGTGACACCTCGAGGATAGCTATGTATGCATATATATATACATTTTTTCTGGAGAGTAGTGCCTCACAATTAAACCTTATTTTTACACTCCCAATTATGGCGCCAAAAAAACTTGCCCTGCTTTACTCATTCAAACTGAATACCATATATATATATATATATATATATATATATATATATATATATATATATATATATATATATATATATATATATATATATATATATATATACATATATATATATGGTCCCGTCATAAATACTATTACGTTTATGCTGATTGGTGTATATATGTATATATATATATATATTTATATATATATATATATACATAAGCATACATAAGCACTGCACATGTGAATCCATATGAAACAAAAACAGGCCTGAAGTGTAAAACCTAAGCTGAAGACATACACCAAAAAAACCCATTAAAATGCAACATGAAAATATTTCGGGCGCGATTGTTGTGTTTTGAGAATGACATGAACACAGCTTTTGAGCAGAGAAAATAATGTAGCAGATAAAAAAATCAAACTATGCTACATACATTGTTTTGAAAGCAATACATTAAAACTGTAATACACATAAATTAGTTCATAGGACACACGGATATGAGACAACACCGTCACGGTGGTGCGCGAAAATGGAGTGAACAGCTCCCTCCGCTCCCCCAAGTCCCTGATTTTATCTTCTGTCATCTTTACCTCTCGGTACATTTTACAGCTATTTCTTTTTCTTTTGATCCGCTGGCCTATTATGGCGGAGCTAACCAGAAGAGATATACAAAAAAAAATTTGGAGAGACTGTCTAGGTAATAGACACAAAAGTATGCAGGTAAACTCACAAGTAAGTATAATCGACCGATTCCGATGGAAAAGTTTACAATGTGCATTATAACAATTTCTTCGAAACGTTGTTGTTGTAATCAAACAAATACGAGGTGAAAATGAAATATAACTTGAAAAAATACAAATCTATAAAACTGTATTAATTGAGGTGCACTATGATTCAAATACAGTTTTGCTCAGAATTACTGGTGGAAAGGAAAAAGCTTCTGATCTCTCTTGTCTCAGTACATAGCTGCACCGAGTGGAGCTTTAGAGTTCAAACTGGCCACAGGCGACAGTCACACGGCATATATCGTCTGCTGAGCATTTCAATACAACATGTCCCTATTTCTCTGTCAACATGCACGCGCGGTGATTGAAATCGGCAAATTTATTAGCCTGGCACGCCTTAATACACACAACGCGAAAACGAAAGTGACTGCTTTGATTTATTTAACAAAAAAACAAAAAAAAACCACCTCCGATTAACCAGCCGTAAATTGATTTTTTTTTGTGACCCGAAGTGAAGGGAAAAGGGTGGCAAAGTGCCCAGTTTAGCTTGACAACCAATAGCCAAGATACACGATCAAATTACCCGGCCAGATTTTTAACTTATTTGTTTCACTTGTCAGCGATTGTGACCGAATATACAGGAGTTGCAATTATAAACTAATATGTCTTACAAAACTGCCTTGAGGCAGTAGCCGCTGGGCTGACCACTTTAATATACAAATTAGGACACTTAATAATATGCATGTTGATTATGTAAACGTTCTTTTTGGGACAATAACATGTTAAAAATGTAGAGGACTCGTATGTGAGAAAATATGTATAAGACTTAACTGTCTGTTATATGACTGCACTTTTTATCAGGATACGAGTAACTCGCGTTTTTCGTGTCTGGAATTCCATCAGTCAAGATTTTTCCCTTTTTTCACTTTGATCAATGTTGACAAAAGTTGGTAACACGAAACACGAGTTGATGTACAACGACAAGAAACCAGAAAGTAGCCAACGGACACAAAAGTGGGCAAGAAGAGAATTTGTGGTCATAAATTAGCACGTAACCAATCTGTGTTAAAAGTGATGGAGTTTTTTCCCCCGGTGTTGAGCAGTGCCACTTGTCTCCGTTAACACATATAGTTTAAACTAGGAAACCCCATTACAGGCAATTTAAGTATACTGTTGGGAATAAGATCCCCCCCCCCCCCCCGCAGCTGTCTCATAACATATCATAGGTACCAGCAACTTGTTGCGTAGCTCATCCTTGAAAACTGCAACAGGTGAAAAAAATGACCATTGATTTATGTTCTTTCATGTCGAGCTTCAAGACGTGGTGGGTGAAACCAAAAATGGAAACTAAAAGATATCCAGTTTGTTCTGCGCCAAGGATGTGTGTTTGTGAGCCAATGAAGAAAGCACACAAACATTATGATATATTAATATTTATGTACGTATACACACAGATGGGATAAAAAAAAAACATACTTGTCATCCTACCAATGGATCAATGACCGAGGCCTGGCCGTCGATGACCCACATCTACCTCCCTAAGTCATTTTTCGGAGCCCTTCACAGAAGCGATCCGATTTGAAAGTAAATTAATATGCAAGACATTTTCAATCAGAACTCGGCTGTTTTAAGAGTGGTGTGTAATAAAATATCTTACCTTGTCACGTATTCATGTAGCCAGCTTCGTGTTTGTAGGTACATCCCAACAGTGCATCGTTGCTAAACAGAGGACGCTGAGTGTTGGAGGATGGTCATGTGGTCGTGAACTAAAGACCGGTTGCCGGGAGCTGGGTTCTGCTTTTACAGTCACCATTCAAGCGTACTGAATATGCTTCAAGACCAAACACTGCTGTACAGCACTCCATCTCGTGCCCCGCGGCAATTCCAATTATGATTCGGTACATCACTCCATGGAAATTCGCCCAAAGTGGGTCTGGCACCATAGTTCGCACAAAGTGTGTATGTGTTTAAAAAAAAAAAAACAACGTTGGGGATTTAATGAAGTTAGGATTGCTCAACACAGTCAATGTTGCCAGGAGCGCTGTCTGTGAAAGTGTAGCTTCGATCCTACCGGATATTGGGAGGGAATTTGAGCTGTTCTGTATTACATACATGCAACAATCGATTTGTTGATAGGAAAAGGAACATTTAGAACTTTCAATTGGTCCACTTTGGTTGTATAAATTTTTTAATTTATCACGAATTCGATTCTCTGATGATCAACACTCTATAATAGCCGCAAGCGAGCAGGCGTGGTACCCGTGCGTTCTGTATTTAAATGTTTGAAAATCCCATGCACCTTTTGTTTGAATGTTTCAATCAATGACAGACACAGTTGCTTGAGTATCAGTGTAAAGTTCCGAAGCACTGTGTAAATAGAGCTAGGACAACGCTAATTGAATGGCTTCTCCTGTATGGAAAAGTAGATGTTCCATTTAAGCGCATTGGAAACAAGATACTGGTATTCACTCATTAAGAGCGAGCTTCTCTCTTCGATTTTTCTGCCCGGGGGGGAATTATTATTTATACCACCCAACTTACATTTTACGATTTCATTACCAAAATAATCCTACTGATTAATACAAATCGAGTCTAAGTCCTCTATAGTTTCCTGTGGGATCGAAAGTGGCGCCCAGCATAGGCCGATTTATTAATCATTTGTTTATTCTGCCCCTAAGTAAATGAAATGGATCGCAGTAGTAAGGTGTATCATGTAATGTATTCCAGGATGGCTTTGCTTCGGTGAAAAATTCACAAGAAGCCCGCATCAACCTACCATCTTGCAATCGAAGCGGAAACTGTCAATGGGTTATCGCAATTCAACACAGGACGAATGATTACAAAGTTGCTAGCCCAAATGAACTTCACATTATACAATATAGAAAATGCGTAAATTGTATGATCAAGATTTTTTTTGTTACAGAAAATATGTCCATCAATTCTGGTTTTTAATCCAAGCACAATTTTAAGTTTTCTTTTGGATTGCTAATTGGAGTCAACTTCAAAATTTCACCCATGTTCATCAATGTGACATGCACCTTGTTTCTGAAATTTAGTGAAGAGAGTTGCATAAAACCTCACGGTCAAAATTGCTGAGTAATAACGACCCTGCTTAATTCAGAGAAACATCTTAATGAATGAGATCAAGGCTATGTCTTGGATAGTTGTGTTGAGAGATAAAGTGGTACATGACCAGGCACATCTGACACTTGCTAAATACATCACTCAAAAGGGCAGGGTGACGTCAACAGTTTATGCTTCAGCCACTAGCCATACTGTCACGCTCTGCTCCACTGAATGATCAAGGATCGAGCACAAACTCACAGAGGGGAGTTGCAGATTTATGCAATACATGTCATTGTAACATGCAGCCAGAAATAGATTTGAAAGGAATTTATTTCATACTTGATCGCCGGTGGTGCCTCCTTCAATCCTGTAGAATGAGGAAATACCGAGTCAAAGTGCAGTCAACACTTTATTTGTACCTGCAGATATGAGAGACCCAGATTTCCAAGTGACCCTTTAAAAGACCCGTCATTCCGGAGAGGATCATGTTTCCTTATAACACTCAGCCTGTTACAGACAAGAAGGATATCCACGCCGTTACCACACACGTAGAGTATAGGTTTAATACAGTTGGTGTAACTAGCATGTTAACAGTCAAACATGTAGGCAAACTTTACCACGTGTACAAGGTTGTAGAACTTTACAGTGTGAAATCAGTAACGCATAAACTCCATATAAAAATGATCATGGCCTGCTTTACCAGACAGCACAATGCTGTTCCTTCACATGTGCATTAATTTTACATGTGTGAATTTAGCCGTACCATTTAATTTTTCCCGCGAGTACATTTTATGGAATCGACTTACGGTTAAGCACTTAGGTCAGAGGTGGATACATTGGAGTTTACAGTTATGCACTGATGGCTGTGCCGTGTTTTCAATTCATGTCTAGTGCAAGAAAATAAATGTTTGAGGTGTAATTCTGCGTGGGTATTTTAGTACTGAATCTCTGATGTTACGATTAAATGGATATAACCATTCATGAATTGGAATAAAGAGACTTATACTTGATATATTGCACCAATGTATACCGTGCCCTTTAATGTTCATGTTGTGTCACTATCTTTAGCGTTATGGAACAAAATGCAACGGAATTTAACGAAACGACACAAAACAAAAGAACTTTAGTACCTAAGCTAACAGGCAAGATGTATATTAATATTTGTGCGCAAGGCACAACAAATACATTCCGTGATTAACCTTTATGCATTATATAACTGCATATACGCATTCAGTAAAAAAAAATTAAGATGTCAAGTCACAAGCTTAGGGGAAAACATATGCATTTATTTATTTCATTTGTATTTTTCAAAATCATATTTTAGCCTAAAAGTAAGTTTTTTTAGTAAATCAAGACGTCATATTGATTTATGCAAAGATTAGATTTCAATGCCATGTTGTTTTTTGCAAGTTACATTAATTTGCGAACGTTGAAAGACTTATGAGGCTGTTTTCCGTATTTCTTTCAGTTTGCCCTACGGTATACATGTAAGGGAATCGTTATGAGGCTGTATTATATGTTGATCCGTTTCAACGTTTAACCTAAAAGTGCCGATCCTACAATGTTTACGTGATTTTTAGCGCAACGCTTAATATGTGAATCATGAAGATATTGCCTTGGGTTCACACAGACAATTAAAAATTACCAACTGAAAGAATAGTTCAGGATAAAAAGGCCTATGTATTTTTGTTCAGTGTATGCAGGAAATACCTACTCATTTTCCTCCAAAATATCTGATCTTATCGCCAGAAAACGGCGCACGATTAGCAGTCATGATACGGCCGTACCGACAGACTACCAAGGCTATTGCTAACACGTAATTGGTGGAATAATTAAATACTTATTGCAAACATTTGGCGGCTGTTGCTTCTATCGAGCCCGGTCTGTGTTTGGAGAACATGACTATGAGTTTTTACACGGTTAATTTCATCCTCATTGTTAGTTTGGCAAAAGCAACATAATTAACATGTTAGATCAGGGATGTGCCTGCACTTACGGCTACTTCCGTGTTGAAAAATACGGGCCAAAGCAGCGCCGCTGCTAATATGAACGTCTCGTATTAGTTTTGAAGAGCGAGGCTATAGACTTCACATTATTTATTGCATGTGGAAGTATGTTTGTGCTTTAACATTTAAAGGTTTACTCTGACAGTTCTTGCCAGACTTGAGTTGACAATTCTAAATCTTCTTGATATTATACTCTAGTCGACGCACACCGCAGGAGGAAAAATAGCTTGAGACAACTGTGTGCTCATCTTTACGGTGCTTGCGCTCGTCCTGTGTTAACAGGAACTGCGTGGTTCTGGTGTCTGAACACTTGATGCTTCTTCCATAGCAATAATTTTAAGAAATAACCTATCATTGTACAGCATCATCACACTAGAATTGCCGATTGTAGACCTGAAAACATGCATAAGTCGTGTATGCCAAACTGTGGTTTGGTCTGATAAACGAATGATTATTTTGAACAAAAATGGTGACATTTGCCTTTGTAAGAACGTCAGTACTAGTTGCTCTGTGATAAGAAGTAACTGTGTCTAAAGTATCCATGCTTTGAAAAAAAGACGTTTCAAGAAAAATGAGTTTACGTGTAAAATAACCAAAAAGCAAATCATTGACAAGTTCTATTGAAGATCCATGGGAAATTGTGAAGGCTTTCTTTGCACAACTAAGTATCTGCAGGCCTATTGTGATTCATGATAGATATCAGCACACAAAGACGCCTATTTGTAATTTGTTTAATATTGACGTTATCAGACCCATATACTCACTTAGTGGGCGTGCACATGTAAGTTTATCCCATGTTTGATAAAAAAAAATCTCGGCTTCTGATTGGCTAATGGCCATGGGCCATGCACTGCATTCCACGCTTTTCCACCGTTCTGCCTGTATCCCACGCCTTCCGTTGGATACAGGTTCTTTATCCCATTTTTGATAGAATCCTTGGCTTCTGATTGGTTAATAGCTATGGTACACTCTTTGTATTACCCTTATTTGTGCATTATTTACTGCAAAGGTGAAATACAGCGCGATTCCTGAAACAGACCGGGGAATACAGCGGTATTCTCGTAACTGGCCGGGGAATACAGCGGTATTCTCGCTGTATCTCCCTATCTGGTTAGTGCATCGATCAGCCATCAGAAGTCTCTGTCATGCGATACAAGCCTCGACGCGCTGCAGACGACAACATGATGGCGGACTGTGAAGTGAACTGCAGCAGCAGCAGCGGGTCGAACATGTGTATTTTTTGGGCATGAAATTACATCATCAAAAATGGGATAAAATCGTCATTCACTGTTTTAGTGTGAAATACAGGAAGTATCTCCCCCAAGACAGCTGCATTACCCTCGGCTTTGCCTCGGGTAATACAGCTGTCTTTGGGGGAGATACTTCCTGTATTTCACACTAAAACAGTGAATAACTAATAGTGTCCAACGGCTGCGCGCGCATACCGATGCAGACGACGACAAAATGGCAAACCTGCTGCAAGCCGGAGGGGGGCGCACTACAGCTTTATTGATGCAACCAAAAAACGTAGGTTTGCCCACCACTCCTCCGCTGAAATTGAAGCGAAAAAGAAATGTTTGGTGCCAAAGACCACGCAGAAGGCCAATAATGTAGCGGCAAAGATGCTGAGAGACTACATGAATGAACTGTCGCAAAGCCAATGCTGTGAGTGTGACGCATCCGAAATATCTGACGGTTTTCTTTTTAGATAGAGCCCTAGATACAGCTTTTCAATCAAAAATGGGATGAAATCGTCAGTCAATGGTTTGGAGTGGGATACAGTATATAGCTCACACCTAGGAAGCTGTATATTGTATCCCACTCCAAACCATTGACTAACAAATAGTATACCATCTCAAGGTATCGACCACAACAGTAGCCTTTCATCAAATCCATTGATTTAGCCATTGCCCTCAAGTTAGAGGATTCAGATAAGGGTTGCATACATCCTATCTGTTTAACATCGGGTATTGTACCTCTGATTACAAGCTCAATCGCCAATATTGTTCTGAAAAACTGCCATAAAAATTACTCCTGCAAGCCCTTCGGAATTCAAGCAAACCCACATCGAATCCTTTAATACTAGGTTTTACATGGGAACATAACTGTATATGAGCCCCGTTCCGCCCAAAATGGCATACAAAAGAACAGACTGAAGCCTTATTCCTAAAACGTCAACAAATTATGAAAAATTCACTTCACAAGGCATTAGACTCAATCTTCAGCTGTCACCTGAGCTAGCTGCTGATTATGCTGGCGAAGCCCTGGGTGCAAGGCTTGTCCAAACCGTTTTGCTTGAGATGGCTCAGGCGATGGTCGACTTGGGCTGTGATCGTCACCTCTGAACTTGCCGTTATATATTTTGACACTTAAAACCAAATGCAGGAGTTAAGATCCCAAGAATAAAATATTTAAAGGGGAGTCTAGAGTTTCAAAGATCACCTTATCAAAAAAAACATACATCAATACTTTTGCTCCATAATAGATATCAAAATGTGGTATAGATGAGACATTACCTGCAAATTGATTACAATTCCTTCGTGAAACAAGGTTAACATTTACCCAAAACAGACCGTCCAGAGTAGATCTGAAAGACAACAGAAATATCGATGTTTGTAAGCAGTAAACACTGTGGATTGTATCTTCAGCTAGGAAAATATCTTAGAATTAACTGAAGACTGAGCAAAAAAGAGCGGTTTATAGCTGTTCTGTGTGTCCATCGAGGCTAAAGAGCCTGTGGGTGGGCAGGTCACTCTTAAGTCATGTCACAGACTACAAGACCCAGTGCCGTTGCCAAAGTGGTTTGTTCCACATGAAGAATGCTTCACAGTGGATGAATTACGCATAGGTCACCACTTGCTGGAAGATTACGGAGTAGAACAAGCGCCCATACGTAATCTGGGCAAATGCTATCATTTCGCATTCTTTGTAACTGTTATGAATCGCAGTGCTGGCGTCTAGCGTGCAATGTTTGCCAACTCATTTCAGAGAAAACGTCTTTTTTTCAGTGCAAAGTGTGAAGCATACCGGTGTTCTTTCTGCCCATGTTATAACCGTTCTGGCGATAAAATAGCTATATTTTCATAATAAAGCAAGTCGTTTGCTCAGTGAAACTAATATAATATATATATTGCCAAGAACGTCGATTTAAATAAATCTTTTGAAAAGAGTAAGCGATCTGTCTATACGTACCCAGCAGACTAGTGTAAGGATAATGTAACTTTTAACGCATCTTAAATTCAATGTTCTTATTGCCCAAATGAAACACTTAACACACAAAACAAAAATGATTTGATGGAAAGTTGATAAAGAACCCACTGTAATTTAGAGCATACATTCTGGTCGACCGATTCATATGCGCGATCTTGGCACTCATCCTGAGAGACCTTATGTTCATGTATCAGCATGCAACTTCTTTTTCCCATTGAAAATTACCACACAGCGTCCGATATTGCAATTGTCGTTTGTTTGGGGGGGGGGGGGGGGGCTGGGGAAAGCTGTTGTTTCAGTTTCTAAAGGAATAAGCAGTCAGCATATACTGCGTGGTCCTTATAACCGATGATTGATTAATGGGACATCAAAAGTATTTATAAACGACCCAAATGACTGGAAATTGCTACGAATTTGAAGCAATATCTGAAAAAGATGGAACCACTGATGGAAAGGATGTTGGATTAAGGAGTTATCTGAAGTTTGTCTCCAAAACCTATACACATAAAACATAGCTTGTGTCTGGAGTGGTCTTGACGACGCGTGACGACTGGTCTTGTCCCGTCAACTGTAGAAAGTGATGCTGCCAGCATGTGCCTACTGCGTTCATGGCCAAGTTACCCTGGCATACCAGAAAATACGAGACCTACATACTTGTAAAAAAAACCCACGAAGATCAGGGTCTTTTTGGAATGTAGTAAACACGTGGGATTTTGCACAATATTAACGTTAGATTATCATGTGCATTATGCTTATTAAAACTATTTTGACTTGTACGAACCAATGCCTGCATATTGGATTCAGTCAGACTGTTTTTAATAAACATTTTAGATAATCCGTCACCAAAAGTTCGCACGGGGGTCATGATGAATGCATACTTAAGTGGCACAGATCCATGTACCTATATATAGACTGATACAAATCATGGGATTGATGAATATTACTTTAGCCAAATGTTATCACGGGCATCTAGTCTTTCGTGGCTAAACATAATCATCAGTCTGAATTGGAATGTTTAAGAATGTTCTATTACATGATCTTCCTCATGAATAAAATATTGAAATCTTGTTGCTAGTTTTGATGTATTGTAGTAGCGCCCTAGAGCCAGAAATCACCCCATAATTATAGTAAGTTTTGTGGTTTTCTAACGTTACCTGCAGTGGCAAGTCATCATAGGGTTTCGGAACAGCGCAGTATAAAGATTAACAAGGGCACTTTTATATCACGACAACATATTTTCCATTCATGTTTTCAGTCTTATGCTGTGGGACAACCAAAAAGATTATCAGAAAATTGTTGACTCATATTTGAAGTGGAAAGGGTAAATAGGGTCATTATGGTTAGGCAAACAACCACAAAGGATAAACAGAAAAAAACATATGAGGTGATATACATGCAATTTTAATCGTCCTTTCTCTGTTTTCTTTATATTTATTTTACCTCAGTTTCTCTTAATTTCTTAAGGAAGAAGATATGGTATTTCCTGTTTTCTTCAGCATGCACATTTTTATTCACTTTGACGGCTTTGGTATGTGAGCTCATGGCTTCTACTTACCGTACCCCTGTGTGACGAAAATACCAAATGGATGCTTCACTGACATCCCGCTGTGCCACACGATATACCCAGTGTGACGTAATGATGGTTCCGCAGAATACTAGATAGCCACGTGCCCGAAAGCAACGGGGAGGGAATATAGCCAACGTTTTAAGTAAATGATATGACCTGTGCTCCTGAACTGTAATAATGAGGTTGTCACTAGACTAAAAATGAAAGGATAAGTATTTCCTCCGGGTCAGTGGGTGGGCCCCTGTGGAACAATTGTTGCTTTGATTAATTGGTCCAATGCGGAGGCGAGAATATTGATGCGTCAGGCTTGTTTGATCATGTGACCTTTTGGCCGAATGTCGTAACAATAACGCAATGGGGATGCTCTGGAAATATTGAAACTGATCGCCTCGTTTCTAAATATTTTTGTAACCTTTACATTTTACGTGGATGCATGCATACGACTAATAAACTAGCTAAGACGAATGCACAATCCTTTGGGTATTTAATTGACGCCAAGTGAAAATACACAACGTGTGAATTAAAAACAAAATAAATGGAAAGTGAAGATTCTATGTCCCTAAGTGTAGCAAAAGGTTTGCATGCTTCATGTACTTTCATTGAAATTCATCGATTAAATTTGCTTGAAAGATTGCTGATGGACCATGCATATTATTATTTTATGGTCTTCGATGTGAATGATATATCACTGAACGACTGGATGCATGTTTCGGCACATGGATCAAAATAAGCGGAGGCAAACTAAATACACAGATGAAACGATAAATTTGCGATTCATGACACAATTTCCAGAACTTTTCCAGGGTTGACCAAATTAGATTATTTTGGAAATTAACATCACCGGACACTTTGAAATAAAATAAAAAAAAATGTTTCCTTGAATTAAGAATTTTCAAAAAAGGCTGATTTAACCCCAGTTTATCGCTAGTCAAGCCAGCATACCCTTCACTTCAGCAGGTGACCAATGTCATTTTAAAATAGAAATATCCCTGGCCATCTATTAGCAATCGAACATAAATCATATTCTTGATAGCCAGCATGTTGGTGTGTAAAACAACACTGGAGGAATCCAGAACACCCCAAAAATAATTGTAACAAATTTCGCTACGCTAATGTAATATTTCTGTCCACGAAATTGGGTGTCGGAGTATTTCATCATACCGGTACATTGCTGGTTGTCTGGATTTGAGATAAATTATATTTGGAATAAACAAATACATATATCATTTGGCGCCCCGAAGTCTGTAGGACCAAAATAATATCCTTTGGACGGCACCACTATAACTCCTATCAGTCAGGTTATGGAGTTTCACCTGGTCTTTCAAATATATATTAACATGTAATTTTGTGTGTGTGTGTGTGTGTGTGTGTGTGTGCGTGCGTGTGTGTGTGTGTGTGTGTGTGTGTGTGTGTGTGTGTGTGTGTGTGTGTGTGTGTGTGTGTGTCAAATGTAAATTCGTTTTTCTCCATTTGACCACAATTTCAGGAAAGGTTGGTAATTTATTTGGGCAGAGATGTAGACATCGTCAGAAAAAATTGTATTGATGGATTGCCAAAGTACTTCTATTACAGAATCAACGCGGTCAGTTGCTGATATCACATTAACCTTGACCTTGTTTCCGTTCCCCTGGCAAGTCCCTTGGTTTGAAAATATTTTCCAACAAACATGTATGTCTCTTCAATACATCATTATTAGGGTTTTGCAACCAACTTTATACAGGTCACAAAGGCAATATTAGAAACCCACTTTTTTAGATCCGTTCTTATGTACAAGGTATACTTATTCTAGATATCAAAAAGAACTATCCAGTATGAAAAGGAAAGAAAGGCAGAACAACAAAGTCATATTATATATATTGAAAGAGCAAATAATAAAACCGACTAAAATATTCAGCAAACTTTTAGTGAGCGATCCAGTAGTACGGATGTCAGTACCGGGTGGCCCAATCTGGAGCAATCCATAGCCACAGGTACAAAATGATGTAATTGAAAAGCAGGTTAATAGTTAAAGTGAGATGCTAGCAACAGTCTATGAGGCAGTTTGTGATTGAAGTATTGTAGTTACAGTCCTCATACACACAGTTACACAAACTACGCCAACAAAGGGTTCTCGATATATCAATATTTGTAATAATAATAATGATAATAATAATAATAATAATAATAATAATAATAATAAAAATGATAATAATGATAATAATAATAATGATAATAATAATAATGATAATAATTATAATAATAATAATAATAATAATAATAATAATAATAATAATAATAATAATAATAATTATAATAATAATAATAATTATAATAATAATAATAATAATAATAATAATAATAATAATAATAATTGAATATCTTTATTCTGGTACATTCAGTCAAATTTACCTCTGCTCTTCCCTGGGGACCAGTAAACATATGTACAGTATATATGCAAATGTTACAAATGTATGACAGATAAAACTGAGCCACGAGCAATCCAAATTAAAACATAAAAATAATATAAAGAAGGGAGCCTTATAATTGCGTTTAAAAAAAAAGTAAATCGTGTGAACCGAGGGTAAAATCGTCAAGAGAGTTTCAAACTGTAGCACCATTGTGAGCGATAGACTTCTTAAAAGAACTTTTCTTGACACCGGGGACTTAAACATTCATAGATTGGGTACTTTTCATATAAGTATGAGAATCCGAACGTAAAGTAAACTGATCACTGATCACAGAGATAGTCCGGTGCAATGTTATTGATACAATTACACATCAGGGTTGCGGCATGAAATATATACGTTTCTCCAATGTTTGCCATCCAAGATTAAAAACAAGATTAATAGACCTGTTCATACCGAGTTGTACCGAACTTTTCCGGACCGTAATTAATTATGCATTCCATTGTTGGCCTGATTGTGTAATCAGCAAGTAGCCGAGTTGGGCCCACGCCGTCATATGTTTACAACGGATGCCACGACTAACGCTAGTGATTACAGCATGGATTGTGTTGAACAGTGCAAATCTTTTATCTAAAATTTCACATCAGTGGTGAGACGTGCATTTATAGTTTGCTGACGGTTTGATTTTTCGTTAAATCTAAGCACATCATGTGTTTTATTTTCTTATGCTTCCACGTGTAATCCGGCCAGGGTGGTCAAGCACAAAATGTAAACAAAGCAGGGTACGAGGTGAACCGAATAAACCCGAGTCTTATGAACTGGTCTATTCCCCTTGTAATTCTAAAATCCAAGTTATTACATGTAATCCTGGCGGCGTAATTTTGAAGTTTTTTAAGGCTATGAGATCCACCAGCACCATAAATGTTCCATATTTACGCCTGTGTAACATAACAGAGCAAAAGGATTGCAAGGGTCACACATGTTTTTTTTTACATTTTGCGCATTTCTGTAGGCTACTTACTGCGATTTTAAGGGTACGTCACCAACATGCAGATCGGTAAGAAAGCTGAATGTTTCGAGAAATATTTACTCGTAAAATATATATCGTATTTCCGCTTTGTTTGATAAATGCTGAGAAGACGCAGTGTCACAGGAGGAAGCATAAGACACACTGCAAGGCAAACATCGTTAGACTGGAAAGCAGGACGTTGGACAAGAAAAAAAGAAAGAATAAATTATGTTTTTGTAGTTGTTTATTACAAGACATATGCATAGACGCATATGAAAAAAAGCGGACCTCAAATTAGACGCTCATTATAGGTGGTCCATTAAAAAAGACAGTAAGGTTGAAACGTTTGTGCACTTCAATTCAAATAAATTGTCACAAACTTATTTGCAGTGGCTCACTTCTGCACAGTCTAACTAAACAAAGACGAAAAAATTAACAGTTCGACGAATGACAAGCTTGAATATGGTGTGGTAAAGGTTTGCTCGCTGACTTCCAAAACGAAACGTCATATGACCAAGTTTGCATACATAAATAAGTAATGGGCGTGACTCGAGTAAAATTACCAAATAAAACTTTCAAATCCTCCAAATAAAAATACTCTGCATTTGCATTTGGAATCATGTTAATATGATATAGTACTTAAGCTCATAATCAGGAATATATATACATATATATATATATATATGTATATATATATATGTGTGTGTGTGTGTGTGTGTGTGTGTGTGTGTGTGTGTGTGTGTGTGTGTGTGTGTGTGTGTGTGTGTACACAGGTATGATTGATGCCTAAATGGAAAAAAAAACGGCGAGTGATCTTTCAAGTGTTACTAAATGAGGCATTAAAAATAATAACTTATCAGAAAACTTTGCATGGTGAAACTATAGGACAGAAGACACTGAGGTACCGCGTTTCACTTTAGGCCTCTCCAGGTCAGAAGAAGATTCAGTCAACACCGCTCCTTGGCATGGGTTTCGCTCACTCAACATGTGTCAAAAAACCAATGACATGGCTGGCTAGTCTCGTCATGAAAATGTTTTTCTATAAACTTGGAATTTAAGTGAAAACAATTAAAGCTGATGACAATTTATATGCGGTCGCTTTTTTATTACTTCAGCGGAAAATGGTGAATATGTGTTGAATCTCTTTTCCATCAACCCCCATTGGATTATATGTTTTCTCCAATGATAAAAAACAGTGTTGTCCAGGTGGGTCATTTGACACGTGTTATTCTAACACGTATTTGAACATGGACCATTATGTAAAAGCTATCTTGGTTTGTGTAAATGCACATGTCTCAGTAACGAAAGAAAATTATCACTTCTCTTTGGCACATAAAGTTGTTGAATAAATAAATATCTATGTCGCTACAGAGAGCGACTGTCTTGTAATGTTGCCTGAGGCGACAGAAGCTGGCACATGGTTGAGGTAAAAGTTGGCTGTCTGTACAAGAGATTGCTTAGCAAATTCGATAAATTTTAAGTACTAGTAATGAGCAGTCATACTTTCATTTTATATTGGCTGTCTATGCAAGAGATCGCCTAGCCAATTGCGATAAATTCTAAATACTGGTAATGGCCAATCATAGTTTCATTTAATGTTACGCTATTTGGAAGCCTGTGTGTATCTGTCATGCTTCACTGACATCCCTTGGGTCGTTTATAATAATGTACAAGTTCAAGCCAATCATGAATCAGTATCATGTCAATTTAGATTTTGTGCTGTTACATGACGTAATAACCAAAGTGCGCATCGTTACACAACGCAGACGTTATGTATTGTTACGGGTCATTGACTGTGCCAGGAAATGAAAGATTATGGTTTGCCAAGTTCATTTGTTTGAAAGTTTGTTCCATTGATCGGAACCAGGTGATTGGGAGGAATAAGCACGCTCTGTCGGACTGCCAGCAGTACCGCAGTGAACTTGCTCTGACGACACAAATAGACGTTTGGAAGTCAAACACGGGGCTTGTATCAGACCAGTCAGCCTTGATACAAACTTTGAGGTGTTTTGTAGTTGGACTCCGTGCTTAGGTTTTTAAAACTTTAGCTCTTCAGTTGTTTGAGACCATGTACAATATTTTTCCCTCTAACTTTTTCAACAGACACATCCATGAATATAGACCCAAATTTTCTTTAGAATTTTGTCCTAGAGACAAGCTGTTCATCTTTTTCATTGTTTGATAGTATACATGAAGAAGAAACTAGAGTCCAAGATTTATACATTCGAATGAAAATACTGGGTTGACCATCAAATGCAAGATTTGTTTTGCATTGATTAACATAAACATAAAATTGACAAGTATTAATTTAATTATATTAGTGCCAATCACAACACAAAATCATGGTTGTCTTACCACAGTGAATTCCTGATTTATATCCTTCGCAGAAGCACCACTCTTTCAAGTGCCAACCTTCCACAGAGAAAATAAAGGCGTAGGTCTACAACTTTTTTTGGCCTGCTTGTAAATATATTTTTATCCGGAGTGCCTGGTAGTTCAAACATAGTACTAATCTGGAGATTCTCCAGCACAAAAGAAAAAGACACACATGTATTATCTACCTGGCACACAGGAAAATACAGCAGTAAGGTTTTGGAGGCGTTTGTGTGCATACGCGAGACTGCAATCTTTGAAACATAATTTGAGGTGGGCATCTTTGATTCATATATCAAAAAAAAAATTAATCATCCATATTCTTTAATGAACAATTGTACCACTTCAAAAATTGTTGTGTTTATACGTCTGAAAAGTCTGTACTTCCGAAAACATGTATCTAAAAAATCACTTGCCACATAAACAAGTCGGGGTGGCCCAATTACTGGTACCAGTATATGAAAAGCGGTGTGCAAAAGATGTGTTTGTGGGGCAGCATATCAGAGGCATGTTAGAAAAAAATGTCCAGAATCTTCATGAGGCTTCATACACACACAAAAGTCGAGCGAGAATATATGAAATTTAAGACTAAAATATCGTAAAGCATAAAAGAGGATTAGTTTGTAGAATATGAGTCTGGTGGCACGCAGTTTACATCCTAATTCGTCAAGTAAAGGGGGTGGTTGACACGGTGGAGTGCGCCGCTGAATATCCTGTGGCTGCTTCATCCTGTACAGCTTCAAGGGAGTTTGCAAATTAGCAGCATTGTCAATAGGACCCGCCCATACTGAAGAATAGGACGCACCATAATAGTGTATAGCTTAATCACAGTATTTTTGGACAATTTGTGGTTACAACTTTTGAGCAAGTCCATACGCTTGCTGGCATATTCAACAATTGTGGCAATATGAGAGTGCCAAGAGAGATTATGGGAAAGTGGTATATGCTCAAATTGGTATGACTGTTTACTTCTGGAATCGGCTTGCCATCGAGAATCCCATGTTGATGGGTAATTGCATTACGTTTACAGGAGAAAAAAGAGGCAAAAGATTCGTAGTCTCAAAGGTAACTTTCCATAGACTGCCCCATATAGTTATCCTGTAGAGGTCAACATTAACTGGTCTGGCTGATTCTATGAGGTCTTGAACATTCTCTATTATGCTGGTATCATCAGCAAACAGTTTAATGGAAATGACGTCAAAAATGTCAATTATGTAAACTAAAATATACTGGGACCTAAGATAGAACCCTGTGGAACGCCTGCTTTTACAGGAAGCCAAGATGAGATTTGGCCACATGAGGCCACCCTCTCATAAGGATTAGAGGCAGAGCCTTTTACCCATTCTACATATGAATGTATAAGACATACTTGTTGTTGTTATTTATACAGGGTGCCTTCATGATATACACAGTAGGAGGCTTAAAATATGTCAAGCAATACCCTTCTTGCATATTTCTTGAGTTCAAGGCTATCATAAATGTCGCGTACAATGCTAATAAATTGATTAACTGTGCAATCCTGAGACTTGAAATTGAATTTTGCTCAATTCTTGTTAGGTATTCATGAAGAATGTCGAATACTGATCTTTCAACCAAAAACTTCAGAAACAAACTTTCCTCAGAGCTAACATCACTGTAACTTTCCTTTTTTTCCCCTGGCTTTGAAAGTACAGCAGATGTTAGAATTCTTTTACCCCTGTTTCATGAAATTAGATTTTCATTTTATACAAGTGCGTCCGGCTGTGTCCAGGTAACAAATTAAACTGACATCAAAGGAGGTAACGTGTAAAAAGGGGAACGAACACTCATTTTAAACATGTTTCAACAAATGTCCAAGTTAGCTAAGGCTTTAAAAAATATATGTGTGGTTCCGGTAACCCGACCGATTCTACTGAAAAGGCCTGACCCTAAATAAATTGCATGGCACATGAAAAAAATTTCAAGCCGCCCTTCCACGTTACAAATCCAAATGCGACACGATACCATGACAATTCATGCACTTATTGGTGAGCCATTATAAACATAGCACTATGCATGGTAGGACAGTCGCACAAAACTACATTTGATTCGAATTTGAAAGTCAATCATTTCACGTGTTTTCAGCACTGTTTGCAATGTGCGTGGATGAACGAGGTGTTCTGAAAATAATCAAATATACCTAAGTTTGCACACGATCGTATTCGATCTCAAAACGCTTGACACGTTGTCTTACACCGTTTGTTGACAATTGCTGTTTATTCATGGTCCAGCTTGCGAATATTTTCCTGGCTAGGGTTAGTAGATAGTAAGAGGACCAAAAATAATATACAGCATAAAACAGCATGTATCACATCATTATTAATGCTATGAAATACTTGTGAAATATATACTTTCGGTTTCATAAATTATTACCCCCCCCCCTTCCTCTCCCAAGATCGTCCCATGACTATACTCATTTATATACCATTGGGTGTGGAATCCACAATTTTCAGAATGGGAGCCACATCCATATTGGTTAGTCCCGATTGGATATTTTGAAGAGGTACTATCCAAAATAAATATTTGATTAGAGTTAAGGAAAGGTTGATTTGTGGAATGAATATAATGTACAATAAAAAACGCGACTTTTCCAGTGTGAGCATTACCTAAAAATGTAAATACAATGCCTTTAAGTTATCAGTTGTGGAATACAGTGGGCCCCAGAAAAGGAATATTGGATCTGACACTGACTTCGCCCCCATGCTATGAATTAAGTAGCAGCACTAGGCACAGGAGCCTAGATCACCTGCTGGGTCAAAGATGCAGCTTAGCGGGGAAGGTTGCCCAGATAGTGGATACAGGTCTGAGACTACCGACGGGTTTTTATATAATTGGTAACCAGTGGTGAAATACTTCCATGCAATTTTCCCACAAACTTTGTACAAGGTTTACTTACAGACTATCTTCTGAACAGAAGACAAAGAGTCAAAATTCTCGATGCCACCAGTTCTTAGAACTTAATTTTCAAGGGCGTCCATTCTGGGACCAGCAATCTTTAATATTTTTATGAATGATGTTTTCTGTGCCGTTCAAGATGGAACCCTTTTTAATTATGCTGATGAAAATACCGTCCTGGTCAAGGCTAAGACTAAAGAGGCTTAGCAAATAAGATAGTTCTAAATGGTTAATCACTCATCACATGTTGTGAAGAAAATCAGATGGAGGCTAATCCTTCAAAGCTTCAGTGTATGATTTCCAATGAAGATACTTCATCTGAAATACGTATTAGAGGAACTACTATTACAAGCGAACAAAGTGTTAAACTGCTGGGTGTTCAACTTGACAATAGACTGGATTTCTGTTATCACATCTCTAAAATTATTAGATCCGCTGCTAGGCAATTGAATTGTCTGATGCGCCTCGGCCATTTTCTAGATATTAATACAAGACTTCTTGTCTACAAATCCTTTTTCCTTTCAAATTTCAACTATTGCCCAGCAGTTTGGCACTTTTTTGGAGCTTCAAACTCTGCCAAGTTAGAGAAAATTCAATTCAGAGCTCTAAAATTTATTTATTATCGGTACGATCTGGATTATAGCACTGTCCTGAAGATGGAAAATCTTCATTCTTTTGAATTGTCCAGAATGAAAAACGTAGCTACTGAAGTTTATAAAGCTGTCCAGGGCAGCAACCCTGAATACATTAACAGTGTCTTCAAGCCCAAAACTCGTGGCTATTCTTTCAGAGCAAAAAATACGGAAGCATCGATCTGTCATACGACCAAAGGGGGTCTTCATTATTTTAAGAATTTTAGTATTAAGATTTGGAACTCGCTCCCCCAAAGAACTCAGAACAGACTTTCCTACTTTTAAAAGACTACTCGGACACTGGGATAGATTTTCCTGTAAATGCTGCTTCTGTCGACAATAATCTATCTATTACTTCCACTACATTTCTACCTTTGTTTTATGCTTTAGCAAGTTTGTTATGCACGATCCATTTGCATCGTGCATTTTATTATTTATGTAAATGTTTTTATAAGTACTATTTTCTATCATGTGGTACATATTTTATCTTTTCATCATTTTGAGAGGTTGCTGTCACCTTTATCTAATTATTTATTCACACTCAGTCAAAATAGCTGTGAAAGGCTAATGTTACAACGTTGTAAAAAAAACTGAGTATAAATAAAGCTTGTATGTATGTATGTATGTATGTATGTATGTATGTATGTATGTATGTATGTATGTATGTATGTATGTATGTATGTATGTATGTATGGGTCTGTCCCGTATTTCCGAGATCAATACCTGTAGAATTTATTTGTAGTTTTCCTATTGTTTTTTAATTTTTCTTTTTAACCATCCCATAATTTATATTTGCTGATTGTATTGATCTTTAGACCGATAGTATTCACACCAACACGATTAACAGTGGTTTCTCCTGATGACCAAACTTCCGTTTCTGAGTTAAAATCATTGCAATCCCAAATTTTGAAACACGTTGACACTTTTATTCTTAAAGGAAGACCAGGCAGATTTTTGTAAATTCTCCATCATGTGTTCCTGACTGGCTGTGATCGGTCAAGATATTTGGAGAAAGGTTTGGTATGCCCTGTAACTATACTGAACCAAACAAATAACGCAACCCTTAAACTTTTAAACTTAAATATTTATTGTTACTTTCATATCACAGAAACAAATTAGATCCATATTCTGCAGTCTTTTTTGGCATAACATGTGAAAAACAAAAACTTGAAACTGTCAACGAAGGTGCGACCAGCTGGCAATAAAAGGGGCAACATTGATTTGTAAAGTTCACAAATTGGCATGTCCACTAATACTGTGTGTGACCACCATCAGCATCTATAACTGCTATGCAACGTCGGCGCATGGATGACACTAGCCACTGCACCATCTGCCGGGGCACACGATCCCACTCTTCTTGAAGAGCCTGGCGAAGCTGCTGGCGGTTGGCGGGTGCTGGATCCCGTCTCCGAACATGCTGGTCAAGGTAGTCCCAAAGATGCTCAATGGGATTGATATCAGGTGAGAAAGCTGGCCATGGCAAAACGTTAATTCGTTCTCCTTGAAGAAAATCCATCGTCAGTCTATCGGCATGGAGCCGAGCATTGTCCTGTTGAAGCAAGTGGAGTTGGTGGTGTCTATTGAAAGGGACAGCAACAGGCTGAAGGATCTCATCCCTGTAACGGGCAGCGTTAAGATTGCCTTCAATGAAGATTAGCTGGGTTTTGGCTGTGAATGAAATTCCACCCCACACCATCACTGATGCACCTCCAAATCGATCTGTTTCCAGCACACAGGCATCTGAGTAGCGTTCTCCCCTTCGTCGCCAGACACGTGTCCTACCATCTGCATGATACAGGGTGAAGTGGGATTCATCGGTGAATAGCACATCCCTCCACTGTTGATGGGTCCAGCGAGTATGGGCAGTAGCCCATTGTCGTCGGGCTTGCCTTCTTGCCTGTGTCAAAATTTGACCCCTGTAAGGACACCTGGCGTGTAGATGGTGTTTTTGTAGTCTATTACGGACTGTCTGGGCAGATATTCTGTTATTGGTTCTGCCAGGTATCTGTTGTGCAGTTCTAGTGGCTGGTCGAGTTCTGTTCCGCAGATGTGACACCCTGATGTGTCTGTCTTGTGCAGGTGTGGTTTCTCTTGGTCTCCCAGGACGCTGTCTATCAGCTGTGGCCCCAGTCTCCTGGAATCTTGTAGCAAGTCTGGATATAGTGGATTTGTGGACTTGCAGTCTTCTTGCCATCTCTGCTGCAGATAAACCAGCCTGTAGCATGCCAATTCCTCTCTCCCGATCTACTGTTGATAATCGACCCATAGTTCTTGGAATACTGTGCCAAATGAATCCAATGCTGCCCTTTTATTGTCCGTGACGGGCTACACCCAACCAGTAAAGGTGCGAATGTTTTAGTCCTGTGGGTAACACTGAATCCTGCAGTTGTCCTTGATTCAGCACAACCACCAAACTTTGAAAGCCTCATGTCCTCGCACACAGTTACGCTTGGGCTGATTTCAATGTGGCCTTTTCCTGTCACAGAATCAAAGACTTGGCAACCTTAATTTCAGGTGTCAGAGACTTGCGTAAAATAGCCTGCTGTAGTCACTCTTGATTCATGACAATGACCCCATGGCAAGGTCAGGGTACTCGACCTTGAGGTCACACTACTTGGTGCATTATTTAAGACTGATTTAACAACGGTTCATATATTTCTGAACTTTAAATACAGTTCCAATGTGAAAATAAACCCAATTGAAAAAGTTGCGTTATTTGTTTGGTTCAGTATATATTAATGTGTTCTGTTTGTTTCCTAAGTCATAAACACCCAGTTTATCAACGGCGACACTTTCAATTATATGTGACAAACCGTCTGTAACCATTACGTAACAAATACAGCCTTTATGGGACCTTATAACCAAAGTATCAGTGTCTTGACCCAAATCTGTACAATTTAATACAATGGTATTTGTCGTCTCTGCTCAAGAGTGCAGAAAATTACGAGTACAACTCCCCGTGTCGGGTGGGCGAAAGTATGGCAGGTTTCTATTGAAATTACCCTTTAAAATACACTTAAAACCCTTTGCCTTTAGGTTGGAGGTTAACGCATGTATAAAAGTCTCACTTTTTCTTGATCTGTACCATCATTTGGGAAATACACTACTCCGACCGTGGTATTATGTTTATCCATAGCCTCTGAAAGTACAATATACGTCCAGAAGAACCAAGCCATTTATGGATGGTATTTTTACCTACAAAAAGTCATTTAATCGGGATTCAAAGTCTGTTCAACTTGTGCACTGTTGGCATATGCGGTTACCCCACCTCAAGTATCAGCAGAACGATTCTTACGCAAGGGGTGTTAAAAGCCTTTTAATGTTAATAGCTCGTCGAGGTAGCTCTTGTCGAGCCACATCTGAAAAGGGTAAGCAGGTAGCTACCGTGTACAATTCATTAAGTTTGCCGAGCAGTTTAAACTGCGAAAATAAACATGACAGATCTTTGGCTGTTTCTGACTGTTCTTGTTTGCGGGACAAGCTGAATGTCAGAGGAAAGGCGGATGAATGAGCATACTTGAATGAAATATCGTAGATTCAAATACAATTTCAAAAAACACAGCAGGAAAAGGACTGTAAAGGCAATAAAATTGTCTCAACTTATCATTTAAAACAAGAAGAAATAATGCAGTTTTAATATATCATTACTGCCAGTGAAAAGTTTCGATAGCCGCCCTATACTATGAAACACATATGCCCATAAGGGGGGGGGGGGTCGTTAGGACTCATGGCGATCCGTCCGTTGTCCGTCCACAATTTTACATTTTTGACTTCTCAAAAACTGTCACCCAGACACACTTCAAATTCGTTGGGGATATGCCTTCGGTGGGTCTCTCCTAAGTGTGTTCAAATGGTCATGCTCCAGTGAATTAAGGGGATTTGGGGGGTTGGTTTTTTTGTTTTTTGTTTTTTGTTTTTTGTTTTGTTTTGTTTTTTTGTTTTTTTTTTTTTTCGTTTTTTTTTTTTTTTTTTTTGTTTTTGTTTTGGTTTTTTTTTTTTGGTTTTTTTGTTTTTTGTTTTTGGGGGGTTGTTGTTTTTTTCTTTTTTTCTTTTGTTTTTTTTGTTTTTGTTTTGTTTTGGGTTTTTTTTGTTTTGTTTTGTATTTTTTTCTCTTCTTTGGGGGGGTGGATGGGGTTGTTGGGGGTGTTGGGGGGGGGGGGGGTTGTGGCAAAATTAAAAAAAAAAAACGCCAAACCGCTCAGCCAATTGCTTCGAAATTGCAAATGGCACATCTTAGGAACTGGTAAAGTTTAATTTGTTCATCAGGTGGCGTTCCTATTTTTTTCGAAGTTTTCTGTTTCCTTTAGTTTTGACTATTCCAAAACCGTCACTCAGATTGTTCTGAAACTAAGAGGAAATGTAGCTTGTGGGGCGGTTAAACAAAGTGTCCACCAGGTGGTGATACTCTGGATACCCAATTTTGAAGGATTTTTTTTAATTCGGGAACTTGTCATAGAACACATACACTCAGATTGATTACTATGTAGGGCAATGGGAATTACAATGGTAATTCACATTTTCGACTTCTCCAAAACCGTCTGCCAGATTCGCTTTGAACTACGAAAGGATATACATGTACGTTAGGTGAGTCCCTAATCCGTTTCTTCAAATAGTCATGCTCCAGTGATATTTGGATGTTTTCTAGTTTTCCTTTCTTGGTAAAATTTGTGAAAAATCTAGGCCAATTGCTTTTAAATTGCATTCGAACACTTCTGGAGACCGGCAGAGCTTAATAAGGTGGCGCTGAAATTCTTTTTTGTTAAAAGGTTAAAAAAATGTGAGTTTCCGGTTTTTTTCTTGACTTCTCCCAAACTGTATGTTGGATCCTCTTCAAACGTAATGGGAATGTGCCTGAACCTGATTTCCTATAAATTTGTTCACTGCTTAGTAGTACTGTCATTTTCTGATTTTCAGCAAATTGTCAAAATTAGGACAAATTGGTCAGGCGATATGTACATGTTAGTAAGTGATAATGATCTTAAACAAAGGAGGCCTTGTTTTCATTCTGCAGTTCACAGGATCGCTTCAGGTTTGCATCTTAGATCAGCTGAGAACAGGACTGGCACGGGTTCTTTTTTGTAGCTGTGGTCTATATTCAGGTCATTTCCCCATTACCTTTTTTTTCTAAAATCTTGCCTTTGGTTCAGATGCCCTGATATGATAAGATTCCTTTACTGCATGTAAATCAGCGAAATTAACTCTCCGTTATATGTCCAGAGTAACCCATCCAAAGGTTTTTTTTTTTTTTTTTTTTTTTTTTTTTTTTTGAGTCTGTGAGTATATTATAGTATTTTCGTATAAAAAAAATCTCCAGCAGTGCATTGGCCGGGTACCTGGCTACAAGCTTTCATCCGGATTCCCGCAAAATTCTTGTTCAAAACAATATTTCTTGTTTTTTATGCTTGAGTTGTATCCAGATCCGCAACGCCTATTCTTTTATGTTGCCATTAATAATAGGAAAGTTTTTTGAAAAAATTGTTAGAAAGTGAAAACGCTCTATCGTCAGAATGACATCGCCACGGACGCCAAAATGTAGATGCACCAGAATGTCAGAATGGTATTGCATGAACGCCAAAAAGTAGAAGCACCAGCACGTCAGAATGGCATCGCAATGGACGCCAAAAAGTAAAAGAGCCAGAATGTTGAAATAACAACGTCATGGACGCCCAAAAGTAGAAGCAGCGAAAGATCAGAATGACATCGCTATGTACGCTCAAAAGTAGAGACACCAGAACGTCGGAATATCACCATGGACGCCCAAAAGTAGAGGCACCAAAAGATCGGAATGGCACCGCTATGGACGCCTAAAAGGAGAGACACCAGAACGTCAGAATGGCATTGCCATGGACACCCAAAAGGAGAGGTTCCAGAACGTTGGAATGACAACGCCATGTCACCCAAAAGCAGAGGCACCAAAAAGTCAGAATGGCATCGCCATGGACGCCCAAAATTAGAAGCATCAGAACGATGAACTAGCATCACTGTAGACGCCCCAAAATAGAGGCATCAGAACGTCGGAATGGCATCGCTACTGACGCCCAAAAGTAGAGGTACCAGCACGTCGGACTGGCATCGCTATGGAAGCCCAAAGGCGCCTCGAGCATCGTTTGAGAATATTGTTCAATCTTTGAAGTCATATTGTATACGCGAGTACCCAACCGGCTACCTGGGTGCGGCAATTTCCCACCTGCCAATGCACAAATTCCAGACGTGAAAGCTGTAACATTTTAAGGCACTGCTCCATACGACAGTTGATGCAAAGGACAGTGGCTCTTTTCTTCCAGCTATATTTTGAAAAATAAAAAATCAACAAAGACTGTAGAACTTTTACCTTTTATGGGCCTGCGGGGGATCAAAGTTCTGGTAATATGGATCGTATTAATAAGATAATTGAACCCCGAAATAAAGCGTATATATCGAAATAATACAAAAGCACATTGACACAATACCACTGAGAAATAATACATTTCACAGAAATTTCACCACCCATTAAAGGAAAATTATAATTCACAATACTAAATTGGAGAAACAAAAACAACATATCAATCATACATAACAATACTTTGATAAGGTACGTTAGAAATTGCAGGTAGATTATGGTTACCATCAGGAACTATCGGTACATTGCGTCATGCGCTGTAACATTGTAACACATCAACACACTACTACACGTTCGGGCTGGCCAATGTTTATTGTTGCAAGACTTTCGATATACATGTATGCCGTGTATCTGCTGCTCGAAAACTATAAACATTTCTATATATTTATCATATATTTATTATTTACTCCAAACAGTGGCCAGACAGATTCAATACAATGAAATATGGATAAGTGAGAGAATGTGACATTTTGTTAATTACTTGCATGATTGATTATTGCGAAAACCGGGTAATAATTTACATAGGTTAATGTTTATTCGGGATGAATGGTTCAAAGTATTGAATCTTAGCTCGCAAATAAGCCTCTTGTTGTTTTTTGGTGGTCAATCACCAAATGAAAGCATATGCCTGCTGATTGATCGTAGATTGCTGGAATCTACACCACTTATTTTGATACGGTATATATATATATACCTGTTAACGTTAAATACCCAGAAACAAGACTCGTCCACGGCAAACTATAGACAGCCCTCGCTGTTCTAAATTAAGAAATTAAAATTATATCATACATTTGGTGAGAGGTTTCAGATATAACATTCATCGAACGTCCAAGGTATATCCCCGCACGGTTTTGAGAGAACCATACGTGCAAGAGATGTTCCAATTAAACCAGCACACAAATAATAACCTGAAGAGGGATGAAAATCTGGCGAAACGTCTCCATTTGTGTTGCTGCGTTATTTCCAAACAAGGCCTAGCGCTTTTATAGATTTTCTTTTGGGGGGGGGGGGTCGGGGTGGCTTTCTTTTTTATTTGTTTTCTTTTGTTTTTGTTTTTGTTTTGTTTTGTTTTGTTCTGTTTTGTTTTTTGTGTGGGGGGGTGTTTTTGTTTTTGTTTTGTTTTGGGTTTTTTTTGTATTTTTTTTTTCAGAAGTGATTTTGGAAAGGGTGTCAATTCTAGGAAATCAAGTGCGCATGAGAGTGCCGTCTGTTGAAAACATTTGGACGAGATCCTTCCAGGGTGCATGCATGTATGCAGAGAGTTTGACACTTTTATGCGCATTTCTGGTAATCTAACCATGATAGCTGGAAATTGGCCGTAAACTCCCATAAGATAGTATTTGCACCAGATGCATTACAATTGTATAAAAAAAATCAATGCAGTACAGTTTGAGGAAAATGGAAAAAACGGCATGCTGTTGACTTGCTGTACTGTGTCTTGATCTAATCAAGTTCACTGTTTGCATTACCAGCCAAGTCATTTTGGATACACTCACTAACTTGCAAAAACGTTTCTGATAATTTTCTGGATAATTACAGCAACACTTTTTGGCAGGGCCTTTGTGATCGTAAGGAACTTACGTGCTGGTGCTTCCACTCCCCGGAACTTACGTGCTAGTGTTTCCACTCCCCGGAACTTACGTGCTAGTGTTTCCACTCCCCGGAACTTACGTGCTAGTGTTTCCACTCCCCGGTGCTGACATGAATTAATGAAATTACAACATTGTTCGCCAGTCTGTAAGGTTCATACAGGGCTTTGGCCTGTTCCTCAGTTGATTAATAAAATATGTTTAGACCAACCGGTCTGTGATTAGAGTGAACATATTTACCTTTAATGGGCAGCGGATACGACCCGGTTGCTCTTTAACTCAGTTGTAATCATGACAAAAGTAGTGCATGCATGCATCGAGGTATGGATGCATCGACGTATCATTTTGTTTTCCTTACTCTGAAAGGAAAATAACAAGCACACTGTGTCTGTTTTCGTCACATGCTTCAAATATACATCATATAAACCAAAGGTTCAATACATTGCGATCTGTACCCTTTACGCCTTTTCCTTTCTTTCAGAGGGCCGTGAACTAATAGTATCAAACTGATTATATAGAACATCCGCAGGGACTATTATTAAAAGTGTTCAATTCCAAGAGGTATTCAATAATTGGAGGAATAACATTTGATAAGTATTTATTACTGGGAGAAATTGTGCAGGTGCTTTGGTACGCTGTTATTATGCTAATGTATTGTACTGAGTTTATAGTGTATTCTACAATGGGTCACACAGCTTGCTGAAGATATATGGAATATTACGTTCTAGTCGTTTTCATTAACGAACTAGAGGAAATTCTTTACGAGGAAGAAATACTTATATGCGATGGCGAAACAGTCGGGGCGGTGTTGGTCATGTAATTTCAAGTGAAAGTGGCTGCTTACGCTAAAACCTTACTTTTCAGAGATTTATACAAATTGTCTGGGGGGTGCTTTCACATATTTTTTACTTTAAAACAACAAAAAATAAAATAAAATGGTTGAGCTTCAAATTAATGTTGGATGGTTATTTTTAACTTTGTTGACTATGAGAGGCCTCAAATGCTCAGAGTGTGCCAGTTGTTTACACCAATCACGCAAGAACGACATCGGCTCGGCTGCTGAATAAAAAAATTTAGTTGTCATTTACAAGCAAAAATTCACGTATTTAGCCAAGTCATCATTTGCCACGTTCATATTGATTCATTATTATGTGGGTTGTCTTTGCTGAATATTTAGCTTAGGCAAGGACCCGCTACTCACAGAGACATGTACGGGTAATAGACTCCGAAACATGTTGAGTAGTTACCCGCTGAAGACCCTTTAATTTATTTGGGCGAATACAGCCCATGTCAAAATTTTACATAGGAAAGTGTGCAATATGGACAATAGTACTTCCATATGCATATAGGTTAGACAGGGACAGTTTAGCTTATGTAGAGTAAAGAGTTCGTACTGCGGAATAGGGTAATGACTACTAGGAAGTGGTTCTGGGCAAAAAGACACAAATACAATTTCTTTGGTGGATGTCAAGTATGTACTATTAGGGTCACAATACCATATAAGGTATAAGTTAGCCTTAAAAGTGTTAGAAACAATCTTAATTTTCATTTTACAATTTGTTGAACCCTAACACCTGTCACACATTCATACCCACGCATACTTTACTATTTGGTTTTGATTAGGGTTCGTCATCATCTGAGTTTCGTAAACACCTGCAAAATTAGATTGCTATAAGAATTCATCCGCTTAATTACTAATTATATAAGTACCCGCCAGTAGTTATGGACTTTTATCCACTATCTGGGCAACCCTCTTCGCTAAGCTACAACTTTGACCCAACAGGCGCTCTGGGCCCCTCTGCCCAATGCTGATACTTACTTCATAGCCTGGGGACGACTTCAGTGTCAGATACAATATTTTTATTCTGGGGCCCACCACTGACCATAACTGGTAGCTTCAAGGCATTGTAGTTACATTTTAAGGACAGCTAAGATACAGAAAATGTATCCCACTTTAATCGTTCACAGCTCAAAATGTATTTGCGATAGGATTACAAATACTATATGAGCGTAATCGCCATACTCGAGAGAATTTACAGGTCTCGTGTTTGGGTGTTTGTGATTTTAATTGTTGAATAAACAATTGAAGGTTGACTGCAAACTATCCACCCCACAAATGTCGATATAAGTCACTAATTATTTGTGATAAAACCATAATTATAGTTACATCTTAATCCTGACCTGTTGGCAAAAAAAGCGATCCTGCAATTTTTATGGTTGGCTTAGTTTTTCTTTTATCCATCCTCAAAGTGTGACATTTCAATTTTCCCTTTGATTTCCAGGATGTTCATTTTCTTCATTTCATAGAAAAAGAACGAAGCCATTTTTTTAAAATCGCTGAATCGTTTTTGTAGGTCAGACATTACAGAAGCAAAGACCGTTAATCGGATTAGATTTTTTATTATCCTTTCTGAAAAAATGAGCTTCAAAGGCCTTTGATGTTGACCATTTGGCTCTGAAAGAATACCGTTTGCTCAAGTTGAGCTGATATTTGTAAAAACAGAATAAACATCGTCTCTTAGCATTTGGTGAGGTTGTCAATCAATTATCGGCCAATCACATGAATAAAAGAGCCTTTGAAGTACGGAAAACATTATTCAGCGATCTGTCAAACGGCGACAGCAACAATCTGGTTTCAAAGCGTGACATCATGGAGGCGGCCCTTCCGGCCCCTTGACCTCAAGCCTCTCAAGGAAAGTTGTGCTGCCTTGCTTCGGTGGTCAGTGGTTGGGTGGCTGGTTTGGTCTTCCATTCCTTCCCTCTTCATACCCTTTTAGGGATGGTATTTTATTGTATTTATTCCTATCTGTATACTTTATTTAGTTAGCCTGTTAGCTTTTCTGTATATTTTACTTAGCTTTTCATTATTTTGTAATTATTTTCTCAATGAGTTCCTCTTCTCCTTCTTGCCTGAGATTTTTATCACTATTTTGCATGTTTTCTCTTGTGTTCACGTTAATGCTTATCTCGTATTTATTTGTACTTTTATTTCCTCATCCTTATGTAAATGCTTTCGGCATGCAGCCTGGTTTCTCGGCACCACCGCGATACCACTCTCGTTTTGCCATGGGCTGTTGCTACCTGTAGCCACGTGGAAGGCTGTGAAGTATAATTGACGGGTGGCATTGTTCCGCTCGGCGGCTGAAAACAAAAGGAATGACACATGGAAGCTGATATGTCCACATGGATGTGTGTTTTTTGGCGATTTTCCCATATTTCTACTTGAGTCAGGAGCTTGAAGCTTTGCCAAATTATAGAAAGGACTTTTATCTTTTAAAAACGTTTAAAATCACAAAATCGCCCATAGAAGGTTTTCTTTTTTTTTTTTTTTTTTTTTTTTATGTTTGTGTGTTTTGGGGGGGGGGTTGGTTTTGGTTTGGGGGGTTGGGTTTTTTATTCATTGTTTTGGTTTTGGGGGGGTTTGGTTTAGTTTTTTTGTTTTTTTTTGTTTTTTGTTTTTGTTGTGTCTAACCTGTCCTTAAGTAATGCCACACTGGAAAAGTCCAATTTATATTGTGCATTACATTTATTCCACAAATAAATCTTCCCTTAACACTAATCATTCATATATTTTGGGTACTACCTCTTAAAAATATCCAATCCAGACTAACCCACACGCACTTGGCTGCCATTTTGAAAATTGTGGATTCCGCACCCAATGGTTTGTAAATGAGTATAGTAATGGGACAATCTTGGAGGGTGGTGGTTATAACACATGAAACCAAAAGCATATATTTAGGACATATTTTGGAGCATCAATAATGATTTGACATATGCTGTTTTATGATGTGTATTATTTATTGGGTCTTTTATTATCTACCAATTGGGTCTTTTACTATCTAACAATCTTGGCCAGGAAGATATTCGCAAGCCCGGCCATGAATATACAACGATTGTCAACAAACAGTGTAAGAGGTATTGAATACGATCGTGTGCAAACTTGGGTATGTTTGATTTTATTCAGTCCAACTCGTTCATTTTCATCTATACACATTGCAAAAAAAATGGGGGCAATTCACTTAGCTATCCGTATCAAATGTAATTTTGTGCGACGGTCCCACAATGCATTGCGCCATATTCAAAATGGCACTCACCAATACGTGTATGATTGGCCCGGGTATCGTATGGAATTTGGATTTGTAACCAACGAAGATAACTGCTTCAGACACAACTGAGGGGACAGATGAAAGTTAAGATATTAACTCATGTTGTAACCTGGCGAAGTAATATGTTGTAGGATGCGAGCGTCTGCATTACAAAGTATCGATAATAACGTCGGTGGATCAGGCATTAGCACCTGGTCATTAGGTCCCTCTAAGGCCGTACTACCTTGAACAGCTGAACGAAATTATCTGCCGTATAGCCTTTCTTTTTGTTAGACCCTGTTCCACAAATTTTGAGTATTGTTCCCAAGATCTTTATATCGCCATTGAACTAGTGCCCTATCGTGTGGCAGAAACGTAGTGCGAATGGAGAGTGATTGTTGGATTGTCCCGCGACAACACCAAATCAGAGCAGGCTTTGGCACCATGGCGTTTTGGGGCCCCTGGGGGATAAGTGGGACTGGAAGTTGCGATCTGGAAGGCCCCAACAAGCGACCTGGTGACTGCACAGTGTGCAGATATTAGTCAGGTGAGATGCAACATGGGCAACAAATACTACATACTTTAGGGTGTTTATTTAGGGTACCGTCACACCTGTCAAGTTTTTCTATTGCACAGAAACCCATTTCTAGCCCCAAAAGTGTGTTTGCCAGGTCCACTTTCCATCGAGGTGTTAACGATGCAAGTTGGTGAATAGTTATCATTTATTACACTCTGCCGACAACGTTTTCTGAAGCCCAGTTATGAATTATTGTCCTGATTTACATAAAAGCCGGCAAGTTTGAGACTTTAGTGTGAATATAACTGCGAAAATTACCCGGGATGCCTAAAAAATGCAATGGATGCGCCCATGTGCGCATGCGCAGTAGGGGATGACGAAAAAAGCAACTTCGTTGGATAGATACTTAGTACTCTTCTGATTGAATAATTTACCGTTCTGTTATATCCTATACTCACGTGTTTATGGTGAGAGCTTGCTGACGCTTGCTATTATGACAATGATCACCGAACAACCATGGCTATGCAGCTGTGCTGGGGCTACACTGTTTCACTGAACAACCGCTATGCTGTTTCTCCGGTCCACATTAACCCTCCAGACACGTTGCAATAAAATGCTGGGTTTGAGTTGACTTTATACCAAAGTAACGGCACACAACAGCCTCTTTCTTGATAAAATCTTTCAGGGTCGATCAATTTTTATTAGGGAAGTGCAGCTTGAAACTTTTTTTTTTTACGTGTCATGCAATTTATTTAGGGTCGGGCCTTTTCAGTAGGGTCGGTCGGATTACCGGAACCACACTCAAATTTGGTTGGGCCTTAGGTAACTTAGACATTTGATGCAACATGTTAAAAATGGATGTTCTTTCTCCTTTTACACGTTAACTCCTTTGCCGTCATGTTTAATTTGTCACTTGGGCATAACCAGAGGCATTTTTTATATATAAAATGTCAAACCATTTACGATCATACATGGATCCAGGTAAACTTATCCAACTCTGAATTTCAAGTCTCGAAAAATGTACTGAAGGTAGTATTTTTCAGCAATTTTCCACGAAAGAGACCGACTGTACGGCAACATGTTGTTAAGTATGTACATTTAATGATATTTGGTAGGGAACCGTACTGGATGCAGAAGTGAGATGGTGATAGATGTCCATCGCAGAAGTTCAATTCGAGATGGTTCACATGCAAATAACCCCGAGGTTAGACATGAAAGTGAAGAGTTACTGAAGCCAATTCAAAAAGCGTCGGGATCGACCTCATATGCGTGTTTCCTTAAGTGAGTGGAAAGTGAGGCCAGAAGGTGCGGAGGAAGAGCAGTGTACAGATCGTTGCGGCATACGCCTCATAATTGATGCGTTCTACAGATGCTGTGTGCTTAGGTAACTTGACCTGGTGTTGCTGAATTTATGAACGGGTCCTGAGTACTCAATTGCTTCCTCACAGAGGGATTTTTATTTCCTAAGTCTAACCGTAATTGTACTACATTGATGCAAGTTATCATATCTGGTTGTGTCTTTGTGTAAAATTGCGGCGTTTGGGGGAGGGGGGCACATGGAAAAAATATAAATAGAAGATCACGAAACGAAAAAGTAACATAGTCTACCTACGAGTCACTTGATTTACAAAGAAGCCAGGAAATTATTATTACATTTGATTGAAGGGACAAACGTTTTCATTCTTATCACTAGGGAGCTATCTTCTGGTGTGTGTTATGAAACTTTAAAATGTAGTGCTACTGAATCACTGCAATTTCCAACCTGTGATGATTTATAACTTTTTCGTTGCCAATTTGGACAAAATTCGATGCACTCTGAATCAATGTCACAATACCAGGTTCATATTGTTTACAAATCGACCTTTCATATAAAAACTAGCAGACGTGAAGTTACCTTAAGGGAGTCAAAACTTCGCACTTAAAGATTTTAGTATTTAAGTGTAAAAGCGTGGGACGAAGATACTAGAATTCGTAGACAAAATCGGTCTTTTTCCTTGCATTTTCGAAGATATAAATTATTGCATTGAAGAGATCAATGCTTGACTCACGATTTCTTACAAATTTAAAACGCTTTTTTTTTCTTGCCACAATTCCCAGTAATTGGCGAAAGGTCTCAGGTCACCTCAGAAATCAGCAAATTTCTGACTCTAATTTTGATGGACGGTCACGTTTGATTAATTGGATGCCTACCGACAAGTCCTCGTAAGAGAGAAAAAAGCCGTGGCCATTATCGATATTTATGGAATGTGCACATTAGGGAAATTAAACTTATAGGTAGACCCATATCAGATACATGCTTTAGGTGACTCTTTTTAACTTAATAGATTCTTTACGTAGAGGATGTAACTCTCAAAAATGATTAAAAAATTCCCGAAGTCCTGTGCGACACACCACTGTTATTAAACACGTATTGAAAGTATTCGGTGAGTTGTCAGTGAGCCAGGCTTTTGCTCTAAAGACATTAACATGGACAGCTCTTCATGCAATGCAACTCTCGTCAGCAAAAATACAAGGGCCTTCTCTGTATAGCAGGTAACAATGATACTACAACATACCGACAGAATTGACGTATATGAGACTTTATTCTTAAATAGAGGCTACCATGATGAAGCATATATTTAAACAGAAACTGACAAAATATGATTTTTAAAGTTGCAACTTCATACAATTAACAGACACTGTTACCAATTTCAACAAACATACCGCCAATGCATAGGATAAATCTTGTTTGCCATTGACAGGAGAAAAAATGTGAGTCATCTGCTTTTTTAAGAGAGAAAGGATCGGCTTTTAGAAATGAAAGTGAAACTGAAAAACGTAAACTCATTTCAAAACGAAATATCTTATGTTATGTTCAAATAATGTAAAGGAATGAATCTCGAAAAGGCATTGACTCCAGAAACGTCCATCGTAGAAGTTCTTAAACTGTTGAACAAACAGAAAAACTGGTAATCTTAACATTTATCTTTTTCCGAGTATGCACTAGCATGATCCCTTTACATGGCCAATATGGACTTATCGTCAACGTCTCTTTCGAGCTGTATCCAATCTTTGTATTTTTGCTTTTCTTTACATGGCAAATGATGTAAGTCAATATCCTTAAATGTCGCTAATATGTTCCAAAGCTTGAACGACCTGTTTCCTGTCTATTTGCTGAACTGTTAAGAATTTGACTTTTTTTCAATTTGTCGATCTTAATGACACACATTTCCGTCCTGTTATTCACCACTTTCCTCCTTTTTAATCAGTCTCATCTTAAAGGAATTCCTGACACACCGTCGGGTTTTTTGGGGGGGAAGTAGTGGTGTTTTGTTTTGTTTTGTTAATTGTGTGTGTGTGTGTGTGTGTGTGTGTGTGTGTGTGTGTGTGTGTGTGTGTGTGTGTGTGAGTGTGTATGGTTTTTTTTTTGCTTGTAAGTGGGTTTTTTTGTTTTTGTTTTTGATTTTGTTCTCTTCAATCTTGACGGGAGTGTGTCAATTTCAAATCAAACGTAGGACCTAATAAATCTTGCTGAAATTAACATTTAAAGCGTGTGTACTCGGCTCTTGGTATCCGTGATCACCAGAAACAATTGCAAGGCTGTTTTACACCTTTCAACAACGAGCAATAGTACACAAGGTATTCTATAAAATCTTGTCTAATTTACATTTGAGCCAAGGATTAATAGAATCGATTGCAGGCGTCGTAATGTTTCGATGGCTCAAACATAAATTGCTATACTTATCTGTAAAGCGGCATCCGGGGATGATACCACCACAATATTTGCTATATATTTTCATATAAGCATAAAGGCGTATAACTTACTTTTGTTGCGTCACTTAAGTATGCGGTTGGTGCTATGCAGACACTTTTCATTGAGAACATGATATATAAAAAAGTCGAGTCTATAAATAGAATCAAAATTTATCCTAGTATTTACCTGCAATAGCCACGAAACACGTGCTCCGAGCAGGGCTTGCCAGCATTACGTCCCTGTGTATGAATATGTGATTCGCCCTGTTTATGAAATTCATCATGGAAAAAAGTCTGTCAAGCCAAACAACACAAACAGCCTGATAATTTCATGTAATAGTCTAGCTGAAGCAGTAGGCTAATTACAGGTAAATGTGTCCTAATAGTGTGAGCACAAGACAAGCAAAAACTATTTAGTACGGAAACCTCGACCTGATTGGCCGCAATGGTGTATTCATACTTCAATAAGTTTATGGAAAAAATTGTGTGCCCAGGGTAAGCAATTGTGAAAAAGACCAAACTATTTATTATGTGTATGGAGTTGCATACTTTAGTTTCGTATTTTGATCCATTCCTGTTCAGAATAATCTCTTCATTTGTGCAATGCGCTGTCATTCCTGTTGCCTTCATAATGCCTATAATATCGCTCACTTATACTTGTCATAAAGCAAGTCTACGTGGATTCCTGGGAAATCCCAGTGTAAAAATTATAGGAAGCCTTAAACTTGACATGACTATCTGCAAACGAATTTCTCATTCTGTAATATGAAGTCAGAAATACATCTGTTGTGACGTATCAGATAATCCTTTTTTTGTCCATGCAAGACTGAATCAACTCTTTTTCGGTGATCCGATCCACTCAATCTAAGTTAATTATCGAAGAAAGCGTCATTCGAAGAAAATAATGTTTTACCATTCCTTTCTACGAATAATGGGGTTCCGTAGTGATTAATTGACTTGAACTCCATTGTTTGAATTAAAAAAATATGACAATGATAACTGATTCAAAGGCAAAACTTTTATTTGATACAAATGTGGTACGTTCACTGCAACTCTTCATTCTAGAACATGATGATGAGTAAGAACAAATCAGTGATGCTAATGGGTTCTAAAGCCCCCGAGCTAGGGTATTGTAGTGACATAGATTCTATATGCAAAATGTCTTCTATTGACAAAAAATTTAACATCTGGGCACCTTTCCCATGTTTGATGGGTAAAGAGTTTCCTCGATCGCAAAATGCATCACTCGGTGCGAGCATTTCGTGACATTTACCTCAAGACCTGTGTAAAAACTTGTAACTATTACCGCACAATGAAACATGTTTTACTATGTCATTTAAAGAGTTCATATTCATTACAAGATCCAGAGTTTTATCTTGTCGGTAGAGTAAACAACATGAGTAGATATGAAACGTGTCTAAACGGGGAAAATGGAGGATCTCGTAGTTTCAGGTGAGATTTAAACCATCTTCCTCTTTCAGGGATATTATTGTGAAAATAATTTGCCATAAATACGTAGCGTGATCTCTCATCTTACAGTTGAGTCTGTAAGGTTCGTAAGTGTCATATGACGATGATTAGGTTGCTGCGTCAGGCATGAGCGTGCTCCTATGCACCCACATAGAAATTAGTAAACACTGTAACCACTTCATCTGAAACAATTAGAAGAAGCTCTCTTTTTCGTTACGCATGCGCTTTAATGGTTTCATCGCAAACAAAAATGTCGGTGCTTCCTGTCGATGTTATTATTAGACACTGTTAACCCATGACACATTATTCACTGGGTTATGTGGGTGAGCATCTATGCCCCAGAGGGAAGCTGGACAAGTGCGATCTAGCCCCATATTTTGTGACAAGTATCGAAAGAAGATGCAACTCTAAACTGAATTTCGTCGATTTTTTACAAATTGACATCGATCCTCTGTGTCATCAAACGTATTTTATACACGCATGTACCCAGATGACATGAACTCATTTATTTCAATACTGGATTGCCTAATAACCGCTGAGTAGTTAATCGATAGGGTTTTCAGAAATACAGTAGTACCATATACAAGGCACACTGGACAATCCACGAGGTTGTATTCAAACAGGTTTTAAGAGAAAGTCATACTCATCAGTTGGTAAAAGGCCGGTCCGATTCAACTGTACTACTGCAAATATATTGGTGTTTAATTGCACTATCATATAACATAATCTCTAAGATTCGATCGTCAACAAAGTTTGTTAACAGATTTGGATGTACACCATGATCAGGCACATTTGTCATAAGTTTAAGTTGAAGTAGTTTGTAAAGAGGACAAACCAGAAGGAAATGGCGTGTATCTTCCTTTAAGCAGTTACGTGAGCAAACTACAAAGCGCATAATATCGATATCTACAAAAATGGGGATTGAGTTTTGAACGATCGGAGAGAAGCTGCGATTGACTAGTGGTTGCAAAACGATCATAAGACGCAAAATGTTTGAGAATTTTAACGGTCCAAATGTTCGCTTCTTCGCGTCAATCACTATGCAGGCACAGTACAATTATCCAGCTTGCTCCGATTGACTGCAATTCACTTAATTAGCTATATCCCTTAATCATTTTGCTATGTATGATTTAATGATATCGTCAAGTAGAACTAAATGTCAAAACGGTTTGCCGTAACTGTCGAAAAAAACGTACCTATGGGGGGGGAGCATTTAGCTCTTTACTGTCCAGTTCTGTCCGAAGTTTGTGGAAGTAGACCTCGATTGCCTTCTTACTGGCCAAAACAGAATCGTTGCGGTACTGCTTATACAACTAACAGAGTCTATCCGTTCGAATGGAAGGGTGCATTCTTTTTGTATCTTTTCCAGACGCGATTCCGTCTTGTTATTTGATGTTTGGTATTATTAGTAATACAAGGTTTCCTTAAGGTCTAATACGAGTTTCTTTACAGAGAACAAATTCTTTGACAGTATCGCGAAATGTAGGGTCCGAGATTCTACGTAATATTCCTGTGAAGTAAACGAATAAAAGCTAATGGCCCAAGGGCATGGAAGAAAGCTTCATTCATGTCATCCGAATTACCTCTTTTGTAATCCCAAATGGATCTTTTGAAAGCTTAATCATCAAGCGAAGAAATTGAGACGGCAGAGAACATAATAGAATGCATGATCACAACTAGCTACTGGAGATGGAGCATCCCGCAATTTACAACAAATCCGGCTAAGCCGGTTTCAAGGAGATCTAATAGACTGTTGGAGAAGTCGGTCGAACGCGTGGATTCGTCCATAATTTGAACTAGATTACTATGTACCATAAGGTCAACACGCTTCGTATGTAACTCGATGTCAGCGTGTTCAGAGTCACAACGTTAGTAGCAATCATTAACGTTATTGGCTATTACATGAATGCTGGATTTTAAGTCCGTGCTTCTTGTTGTATGATTACAAAGATTATGTGGAAATGCATCTCTTTAGTTCGACATCTGCCCAGGTGGATCACAGTATGCCCCAGCAAGACTCAGACTCAATTTTATTTGGCGAAACAATTATAAGTACAATATATATATTTGCAAGAGCCAGGCCATGATCAGTTAAGATTTCAGCCCATGCACATTCACAAGTTCGCTATGTGTCAGCACGTCAGCCTGAATGGTTTCTGAGAAGATACACACAAACTACCGAAATTTTGATCCGCAAAATGTCTTCAATGTGACAAACACTACAGATTGAGAGATGTCGATCGTTTATAGCTGCCTGCCCAGCAATATGTCAGCCTTGACAGGAAGGTATGGAATGATCCATTGCGGCGATATAAAATTAATATGAATCTCTCTAAACTTATTCATCCCTTCCCTACCATGTATGGTAGGCAGTGACAGGAATGGATATGCAGAGTTTAGAACTTGTCTAGCGGATTTCTGGCATTGATGATATGGAAGTTTTGACGGACATTTGGCTGGAGATTAATGCGCCTGTCCAATATGTGATCGGCATGCATATCTATAGGCGCCCGTCAGCTAAAACCATTCTGTGCATCTTAACGTGTCAGTATAAACAAAAGCGATCAAACTTTGCATGGGTAGTTTCGACGAATGTTCTTTAAGGACCATTGATGGTGGGCTTTGGCGCATAACATGCGTCATCTGGGTAGGCTTCATGTGTGTTTAGAATTGGCTTTATGAGACAGACAATTGGAGAATAGTCCCAATTATCGTGCTGAACAAAATTCAAAGTTTTTTGGTGAACATTGTCGTAAATATACATGGCCCGATCGATACTTGTCAACCTTCTTGCAATTCAGAGTTTGCTGGGACCAATTAGCCTGGCTGATTGTTGACTTACCAGACATGTCAGTGCATTGGCACCACGTAATCTTGGTTTATGTGGAGTCCACTTGCAACAGTGTTATCCTTCTGCTTGACTGCATTCCCGGTAAGGAGACACCAGGAGTAGGAAATGAGTCCCTGTGTGTCAGAAGGAATATGAAACCACAACGCGCGAATCGCGGAGTATATTAAATTTATTCCAAACTAAGAACCGACGACTACAGGCGTTCCTTTTCTTTTTAAAACATGCTGTTTCTACATAATTTTAAGAAAGTAACATTTGTTCGTACTTTGAACTTCATGTTGTACAACAGTCCACAATGAACTGTAATTTACAATTTCCAACACACTACTTGCGCAGTACCATTCCCTCACATGCACCGACACATTGAAAAAAGTAGTTCAGTTTCAACGAAGCCAATGGGTAATAGTTTGGACTTGTCCAACGCCGTCAAGGTTCAAATCCCTCTGGACCACTTGATTTCATTTTTTTTTTAATTAAAGAGAACGTCTCACATGTCTAAGTCCAGCTTCTGCAAATAATATCAAAAATAAGAAAGTGAGGAACGGCGTAACGGAAACCACTGAAGAACAAACTACTGGCAGTAAAACGAGAAGCACGGTTTCAATAGGGATGTAGACATTGTGGACGGGTGCAGCACGCACGAACACTTTATGAACAAATTGTCGTTAGCACATATACATACATATACATATACATACACACACACATACACACACACACATATATATATATATATATAAATATATATATATATATATATATATATATATATATATATATATATATATATATATATATATATATAAGTGTGTGTGTGTATGGTACCTAAAACTGTTGTCAAGGGGACTGAAATAGACATACACATTCAAGTTACTATTTAATAGATACAAACAAATATCCATGAGTCGTTCATTATTCTGAGAGTCCACATGTAGTAGTGTATAGCCATTCATGAGCCAAAATACCTCCCATTTTAAGCAATTATGAGCAAGGTCCTCGGGACTGTAAGATGTCAATAGTTTGAAAGATATTGGCCCTTGATGTTGATTCCTGATATTCCTTTTAACCTTTTTCTTGTTTTTTTATCATACTACATGAGGAAGCTTCCATGGCGTTTGTTTGTAAGGAGACACTGGCGGCATTCTTATATCCAGTGATGAAACAGTCCTTTTTACTCAAATTAATTTCATATGAAAATTAACATGAGTTATATGTTCACAGCTAATAAAATGTGCCTGATTGTTTATAGTTTCAATTACATTGCGTAGTGTATGTTTTTAATAAAGCCAATGCCAGTGTTCACACCTTGCTAAAAACATAGACCGTAATATGCAAGTTATTGACAGAAGCCAGGCAACCTTTCTCGCAAAGCGCATTTGTTCATCATTCTAAGTAACCATGTTTAAATGTATAAAACCTATCTGAGGAAGATTCAAAAATAGAAATCAACCATTTACATACAGAAACTGGGTTTCTATCGCAAGATGTCTCTGCAAATCATTTGGTCAAATGACTGGGGTGCATAAGCTCACGTGAAGCACTCTATTATTATGCAGTGTAGATATAATTATTTAGCTGCGTATTTTGGACGTATGAAAATAAGTAATTTTTTGCTTTCTTTGCTTAGTTTTGACAATTGTAAACTGTTGTCTCCAGACTAGCGGACTTGTCACTGTCCACATTTGAATACTGGAAACGAAAGATTCAGGAGAATTCTTAAATGATATATTTCAGGAATATGTTCATATCAATCTAATTCAAATGTTTTAACGTAAAGGGAATCCGACATTTCCTCTTTTACTCTTATATGCACTAGCCACTCTCTTCCCCACATGAACACACAGTTTAATAATTTGTTATCCAAGATAGAATTGATTTTATGTTCACAGTCTTCCGCATGGTGGCACCATTGATAGATAGTATGAGATGACATGCATGACACGGTCAGCATTGATTGAAACAGGAATCTTTAGAAATAAAGATATATCTTTGATTACAAAAAACGCCTCTGAAGTAAAACACATGCGCTATACTGAGTTAATTTATCAATATTTTGCTACTCTTTGTGTTTCAGATGCCTCCAATGCTGTTTTTATCGCCAAAGTAAAATGGAAAGTTATCGTAAAATTATAGCGCGGTCAATATTTTACCCGATGCCTTTGCTATTTTAAAATAGAAATTGAAATATTTAATTCATATGTTGAATGTTTTGAAAAATATAAGAAAAAAAAGGGACGCTTTAGATCAAACTGTGTTTACCTGCTTCTGACGAGAAAGCTTAAAGCTAACAAGAAAAAGACAATAAAACGACTTTTAAGTTGTCGGAAAGGAACAAATGACAAACGGTTTTTAACTAGCCTTAAATTATGGCAGGGCCACCGTACTAAAATGGCTGAAAACATTTGCCTAAAACAAAGTACATCGACGACGAATTGCACATGATGCGGTTTGTTAGAATGATCGACATGTGTATAGACACAACTGTTTGTGTTAAAATTAAAATGAAAATAATCAAATATTGGCTTAGGATTACGGCCCTTCCGGAAAAACATTTACTACATGTCTCCCTTCAAGACATAATTGACTTAGGCGAACAAAGAAAGGTTGTTTGGATTGTGGCGGTAAAGAAAATACTGGAAATAATAATTTTGGTTATATATGGATTAACAAAGGAAATTTTTTGGATAAAAAAAATTTCCTCCGACAGTTATCACTTCGTGTCTTGATCAACATCAGCAATATTTTTGCTCTAGCATGTATCAAGACGTATCTTTTGGCACTTCTTCAAAATTACGTAACTTCAGAAAATTTTAAAAAGAATACCAGATGGAAAACTACTTAGTTTCCGTAAAACTGCCGCAAGTGTTTATCAAAAGTATGACTTAGCAATCATGAATAATGCATCGAAAGTGGCAGATACAAGAACGAAAGTTTACAGGACAGATTATGTGTTCATTGTAATCAAAATTCCCCTGCAGATGAGAAACATTTTTTCAAAAATTCCTCACATTATAATATATTTTTAAGCACACTCAAACCTCATTTCTAGTCCACCAAAGGGCCATTTTCTTTTTCAACTGTCTTTTCCCTTGGCCCGAAGTGGCGGTGCATGTTTGCAAATTCATTAGACAGTCTCTTCTATTTCGCCCCCCCCCCCCCTGTTCTTAATGGCTTTAAACAATCTCTGGTGCATTTATATGATTTTTATGTGTATAGTGTATATGATCATCTGCTTTATAACGACATTTTAAACTGTATGCCATGGTGCAAAAAGTGCAATTAAGTACATGTAAACTGACATGATTGCTATAATTGATGACTGATATATTTCCACACTTTGTCACATTTAAAAAAAAACAACACAAGAGTACCATCTAAAGTACAAATAAGTAAATCCTAACCAACGGTACAATCTCCTCAAATTTGAAGATCAATTTTTTGGGAAGTTAAAAACAGTAAACACGCGATATATATAATGACAATGCAGTAAAACCTGCAGTTCAATGCGGTAGAAATGTTATGGTCTTGGGATCCCTAGATGTGTCCTTGTGTTATTTCGAAGCAATTGGCCGTGCTATTTTTGAGACGATTTTTTTCTCCCAATTGTTCTGAAAAAAAGTTGCACGGAATTCAAATGTGTATCAGCACTTCCTGGTCAACAAATCTTATTGTCCAACTCCCCCCATATACATGTTTACCACAGTTCACTTAGATCTTTGAGAAAAGCACAGCGATTTTGTCAGAAACAAACGCATGCATGTATACAAAATTCGTACACGTGTACTAGCCCTGACAAATAATTTGAAGCCCGCACATATTTGCAGCACCTGATAGTACAACATGAGAGAAACCCACTCACGGTGCTTACGCAGCTAATCTTAAAGGGCTGTGTGGGTTTTAGAGAAAAAGTCCTAAAAGTAATTGGAATGGAGTGACGGATTGATGGGTCATCATGCTTTCTGTACATTCTCCTGACTGTCAATCAAGCTGAGTTCACACAAGGTATCATTCATAACCATTTAAAGAGGTATTGGATCTGAAAAGTCTACAAACTTTCTTGTCTTGGTAAATTTCATAGAATATTGCGCTAACATTACTGTAACCTGCAACTTAGGTTTTCATCTTTCAGTCTGATGGATGTTCCTGTATCACTTTAACAATTCCTACTCCGAATTTCTCATCACAGAAACCCGGAAACATAATACATAAAGGGTGTTGATGTAAGGGATGAAGCGACAGAGTCTGTCCGTGATGCTAATCATCGGCTGGTATTAGTACGATGTAAGAGATGAAGCAATACAGTCCGTCCGTTATAGTAATTATCGGTTGGCATTAGTATGTTTATCACGAATGTATACTTGTTTTGCTACTTTTGTACAGAATCATTCGTTGTTTTTTTGCTATTTTTAATTACAGGGGAAGTTATTGATCCGCATGTTTTTCATGTAAGATTAAAATGATGGACAATTAGACCCCCGTTTAGTGGTGTTTTGACTTATTAGACCAACAAAAGTTTTCCAAGTTCTCAATTATGAAAGGACGGGAAGAGAAAAATTTAGAACACTTAGTGCTGATTCTAGGGAGTAGTCTGACCAGCACGTTCTCCATTGACCATGATACATTCAACCGAAAATAAGCACAACTCTGCTCTATGGGTACCCAGAACCGCCTGTGTGTAATTTCAAACCCATTAAAGTTCTGTATTTTCAACAACAAAAAAGTAACAAATCATAAAAACTCCAAAAAAATCACTGGTACATGCCGCATGAAAGAACTTAATAGATAATCAACCTCGGCATAGCTACACAGAGTTTCAAGGCAATCTGGCTCACGGTTTTGGAGAAGTGGTCAAAAGTGTGAACTACTATTGCAATCCCCATTGATTTACAAAGCAATCAACAAGAATGTGCTCATTGACCAAGACGTAAGCAAGCTAAAAGAAACCTTTAAAATCAGGAAGCCGGAGCATCATCACCTAGTGAACAACTTTGATTGACGCTCTCAGTATATGCCTTTCAATCACGTTTCAGCACAATCTGAGTATAGCTTCAACACAAAATTCACAAAACGTAGACACAGACCATGGAGCCATCTGTTGAACAAGTTTAGACGTAGGGATCCCTAGAAGCTTCCCTGTGCAATTTTGAAGCAATTTGAAAAGAACTTTTGGAGACGACTCTTGAAGATCGTGCCAAAAACTAAACCCAAGGTTGATCCCCACCATGTTAAACAGGGTCTAGTTCAAGAAGAAATCGTAAATATGAACTACCACTGCAGTCCCCATTAACTTGGATAGTAATAGTAGGAATGCATGCATTAACCGATAAGTACCCGAACTATAAAATTCATGAAAAATAAGGAATCCGAAGCATCACCGCCAAGTGAACAAATTTGTTTGACCCTTCCGCAAGATACATTTCCATCCGTTTCAGGACAAGCTGAGGGACGGTTTCAGAGGAGAAATAAAAAATAGCTTTAACACACAAACATTCATTAACCAAATAAAGAAATTTGCAGAGCCCTATGTTGAACAAATTAAGGTCTGGGCGTCCCCAAAGGGTTCCTATGCAATTTTGAAGCAATAGGAGATAGTCATAAATTACTGTCGACATCTGTTGCCCTTTATCCTGCAACAAAGAAGTTGGCAGGAAGGAGGGTACATTAATGTATTTAGAGGAGCAAAATGTGCTTTTGTAACAAAACAAAATAGCGATCTGAGAAGCAAAAGCCCAAGAAAAGTCCTCCCTGTGATTCAAAGCATAAACCATTGCTTAAGATATTCATAATTTTTCATTTGCTTAGCAGAAAAATTGTAATTTTAAGATCGTTCAATAACAAAAATGCTGCACATATCCTCATTAGGTGGAGGCATAGTTCTGTTGCCTAGCGACATAATTAGCAAAAAAAAAGGTCCCCAGTGGTTTAGGAATTCCTCCTATTGGCCAAGCGGTTTTAGAAAAGAGTTTTCTTCGGGTTTTGGAGGGAGAAGTCGAAAATGTGAATCGTGGAGATACGGACGACGGACTATCCTATAACTTCAGCCGACTGACAAGTCGGCTAAGGTAAAAAGGATAAATATTGAACCGTCACTGAGACGAATATGCAAACCCAACAATCCTATATTCTTTTACAGAAGAGGATGGATAGAAGAAAATACCGTTACAATGTGTTCCCATGAATGATGCACCCTATGTTTTACGGAGTTAAACGAGAGCAAAAAACACCAACACTATTACTCGTCAACAGAACAAACTGTGTCATTTATCCTTTATTCTAATATTTGGGGGCACTGTTGATCAAATAAAATTTAAAAAATTTAGGAGGCTTTCGCAGCGTGCAATTTTGACGCGCAACTGAGATAGAACCAAGTAATTTGACAGAATTATTTAGCGGCCTGGTGGTTCAACAAGACTTACAGCATGCTTCTGTTGTTCCTATCAGTGGCTCCTTTAATTCTTTCAGTAAAACTGCTGATTGTTTTCTTTTGTGCCTGGGGTGTTTTGCGGTAGCTGGAGGAAGACTCTGGAGGTGTTTTCCTCATTCTTTAGAAACTTTTAAGTCAACGGATAGAGCGGGATGCAAACCTTGGCGGCTCCGGACAAATGTGTCATAAACTACCTGTCTAAAGCAACACACCGTTGGTTCTCTTGGGACAAAACGACGCTTTACTTCCCGATGGTCGGACAACTGGTGCACTCAAGGATTACCTATTTCGCTGGGAGTGCACCGGAAGTTACAACTCATGGTTCCATGTCGTATCTAAGATTGTTGAAAAACATGAAAATAACAGTGCGAACAAATGCTACTCTCCTAAAATTCTGTACACTTGGTATGGTTTAAGAGGGACACACCACTCGCAGTCGTTGGTTATTGTGTCACACGACGCATGTTATGAATTCGTATTTTTTGGCACACAACAATCCATTCCTACTCGTAATGTTTCCTTTCCCTATTTTTTTTCAATGAAAATTGAAAAATAAGGACAGTAGCAACACTTACACGAAAATGAAACTATGTTTGTACTTGCGCAAACAAGGAAACGATCTGGTGTTGAAAAAAGATATGTCACTTCACATCCAGCATTAGTGGTTACCTACCAGTATAATCCAAGCAGGAAAGCGACACGTGTACCTTTTGATGCATTTGTCATGTGGCACTGTGCATGGCATTTAAGTGGATGCGTTTCCCATTTCAGCTAGGCGACTGGTGCCAAAGGTTGCAGGTTCGAGTCCCGCTCGTTCCGAACATAAAATATTCATATTTCACGTTACCATCAAGACATTGGCCTGCACAAAAAAAATGACATTACATTTTAAGGTATATGTAAACAAAGTCGGTTTTAACAACCAGTGTGGATTATACTGAATTCGCAACTTTAACTGGCCACCTTCATCAATACCAAGTTCCAGATTTCAAGTCCAGTGGGAACAGAACCCAGAGCACTTGCCCCATGCAGAAAACTGAGGACAAGTCGAATGCTCGAACGAGGCCCTTTTACAAAGAACCCGTGTGTCATACGAGCGAAAGGCGACAAAGTTGCCATCTATAGATTTTATATGATTTGTTGACACTGGCGCCAGCGTCACGCATAGAAACGCACGCGTCGGGGCTTGTTTTGTTTTGTTGGTTTTTTTTGGGGGGGGGGGGGGTTGGAGGGTTTTATGTTGTTGGTTTTTTTTGTTTTGTTTTTTGGGGGGTTTTTGTTTTTTGTTTTTGTTTTTTTTTTTTTTTGTTTTTTTTTTTTTTTTGTTTTTTTTTTTTTTTGTTTTTTTTGTTTGTTTTTGTTTTTTGGGGGGGCTTTGTTTCTTTAATTGGTGATTTTTTTTTTTTTGTTTGTATGTTTTGGGGTGTATTTTGGGGGTTTTTTTTCCTTTTTTGGATGGAATGATTTTTTTCTGTTTTTTGTTTGTTTGTTTGTTTGCTTGGAGGGTGGGTTTTTTTTTTGATAGCTCCAGGACCCTCTCTTGACGTATGGAGTGTAGCCAATATGCAGAGAAGCTTATCCCATTTGGGGGGGGGGCATTCTTGATGGGTGGAGCGTGGCTAAAAAAATAAAGTGACGCGCCTCCCAGTAACATAGATTTCCAGGTTTACGCGATCTTCTCTCTTTTTATTGATAGGATGCATCCACCAATTTCTTTTCCACGCATAATTCCTTGATCTGTACAATATCATGGGAAATAATTCACCATCATCCTAAGAATCTAGGCTTCAGTTCATAAAGTCGCGATCTCCATCATTAGAGAGATAAAGAAATTCTCCGACCGTGACATGTCTCACTTCTCAGGGGGTCACCCTTGTGCTTTCCCGTGACTTCATGAGGCAAGCTGTTCGGATGTGTACCCTGAAGCAAGAGCGACACGTAGTCGTCCCGCCTTTATTTCAAATGGGGAAAAAAGAGGTACAAGAACGTAGAAGTTGCTGTTCAACTCTCACTGAGGAACTATTCATACTTCAAAAATGTGTTTGAATGTGTTCATCGGAAGGAAAAGCATACATGCACTATGTAACTCAAGAAGAAAGTCAAAGTCAAGTATACGTCTCGTGGATATGCTTTGGACTGGTCACAATCAGTGAAGCTTAACGAGTAATATTAGGAGTTTAAGATCCGAGGAGAACGTAACACAAATAAATCGATGCCGTTATTTTACGGACTGGGCCAGTGTGGCCAGTCGTGGCACTTATCGTGATTCCGTCATAGGAAGGAAACCATACGAGCTTTACGTCCGAAATGTCTCGTAGTAAATATGACGTAAATACAATTGGAAAATTATGTCATTTGAACATTCCAGAGGTTAAAGCTAAAAGAACTAGTTTTTGTGCAAGATTGAATTGTATATTTTTAGTCTCAACAGAACATTATACATATTCACCGCTACATAAGCAATTGCCTTTGTGAAAGGCAACATGTAGATTTATTTTTTCTTTCTTTCTTACTTTCTTTCCTTTCTTCCTTCTTTCTTTCTCTCTCTTTCTATCTGTTGCCCTTTATTTTTTCCGTTTTTTCACATGCTTTTGTAATGTTATGATACATTACGCTTTCTATCATTTACGCTAGGTTTCATATGACTGCGTGTTACACTTTAGCACGAAACCTTTATTTCGCCATTTCTGTGACCAGTATGTTGCTTTGAAACTAAAGAGAGAAAGGCTGTCAGCGAAACGTTTTTATGATCACAGAATATTTAATTAACTCGTTTACTGCAAACTTCGACTAAAGTCGAACTACGAAAGACCACGGCAACTACTCTGAATGAAAAAAAATACTAGACTTAAGTTCCTTGTGAAAAAAACTTTCAGTCAATTTAAAATACCGAGATGCTCATATTTCCAGAACAAAATAATGGTCCAGATCAACAGCTTTCCTCGAGACGCTTTGGATGCAGCGCGTCAAAGACCGTCGAGGAGAAGCTGTTGATTCAATCCACAATTAAGAAGAAAAATGAAAAAGAAAATGCCACTTATTTAAAGTTGAAAAGATGCTAATTTACTTCTACGTATGTAATATATATGCACGAGAATGTGGCGATTGAGGGCTGCTGCACTCGTGCCACTTTCGTAAACGTCTATGTATAATTCGTATATTTTCAAAATTTATGCCATAGTAAGTGCAATTACCTCAATTTGAGTGGCAAGTTGCTATGTTTCTACTGTTATTTTATGACTAAAATATTGCTTGAACAGCTTTATTTATCTGCTGAATATATTGCTGAAGAGAAGCCGGGTTGCTCACGTGCCGCTGGATCTGAAACTCAATGTGACCACAATCAGGACGAAATAATCACGTGACACATTTACATGCTACTCGTAAGCAGGACGTTCGCGTAAGGTAAATCTATAAATGTCTGGTATTGCGTCCCAGATACGCCTCCGATGTCAACAAAAAACGCTTGCTGCTTGGAGGAAACCCTTCATGTTTCACGCTCCAGTGACTCCATATTGTGCAAGGTCTGATTTTTTGTGAAGCTGAGGAAGAATTATGTCTCATGATATTGTTACAGATCTAGAACTATGCGGGATAAATTGAGTAGAAAATGGTGAGAGTAGCATACCCACAAAGCGTAACGACAAACTACGGTGAAGCCCTAGAAATCAACTTCGACTGTAGGGACTCTGCTTTTTTTTTTTTTTTTTTTTTTTTTTTTTTTTTTTTTTTTTTTCTTTTTTTTTTTTCTTTTCTTTTTTTTTTTTCTTTTTTTTAATTTTATTTTAGCCACGCGCCACGCGTCAAAATAAATGGCCGATCAAAAACAACGCGCGTTCTTTTAGGTCTTGGACCATTAACCTAGGCCTAATGCATATACATGTTAAAATAGCGACAGTCGCTGGCTTATTTCTCGTATATGAAGCGTAAAATTACAACCCCTTTGCATTCTATTTCAAGTTTATACCCGTACCAACAAGTTAAAACCAAGAAAATGTGAGGGGTGATGTGATTTTTTACAGGTGCATTTGTGTGCGTTACCTCCATGATTGACTGTTCGACACCAAATATGTCTCCAAAAATACACAAAGTTATCAAATGATTTGAAATATTTTCAGAGTAGCAGTACCTTTCTAAAACTCACAGTTGATAAGTATTTTTATATCCAAAATTGTGATACGACTTAATTTTGGGTGCTCTGCTCCTGTGATATTAACATCCACTTGACACAGGAACTGTATTCAGTACTCGATCGAAAGTTGTGGATCAGTTGACCGGACCATGGGAGGTTACTGGTCCAAGACCTTTACACCTGACCCTCCACCAAGTGAGAACAAACGATACAAAATCCATTGATTGCATGTAAGACTATTGTTGCTCAATGAACGCCGTATGAGTCACGCGTTCCATGTGAATGGGCCTTTCAAAGAAGCAATCCCATTACAAAGAAGAAAGCAAGAGTATTCTTTCAATTGTTTTCAAAATAGAATGTTAAGTTTTAATACATAAAATTACATGTTCACATTTTCAAATGAATCAATAAACCAAAAGCAAAGCAAAGATAACGAATAAAAATGTAAGTAATTAATGTGAAAATTGCCGCATAAAGAAAAGCAGTTATCATGTGCTAATAGTTTAAGGCTGTAAACACCAAAAACACAGTTATCGAAATTTTATAATTTAACAGATAAATAAATTGGAAATTAATAGTAAAGACGGAGGAAGAGTCAATGCACTCATTAACCTCTGACCCTTACCCTCCAACCTGCAATTGCAGGCTTATGCTTCGGCACAATAAACGAACGGAAATAAACAAGCCATTTTTTCCGCTCAAAAAGTTTAAAATGTCTGGTAAAAAGGCACAAGATTTTTGTTATGAGTTTGATGCAGTAATGAGTGTATGAAAAAAAATTCATTAATGCCATTTTTATATATGCTTCATCGTTTCACTCTCTCTTTGTACACGTTTAATATATCGTCGTCGTTTTTGTCATTAAAAGTCTGTATTGAAGCTGTTTCTATTGCTTTGTGTGTCTAAAAGCATTAACGTGCCTGTAAATTATACAACCTTAGCCAAATGAGAAGCGCCAAACAGTAACGCTTTATAAGCAAGACGCCACAGTTTTGACTGAACTTAAAAGCAGAGAATATTTTAGTCTCTTGCCATATATACATATAAAATTTACGAAAGGATGAGAGCGGTGTTTGGCTTTTCACAGAAACCAGTATGCTCATGATTGTCAACATGAGTTGCCTTTAAGTAGTCATAGTTACCACCATAACTGACTAATAGCGATTCCACCCAGGCATTGGCACGTCCACAAAAGATTCACTTTACTCAGTGTTATGGTGGTCTAACGATTTTTACGCTATACCAATCACACAGCCACTTCATGAAGCAAGCTACACTGATAATTTGATATGCATTTTGGTAATTCAGTCCAACACAACTGGTTTCTTATCTGAGCTGTTCCTAGCAGGACATTGGACAGAGTTCGGTTCAAGGCCTCGAGGTTGCACATCGTACATGTATATATCCTTTCAGAGAGTTCCAAAAGTGAAGGTATGTAGAAGTTTTATTTTCATTTTGCACTTTTGATTCAAATCAGTATGTTATGTTACCCGGATGAACAGCATACAGTTCAATTGTTGGAGGTTGGAGAGGGATTTTTTCCGCTGGATTATAAATATACATGCCAATTACATCCTTCCCACTACCTATAACTGAATCAGATCCTTACAAACAGGATACTACTATATTATTACTATTTCAAATGGTCGTGCTGACATCTTTTTGTGCATAAAAACCGCACGTTTTAAATGTATTTACATAAAGTTGTTACGAATATCTGCTATAACTGTGTATCAGGTGAAACTCTGTCGGCGATACAAGTAGGGTGTTTGCTGAATTGTTACTGACGATCTGCCAACTGCACCCTATAGAAGAACAGTCTTTAGCGTAAATGGCTATCCATTATTATTATTATTATTATTATTATTATTATTATTATTATTATTATTATTATTATTATTATTATTATTATTATTATTATTATTATTATTATTATTATTATTATTATTATTATTATTATTATTATTATCCAAACCAATAACGAAACGAAATTTAATCTTTACATTTGCTGGAACAAAAGTCCACTGTGCCAGACTGAAATGTAATTGAGCGTAGCTTCTACTATAAGTATAAAGTAATTGTCAAAAAGGAAAATGCGTAAATTCAACAAAGCCGCGTTGATGATGACGACGCAAAATATCATATGCGTGTTGGCATCCACAAATAAGGTAACCCCCAATGCCATAGTGCGGTGAGGGGCTCAAGGTTTTGTGAGCAATATTAAGTTGCCATTAGAAAGACCACACGGTCCCCTTTGGCAGATCCAAATGTAATGAAAGCCAACCGTGTTGTTAAGCCTGTTGACTTGTCATGTCATGCCACATGGCAGGCCTAGGCCTACTTCCTTACTTTGAACAAAATCTTTGCACAAGTAAATCTGGCAATTGCACCGCTAAAAACCTGAGGGTTTTTTGCCAAAAGGAAAAAGCTCATAAATTGCTACCAAAGGCGACATGAATACTGGACCCAGAGTGCATAGACGTTTCACAGCTGACCAAACAGGTCGGTGTGTCATACACGATGACGTGGAAACTGCCTGTGTACTTTTTTTAATACGCTAAACTGGATATCATGTTTGAAGGCCAAATTCTTTTGAAATTTTCAGGGAGTCAGATGTAATTAGTTGCCCCTAACTTTCTTTTCTTTCATTGTTGGTAGAAAATCATTTGACTTGTATTTTATGAGCATAAAACCGAGGCATTGGAAAACGTTTTGGGAGAGATTCCCTTTCCCCAACCACATTTATATTAAAGTTCACTTCGCATGCTTAGCGATAATTTAGGAGGAGTCGTGGTGGTATTTAGAGCAAGAACTGCTGCTTATCTTTGTATTGAGTTTAAAGAGTCTAAGATGCCCGATATTGGTTCAAAAACGCTGTTACAATTTAAGTATTTATCAATCATTATTATTATTATTATTATTATTATTATTATTATTATTATTATTATTATTATTATTATTATTATTATTATTATTATTACTAATAGTAGTAGTGCTACTACAACTACTATTCTTATTATTGTGAGTAGGAAATGCCGAGCGTGCATGCATAAAGCTTGTTTTTACCGCTGTAGGTCAAGACGTCGAAATGCAGACGAGTGTCTTTTTGCATGCAAGCTATATAGAATGTGCTAATGTACGCCTTTGACTTTTCTCCAATGCAAATACAAAAAAGATTAACCAGTCTTGATACAACTGATTAGACACTACTACCCAAGCACAGTCGGCCTTATGCCGTAGACTATAATGTGGTTATTCTGGACATAATGCAAGTGCAAGTATATGTAGCATCCACATTTCGAATGTCTAAGTTCAATCAAGGGTTCGTTATAATATATAGTGAACAAATTTGGCGAATGAACTCCGCCCTGTTAAGGGAAAACAGACCTTTCTGTACCAAAGTTTTGAAAAAGCTTAACGTATTCTACGTGATCAAAGGCTTTACTAGCATCCAATAATATCGCCATACATCACTCCACCTTTGCAGTGATATTGTATTACCTCATCAGGAATGAAAGTACACTTCACTGTCGAGTGTTGGATTTTATATACAAATGTCTAGGTCTGCAGTCCTAAGCGTGTCACGATTATTTTGATAACTTGCTAGGCTAGCTCTTTTACTATTACAAGGAGTAATGCTATTCCTCTGTAGTTCTCAGAAACACTGAAAGACTTTCTTTACTTTGGGGGTGACAATAATGACAGGAAGAGAGATGCCACGTGAAGAAAACCCATGTTGTATTATGCTAGTACCAAGTAGGGCTTAGTAAAAATGCAGTTTTTAGAGCCGTGCTTGAGATGGTAAATGCAGTGGCCAGTATCTCCATCTGACTTGCTACATTTAAGAGTCTGTATGGCTTATGTAATGTCTTAAAGGGACACAAAATGTCTATTTTAGCACTTACCCTCTCCCCAGCCCTTGCAACTATTCCGTTGTCAATATGGTGAAGTAACATTTCATTGCTATGACAAAACACTATTGTATAAAATATTGTATTTTATCTCCAAAAGAGTCCCAATTTAGCTTGGACACATGGGCCATAAGCAGTGCTACGTATACAAAACATATTACCGCAGATTCGCTTAAGTTCCCTCCAGAAATATCAGAGTCTATCAGAAAAGATGGCTTCAGTCATTTGATTGGCCGCCCCCCCCCCAAAAAAAAACAAACAAACAAACAAAAAAACAAACAAACAAACAAAAAACAAACAAACAAACAAAAACAAAAACAAAAACAAAAAACAGCGGAATGATACTGCGAATGTTCGCAATGAAACCATGCCTAGGTAACTTATTGTCCTTCCACATTTAGTACTGAGAAAGAGAGCGTTTTCGATGTTCTTAGACATATTCATCTTACCTGTGTATAACCTTGTTAGATGATGCACTTATCTTACAATGAGATATTGTATGCTCACGGGATGAAATACATGAATTTACAATGCCATCATTAAAGGATTGTAACCTGAAGGAGTGGTCAGTAGAAAATTAGTCATTACACTCAATAGCTTCCGACGGTATATAAAGATTGGATAACCCAGAATCAAGCCGATTTAAATACACAGGCATAAAAGTTGATCACATGGTGCTCTTTGCCACCGGCGACAACTGGATGGATTCCTTCGCTGGTACATGTGTTATACATTTATAGACAATTCCATGGAGAAAATATCGTGATGTAATAGATTGTTATTACAATGTAATGATTTGTAACGAGCAACATCAGGAAGTAGATCAAGATTGAGAACAAAATGATCAATAATGGACTTTACATTAGACATCTTGCTCTCAGAAAGTATAATCAATAGAAACGATATTATGATCAGCTGCACATATTTAGAGGTAAGTAAGTAATGATTTCATTAACCAAAAAGGTGAATATCGCTCGAAATGTCACATACAAAATATAATAATCAGGATATATATATATATATATATATATATATATATATATATATATATATATATGTATATATATATATATATATATGTATATATATATATATATATATATATATATATATATATATATATATATATATATATGAGTGTGTGTGTGTGTGTGTGTGTGTGTGTGTGTGTGTGTGCGTGTGTGTATTATTTAACTGGACGTTCTTTACTTGTCATAAGCGATATAAATTTGTCATATTGGTTTATCCTATGCAAAGTTCAGTATCCTTGCCTGCAGTAATCTCCCAGGAGCCTGAATGCTCCCAACACCTGAAGGGTCAACGGAGGATACAGGCTGCAGGGAGATTCATGCAGGTAACGATACTAAATTGGGCATAGGGTGATCTATCCTAAATGCCAGTATCCATAATGTATCATTTTCAGTAACAGCGACAAATCTCCTGTTAGTTAGTGCCTCATAGTGCAGAATTTTATAAGCCAGAAAGTCCATCTGCCTTTCATTCTAGTAGCCATTGCTGGTCTGGAAAGGCTAGTGTGGTGGGTTGTCGGGGTAAATAAAAGAGCATTCTTACTGGCTAATGAAACAAAATGGGATATGTGACTTTCAATACTATTTCAATTAGGATGCTGTACGTATCTCTCCATGGGAAAAACTAAATGTTACCATGGTTACATTTCTCCAGCATTCTAATCGGACAGGTTCTGTACGTTCCCTCATGTTGATGTGGTCTCGTCCCTCTGAACACACAGTATGCTAGAGGACTAAAAATGCAGTATGGAGGCAATTCTAATATTGTATAAAGGATACAAGACTTTCTCGCTTTAGGAACTCCCGTTGAAATTTGGTATGTAAGGAATGATGACGTCGAAGACACATGTTAGGGTCACCGCCCATGATAAGGAGGTCAACGTGTTTCCTTGAAAGCTACTCAACTCAATTTTGCTCAACGTTTCTCTGTACAATGTAAGATTAAAGTCATCATAGGTTGTATCATAAGGGATACACACATGAAAGAGTAGATACTTAGTGTCATTACGAAAAATGTTCACAGCGCAAATTTTCTACCAGACATAGTCAATATGGACAACATTACTCGCGAAGGAATTTCTCTACAAGATCGTCGTACAAGTTTGCAAACTGGGAAGCAGTGACCGAGAGTCGGAATGATTTGTACTTGCCATTACGATTTGAGATACACTCAGGGGTACATACATCAAAGCCTGCGGCATGACCTTGTTACCTCAAACCATAAGTATCAGTTTTGGTATGAAATGAAAACACAAACAAGTCCCTATTAGGTTCGAGTGCACCTCTGAACTTGGCTGAGAAGGAGGGCGCATTCCTGTTTTGACTTTATGTTCTTTGGGTACTTAGCGGCCAGCTTTTGTACCAGCTTTAGCTGGTATGCGAAAACCCCCCGAGTCTACAGATTTGACATCCCAATATAGTTCTGAGACGAAAGTAGACGACCTTTTGCCCATACTAACTCGATCCATTAAACAATTACTATCAGCATACCTTGTGGAACTGCTCTCGATGGATCTATCGATCGATCGATGCAGAACGTCCAAATGAGCTATAACCACCGTACCGCCTATCCGGTTAATACTGACCATGAAACCAACTACGATCACGTCCTCGATATCAAACCACCCCGTTATAATATCTATAACCATGACGGGGTTCATTACTGCGAGATGAGGCTAGAAGCTGACCAGCAGCGGTACTCCCCCTAATGCCTTGCTGTAGCAGATCTTTGCAGTCGAGATCACTTTCAAGAACTAAACAAGGTACATGGAGCCAGCAGTTCTAGGGATGCCACTCGTATGTTTGATATATATGTCCATCTGAAGCATTAATATTTGCATCAGTGCGCTTGTATTTAATTTTCTATGTTTTCACTTTCCAACGAAGTGTTGTCCAACTACAAAATAAAGTCTGGTCATTGTAAGCTCCATCTTCATTGGTCAAACTGATTTTCGGTGATCATGGACTTACAGGAAATGGTGCATATGAAATACCCAGTATAATATTTAAACAGTTCTCCAGCATGTGTTTGCATGATATGCAAGAAACAATTATTCTATCGGCCAACTGCTAATTCTTTTAAGTGATTTTCTTGATGACGTTTTTTTTACAACTTTCGGTACACTTTTAAATTTGTCGGCCACAGAATATAACATAATCTTTTTGTCCCCTCAATATCCTTTTCTATGAAGTATCTATGAAAATATCTGTGATTATCATCACTTTCAAATATTTCCGTATACCCCAAAAAATCGTGTTCCAAAATATTATATCAAGTTAGAAACTCTTCTATTTTTTTATAAATATACGCTAAATATTGAACAAGTATGGCACAAATATTTTTTGTATGCAGCTTTATTTGCCAAATCTGAATTTCAGACTCCGCGATGACGAAATAAATGGTTCAAAAATACGACTCTCTTCAATTGTTATTCAATATACATTTCAGGTGTTTTCCTCTACAAACCGATAAGTTGGTTTCCTATCTTTGTAGATAGGTACCAAGGGTCCATTTTTTGATGCAAACTGACTAATATTCAAACATAAGTCGATAAAACGTGCTCTCTCCGACTCGTATCTGTAGGTGGAAATGGATTTGTTTAATTCGTCTTTAAAATGTGTGAGACGATCCTTTTCATCCACCCCCATCCCCCACCCCACCCCCACCCCCATTTTATTGTAACCAACTGTGGTGGCACATTTATTCTTGCATATTCCTTCAAGCTTTACAGCTAGGACAATTATGATGCAATAGATTAAAATTGGCCTTTTCAGGTAATCCGTAACTAGAGGCTACAATTTTATCAATATAATACGATGCGCAAAGCAGCATCAACCTGCTAACATAACAATTTGGGAAGGGCTTTCGCAGTTCCGTGGCATGTCAAATGAATAAAGTTGTCCAGCATATTTACAATAATCACATAATTTATCAATATTTACAGGAGGCAGACATGTCAGAGTAAGATTACCGTAAGAGTTTCTTTCGAAAGATCATTCAATTGGGCTTCTCTGGAAATGCCAATGGACCACAAAACAATTTCATCGACAAAGTTATGTGCCGATAGAGCGACATTGTCCAAACGTGAGCGTTAAAATCAATCATTGCTGTTAAGGTGCCAGAACTTTGAGATTGCCTCACCATTCAAGATGAACATTTAGCTCAGACTGACATGGTATGCGTTCTTGGGAAAACTGGCGACAAAGTACCTTGAGTTTGTTAATTGAAACAATCGATTTTTTCGCACGTAGTATATGTCACGATGCCATAAACTCTCACGGATATAAATCAAATTTGCCTTATTTATTGTAGTAATCTAAGCCAATCCTGAACAAACCTTTAAATATTTGGTCTCAAAGCTATGAACTACATAGTATTATTTATGCACAAGCAGGCGCCATGTTGAAAAAAAAAGGTATGCATGCTCTAGGCCATCTGCTAAAGTATCATGTAATTATCGCTATTTATTGCACCTTTGCGGCAAAAACAAAAATGCAACTTTAGAATTAAGATCTCGAAAATTTTCCAAAATCAATAGATAGTGCAAAACGTGATATCAGCTTTCTATGACCCTGACCTGGGTGGAAAAAATCATGAAATTATATCTTTTTCTATTGCCTAAAACGTGCAAAAATATAGTTCAGTGCTATTTAAATTTTCAGCTACGTAAAGGATTTGGTTTAAAATTTCAAGCTTGCCGGGCAAATCAATTGTGGGACAAAATATCAAAATGAATGATGTCATAACTCGAAAATAAAAGAATTAGTTTTTCTCACAGATGCCTAGGCCAGGCAATGTACATTCACATATCGTTCCATAACAAAGATATATTATCTAATGTAAAAGGCATTTTACACTTAGAGGCTGGCCCTAGAGTAAACAATAAAAGACAGTTTATAGACATTGGCGTAGAGATTCTACGTAATCTCAAATCCCAATTTTGACACCGCGACAATCAAAAGCAAAAGAAAATTGTATAATGTATTCCATTGCCTATAATTTCAGCGACAATGACCACTAAAAGTCATGCCCAATTCTAATAGTTGCTTCCGAGACTTTCACTTTCCATTTACTAAAAGGCCTCAACCCACATGACTGTGCGAAGCAGTATGTGTCAATCCTTGGCTTTCGAAACGGAAACACGCAGCAGGAATATTGACAGTAGAGTTATCTATAATTGCTTCAATACTGTCGATATTAACTGTATATAAAGGTGTCATCAATCATACTTTTCTTGGCGTTCAAATCATTTTTGGTGTAAAACAGTTGTAAAATCTATTTATCCACCAGATTTTCACCAATTTGGATAAATCCTAAAAATTCATATTTCCGTTGAAATACCAGCAGATTAGCATTTCATTGAGACAGACGCAACAGGCAGTGTGCTTATAAAGACTATTGTATAAGCCGATCAAAAGTTAACATATTAAAAAGAATATGATTATCTTTTTATTTACATAACACACCACGTAGCTTAATCTGTTGTCATTAAAAAATTTGTACTGCTATCAGCTTAAATCAATTATCCGCGCATAGTTTTTCTGGATATAATATTCTTTGGGTGTACCAGTAATATTTTCAATAAGTTGATTTTTCGAAATAAACAATTTTACTGTTTGTGCTTATTGTTTTTAATTGGTCTATGTGTCTGAAGAAACAGCAATAAAATGGAATACAGAAATTGTGCTTTTTCGTGAAGTGAAGCTGTATCTTAATATGGCTTCATTATAATTATTGAATATTCTGGTCTGCAATTGGCTGCACTACTCAAAACTAATCCAAGTGTTTCAATATTTGAAAGACTTAATTCAGAAAAAGGTTCATATAAACAGGGCTAATTCCCACAAAGTTCTCTATACACTGCAAATTCTCCTTTGCATCCAACCACGCACGCCTCTGGATTTTTATATCTATTTCTTTGTCAACACCTGTGCTTTGTACCTGATAATCATGCTCACGAGTTCACAGTTGTTTTGCTGCTCAATAGTCTTTACGGATATACAACGTGTCAGCAGTAACTAGAGAGGGACAGACAGGTAAGTGTCTAAATTCAAAATTTAAGAACAAAAATACTAAACTTGAAAAAGAGACATCAAATATATGCTACATTTGAGACTGAGGAGAAAAATAAAAAATAAATGTGATATATCCTCACATAGCTAACCTTGTACAATTGTGAGTCTACATTAGGAATGAGGTAATTGGAATCTAGAATGTGTATCAAATTTAGCGGTAATTTATAAAGATCGTAAATTGTGCAATCAAGTTAAAGTATCAACTACGTTATTTTCAGTTTGTTGTCTTTTTAGGAAAGCCAATGGTACTTTATGTAGGTGATTTACATCTAAATTTTTATTGAGCAGATGATGAAATTCCTATTGACAGATTCATACTGTTTCAATGACTTGATCATAAAATTAAAGTAATTTCCCTGTAATTGTGTTCCTTTTATGTTAATTTTATTTATGTCGTTGTTTTAGAAAGGGACAGATACATATACTCTGCCCCTGAACGACACAAGACACAAAACGTATTTCAAGAATTTTTATTTTGCAAGAAACAACTATATTATCAACAACTTTTCCCCTCTGGGGAACGAAAGAGGAAATTGAGATTACTGTACGGGGCCAGACATCACGGAGCACCTCTCTGTCCATAACGCATTTTGTCAATCCTACAATAATGTAAACTGGGCGCTTGGACGTATCCCTGACTTCGGTAACCTCTGTGTGTGTTTGCCGCTAGCTGTCACAAAGGCTGATAGGTAAACTTTACAGACCATAAGCCAAGTATAGCACACATGTCTATATACTAAACTCATTCAGATAGTTTCTGGAACATACCTAAGCATGGAGCCTTTGACCCTGGTTTGCTTGTCTCTGATGATGCTTCTTAGTTGAAACAAAGCTGGTTACAACATTGTATTATTTTTTCAAAGCTCTCTCTCTCTATCTATCTCTCTCTCCCCTCTCTCTCTCTCTCCCCATCATAGAAACTCATCGACGGATGGTACGATTGCTAAAAGGTGTGTATTCTAATAAAAAGCAGCATCTTCAGTACCGAGCAAATTTGGTCAATGATAAAACTTTGCATTATTGATTGTTAAATGCAGAAACCGGAATATTTGGAAAACAATGGAATTTGCCTTGTTTCCTCTAACGCTATAATTATAAATGTTCATAGTAAGATTGTTGATTTATGAAGGGTCAGAAGAATGTGCGGATTTCCAAACACAATGTAACTAGGTCCCTTTAAGTTGGACTAACAGCGAAGTGTCTGTATCTTTTCTTCTGAACGTGGTTTAGGAGATGATACGATGTTTTACTAAACATTTTATGTAGATATACTTCGTTTACCTTATTCTGGGTTCACAAGCAGAAGCTATACCGACAACGACCAGCGTTTTCCTTGAACTTTCATACTTCCAACTGTCTATAACTGATACAGATATTATGTATTATACGTAATACTTATATTTCATTAATTTCAAAAGTTCTGTCATCAGGACTGAGCGCATAATAATGGCTTCTGTACGAATATCGCGCGCATCGAATTGTCTCTGAAATCTATACTCAAATTTCCTTTGTTTCCACGTTTCGTGTTGGATCCCACAAGTGACACAAGTTGACTTCGTTTAAGTCCGTGAGCATGTATATTCATTCGTAAATTTTCCCCTTTGTCGTATCAACTGCAAGCGCACATTAACAGAGGCGAGTGATGACGCCATACTATAACCGAACCAAAAAAAAAAAAAAACCCAGCGTCCTCGTGTTTAAAGTACAAGGACCATGTGACTGTGATCGCTCCAGTCTCAGTCAAGATAAATGTTGACAGGCGGTTTTCCTTATATCGCCGGGGCTTACACAGGTAACGCTAGAGCTATCATACATACCGCTGCCTCTTTATAATGATCCGATGTTCGTTCGCACTCCAAACAGCAATATGTCTCTAGCTTAAACGGCTGCTGCTTCTTTTATTCGTTTTGCTTCTGTTATATCCACCTAATCAATGTCACAGTGATATTCTCGATAAAGATCCTGTTACGTTGATATATTTCTCGACGTTTGTCTAATAGGCGAAGACATTAGAACAGTTTATGTAACGACACCCATTACCGCATTGTGATGCATCCATGACATGATTAATTCAGTCGTACATTTTCTTAACACAAAGGCTAAAAAAAAAATCAACGGTCCAATACAACGATTTATCGCAATTAAAGCACAACGGGTTTGATGTAGTTAGAGCGATAGAGAGAGTGATGCCATTAGATCCTGTAACACGAGAAACAAATTTGCAGCTAAAACCTGGCGTGGGTATAGCGTATATGAAAATGGGCGGGTTTTTTTTTTTTTTTTTTTTTTTTTTTTTTTTTTCACGTAAATTGCATGTAATAAAATGTTTACAGCAGTTACATTCAACTTGAATTGATTAGATTACTTTACATATTGTACGACGGTAAGGACCATGTTTGTACTTGCTAATGTCTACTGACCTTCATCTGTCTTACAAAGACTTCTCAACAAATGTATGGGCCAGAAGCGATGTTCTGATCTTTTTCAATCTTTTCCACAGATGACGTAGAGAAGTGCCACCATGTCCAAGGCAAGTGACTTTCTGTGCGTTGGGGACTATATATGTCTGTACTGTGAGGAGACTGAGGGATATGTTTACAGTTGGCAAACAAGGTAAGTTTATTTATTTGATTTGCAGATTTTTGTTTGTTGTTTGCCTTCATGAAATTTTGCTTTAAAAAGGGCGGTGCATGATCCATTAGAAAAGTGCATTCTCATATTGCCCAGTTGCCCCTCAGGGTCAGTTCAATCCACATCACAGGGTTGTGTTTCAATGGTATTATGCAACTCTAGTGTTCCGAATATTATTATACATAGAAACATATTCTTATGGTTTATCTCGAAGATTTATTACATTAACTCCAAGAAAAGTGCATTGTATATACTTATTAATGTGTTACGATAATGATTATATACTTATGCACTGCTCTCTCTCTCTCTCTCTCTCTCTCTCTCTCTCTCTCTTTCTCTCTTTCTCTCTCTCTATCTCTCCCCAAAAAAATTCAAACTGATTTTAAAGATGTCGCCAGGGTTTAACTGGTTAAATAAGTTGCCTATATTTTATCTTCAATGTTTCTCCCTTAGTGATTGTTTGGTTTTGCAATCAGACGGTTTAAAATTTAAAGTATTGTACATGGTAAAGAATTAGTGCATTCTTTACTGTAAATATACTTTGAATTTGCCTTTTGAGGACGAGAATTAAGCAAACCCTACCGGAGAGGTTGAGTGTAATTTCAAAACGAAAATTGACATGGATGTCTTTTGACAAATTTTGGGCATACCTACAAGAAATTCGTGTAAATCGCCTGAGAATTGCAATGAATTACTCAGGATGTTAACTTTAACAATTGTTTCATCACGTCCCACATGTGTTTTTTCATAAAATATTGGCTGTTTATGCAGCTGTAAAACTTGAAGGTTCATGACTAAAGCAAATTTATCAGTTGCATATATATGCTCTTTTTAGGGAGGGTGAGCACACTGTCGGGGAAAAAAATAACCCATGGCCCAGTTTGGCACCCCACCGTCAACGTGAAATAACTTCAATCACGTTCAATCACCGGTGATCATGAGCTAGTTTCAAGATAATATATTTGTTTCATTCCGTTTCTGGGCTGTAACTCAATATTTTTAGCCTGTGGAGTCCCTTGGAACGAAAGCAAAACTATTATCCAGCACCATCCAAGACGGGCATAATGGATCGTTAAATTAATGAAGTAGGAGGTATATACACTTGTTGGTGCATCCTTCTGTGTGTGCGTGTTTATTGCTTTCTGTCATAATATCTCAAGAACTTCCAATTAACTTGAGAACTGTCATAAGAGTATATAGTGCAGTAGCAGGCATGTCATTTTTTTCATGGTAACCCTGCTCGGCGTAGACAAAATTTAACCTGTATAGGTTTTTGCAAATATTGGTATGATCAATAATATCGATGTTGGAGTTGCAGCATACAGCTTCAAACACGTTTTTAAGCGCTTCTTGAAGTCATATCTGCGATTACATTGGACGTCAGAAAGAAGCACTTTTTTTTTTAATTGAAAGAAAAATATAGTTTTGGCAGTACCTAATATGTTGTTTTGTGAACTGGAATTCAGATATGAGACATCATACCAATTTATCATATGGACTTGACATAAGAGGTCAAGGTAATGAAAATATATCATGATATTTAGGGTATATTAGATTTAGAGAATTTTTTTGCAACTTCCATATATACATATTTTTAGACGATTTTCATCCCATTAATGCTAAAGAGCTGTACCATATCTTGCAGCATATACACATAAGTATAAAAATACGAAGAGGGAGAGGTAGGTGAGAGTGGGGACTAATGAGCATAATTTTCACAGTACATGCTTGTGCATATGGTTTAGTATTTTTTGTAAGACTGAACAGTACTTAGATTTCATACCAAAGCACGTATATGACTTCATTACTTGGTTGCGTAAGGCTAAATCATGTGGAAATGTCTATGTCGATGATGATCCTGTGGAGAGAAAAACAAATGTTTGAGGTGACGTCTATCTGCCATGATATCATTGCCCATTCACAGAATGTGCGCACACCCATCAACCTTGGTCTGGGTTTTTATCTTCATCATGCACAAGAAATATATTCGACACCCTTTCCACTCTGGGGCATTGTGTTTCTTATGAAGAAATTCGACGTTTTCCCTAACAAATCTATAGCCCTGAATTAGCTTCTAGCAGCTGCTGACGTATATGTTCCAAGTGATCTTCAACGATGGTGGTACTTTTTTATACTTTTATTCTGGCTGATGTTTGACATTTGAACCAGTGTACTTGCAAATTCTGACACTGTATTAAATTTTGACCATTAAACTTGCACATTCAAAAATTTTTCTTCTGGAAATACTCTTAGTTTATCTCTTTAAAACAACATCCTGCCTTTAGTTGCATGTTTACAATACATCGAATTGTATAATCATGTTGTTTGGATTCTTGTTGATGGTTATTTTGGGCCTAGGGAACTTGTTTGATGGATTGATGTTGGTGTTAGTGTCACTTTGTGGACTTTTATGGATGATTATCATTGTTGAGACGGTGGTTGCAACTAGTACTTTTTAAATGCTAAATTTTATTGATATTTTCAACTAATTTGAAACCTGTGCTTGCAACTTCTGTGCTGTGCTGCAGATTTTGGTCCCTTTTCATGAATTGTACGGTCCTACATGTACACGAATGATGCACCTGTTCAAGCCAATTTACTGAAATAGGCCTATCATTTTATGCAAACATTTTTGCATTCTTGTCATGTTAAAACTAGACATATTTTTGGGGGGGATGGATGTACGTTTTGGACTCTTTTGGGTACAGACGAACTATAAATTTATGTGATTCAGCTGACATACCAAGGAACATTGCCTTTGGTTGGAATTGACTTGGATTTGTTTCATTAGGTATACGGTTTGGATATGGTAATGACACTGTCTAATTTAGTTGATGCAGCTATCAACAACTTTGACGAAAATGAAGAAACACTGGATAATAAATCAACAGCCCATGCTTTGGATATGGTTGTTTACCAAAGATGTTGCCAAGGAAGGAATATGTCAAAAAATTACTAAGAATTCCTTTGAAGGCATTATCTACAACAGACTTTTAGAATGCATTCATCCCGCACCGAGAGCCAACTGTGCGCCCAGAACCACATCTTCTTACAGAAACTGACATTTCTGTTGCTATTACAAGCGGTCCTGCGCACAAAAGAGTCCCACAAATGGACCTGTCATAGAGACTTGTCTGCTATGTTCAAGACAATCTACATATTCCAAGTTGGACAACGTTCAACAGTTTTGTCACGAAAAAATAAACAACATATTGCTACAGTGAAATATGTGTCTTTCACACATGCTCTAACCTCTGACTTTTCAACAATTTTCAGTGCTGTACTGAATCTTACCAATATAACTACAGAGCTAGGCCAAAGTCATATAACTCTAACAGGTGATTTAGCCATTTACACAAAAGCTCAGGAAATTATATGGAACAATACATCAGAGTTGAAGGATAGGGAAACAATGCTTCTTGGATGAATGCATTTTGGTATTGCCTACATTGCCTGCAATGGTAACCTGTTTGAGCTTCACATATATAGTAAATTTTCGCACCACATCCTGAGTTAGATATTACATCTAATAACTGCTTTGTGTTTAAATATACAGATATACTGTTATACCAACCTTCATGTCATTGTCCCAAGGCTACCTGTGTTATTTATTTACTGTTGGACGGCCTTAAAATGATTTTATGCTCGGTAAAAGAGCAATTTATGGAGCCATAAAGTAATGGCTGGATTGTGAATGGCGCTAATCTAATAACTGTGGTTTGCAATATATCTGTATGTAATTTGTATTTGTCACACTCGCAAGTAAAATGAAAAGAATCTCGTTTTCATTACCACAGGCACACTAAGGGGAGTCCACCAGCCCTTTCATAAACAGGTCTCCATATAGGTTGCTGCATTTCATTCGTAGCCGAGCACGAATTACGGCTAGTCGACGATCACCAAGATAGAAATGCTTGTTTGTTTTTCCAACATTACTGATACGGTTAAAACTCTAAAGGCAACTCGTTCCATAATCTGATAAGGAAGGAAAGCATGAACTGTCTAATAACTTTGTTCGCGTTCATATGTTTGACAAATTTGGCGTGATCTGACATTATACGTTTTGCGTTCAGAAACAGTGGTTGGAACTAGATTCCTCGGATATTGAGGTGCAAGACCATGCATTATATTGCAGAATAATATCAATTTACTTTTATTTCTTCTCTGTGGTAGCTTTTCAGAACCTGTTTCCTCATTAACAAAATTGTGGTTAGTGCCCCTTGTTGCCCTTGTTATTACTCTCGCTGCAGAAAGCTGAACACTTTTAAGCTGTCGAGACTCCTGAGAGAGAACATCCGTCCCACGCAACTGAACCATACTCAAGAATCGACGGACAGAGCTGCAATAAAAAATTGCTAAAGACTTTCTACTTAAGCGATATTATAAATAGTTAATGATATTAACAGTTTTCGTTCCTTTTGTAACCAAGCTGTTAATGTGACTAACCAACGTCAAGTCTGATCATATAATCAAGCCTAAATGCTTATGTTCATTTTCCGTTCTGTAAGGTTCCATCCATAAAGACCAAATCAGGATAATTAAGAGGTATTCACATCTTAGGTATAATCATACTTCTTGTTTTTGGTTGGTTAAACGAGACCAGCCAGCCATCCGACCAACCCTTTATCTCCTCCAGATCCAGATTCAGAAATTTAGTCGCACAAGTGGACTCTTCAACTTCAATAAAAAGGGTTGTATCGTCTGCAAACAATCTAATGGACGAGTCTACCACATTAATGATATCATTTATATATATAAAGAATTACAGGGGACCCAGAGTTGAGTAAGTTCAATGCATCTTACAGTTTGAGCCTTGAGTTCATTGTCGTGGAAGGTTTGATCATCATGACATAAGGCAGGAGTGTCATTTTTTTTTTTTTTTTTTTTTTTTTTTTTTTGTGAAGAGAACATTTAACCGTATGCCACCAGCTTTTGTTTTGATGCACGTTATTGGTCAAATCTTCAAGCTTTTTAAAGATATTTATTTCGGCCTGCCTCAATTCTTTGATAGACTTACTAGTATTACGTAACTGCCTGAAGGAAGTCCACAGTGAAGGAAATCTTTATGCCCTTTTATGAATACGTTCGACTTTCCGGTTTGACCACCCAAGATAATTAGTGTACCATGGAAAATCATAAGGACCGATAGTTACCTCTTTATTGGGTATAAATTACTTTGGCGGCCAGGAAAGAATCAGTCCGCTTAGCATCGGAACAATTGTCCCAGTCAATCCCAGACAGCTTGGTCCTAAAAATATCGTAATTAGCTCTATTATACTCTCATGTGAATCTTTTGTATGTTGGACACTTTTTGTGTCTGAAGAATACGTTTGCACTAATCACACAATGATCCAACAGAGCAGATACGTTTCAACTTCTGATAAATGTTGGACTATAGTTTAATATTATATTGAGACATGACGAACTAGTTTCTGTTATCCTTGTGGGCTCAGAAATGTGCACAGAAATCAGTCGGTTTACTTCCGTGATTAGTTTTAGGGTCCGCATTTAGATCTCCCATCAATATTATTTATCGTAATATACCGTAATATAAACACGTTTTATTGTGCAAACGCACTTCAACCCGGAAAATTTGCAGACTGGCATCTTTAAGATCATCACGCCGTTAAATTACCAGTGATCGCGATGCATAAAAGGCTACTCCCTCACCGGGACCAGTAGATCTATCTCGTCTGATGAAATCCTAGTATACGTGGGTCATCATCTTGAGTTGCGGTAGTAAGAATATTTCTGATAATGCTATTATGTCAAAGGTATCAGCCAAAGAGATTTTAATGCAACTTAATTTATATGCCTCTAAGATCTACATAGGAGTCTACTGGAACGGGGTTAGGGTGTACGTCTCCGCAGATTAATAACAAAAATGCAGTCATAAAGAGCAAATAGTCGCATAGGTCATCCTTTTTCCTGTATATCAAGTAACATAGTAACAGCGCTCGACCAATTAATTGTGGCGGAATAATAAATTTGTCTATAAGATCGAATTGACAGTAACACCAATAAGTAGCACAGTATGTAAGGTAATAATTTGTCCTGAGTCGACGTTATCGTACCATTACAGGATTTAAGGAACAGGAGAGTATCTATACTAGTGTAAATTTTTACTCACTTAAAAAAATTCAAGGGTGTTGGGTGTTTGGTGGCCCATTTCTCAAATTTTGAGATCCGCCCAGTGTGGAGGTCAAGATCACTGCTGACCACACTCATGAAGGGCTTTCATAAAATAGTTTCACATATAAAGTTTTATAATTGAATAGAGCAGACCATACTGTGTTTGTGTACATGGTGCCTCGAGTCTGTAAGCTACTTGTCAAATTGTTTGAAAGTGGAATTTTTTGTACTTTCCATGCCATGTGACCTTGAGTGCAGTGGTCAAGGAAGCTTATCACTGTCATCATGTGATGTGTAAAATGAAAAACAAATAGTACTTTACACAATTAAGTAGCTAGAAGCACTTTGAAGTACTTTTAGAAATGGCAATACAGGCCTACTTCTTCCTTTGTTTGGTCTCGTTTACTAGGGAGAGTAACTTCAAAAAACAGGCAAAAACATGGAGGAAGGTAATTGCCGCAACTCCAACATCATTTTTCTGAATCCTGACTAAATATGTTACAACGGTTTGCCGGCTTAAATTTTGCCTACGCCAGGTAGGAGTATCGCGAAAACTGAGCCTCTTTTGAAAGTTCCCTACTGCTCTAACAGGCTCCATCCACCCATTCAATTGTCAAATCGTTATAAATCCCCTCCTATCTCCCACCACAAAGCATAACTGACTGGGCATGGAGTGGTCGGGGCAAAATCGCAATTTTTAAAAGCATCTCTTGACAGGAGGCCATTTCGAAACTCCTTTAGGCATAGGTACGTTAATACCGCAGTGCTCGTGAGTTCAATTATTTGGAAAGGCTAGGAGAGGTTTATCTCAACATCTTCTATTCGCTTTCTTAAGTGTTCAGTGGCAACCTTTGATACTTTAACAATGATTCAAAGTTTTCACTGATTTGCTTCCTTTACTTTTTGCAATTTATTGTTTTTCAAAAGCGGCCTTTTCTGTTTTCATTTATCAGTACTAGACGAGAATTTTCTGATTGGAATTACACATAAGCGCAGTAGGTCTCCAAATTCAGCTTCAAATTTACAGTTTACTTTGTGGCAGATGTTTCACGGCATTTGTTCCAGGGGATGCCATGAAGGAAATCAAAGGCCATAGTAGGTCAGGCAGTTTAACCGTCCAGGGCATTTCTGTTACGTTTTCCTCAATAGATCAAACACACAGTTGTGTACATATTCCTTGACACTATTATATATGATGTATAGTAAAGTGTACCATCACAATTTCCATTGTCCTGGTTTTCAGTTGGATTAAAACCATTGATCATGTGTGATTACTAAAATAAAGCCTGTATTAGTCACGCTTGTATGTCACTCGGTCCCCAGCCGGCAGGGTCACAGGAACTCTATAATCTCAAACTTTCTACGTATTGTCCATAAACTATTATGCGTAGAGGATGATCACCTGAGCGGAAAGAAGAAAAGGCAGTGGCTGGTTTTGGAAACCGTTTAACATCTGCCAGTGGCTTGTTTTCAAATTCTAAATAGCCTTTCTTTGAATTACCTCATTCAGAGCTTTCTTGAATGCGAACAAATGTTGACACTGTCTGTGGTTTAATATAGATGGAATCAGACCTTTTAGTACAGTATATACTTTAAGCGCCACCAGAGTCGGTTTTTGCACATTTGTGGCATGATGATTTCATTTAGTGATTAGTGCCTTTCAGGGGAGTTAAATATTATGTGGCATGGTCAGAGGAGTAGATGATAGAGGAAGTATTTTAAACAGAAATCCCCTTCCTTCTTTCCATGACAATATAGCAATTCTTGTTTCTCAAATAACAAACCTCTACATTCGCAAGGATATCAAAGAATGCATCATCAAAATGACATAACATACCCCCTGTCGGAACCACGGGCTTAAATTCTTGGTACATGAACTGAATGATAATCTAATATTTTATGATGATAATATTAGTTACTTTCAGCGTTGTGGTTATTTATTCAATCCCTCACTCAACTCGTGGAAATGGCTTCAAACGATCCGATACTAGTTTCACAAACTGCGTGATTGGTAATTCCTGTGTCTGCTTTGATATATTCTAATTTCAAACGTTCAGTCATTTTATTTCAGAATTATAATTTCAATTTGACATGCTATAAAGGTAAAACGGATTTTTTCTAGTTCAGGTGTTATTTTTAAAATCAAAATGTTGACAATAAGCACGTTAACAGAATGAGTAATGGTCATATACTGATGAGCCAATAGATACACCGTCACTTGAAAATAAACTATTGGACGAAATTTATAGTGGTGAATGTTTGTGCAAAGTCTTCCCTTTACATACATTACTTAGTAGATAAACTGCAATCTCCTCCACCAGCCCGTTTTAAATCGATATAGTTTCCGCTGAATCGGCCACCGGACACTTTGGCTTCTTAGCGAAAGTAATCAATAATCGTCCAAAGCAGAGAAAACTTACAGGGGCAGGTGAGGCTATGTACTCAATAATCTGTAATGTCCAGCCCATGCAAATATTTTCTCTCTTGCTGACTAATTAGCCTTTATGAGAAAACCCGATGATAAGCCTTCCTTGTGAGGAATTTTTATCAAATTTTTCTACAAGGCAGCTGATACTAGTGCACACTCAACTGCTAAAGGATAGGTCTAAATTGTGGGTGTATTGTATGTTGCCTTCTGTCCTAAACTGAAACTGGAAGTGACGTTCTTTAAAAACAAGGAGTTAGTTTATTGTTTGTCCGTCAGCAGGTGTAGCCATCAAGAGCTATATAAAATCCTCATACTTTCGGTAATGTTTCATTCCAAAACAACGATCACGAATGATTTACATGGCCGTGTCAACTGTTTTGCTGAGACAAACAAAACGTTTATCGTTCTCTCATAAATAATCAATCATGTGTCTGATCATCCGATCGGCCATGTACTACTTTTAGTTTTGTCTTTGTGTATTCAACATGTGGTGTTTACTTGGAGGACTTGCTACGTACTGAAAGCATGGTGCTTTTGAAAGTTAACTTGTATACATATTGAAACCCCTTCCACATATGGCTCGGTATCAGATGTATATTTAACTTGGTATACAAATCTGAATTATCAACTTATCGGCTCGCATGCTCAGTCATATGATTTCTGTTCACTTAATTTCACAAAAAGCTACTATCGTGTCATTGATCATATATGCTACTACGATATAATCATTTTGTTGGAGTGTTTTGACACGTAGTATTTACTGCGAGGAAAAGTTGCCAAATTTGTTTGTGAATATTCACTGAAATATGTACTCAGCATGTCAAACTGCTAAAGATGACTCGGCATGAGCAGTACATCTACTGTACTTGGTATCCCAGTCTAGATTTACTGTCTCAGACTTACCTGTTCGTAAGCTGAGGCACATAGGCTCATTTACTTCTGTTACTTTAAATTCTCTAACCAGTCATGTGACTAATCATGCGATCACCTATATTGTACTTTGACATAAATCAAGTGTTTTGTGCAAGTGTACTGTGACACGTTGGAGCTTTAATACCGCGAGGTTTTCGAACACTGTATATATGATTGTTTCTACCTCGTATTCACTATTTGAGTTTAAATGACTCGGTATGAGCAGTATATTTAGTAAGAGACCAAATCAGATTTTTTTAACCTTCATGAGTGTTTACGTAAATAATTAAGACTAATTTAAGTCACATTCATGTTGGTATATACATGTAGTCCTGCCATGATCTTCAATCAATCAATGTTTTTTCCTTTGTCATATTAAGGAATAAGGACAAATTGATATTTTGTTTTATTGTATAATATTAGTTGTATGTCACACTTTTCTGCTATTGTTTTAAAGTTGTCTAATTTGATCTACATTCAGCTATAGTTCTCATTCTCTCATCAACATTTTGCACACCCTATCTTTGTCTTCCCTCTTGTCTGTGCATTTTTGTGACATGTTATGTTACCATGTTAGATTCAATGACATTCATAAAACGGCTGACTTTTGTCAATACACCCAAAGTTTACATACAAATGACACATTGAATGCAAATTCTATGGTGAGCGGTGCTTCTTTACACCACCCCTTCTCTGCTGCTATGGATATGCAAAATGTCACATCTCTGACAAGCACTTGTATTTTTGCCATCTCACTTTTGCTCGGATCATAACCAATGGGCATCAGCATTGAACAATACCGAATGACCATTGGTCTCTTCTCAAATAAATATATCACTTTCATACACACACATCCATCCAGGTCCATCTGTCGAAAAGTAAATAATATGCTCCTACTCTTCACTAGCTTTCCAACACATAAACACGCTTCTCGGTGTTTTATCCTGCCTGAAGTACATTGCATTGATCATCTACATGTTCTTCCTGTCTTCAATTAACGTTCACGCAAACCCGAGCGCCACTCAAACAACCACCTGAAGTTCTTTGATTCAAAAGTTTGCAGCATGCGAGTACCGGTAAACTTGACGAAATGCATCTCTTGGCTCAATCAGGTAACTTTACCATTATTTCTCTGTCTGAAACCTGGCTAGATGAACATTTCCCCAATCAGCTCCTTCTCATTGATGACTTCCAGCCTCATTTTCGTTCAGACCGCACATCGGGAAGAGGTGGCAGGGTTCTTACGTTTATTCACTCTTCTCTACTATGCATAAGACGGCAGCATCTTAAAAGCCTAGATTGTGAATGCCTCTGGGTTGAAATTTCGACCCAGTGCGGGATGGTATTATTTGGGAACTTGTATCATCCACCTGGCCAACCTGCAGAATTCCCTGACGTATTTCTCAGGTTATTGGCTACTTCCACTCCCTCGGCCTTTGAATGCAACCCTCAAATCTTAATAGTAACTGGCGATTTCAACGACTGGTGCTGTGCTGGGAACTCCCAACATGAGGACAGCGATGTAGGTTTATCTCTCGTCAACCTTGTGGATCAGTAGATTCTCTTCCAACTTAAACATAAACCCACTAGAATTAGTGAATGCTTGAATAATTTATCGGACCTTATCATTACTGATACTCCAGGTCTTGTTCTGGACTCTGGAACTCTTGCCCCAATCTCAAATTCTGACCACTGTGTAATCTTTTGTTCTTTTTTCCCTTTCCCTTCACAAGGACAAACCTTTGAAAGGATCAGTATCGGATTTCAATAGAGCTCATTTTGTGACCCCAATTCTGCCCTTTCTACAGCGCCTTGGAACATTGCTCATATTGTCTTTGATTCTGTTGATGATGTTGTATCATATTGGTCTGATCTTTTTCTATCTTCTGCAAATGACTTCATTCCCTTTAAGGAAGTTACTATTCGCCCTAGGACCGACCTTGGCTAACTGCAGGCATTAAAAAACATTCACCTTTGTAATCGTGCATGGAAACGCTTCAAGGGAGCATCTAATAATCCCGCCCCCATAATTATGACCTTTACGTTTAAGATTGACAAGTTATAAGTATTCAACAAAAAATATCGCAATAAGGTTGATAGCCTAATCAGAAAATCTGTCTCCTCTCATTTTTCTAATTTGCAGCTTCGACTTGGTGAAAAAAGACATTGATCCTAAACAATGGTGGAGCTTGTCAAAGTTTGCTCTGGGATGCACAATTCTCCAAGATATACCCCAACCATTGACGATAACAAGATCTAATCATGTATTACTGAAACATGTGAAATGTTTAATTTATTATTGCCAGCAAGCCAGCTTGTAATCCTTGATCAAAAGATTAAATACTGGATGGAGTTAAGATTGACTTCATAAAATGAAACTGTAAATCCCCAAGTTCAGATTGTAGCCAAGAGCATACATTGGTCAATCCTCAACATTTTGATTAAACATTTAGCCAAGGATTAAGCAGTTTAGGGCCAAGACCACGCTGATTTTAATTTTGGGATTAAAGTTATGAATCAGATTCCTATTCTTTGTGAGTACGGCCACAGGGGCCGTATTCACAAAGAGTTTAATCTGATCCTGAATTTAATTTTTAGGTGAAAGCTAATGTGCCTTTGAGGCTTGAACTACAGAATCATTGGCCTAATGTTTGATCTAAACATGCTGGATTAATTGATCTATGTTCTCCACTGTAACATGAAATTTGGAATTAAAGTTTCCATTTATTAAATGAATCTTGATTTAATCCAGATTTTAATACTGTATCCAAAGATTAAATACTGGATGAAATTAATATTGATTTAATAAAATGAACATGTTAATCCTTAAGGTCATAATGTAGCCATGGGCATATATAGGCTAGTCCTTGAAATTGTGATCAAACATTGAGCCAAAATTAAGTAGTGTTGGGACCAAACCACATTTATTTCAATTTTAGGATTAAAGTTAGGATCATATTATATTCTTTGTGAATATGGCCACTGAACATCAATCTCGCCATTAAACATGACTGGGGAACGTTATTGCGTGCTATGTTTAATGCTTTTAAGTCACATTCTGCCATATTTTCAGCCAAACATGTTAAACCACACCATCCGGCCTTTTGTCTAGGAGACTGTGAAATGCCTGCGGCGGATTCACACACTCATCTTGGCATTACTCTCGGTAAAAAAATTATCCTGGCGTGCTCATATTACTCGCATTTTCACCAAAGCTGGCCAGCGAATTGCCCTTCTGCGTAGATTCAAATATGAACTTTCCCACAAAGCTCTAATTAAACTGTATTTAACTATGATGAGTCCGATTCTTGAATATGGTTGTGCTCTTTGACAACTGTGATCAAAGCGTGTCTGACCTTATTGAATTCATGCAGTCTGAAGCTGCCACAATATGCACAGGTGCATTAAGGCACAAATCACATGCCAAGATCTTACTTGAACTTGGTTGGTCAACACTCGTCAGCAGAAGGAAGTACGTTAAGTTAATTATTTACAAAATGTATCAAAACCTTCCTATGTCTCTCAACTGATTCCAACTCTCAATGCTCAAAACCTTCGCCACACTAGCGCCATACGTTCCATTAATTGCAAACCTAATCGCATAGACCAATCCTTTCTTCCTGACACTATTAAGCTATGGAACAATCTTCCTTTCGATATAAGAAACTCAATTTCCCTCCAAATATTCAAATCAAAGCTGAAAGCAACTCTTCTAGGAGTGGATAATGTTCCTGTATATTATACCCACGGACACCTATTTGCCAACATTTGTGATTCTTGAGACTTAACTTTGATCTCTTCAAAGTCAAGATCGTCTCACAATCTACATGTTGTTGTACCTACCCCACAGAAGATCTGAAACGCTTTCTGTTCTTTTGTCCAAAGTACTCAACTTACAGAATTAAACTTCTCAACTCCATCATCCCTATTATGCTCCTGGCGCCCCACACAAATCTGATTATACACATAGCGAGTAACAGACTAGCTACTTTGCTTTGGTAGGGACACATTGTCCATTCCCTTCAACATCCAAATTTGTGATGCCTTCCATAAATATATCGTAGACACAAGACGCTTCATATTATTGTTCTGTTATGCACAAGCAGTTAGTTGTAATTAGTTAGTCGCTGATTTACATAAAATTATTTTTAAGTGTCCTTTATGGATTTTCCCACCGATAGACCGTATGATTGTGAACAAGGATGTATATACATGTAATTATTAATTTTTATAATAATTATTTTGATTTTTGTGTGTGAAGTACACATCTGAATCATGCATGCAGCTTTTTTTTTTTTTTTTTTTTAGAACTTTACTTTTTCATGTGTGTTTTGTAATATACATATTGTGTGTCACTGCATGTTCAGAAGAGCTCTCAATTAGTGAAATTACGGTGTACTACAGGGCCATTCAGTTGAAATTAATATGTTTAATCTTAATCATCAGCAGACGACGAGTTTTTTTCATTCCAATTCTTCACATTCGCCACCTACCCCATGGCCCACTTACGGTTCACAACCATTGCCCGTCACCAAGCACATGTATGCACCGGCCACACTTACTCCATACGTTAAAATTCCAATAATTAATGAATGGCAATATATCTTATGTATGGTCAGAGCATCGTTGTAAATTGTAGGCTATCTACACTACCAGATCACAAAAAATCATAAGTCGGGGGTTGTTTTGTAACAAAGTAATCGGCACTTCAGCTGTGCCGGAGCCATTATCCAAAGGAACCAAATGGCCAAAACACGTGACCTAAATGTGTCACATATGCAACAGCCAGTATCACATGTTAAATTGTCACACAGCAACACAAAATTAATAGTTTGACATTTTTATGTCAGTAAAGTAGCTGGTGCTTAGTAGACTTCCAAAGGTGTTCGGACGCAAAAATAGTTTATGTTGCCATCGGGTATTTTTTCCAAAATGTTACATCTTTGCTGGTATTATAAAACTTTCCATTCAGTCTATTTGATGCTGTCTTTAAAAGAATTTCGTGCACAAAGTCATTTCATTCCATACGTTAACACTTTCTTTGAATCATCTGATATGTATATAAAATGAAAATCACCTTCAACCATAAAAAGAAGTAAGGGTTAATTAAAAAGTCCGAAAATATTATATTTCTTACGCCATCATGCAGGATTGGCTTTTGAGGTAAATTGTCTCCCTTACGTCAATATCTTCTTTTGACTATCTGTGTGCACGTGTATATTGCGCGGCTTTGTATTTCAGATGGCTTCACTTCACACCTATCTGCATAGGCTAGATAAAGTCAATCAGTCTGCCATCCAGTGACAGAATTTGTTTATATAGGATATGCAATATGACACTCAAGTCATCGATATGACACAGCCAACAATAAAATAGCCTTGCACTGGGATTTGCTTCACCCATTTCAGAAAATTAATGGCAATGTGGAATGAGCAAACCAGCCTGTTCTTTTTCTAGGTGTTTGACTGGGGAGAAAAATATTATATTTTTTCTTTACGGTTGTGATTACATGTTTCTTTTTCATATTTTACTGTCATGGACAGTGCATGTATGTTCAGCTCTGGAAATATTGCCATGTCTATGTCAAATAAATCAGCACAATGATTCAGAAATAGGTTTGTGCAGCGTTCCGATATATGCCATATCGCGCCGCCAGCGTAATACAACTGGCCTTATTCCCTTTCCACGCCCGCTCAGCCCGCTGCGCTGCGACTGTTCAAAGGGAAAAGCGCAGAAGAAGAGAGGGTTGAGTATCATATTAAGATAAATGCATGGCTCACCATATGTGCTTTACGTTTCATATCGAATTACACGCGCCAAACACTTAACATATGTATGCGCACAAGGTATACTTCTGTTAATTCAGAAAAATCGCCCTTTCCTGCATTAGCGCTGATATATAAAGGCACAGAAAACTTGACATGTCCCACAATAAATCCTACAACCATAATTATTAAATGGTCAGTGCAAGTGGCACTAAACTTTTACACTTTTCTGCAATTACCAAATCATGTCAAACCACTAATACTGACATTTAAAATAATAAAATCAAATGCAGTAACAGGAATTCGACATATTTTTATATTTCTATTTATCTGTTCTGTTCTATCCTCTCCTTTTATGTACTCTCCTGCCCTGTCTTGTTCTGTTCTGTTCTGGTTTGCGTTGTGTTGTGTTGTTTTAGCGAAGTGCGTAGTGGTCGTAGGTCCACAGAGAATCACCAGTAGTTCCAAATATAAATATACACATCGCTTGTCCGTCTGTCAGGCATCCGGGCTTCTATGGCCTTCCGCCACACTGTGAGCTTTAAACATCAAGATTATAGATGATCTAAATTCGCACAAATGTCTATAAATTTACTGTTAATTACTCCTAGTTTTAACTTTAAAAGGCTTAGTAGTTCCCGATGCATCTTGACTTCAGACAGGAATTAATTAGTTCAGAATAAATCTGGAACGTTGTTCAATGTAGATCTTCCGCTGTACTTGTGAGCATACATAGTCTATATTCGTTAAGCTACACAACTGCGCATGTGTCTCGTTACTTTTGACGTTCCGTTATTTGCTTAATTGCCAGCTATCTGGACAATTAATCCCTTGTAATCTTTGAGCTTTATTGTCATGTAACATCGCATTTGTGCTGGGGAAATCCATCAACATAGAGGTTAAATAAATTTTGGTTATAATGAATTTAAATGCCAGGAACTGGAGTGAATTTATCTCCCTCCAGAATGTCATTCAGTGAGTTTGTATGGGCCGTCTTTCAAAGAGGTGCCAGTATTGCATCGTGCTGTATCAATGAATAAAGCCATTTCTTTGATGATTTCGTGTCCTTGTCAATAACCTGAATATCGATGCCTTGTTCCCCTCTCATCCATCTCCTTACGAGTAAAGGGTGGTCTGCATCCGTGTTATATCAGAGCAAACATATATGAGAGTGTTCCCGGAAAACTCAAGTGACTGGAACCGTAACGTTGGCCCGTTATGCAGCTTTTTGATGTTCTTTCATAAGTATCACTTCAAACAAATTGCTGATGTTTCCATGGGTTGTGAAGCATAGAATCGTTGCATATCGTTTTTTTACATGCTTATGATGGCATAATAGTCAACATAAAGAGCCGTAATTATTAAGAAAACATTGTTTCTAAGTAAAAACCGAAATCGTCAATTTAATTTCGCGATTTACGTTCTCTTGTTTGCGTCTTCCTGCATGTCTTTGACCTGGTGTAATTTAATCACAGTCACTCATACTTGCAAAAAATTGAATTTTATCCAATTAATGGAAACTAGCATCCCCAATTTTTTTCTAAAATTCTGTTGCTGAAGATCCACAATTTTATATAGCCCGTACATATGCACACATATGGTACGGCTTTGCTCTGAATCAGTTTTTGGGGGTCACAGCGGGTACGAATATGAAAATATTGCTCTCCTAATGGGAACGTAACAACATTGCTGTCTTCTTACCGTTCAGTTTTCAACCAGTCAACTTTCCTCTTTTTTATTTTCTGCTAAAACCTCTACAGACCATCACCCAGGTTTCTGAAGTTGGCAGTAGGTGACTGTAACGCGACGTCATCGAGATTTAGTAACATCAGACCTGACCCACCAAGGAATACGGCGTCAAATTCCTCTCATGGCTGACATTACCTACCCCATTCCCCGCCAGTCCTTTCAATTTTACCTACATTGTTAACTCTGATGGCCCCATATTTTAAGTTTCAGTCCCCCCAACCACGGGTGTATGGAATAGGAAGGTCAGGATCAACTTGTTTTATGTGGGTTCTCAGTAGCGCGTTCTGCAGGCAGCTGGGCTAGGTATGTCTATTTCCATGTTTCCGTCGTAATGTGCACCACCGTTACTTTAAAACCGCTCTACCTAGAAACACCAAATATCTTGTTGTACATTATTGTATATAGTTAAAATGCTCCTGTAAATTTGATGACTTTTGCTACAAAACTATTTAAAGCATTTAGTGTAACTTCAACATAGAAACTTATCGGAATATACACCTCTATCCCAAAAGAATTGTGTGTATTGTGTTGTGCATTCAGCCAAGTACACATGAAATTGCTAAATACGACCTCTCCTATTGTATACCGAAAATCCGTACCGGTCAAAGGCGGGTTATTTTCACGAAATAATTTGGCACAACCAGAGTAAAGTTGGAGATTCAATTCGAGACATGCATATTTATTTCCAGCCACAAAGCGTGGGGTTCACGCCTGTCAATCCTGGAGGACACTCGGGCAAGATACCCCTTTTTCACCAAAATTATTGCCTTTTAAAGAAATTTAAGTTTAAAAATGCTCGTCATTCATTTAGTGCTTCTTAAATTGGATATACGAATAAACGTCCATCTGCCGGTAATAAGCACTTCGTTCCCAAACATCTGTAATATCCCACTTGCCCGCACAGGCAACTGCCTGTATGTCGCCAGGCGACACTATTTTTATTAAGACAACCAGAGATGCACTTGTGGCGGGAAATTAATATGCATGCCTCGCATTGCATTAAATTAAATAATTTTCATGAGATTATCATTTCTTTCACTCATTTATGTCACAAAGGTTACTTATTTCACGTGATGTATCAATTATAAAAGGCCATCCCAAAGTAATCTTCATCATCTATTATTTGTCACAAGTAGACGTGATTTGTTTTAATCACCAGAGTAGATAGTTTTCACTTGTGACCTGTCAAGTTATGACTCTATATGTGGAAGGCAACCATCTGAAGTTGATCATATCCCGTAATGAGAGGCTTTTATGCTGACTGGGATCCCGTGTTGCCACCTGGGCTGCAGAACTTGACAAGAAGGCTTGTAGATTCATGTATTGAAAAGGGCCAAATGAGGTTCTATGATAAAAGTGACAGATTGAGAAAGCAAAAAGCTTAAGAAATACCATTCACTAAGTTTTAAAGCAAGCAACATGCTAAACATATCTAAACAATCTCATTTTTAGTAGGAAAAGTGTTATTTCCGGATGGATACGAATTAGAACTGATACAAGTGCCCTCATCAAGACGGAAACATGGTTCCCTTGCCTAGCAAATGAAGGGACCAGAGCAGGTCTGCCGCTAATAAAGTAAAATATGAATACGTCCTATTGCATTGGGTTCGCCACCTTTACAAGACACTAAAAGAGCTGGTCTTCAGTGAAGTATGCTGGTATACATTTTACGTCACAACAGTAGACACTGGTTCAGTGGTTGCTTATAAAAAGATCAAACAGATGATCATGTACATGTACATGTCACAATACAAGCGTGGTCAAAGAATAATACAACTGGTTGGCACGAAGAGATATTTATAACTTGCATTTGCTGTATCTATTTTCATCTTTTTCGTTTACAATCTATTTTGAACGAAGGATTCACAGCAAACATGATAGTATAATTTTACTCAAAATTATTATTTTTGGCTGCAAACTACATAGAAAAAGAGCAACTTAACTTGGTCTCAGAACACGATTGAGTAAATTTTTATATACACCCCAGCCACCCACCCATCCCTTTCTGGCGACAATCATGGTGCAAAATAGGTTTGAAGATTTCAGCTGGAAATGTAGTATAGGTGCTTTTTGTCTGTTGTATATGGACTGCCTGCGCCGTATTAAATCTTACGGTGGGTTGATCATAAAGCTATCTTCTGACTGTGCCTATCATCATAGAGCACGCCATCACTATACAGCCCTGGTTTGCAATTATCGATCTAATTGTTTACCGTGAAGTTGTATTAATGGAAACTGATTTTTTTCTGTCACCTTACGTGTGAAAGTTATGATAACAAGGAAGGTTTTTGTTTAAATGACAGAAGTGTGTATTAGTCAGGCGCCACGACCATTGATCAACCAGACCGCACACTTGAATGTAAAACAAATAAGTGTTCTCTTAGAAAGGTAGCAAGGCACGATTATAATCACTGGGGAATCCATCCCAAGAGCATAACACATAGTTTATACTGAACAGCGGGACACATACAGTGTCAATGGCTACATAGGAGGTTTAAAGTAACACACTGCGCGGATTCCAAAGCATGGGTACTTCGTTGCATAGCACTACTTTTTTCTAGAACGTGAAACAATTACGCGATATGATATAGATGAAATATGAGATCTGCTCAGGAATCTTGTAACATCACGACTTACGCCATGATAAATTAGCCCAAAACGTCAAATCCTGCTGAATGTTTAAGGTAGAATAGACTTCACAGCTAAAAAATAAATGTTAAGAAGGCGTGCAAAATAGGATTTTGTTCTCGCTTCGTGGTAGATTTATATATGTATATATATATATATATATATAAGTAACAAGGAACAATATATTGCTCTACTTTCAAAGCTTACAGTTATACAGTCCAACGTATCCCTTGTAAATGGTCAGATTTTACTAGCCACCTTGCCTCCATATGATCCCCCTATATCGTTATGTTTCTAATGTGCCCTCATTAGGGAAAGTAATACCTATTTGGGGGGAGGGGGTGCTTTGAAGGCAATTAGCCGCCCAGCAAGAACGACATTTTTTTAACTTTTTCAAGACGATCCCGACTCTTCTCGTATGGTTTAAGGCCAATAAGCCATCTCTTGGGAAAGCTGTTTGTTTCACTAATTTAAAGTAAAACATTTTTTTCTTTACATTTATGTTCCAGCCCACTTCTTCCAAATTACTAAGATATTTATAAGCCACCTTGTGGCAACAACTCTACTTGTTACACTTCAAACAAAACACAAACAAAAGGGCTGTGTAAACAACTAGTCCGCAGCTGACCTTTTCATTTTAAAAAATATATATAAAACCCATGTACCGTTTGGATCAAATTCGGTAAAGACCCATACAAGGTACACCCCTAGCAAGTTTGAATCTGGCCAGTGGTGGTGAAGAAGTCGAAAATGTGAAATTTTTGGTGGTAAGACCACGGACAGAGCACCATCAAAGAGTCTGCTGAGATGAAAATTATGCATTAGATAGGCTGGAATATTCATCTCGTCTAGAGCAATATACAAACTTCATATCCATTTTCTTATCAATTATATTGTGCACTACCGTAAAGACTCCAAACCTTTGATATTGAAAAGGGATAATAAGCAACTGAACAAATAGCTTCAACCCTATCGAAACAAAAGCTTCTAATTAAGGTATCCACACAGCAAAGATTTATTAAGGAGCAAGTCAGTGGCAGCACATCTCTAAAATTAAATGCATTGAGAAAAACTAGATTCTTTAGCAATATAGAAAACATGATTTGAGTCATCAATCCATGAAAGGGGAGTCACAATGCCCTATACTTTCAAGTAAAGCTTCGCACGGAGCAAATTGCGTTTTAAATCTTAAATTTAGCCAATATTAAAAGACGCAAAATTTGTTGGTCTTATAAAATTCCGATGGAACAAACCGGAGAGTCTTTAAATTTAGACACATTTTCACGCTTTTCTGGTCACCTGCTCTTGGTGTAATGCCTGAAATAGTGCCGAACTTTCATGTGAATTTATTTGTGTGAATCCTTTTTCCCAACCGAACTTAAGATCACGCAGTCCAAGCGATATTGTCTAAAACTGAAACTTTCACTCACAATATACGATCGACATGGCAAAATAATAATAATAATAATAATAATAATAATAATAATAATAATAATAATAATAATAATAATAATAATAATAATAATAATAATAATAATAATAATAATAATAATAATAATAATAATAATAATAATAATTATTATTATTATAATAATAATTGAACATCTTTATACTGGATAACCTGTTCAGCCTATGGCTGTTCTTCCACAGGGTCCAGTAGGCAAGATCTTTTAGCCCAACTATCCCAAACTTAATGTAGGTGGAAACCGGAGATCCTGAAAAAACCTAAAGATGATAAAATAAGGATAAAAGTTACCAAAATACAAACAAGAGAACAACTCCCTCCATATACTATCTCATTTATGTCATAAGATGCCAGAATCGAGGTCTGGGCCCATCCTGTTAGTGTTGCAGCGCTTTTTTTTTAGGACGAGGTAAAACTGTAAATGTGATAAATTGAAATAAATGTGTGATTTGAAGGCTATTTCGCCGGAAGAAAAAGACATTAGGAATACTACGGTCTTCAAATGACAAGTGGCGAGAACACACGTAGCAATACATTAAGTTAACTTCTGTGAAGTACGCTTTGTTTTTATGATCTACATGAGATTGAAGATTGAATTCATCGGACGTATGTAATGAGTTGAACAAGATATTGGTAATATCCTCATGCCCTTCCCTGCAAGTTCCTGTCTCATAGACTTTTGGGAACCCTGATCTAAAGCTACCCCCGATCGAGTTACTATCCATTCGGAAGTATCCATATTTCAGGAATAAAGGCCATTAATTCCGTTTTCCAATATACTTCAACATATTTAATTTTACAAAATTTGCAAGCGTCTGAGAAACGCGAAATGAAAAATTCTTAAATAGTTCCTGCATGTGATGATAAATTTTCGACGTGAAATATATGTCGAAAAGTAAAATGATGCAGTCGCCAAATAAGATGTTTGACGAAACTGATTATATTAAAAGAATGTATAAAGAATTATCTGAACCACTGGTAACTTTGGTACATCATAAAACAAGACCAATGAAGCATTCAAATGGAGGTTTGATCAAAGAGAACTTTGGCTTGACTGTCAACTGCGATTCAACATGTGCCACATTAATCCCAGTTCATTCTCGTTACCAACTTATTGACCATCTTCCCTATAGATTCAGCGCATGAAAACACATGTGCATACTTTCTACACTGGGAACTATTCATTTCTTATATAACACTTATACTTATGATCTACAGAGTACTCACCTTGATCTTCTTTAATGATGTGTCGTTAATCCAATTTGAGTTTACATACCTAGAACGCAAGGCATCAGATGTATATAGAAAGCGTTTCTCCTGTTTTACGAGACAGAATATTACGCTTGTAAAAAAAGTCATTTTTTCTTCCTGAATATGTATTCCCTTCCGCTCAGAGAGACCACAAATTGCATGCATACTGAGGAAAGCTCGGTGTCTTTGCTTGTTGATCTGTGAGGGACGCTCCTTAATCAGGAACCGAAAGGCAAGAGAGACAATATCGTCAACTTTAACCACATTTTAATAGAATGATTCATGATAGGATCAGGCAGCTTTACTTGTCAAACGTGAATCTCTGAATATACCATAAAGATATTTTTCATGTTATTAACTCATTAATCATATGTGTCCTCTAATTCGGGCTGTGATGAAGCATACATAGAGCCAATGCGAAAGACGATATTCTCTTTTAATCAAATGATTAATGACTTTTTATAGACCACAAATGCTTCTGCATAATTGAATGTCCAGATTACCGTCTCACTATTTGCCTAGTTAATAACTTTAATTGCCTCTTCTGGACATTTTCAATGGGTGATTGGAATGCCGCATCTCCACGTTAGTCTGTCGTGTATACGAAAGCCGCCATGTGCAAGTCAGTGACTTATACGACAGAGTGCTTGTCTTAAGGGCCCATCTATTACTTGTATCCAAAGATTGCTTACCAAAGGGAAACAGATAACATGTTTTCGATGTGCGCAGACCACCCAGATCAAAGAAACCATAACGGTTTCCCATTCTAGGGCAACACATCAGCCTATATGTTACCTTAAATACGAAACTATCAAGTTTACTTTGCCTGTATCCTCTGGTTCACCATTCATTTTGTAACACAAGTCATTCACTGCGAGAAATTCCTTCAATATTTGTGGAATGATACATAATGCTGACACTTTCAGCATTGTTGCATCATGCATGTTACTTGCAGACACTTTTTATTGTAGATTCATTCTGTCCACAAAAAACTTGACGTTCCCGCCCAACGTCAACCCACTGTCCATCGCTTCTTGCACACAGTGTACCTTTGTGCACCTCAAACGCGTTTAGAAAATTTCGTCGGTGTAACATTACAGCTTGCCTCTTTCCTTGAATAACTCACCCCGTGTTTTTGTTTAAAATCAGAGTGTATTGTGTACCCATACCCTATCAAGAGGTGACCTTCGTTAGTGAAAAAAATATGGTTGTATATAGTAATTCCCAACTCTTTAGCTGTCATATTTTGACTGCGTAAACAGCTTCCCTCCGTGCGCTTTGGACGCACTACGCCTGAAGCGCGCCAAATACAGCGGTTCACCATGTTCATTCTTATGGTCTCTGCAACTGTAGGCATAGTGGTACCAGAATGAAAGGTCGGTTTACAAAAAATAATGTGAATCAAGTATCGTTATGTAAATTCAAAGGACACTACTTTTGTCAAAATTGGCGACGAAAGAGTTAAGAGTACCTCATATTGCGAATGTGTAGCTTTCTCGAGCCAGAGCCTACAGTCGAAAGGACAGAATTGGACTGTATCCACCTTGGCTCTTCTCCCCTGACACTTGAGAGTAAAAACTGCAAGCGGGTTTTTTTTTTTTTTTTTTTGGTTTTTTTTTTTTTTTTTTTTTTTTTTTGGTTTTTTGGGGGCTTTTTTTTGTTTTGGTTTTTTGTTTTGGTTTTTTGTTTTTGTTTTTTGTTTTTTTTTGGGGTTTTTTGGGGTTTTTTGGGGACTTTTTTTGTTTTGGTTTTTTGTTTTTGTTTTTTGTTTTTTTGGGGTTTTTTGGGGTTTTTTGGGGTTTTTTGGGGTTTTTTTTGTTTTATGTTTTGGGGGTTTTTTGTTTTTTTTTTGTTTTGGTTTGGTTTTTTTTCTTTGTTTTCTTTTGTTTTGGTTTTTTTTTTGGTTTGGTTTTTGTTTTTCTTTTTGTTTTCTTTGTTTTTGTTTATTTTTGTTTTTTGTTTTTTTTTGTTTATTTTTTTTGTGCCTGGTTCTCTCTGCAGTAATCGAAACTTCATGAAGTGTTACAAATTACTGATGAAAATGCTATTCCATTTCACCCTACAACTCAAAAAATTAAACACGACAAAAATTTTAATTCGCTTGGATTTATGCATATTCGTGTATATTCGTTTTTTATATGTCATGCTTCTGTCTCACCTCCCTCCAAAAAGCAGAAAAAGAAGAAGGAGGATAACGCCACAGTCATGCGGCGAGAGCATGCGTATAAGTATTAGCCGTGTGTGCAAGTGTTGTAATGCCAGTTGATATAATCTCGTCAAAGCAACTGGGAATTCCAAATGTCGTCTGGTTTGACGTTTTCCTTAAAGTTTTGCCTTCATCTGAAGTCTTAAATAATGCTGGAACACTTACATGATCTCTGGTTAAGCAGATACAGCAGGCGAGCGCTGTGAACTCCACAGTGCCTCCGAACAGCTCATAAAACAGTGTTGTTGCTTGTTAAAGGGTTAATATCCCGATTTCCTGACCCTTACAGACTCTCGGCACCATCAAAACGTATGGCGTTCCTTCATGCCCCATCACATAATTATTTCACCCTTACCCGGTCTGAGTTAACATCGTTATCCAGTGGGCTTTGAGCTGTTCAATAGACTATGTTATTCTCGAGTGTTTCCTCTCATACCCTCAGTCAAATATTTTGATGGAAGTGTAGCATCAAGAAAAAAGACAAAGCAGGCGACGTTTGAAATTACCTGTCCGTTCTCAAGCTGTTTGTCGGGGGAAAGCATGAAGTTGCATTTGACATTATCAGAACAAAGCATAAAATTTCCTACCATTCAGTGCCCTGACAATTTATATCCCCGTTTGATATCACAATTTATGGAGTTTACTGTTCGTCTGATAATCGATAAATTATGGAAGTATTAGCAAAAAGTCACGCTGTGGCTAAGTGTAAACATCAAATTTTAATAATTATGGCTATTAAGAACAGTAACACGAATTACCATTCTCAATACATGTGGGCACCCACACTATTAAGATGCTGTTTTGAAAACAGAACCAGTGCAGACTACCGTTAATTCCAATCAGCCTCGACCGATAGAGTGAGCCTCCCCTAGCGGCGGAGGCTTATCTCAATTTAAAAGTTTCTTTATACCCAACAGATAACATTTTTTCCAGTTTAAGAATTTTGGAGGGAAAGAACAGTCTTCTTCTTTCTTTCTTTCTTTCTTTCTTTCTTTCTTTCTTTCTTTCTTTCTTTCTTTCTTTCTTTCTTTCTTTCTTTCTTTCTTTCTTTCTTTCTTTGTCTATATGTTTGCACCCACGTTTGGGGTTTTTGCAAATGGCCAATAGTCAAGGGCTTGATCCTCCAGATTGACTTTGATCTCAAGGTTGTGAGTACCAAACTTTTAACTTTTAACTCTGGATACTTGTGACATTGACCAAAGTAAGGCAAAATTTAGTTAGTGTCTTGATTCGTTTTCACATTTTAGTACATTATCCAGACAACCACACCGCGTGCACAAAGCTTGACAGAGGGTACACCTTTTGGTGTTAGCATGTTTTGATACAGATCAAGGTGAAATACTCACATCAAATATTTCTGGTATGCGCGGAATCGCGAAGACTTCATTCTATGCATTCCAGATGTCTCCACACCACAGAGTGTGATTATAAATAAAATGTTGTACCCATGGTTATGATTGATGGTTTTATCCTCCTTCATTTTTAAATCGTTCTCTTATATAAAATACGTATTTGGTCTGAAAAAGGCTATGAATCGAGCTAAGCAACAAGTAGATATAGGATCAACCTGACGCAGTGCGCACGTTTAATTATTTTTGTACCACCACCAAAATGTTTGAAGGGCACGTTTATGGCAAGCCAACAGGGCCATAACGCATTGGTCTTACGCGTTGCCGAGCCTGCACTACGCGTAGTCGAACCAACCAATCAGATTTCAGTCTCCACTACGCGTTGACGAGAATATGTTTTCCACTACGCGTAGTCGAGCTTCGGCTACGCGTAGTGGAGCAACTTATGGCACCATTTGGCTGAAGAAAAGCAAACCTATTATTTACGTCCTTACAATCATTACTGATATTAAAACAGCCAATCAAATTAGAGTCTCTACAACGCGTAGCGGAAACATGAAATTCTCTACAACGCCTAGTCGAGACATGAAATTCTCCACAACGCGTCGTCGAGGCAGCCAATCAAATTACGAATGGTTGTAACCCATATTTCAAAATGGAGGTTGAATGGGTATCAAATTTTACTTTTCAAGACAGCACAGCGGCGCGTTGTTCAGTTCATAGAAAAGCATTTAGAGAACCAATTTTTATTGGGTCCTATGCAAAGCGTAGTGGAGAACCAACTTAATTGGTTCCCTTGGCTACGCGTCGTCGAGGCCAGTAATTTCTCAACGCATAGTCGAACAGGTCTAATACAGTTTACAAGAGCATCAGTGATTGGATAGTTTGGCTACACGCTATGGGAGGCATAGTTTCTCCCCTACGCGTCGCCGAGGCTCGGCGACGCGTTCTAGAAGAACATTTTCTCGGCAACGCGTAGTGGAGACTGTAATCTTATTGGTTAGCTCGACTACGCGTTGCCAAGCCTCGACTACGCGCAGTGGAGACTGTGATCTTATTGGTTGGCTCGACTACGCGTTGCCGAGACTCTACTAAGCGTAGTGGAAACTGTAATCTTATTTGTTGGCTCGACTACGCGTTGCCGAGCCACGACTACGTGTAGTGGAGGCTCGGCTACGCGTAAGACCTATGCGTTATGGCCCTGTTGGCTTGCCATACACGTTCGTATGCCCATCCGAAGGAAAAAAGTGTTTTTTTCCGTCGAACAAAATGTGTACGCTTAGAATCTTAGAGACTGATGAGGTTCACCAGTATTGCACTTGTTTACTGAAGTTATGCACTAGTTACTGGGCTAATGAAGTAGACCTATACGATCACAAACTTTCCATTTTTCAGCATTTTCGTAATTTTTGAGTTACTATTGATTTGGCAGCAATGTAACAAAATAAAGATGCCCTTCTTACACTCCTCTATTGTGCATCATCAAACATGACCTTGACCTAGCATTGCAGGTGGCAAAAGCTTCATACAAGAATACCCTTTTTGCTCAAAACTCCAAAATGTTATCAACAAATTCATGTGAAGTCGGAGCTTTTTAATAGCTTAACTCAGGGCGCAACCTTTTCTTTTTTTTAACTTTGTCCAAAAATATTTTAATGACTAATTTTGGATTTTTCTTTACGTTCTATTTATGTCTGTAGCCAACACAAACACATTGTTTTTCTAGGAATTCTTTCTTTGTTTATTTATTTTCCCGCAAATTTGTCCGACATTTCATTCAAAAACTATTATACGTAGAAACTCCAAACTTGGTATGCTTACACTGGTCATGAAGTCTTGAGTTTTTGTAAATAGGTTCAACGGTTATGAAAATTATGCAAATTAGGGTCATTTGAAAATTTTAATCTTGAATATCTAAAACTATTATAGGTACAGGTAACCAATCCAACTTCAATTCATAAGTTTCTAACACTACACATTTTTGTAATTTACATGTAACCTCTAAAGGTTAAAGGTTAAGGTCATTTTGCCATTTGAAATTTTTCATCTTGCCATAAGTCGGCCAATTTTCATCCAGTTTGGACACAACTTCCCGGCACTGCAACACTGCACATTTGTGTGTTAACATGTAATTTCTAAAGGGCAAAGGTCAAGGTCATTTGGACCTTTAAAAGTTTCATCTAGCCATGACGGGGTAAATTTGTAACTAATTATAATCATGTTGAACTCTAATTGTAGGTATTGCAACACTGCTCATTTTTGTATGCGACCTCTAAAAGTCAAAGGTTAAGGTTATTTGGCACTTTGAAATTTTCATTTAGCCATAACTTGGTCAATTTTTATCTGATTTGTATTATGTTGGACATAAAATGTATACATGTTTATTTACATGTGACCCCTAAAGGTCAAAGGTCAAGGTCGTTTGGGACTTAAAAATTTTCATCAAGCCATAACTTTGGCAATTTTTATCCAATTACGGTCATATTGGCCTCAAATTGTAGGTATTGCAACACTGTACATTTTTGTAATTTACGTGTGATCTCTAAAGGGCCAAAGGTCTCGGTCATTCGGAAATGTCGTCGTACCATATTTACAACTTTTGAAGGCACACACACAGATTTGCTTCAAAGCAAATCTTCTTTTCTAGCTAAACATCTTGTTTTACTGTGATGAGGACATTGAGTGGACTATCTTTACAAACACACACTTCGATGTTTTATTCGACGAGAAAGCGAAACCAGAGGCAAGTGTTCCTATCTGGTTGAACACAAGCAAACAGACAACTTGTCTTGGAGCAGCGATGTTATTACGAGAATACAGGCCCGTTATCCATGCACCTTTTGCCTTTGTGACTTCAAGACAAATGAACGAGCAGAGATAAATCTTCGATGGACACCGGTGACCTTTATTGGTTGGAACAAAAACAAAGCACCAAGAAAAGCTTGACAGGCATTTTCCGTACCACAAGCGTTTTAACCCTTTCTATCCCAGCTTTTAGACTGAGTCAACAGCTTTCCCCTGCGTGCGTTTGGCGCATTGCACTCAAAGCTCGCGGCAGAAACTTGTTGACTAGACCAATTGTTGAATTAAAGTTTAAGGCTGTGCATGTTGGTGTTAGAATAATAGGTCTTTTTAGAATGAATTTATAATCAATGTCAGTATTCAAATGAAAAAGAGTAGTTTTATAAAAAGAAGATAAAGGGTTAAAAAAAAGCAGAAAATTCTTCCCTTACCCCAAACATTTGGATAATATGGTCTATAAAATATTTACGGTCTTCTAATAGCCTGGTCCGCTTTATTTAAGCGACTTTGAAGCAGGCAATCTGAACAGTATTTTGTGATTTTGTGTCATTTCAAACCCGTCCTTCCAGTTTTAATGACAGCGGAGCCAATATATGCAGACAGCTGATCTTTTCTTACCCAACCTTTTTCACATTATCCTAAGGGCTTTGTATCAATAATCAAATAATGAATGGTCCCTTGTTATAAGTTTGGAGGCTTGTTGTCAACCACTTGCAAAGTGTCCAACTTCAACCATAAGTATTATTGAGGAAAAAAGGAAATTGAATGGGCATTATTTTTAACATTGTAACAAAGAGAGACCAAAATGTGTCCAATCCATGAATGGGATACCACAATTGTCCTTCGTCTAGACACGCGTTAACGCATCGCTGCCTGTTACATCTTATTCACTTGCCCCATTAGTGATCTTAAGGGCAGGTAAGACACCAAAAACCTTTGCATGGCCGATTTTGGTATGTTAACGGTTTTTACAAGATGAATGTCCTTTCTATTAGTTGTCCAAATTTCAAGCTTTTAACTAAAGTAGAAATACGAGAAAAACGCCAAAACCACACAGGCATGCGGACATCCGTACGTCCATGTGTCATTCTTTTGGTTTTCAGACACCAAACGAAACAATGGCACCCGTCAATCATACTTAACAGCCTGCCACGTGGCTGCAGGTAGCAACGGTTCATGGCAAAAGGAGAGCGGTATCACGGCGACAATGGGAAATCAGGCGGCATGCAGAAAGTATGTGTGTGGGCAAGGAAAAGATGCAAACATGCTAATATATCATAGCCTTAGTGGTTTACTTTATAGTTATCTTGCTTGTTTTGCGTTCTAAGGAAGGGAGACTTTAAATGTTCAAGAGGAGCGGGAATCATCAGACGATGTCCCATCAACGGCCGTGCGTGATGGATTACCCTTAAACAAGAGTCGACTTACCCTGCCTGGCCATCTTTCTTGTAAAAATACTATAATCAAATAAATATCTTTTAACTGTGCGGAATAATATTAGTAATCAAATCTTAATATGACGCTTAAATTTTGCTGACGTTGTTTGTCTTTGTTCAAAATACCTCCAGGTCACCTTACTTGTTTCACATCGCTGCATAAAGACAGAGTCACTGATAGTCACGAGATACCATTTAAATGATCTTGCATGACGGTGTTTAATTTCCCTGACTAAATGAGAAAAATTTGCATTCTCAATTCAATGTCCGATTTTGCCATTCGGAGATTTTCTACCCATTTTTGTCCACTTGGAAAACAACTGGGAATGCATAAAAACTGGTAACGTGACTTTCACTTTGCTTCGAAATTTATTTCAATATTTAAACGCCATTATAAAACACAAACCTATAATTTCGCCTTAATGTCTGACCCGAAACTTTTAAAGTCAATCAAAATAACGTACAGTAATATCGAGATGATGTGCATTACTGGAACCCAAAATGACTAGATGTTGCAGATTGGCAGAACGTATATAATATCATACGTGTGATTGTGTATTTATATGCATGCATTAATGCATTATGAAATACATATGGAGAGAGAAAAAAATAGAAACAAAGAGAGAGCGAAACTGATTATGTCTAATATTTAAATTTAACTTCCTTTGAAAGTCTGAGAACCGGGTTTGGTGATGCCACACAAGTAATGATTGTAATAACAAATAATGACAATAGCAATAAATTAATATTAAGCCTGAGAAATATTAAACCTAACATATTTCCTTTAACATTTTTCGAAAATGGGAAATTACAATGGCAACAATGGAGAAATGAAATACTACTACTAATAATAATAATAAAAATGATAATAACAACAATACTAACAACAACAACAACAATTATAAAAATAATAATAATGATAATAATAATAAGAAGAAGAAGAAGAAGAAGAAGAAAAAGGAGAATAATAATAATAATAATAATAATAATAATAATAATAATAATATTAAAAATGATAATAATAATAATAATAATAATAATAATAATAATAATAATAATAATAATAATAATAATAATAATAATAATAATAATAATAATTATAATAATAATAATAATAATAATAATAATAATAATAGTAAGCGTATAAAGTAGCCCTGAAGACCGGTTAATGAAATTTCACAAAATAACCAACGTCTCTAAGTTTGTCAACGGCGTTGACACATGACCTACCACTAACCATAAAGAGAATTAAAAAGGTGTCAAAATAATTTGCTATTGTAGCTCGGTGCACAATGGCCTGTATATTTACCAGAGACAGGAACGAGAGGGACCGCAAGGAATCCCTAACCCCCAAGGTACGTATTGCATAATGTATTATTTGTGTGTGAGTGTTAAGTATGTCTTGGGGGGTCCCTCATATAATTGCTGTCTGCAGACAGTGAGTGTGTGCCATGTCGTTTACTCTCTCAATGCTTACAAGAAATGTGGCGCTCATATGCATTATTATTATGGATAATGGTTCTAGATGCTGGTGTTAACTTTGATAGCTATGACCTTAATATACCATTTTTTCTACAAAAGCAAATGCACAACTCAGAGAGACGATGAAAATTTATGAACACGACCCTAACAAGGGATATTAATGATATTTACAGATTTCGTTTGACTTTGTCTGCAGTCAATTATTACGGATAGCAAATAAACTATATACAGAAATACACCGTCTGATATCAAAATGGGCAACATAGAAACATTGCAGTTATTACTGTGTGCATCAACCTTTATAAAACCAAAATAACTTCCTTTCTGACAAAATACACTTAATGTAATCAACGTGTTTGGTTGATTGATACTTACGTACCTTTAATAAAATCAGGTTTTCTTTGCGTGACTTAAAGTTGGTAATTACACACTTGATTTGTATCAGAAAAAATACTTCATCATTCACATATGCATATACCTGAGTGTATGCACCGATGAAATGATAAAGGGAAATTGCAGAAATTACGGCAAATTATGACAACTGTCCTGTCAGTAAGATACGTCATTTTAAGCTGACTACTGGGACTTTCACATAAGTTTTTGCAGCCACATGTTTAAGTATGTTTTACATAGTGATAGCAAGTAATTGTCAGCAGAGGTTTTAAAATGAAGCTGACATATCTTCATGTATGGTTTTGCTGTTTGAATTTTCACAAGACAGAGTAGCTTATATATTTATTTCTCTGCTTGTGAAGCTGTCGTTTTTCAACTTTGTATCCAAAACCGATACAAACTCAACAAGAAGTACCGAAAATCATTGGAGGCCGGCAAGAATGACCCGGATAACTTGGAGATCAAAGCTATCTTGTCACAGGCGAAGGTAGTTACTTATTATTATTATTATTATTATTATTATTATTATTATTATTATTATTATTATTATTATTATTATTATTATTATTATTATTATTATTATTATTATTATTATTATTATTATGTTAATGTCACTGACATGGTCATAGTCATAGACATCGTCATAGTCATCGTCATCATCATCATTATCATTATAACTATAATTATTATTATTATTATTATTATTATTATTATTAAAGTAGAAATTTGCGTTGAAAATTAGAACCCGTGTTTTATAACTTGCATGGGTATGAAATACTGTTCGGTTTTTGCTGTTCACCTCAGAACACAAAATATTAATTTTTACACAAAGGAAGGTTTTATATTTAAACATGTATGTGCAGCTAAATAAAATAAAGATTTTAAGCATTTAATATAAAGATTTAAAGTATGTCTAACAATACATGAGAAATGACATGTTCATTTTAAAATATTTTGTCGTTTTACAAGTTGGCGGCCAATGCTGAAAACGAGGACAATGTTGCTGAACAAAAACGTCAACAAGACAAACGCGTCAGATATGGCGAGATCATACAGGTATTTGAAAACATACTTGAGGGTAAAATAAAAGTCTTCTGGTAATATGTCCACGTGGAAAATATGCTTGGTATGCAAATACTCTCAAAACTGTGTTATACACAGCAGTGGTCGTGCTATAATGTAAGGTAGTTTTATCATACAATTTTCGCACTAAAACAAAAGAAAGCCCCCCTTCAATTTTTTTTATTCAGGGTATATTTTTGCTAAGGATTACGGTATACCCGGGGGAAAAACAGATTTTAAGCTATGGTGGTTGTGAATTTCATGCCAGCTCGCAAATTTAATGTAATTTGGAACTTCGGGAAGGGTCCATTGTCATTGATCTTAATGTAACATAAGTTCATTGGTTTTTTCTATGTCAGCATATATATATTTCAAAATTGAATTAATTGCTAGAAAGACTAGGAAATTACAAAAATTATTCAAATTACATGTTACCATGTTGGTGTTTTCCTGATATTTGATCAGCTGAAAACGACAATTTAGTAAATTTATAACCATACATCCAGCAAACATTTGAGAATTATGATTATTCTTTTTATTGGTGGCAGTAATGGGATCGTTTTTTTTTTCATGTTACGTTTTGTAGTTAAAGCACATGTTCACCGGTAAGTTCATCCATGTTAGCACAACGCAGACGAGCCGAAGAGACAAGAACAACATGATGGTATGTGCGTAACTGTTTTCTGATTGGTGGAAGCACCAGTCAAAAGTGTCTCTCTGCAAGAAAAAGCTGTGACTTAGGGCTTGCTGTGCAAAATTGTCTAGACTACGATGAAGTTATGCAAAAACATTAAACAGACAACATTTCACATTTGGCGCTATCAGGCATATTTAAACGATATAAAGGATTTACTTCCTTTGTTTCCTCTTGAGTGATGTCAATCAGTGCATTATAACTTGTATTCCACAATGACAACAGACACTACTAAGAATTATAATGTTCTATTATTCATAGAAAAATCTGATATGTCGACGAGAAATTAAACGATCAGTTATATATTGTTATATAAAATATTTAACAGAGTAAATTATCTTAAAAGGGAACATTATGAACAAGTAGCAGTCAGACCACCAGAGCCTATGGCGTTTCTTTACAGGAGGGAACTGATTGATTTGTGCGTGTGCCTAATTTGGAATCTTCCGTGAAGCAAATATACAAAAGACTTGAAACATACAACATGATTTATCTTATAGCTGACTGAAGTTGATCGCCCCTGAGTATAGGTTGAATCACGATTCGCATAACCATTCTAAAACGGTGCGGTTTGAGTTCATAACTCAGGCCGTAACACACAGCAAAGCCAATCTTTGTATGTTCAAGGGAATATCTATCTATGTGCAGGTAGTTGAAAATGCTCATGCCCGTGCAAAATACCGATTCGGCTTTTTCACATTTCCGTATCATTTCCGGCATACACTCAATATCAGTCGCGATATGGCTTTTCCTTGTACCGCAAAATGTCTGTTTCCTGTGCTTTACCGACATGTGGCTTCAGGGACTTTAATAAAGTGTTCTAAAAAAAAAAGAGTTCCACACTAAAACAAATGTGTATCTTTTGCTATCTTAATGATGAAATCACTTTCAAATGCACGCCATACAAAGCTACAAACACATAACAAAGAATTGCAAAAAATGTATGACTTGCCTCTGCGAAAAGCAATCACGACAGAAGTGCTCAACAATGTCGGTCTTAAAAACATCACACCAGCCTTTGCAAAAACAAAATCGACTGATTTTTACAGAGGAAGGAAAAGTGGCTATCGATTTTGTTTGTGCATGGCTATCCTTTTTTTATTACTATTACGGTGTGAATGTATAACGCATATGCGTTACTTTACTAACAAGTGAAAAGCTATTAAAATAAAGAATTACACCACACCCACATTGATTATCACACTAAAAGCAAACACCTTCCAAATTTTCCCTGAAAATTATAAATCCTACGTTATTATGCACTGTTGTTATGTGTTATGAAAGAGACCATATAGTGTAAAAAAAATGGTATATCTGAATTATGTTTTATCTAGATTTAAGGGTGTGTAAAGCTTATACAAATATAAAACTGTTTTAGGGTAAAGCATTTTTTGGTTAGATTCATCAGGACTGGGGACCAAAGAGGCCGCAATTTATTCTTAACTTAACATACATAACAGGTAAGAAGTACATTAATGCCCCCCAAAAAGGAATACCATTCCAAACTTTTGTACGCCCCTTAATGTAAAGTAAAGAAAACTTTCAAACAACAAAATTGAAATGTGATTACGGGACATGTTAAACCAAGTTGTTGCTTTGGCAAGAGTAATACATTTTGTTATGTTTAATACAGGGATCTGCCCGTATATACAAGGATATCTTGTTCAGTGAGACGGGCCAAAGCAACGCTGCAGCTTATATTAATGCCCAATATTGCTTAAAAAAGACACAAATGAAGAAATTTTGTTGTACTTTTGTAATTATTAATTGATCTGAATTGTTACCATTCTAAAGATACAATGAAAGCCATTGATGAATTTGGTAAAGAACATGCCTGTGTGAACTACATATCATCCTGTGCCACTTAGTTTGAGTGGCATATTGACAATTGCTGCTTTTGAACAAGTCTGATTTCTTCGTGTGTATTTTTTTTCTGACAAACGTATCTTCACGCTGGCTAAAGCCTAATAGGACGAAAATGTAAACCTGGTACCAAGTAAATTGTACAATGTGACACCAATTACATGGATTTGTGTTTTAGTAGATAATTAAAGTGATAAAGCGTATTTCAGAATGATTTATTTCATGGACTGTAATTTATTGTCTTGAAACAGGTGACACTGCAAGACTTCAATGCGAAGCACGCACAGTTTCGCATTCTTCCCAGATATAAAGTAAAATCAGAAGGTGAAGTGGTAGGTAAACTATTGTTCTTACTTCAACTTATTTGCAAATAAATCGGAAACGGTGCTTGAATCTGATATCGCTATGGCCAATGGCCTTATACAATCAGACCTCTTCTTAAATTTGTGTCAAATATGGCTTAATATCATGTCAAAATTTCAAAAAAGGATCAACGGATAGTGCCGTGTACATAATTATAGATTAGAGCAGTTCGGTGATTAAATTTGGATGGAGTTTGTATCCCTTTGGAAGAGATGTTCCTGCATGTATGATTTGTTACTGGAGCTGTCTGGTACCTTTATATGGGACTGCCCTGCAACCATGTATTGCCTCTGAGTTAAAATTTGCGTCAAGAAAGTGGTTCTATACTGATTGATTGAGGCTTAACATATGGTACAATTATACAGCTAGGAGAAAATGATACACCATTGGTACTTGGAGTGTAGTAACGAAAAATGCACCGTATGTCTTGCCTTAGGTTCAAATGCTGGACCAAATAGTTTTCGAGAGCGTAAAATCTCCGGGCCAGTTTTTCCACGCCAGTGTTCCGTGGACCATAGATCATTTCCAGATTGGGTAAGTTTATAAGCCGAACTTTTATCGTTTTAATTTCAATACGTTTGATTTTCACGAGCTTCAACATTGGAGACGTTTGGTGATTTAATATTGAACAAGGAGCCATTTGAGCAACCTGCAATTATCTTATGTTTGATAAATAAAACAATGTGACATCATAAAACTCTGAGGGATGTTACATATTTACCACACTAATATTACTTTTCCGACTCAAATTTGATCATTTCAATGGACTAACAAACAAATATAGGGACATTTAAAATAACGTTTAAATAAATTTGCCCACGTTTTAACCTGGGCCTGAGGACAAAAAAAATGCCAGCAAACATTATCATGCATTGAGTGTAAACACATCTCGTGCACGTTGTATAGAAACTATTATACATGGGTGAGTTGTTCTGTTTTATATGGATTTTGTTCTGAAAACCAATTGCATTTTTGGTATGTCTTTCAACCCTTTGTCTGGAAATAAGACCGACATCTCCTACCGGTGCACCATATCGCCCCAATAAAAGCAGCGGTGTGTGGCCGTGTGAAAATATTGCTGTTTGCACGCTAACTGGCTCTCAGTCTCCTACGTCGGCAATTGTTTGTTGGGTTAATTGTACTTTTTTCCGATGGCACAAAATTAGTATCAACGTGTTAATATCTCTCAGAAACCAACTCGTTTTCATTTTCAAAAAAAAGGTAGCGGTCTCATTTACAACTATTTGTCTGCAATAAGATTAATGTGTCTGGTCGTATTCATTCACAATGTAATAATTTGTACTTCAGATGTTCTCTCGCACTACAAATGGTGGCATGCTTTTTCTTCGTGTATTGATTTCACACTTTGCTTGAGCAAGTGAACATAACAAAGGATCGACTCCCATATTTGACTGAAAATGAAATGAAAGAAAATGTGTAGTTTTCACTGAATCCTGTTAATATACGTAAACAAAACATCAAAAGTCATTCGATCAAACGGCAATCATTTTACCATGTAAAGCCACTGTTGAAAATAACAATCAGGCTTAGCCGTGAAAGTGAAATATCCTATGCTTACGAAAATATGGAAATAACTGAATAACAAAATAAACATTTCACAGATAATTAAATTGCACCTATGTGCCAAATACGATTTTAATTGTTTTAGAACTGTGAAAAAAACTGGCGTCTACACGTTTTTGGGGTTTCCTGCAAGTTTGTATCGCCTATTTGGAGACCCATAAAAGATGTTAATAATTTCTTGCGTTTATTTGGCACCACAAAGGTACATATGGAGACACATTTATTCTTAGCAAAACGTTTAAATATTGATTAGACCATAAAAGTTCTTATGCTCGTCACAAATCTGAAAATAAGTATTAACAATTAGCCCCTAAAAGTTACTCTTTAGATCATATTCTCTGAAAACATTAATCCTTGATTTTTTTAGCATTATAATGGAGGTAGAGTGTGTTGATATGTTCCAGATTCATAAATATCACAAAATCGATGTAGGCCTACTTTCTTCTTTTGCAGTAAACTCAGCTGACTGACTAATTTGAAGAACCAAAAAGTGATAGGCCTACAAGGTCTCCTTTTATTTTTGACAGAAGTGATAAAATTTGGATTTTGAGTGGTTAGGCCTATATATTTTGGAAACACTATAGTCTGTATTAATGAAGAATATTTCAAAGGTTGAGAGGACCGCTTTAAAACCACCAATTGCCTTTCATGGGTGATCACCTGTCTCATGTCAGGAGTGAAATTTGTTTCTTCACACTGGTATTGGAAGATGAATGTTGATACTTGGGTAACTCTGGGATTTCATTGCTGGGTTTGAAATTTATAAATGTTGGTCATGTTTTCCTATACTATTGGGTCCCAGTTTTCCAAATAATTACCATAAACCAGCACCATCTCAAATACCCCACCCAATTTACGATCCAAATTTCAACCACTATGAATATGTAAAATAAAATGCATTGTACTTCTCCGGAGCTATTAATTGTGACCATTAGTTCCTTTCATATATAAAAAGAACTCATCGTCCAGCTAGGGTACAAAAAGGAACAACTCAGACTTATCATGAATGTGACTGTCAGTAATTTGATTAATAAATTTGGTAGTATCTTCCATTCAAGAAATGTAGCAAACGTGAGCTGAGGCAAATACAGTGTATACTCTCGGTTCTCTTCGCTGCGAAATTTCCTTACAGGACATAATTTTCTTTAACTGCGTTAAAGGACTAATATCGTCGTTTGAAATGCTACTTTTCTCCCCTTTTTTTTAGATCTGAATTGAATTTGGGGGTTGATCAGACAGGGTTTACCATTGTTAAACACCACAAACCAGCTGAGGAAAACTGCGAGTTCGTCAGAGTAAGTATTGCAATCGCTTGGTATTTTCCGTTGCAACTTAGGATGCATGTATTTCGATTCAGATCACAGATTTCCTTTCCAAGTAACAGTAACGATGATCTGGAGCCCCCGAAGGGACAGGGTTCGAATAATACATTTCTTGATCACTGTATACAAAAAAACATAACCCAATTGTTTTAAATGAATTGTGAAAAATAGAAAAGATAAAATGGTTGTTCATCGTATATAATTTATACACTTCACTGGACAAAGTGAACATATAGAGAAAGGCTTTCGGAAATCGAGAATTGAACTCAGATCGCAGGGATGAAAGTCGAACTGCACCCTGGACGGACCCCGTGGGATCATGATGGTGAAGTTATGATCATGATGATAATAATAACAATAATAAAATACCAATACTCCACAGCTATTATAAATCAAGTGTAAATCCAAGATTAAGACAAATCTACACACACACACACACACACACACACACACACACACACACACAAATAATTTACCCACGGAGAGTTAAAATTTAAAACTGTACTGGCCTTATAAAATCAAAATGAATGAATGTACATGTACTTAGATAACTTTAAGTTCACAACTGAACAGACGTTCTTTGTATGCAAATATCAGTCAAAATTACGTCTGAGACGACTTAAGTTTTCTTTTAAACAAGTGAATAGATGTTCATTCCCAATTTTGGATCATTATCATCATTGTCATCTTCACCATGATTGTTACCGCAATTGCTTTTACTGGTCAAGCATTTGACTCCATATATCGGTTATTAACGCTTCTTGATATACACACATTAGATATCTATTTTTACCAGTTTCTCTACTCCACTAGTTATCTGTTTTTACCAGTTTCTACTCCTTTTTGTCAAAAGGGAGGGTCGGCCATACGGCTGTTTCATAAAGAACTAGAGGCATACGTTGTGGTCGAGGGACTCTTCCAGGAGGAACTGACGGAGGAAGGTAAGGCCCCTTACTTTTGCTTATTTAACGTGGAAAAATTGCCTTATGTTCGCAGCAAGTGGCATACATCGGGGTACAAAATGAACGTCATTTTGCATTATATATCATAGTAAATAAGACATTTATTTCGTGGCTAGCCTGAAAATAGGTTAGAACAATTAAGGTATGCTTTTCGTGGGGAAAATGAATTTTCACCACGGGAAACTAAATTTCAACTACCCCACAGCAATAGATTAATTATAAAACGTTCAAGGTAGAAAATAAACAACATTGGGTACCTTCATTTAAAGTGTGATGGGACACTTTTTTTGCAAGTTAATCATATAATATTTCTGACTTAGTCTGGTGCACTGCCCATTGAAACTTTCCATGCTTTTAAACTGACACAAATGTTAAAAGCTAGCATAAAACATTGCGGAGAGGAAAATTTAAAGTGTCTTATTGCTGTGAAAATATAGATACACTACAAATTTAGTAATCTTGTTCTATTGATTTCAGTCCATTTGCGCATTCGAGAAGTGGATCAACTCATCCCAAAGACACTTTATCCTTCATCCTCAGGAATCACCTTCTGGCAAATTGAGGCCGAAAATAGTATCCTGCAAGGTAAACCAGTGTTTGTCACGGTGGTGTATCATGCATGGTATACCAGTGTTTGTCACAGTGTTGTATCCTGCAAAGTAAACCAGTGTTTGTCACGGTGGTGTATAATGCAAGGTAAACTAATGTTTTGTATTTGTGTCTTTTTGTCCAAAACCACTTCCTAGTAGTCATTACCCTATTCCGCAGTCCGAACTCTTTACTCTCCATAAGCTAACCTGTCCCTGTCTAACTTATATACATAGAAGTTCTATTGTCCATATTGCACACGTTCCTCTGTAAAATTTTGACATAGGCTGTATTAGCCCAAATAAATTAAAGGGTCTTCAGCGGGTAACTACTCAACATGTTTCGGAGCCTTTTACCCGTACATGTCTCTCTGAGTAGCGGCTCCTTGCCTAAGCTAAATATTCAGCAAAGACAACCCACATAATAATGCATAAATATGAACGTGGCAATTGATGAAGTAGCTAAATATATGAAGTTTTGCTTATAAATGCAGAGCTTCATATCAAAGAAGAATACCTGTCAAACAAACCATAATTACCAAATTTTCATAGTACAGGTTCAGATGAGAACAATTTGACTTACCCCTGAACCAAAATGTACCCTTTCTAGCTGGACAGCTTTTCCTAGTTAAACCATCCGCCAATGTTTAACTGAAGTGGAAACAAGCTGGGGCATTATATTCAGTCCCAGTGATTGTAAAATAAACAGTTGCAGCTAGACCACCTGTACAAACCAAGGAAAATCCTAACAAGGACTGCAACAATGTACATCATGTACCAGAGATGTAAAACAAACTCCATGATGACACCTATTCCTCAAACAATTAAGCTCTATTTAACTGCCAACCCTGAGTCAATGTGTCAACTTAATGTGTCAGGTTTGTGACACTTGAGAAAGTACTGTCAATTGTGAGTAATTTTTAACAGTGAGTAAATGTGCATTTAGGCGTATCAGAAAAGAATGGAAGTCATTACCATTTATGCCAAAAACATGCTTTCAAAACAATTTTTCTTAACAGGATTTTAAGTACAATTAGGCAAACATGCAACTGTCGTAGGCCGCTTCTTGCTACCTGTAGCCCCTGGGGGTTTACCTAACAGAAAACATGTAAGCCTTAAATGTCTGATAGTGATTATTAAAACAGAAAGATGCCAAAAGATAAAGTTTAGTAGCAAAACAGACAAGTCTAAAAACTGTAAATTATTGCGGCCAAACTTTCTAATAATCTTTGGATGTTAACAGTAGAATTGTAGGGCAAGTCAGAAAAGAATTAAAGTCTTTTTTATATTTATGTCAAGAGAATGCAATGAAAATATTAACCAGATATCAAGTACAATTAGGTAAGCTTGTTACTGTCGTAGGCCGCTTCTTGCTACCTGTAGCCCCTGGGGGTTTACCTAACAGAAAACAAGCTAGCCTAAAATGTTCGAAAGGTGAACATTTAAAGATAATGGTGTCAAAAGATAAAATTAAGTAGCAAAACAGGCAGGTCTAAAATCTCTAAAAATTATTGAAGCCAAACTTTCTAACCATCTCGGGATATTTACAGCAAAATTTGTAGAAATATTTGACCAAAAGTACACCTTTGAATCCTCTTGACTCAAGTTTATTGTAAATAAATTTGGTTCTTGATGCAAAGTCCTGAAATTTAGAACAAATACGACCAAATCTCAAAATTTGTGACAAAAATGTATTATATCCAATAGTATCCGAATATTACTGTCCGGGAAAGGATAATTAACTACTTCAAAGTTAAACTCATCTATTTTGTGATAGACTTTAATACAAAACCTGTCATTAGTGACCTGAATATCCAAGTCCAAAAACACATCTCTGAAACCATCTGAATTGTTACCCTCCAAAGGGATATCTTTTGGGTAAATTTCTTAAGCAATTTCACTGAAATTTTGTACATTTACACAAGCAATGTCATCAATATGTCTTGCGTTGTTTGATAATTTTATAGCCATTTGAAAGTCCCTTTTCATCAATTTATCCATATACTTAAATTCAAGCCAGGTTAAATACAAATCTGCCAGTAAAGGGGAGCAGTTGCTGCCCATTGGAATGTCTTTTATTTGTTGAAAAAACATTGGTCCGCATTGAACAAAAGTATTATCCAAAAGAAATTTTATAGCATCTATCAAAGTTTCAACAGTGTAAGATTTAACGTTACTTTTTGATTATTTATTGTGTGACCAATATGCTTTCTTTGTATATGAATTGATATTAATGTATGGTTTACCATTATGTTTAAACATTTTGCTTATTAATTCTGAAAGAGAACTTTTGACTTCATCTATGGGAAGATTTGTGTACAGTGTAGAAAAATCAAAACATTTGATATTTTTAGCTTTAACATCTTTGATTTTAGATACAAACTAGGAAGAATTGCTTATACTCCAAAAACAATTTATTTCACAGTTTCTAGAAATTGCATTACAGTATTTACGAAAATGACTCCTAATTGCAGTCAAACACAATGTTACTTCTTTTGATAATTATTTCGTTGTATATTTTGCAGCACCGGCTATAAATCTAGATTTAAAAGGGTTTTCATGTAATTTGGGTATCCAGAACAAAAGTGGAATAGAGGAGTCCTCTTCAGAAATTTTGATATTAAAATTCCTTTTCATCTCATCTTTATGTGTATCTATCAAATTATCAATGGATTGTTTGTGTAATTTATAAACGTCATTTCCTCTTATGTCTGAAATATTGTTTATACCAAGTTCTTTTTTCAAAACATCCAGATAATATTTTTTACAGATGATCCCAAAATTGTTCCCTGCCTTGTCTATGTTAGTGACTACAAATCTTTCTTGTAGTTCTTTGACTGCTTTTGAAACTTCAGGTTGTTTTAGATTAACCGTATTGAAATTCTTAATGTGGGATTTGTAACGATAAATTCTATTTCTAAAGACTCGTTTCAAGTTTGATAAGCATCCTTCAAATTTCTGAAATTCAATTTTTTCTTTCTTGGCCCATTTCATACTGTAGGAATCAAATGCATCACATGTATCCTGAAAAATATTGTCAATGTTTAACTTAGGACACATCCAAAATTTTGTACCTTTTTTCATAATTTCTTTTAAACTTGAATTATGTATAATATCCAAATTACCTGTAAATACATGTTTGTGGTATGCATCAACAAAATTAGAATATTTACTGTTAGACATACAGTCACAATTTTGATTCGCTGCGATATCTTCAAGAGTAAATAAAGCCAGAAATTTCTTGTAGTTCATGATACTTTGTCCAATATTGTTGCCATATTTATAGGAAATGATGGGGGGGTCTTTTATTTTGCAAGGAGCGAACAAATTTCAGTTTGACAAGGGACTGAATGTTTAGTGAATCAATAATTTTGTGTTTGAAAGGAATGCTGCAAAACATTTGATCTAATTTTTTCTTATTAGAATCTAGTTTCCGAATAGTTGTTGTGTAACCGTACACAATTTCACAAAAATTTTGCGGAAATGTGTGTTCTGAATCAGTAAGACCCAAATATTCATTGATTTTTGTTATGTCTCGAAATGATAGTGCTTTAAGAGCTGTATGTAATTGATCAATGGCATTGGAGAAAGCCTGTAGTTTGTTACCATGGTGTATCGGGAAGGTAACCCGGTAATTGTCACTATGGTGTATCGTGCAAGCTAACCCAGCATTGGTCACCATGGTGTTTCTTCATTAGTTTACCCTTTGTCCACTTATCCCGTCATCTTTATTTGAATTATCAATAAGATACCAGAGTCAAATTCCCCATTGAAATATCCTTTCGTTCAACAACTACCATGCCCAGTGTCAACTCAACAGTCTCACGGTAGGTCTGAGTCAACAGCTTTTCTCGGCGAGCTTGGTGGACGCAAAGCACAAGGAGAATAAGCGCCAGCATTGCGACATGATGGTTACACGAATGACATTGAATTACAAGCCATGGCAATCCCCATGTTTCTTTCATGGTGAATTGACTGTAAACACTTTTATAACGGGCGAGTGCGGACCAGTGAGACGCACAAGTTTGACTTCAAGAATTGCGTGAAGGTACACCATGTTAACCCCCACTGGGTCTCACACCAAAATAACAAAAGAGCAGCTTTATCAGGAGAAAAATTATAACCTAATAAATTAGCAAAGGCAAATTAATTTCGTGTGTCCAACCCCGGGATACAATGATGCACTTAGTGTGGCACTCTGAAACAGTCTTTCAAACACTTACAACAAAATTATCAATTGTAAATTTGTTCTCATTCAAAGAATTTATTTCATTGGGTCAATGATGTGAATCATACTTTTAGTACGATTCTACATTCGACCGAGTATATTATTTTGATAAATCATAACTTATCATACGTGTAATATAAAAGCTTCTGTACCCGGTGACTATGTACCTTAAAGGCCATGTGGCTGTACGTCTAGCAAACATATGAGCTGCACATTGTTTTGGAGACACCTTCACGTCAAAATTGTATTCAGCAATTACCTGTGATGTCTCACTGTGCCCCTCTCTTAATGTACCTCATCATTTGAAGATGATTCCATCACACTGTGCCTCAACCCAGTTTGTCTTACTCCGCCCCATGTGGGTGTATTTAAGTATGTCTTTTTCTGACTCAAAAGTGAAGTTGTTGCTTATGTATACTCCAGCTTTCTCACTGCTCTGCTAAATACTTTTATGATGATTTTCATAATATTTCAGGTGACTTGATACGATGGGAACAGCAAGTGCGTTTTCGTCACATGACTACGAGACTTTACTTGTGCATGGATTCGGAAATGCAAATATCCGTAACATCAGACGCCAAAGATCCGAATGCCGTATTTCGTTTGCACCCCATCATTAAGGTAAGAAAATGTTGACAAAAGATGTTTTAATTTTTCTTCGCCTTCGTGACCAAATGATTTAAGTTGGATCTGTGGAAATTCATGAATTACAAAACTAGATATTTTATGGTGTCAAAAGTTTTCTTCGGTGTAACGTGGCCACTGAGAGCAAGTGGTAAAAATTGGACTATAAGATAAACCCGGAAAACAAGATAGTCAAGCAAAAAAGTAAAATAAAGGAGCTGGTAAGATAACGCTGAAGTGTCAGGATGGAAATGATATAATGATGCCTGCAGAGGTTCGTGAGTCAATGTGCTGTGACACATACCACGTTAACCGCATTGCTGTCCAAAACAGATTACCGTTGACGAGACTTGTAGTCTTTGACAAAGTGCCAAATATCATTATTTCTTTGACAGGAAACCGATGAAATACCGTTCGAGACATATGCACGAATAGAGCATGTCATGACCGGTTTCTGGCTTCACGCACTGAAGGGTAAAGTTTTATATTTTTACTCTTATCTAAAGACGCCCCGAAACCCGTGTGCCATAACTAATGTATGTTCACTTTCTGCAGAGTCCTCTTGTAATCAATCTTCTGTGTTTGTCCATGTCCAAAGTCTTGTCCTGTGGTGCCTTTATTTTCTCTTTTCTTTGTACTTTTTCCGTTTTATTTTTTCTTGCGAGAGGTGTTACTATAGGCTTTGCCTACAACCCAGTTGACATTGATAATAAAAATATGTTAAACGCAATTTAAAAACAAGACATGTTCCAGGTCTTCGGCAGAAATCGACAGGTGTATTTACTGCTATTCTGTTTGCGGTGGAAGGGTTTTCATTATTAAACATTGCTTTTGAGCTTTCCTTCTAACTGAAACTGATTTATTTTTAATATTGTTCATGACTTAATTTTCATGGATTGTAGTACACTGGTAAGTGAGAACAAACTCATACACACGCACATTCCCAAATGTCTGCCTCAGTAAATGGAAAAATATACCTTACTGCCGGGCATAAGGGAAGACTATAAGGGAGAAAAAATTTTCTGTTGTGCATTTGAAATCAATAGATATTTAAAATCTATTTTCAAAATGTGTCAGGTACAGGAAATTTTATTGTAATCTTCGGAAAGAATCACAGATATGTTAGTAAAGTGAAAGTTGTAGATTTGCTTGTCAAAAAAGTGACCGAGTACTTTAATTTTGCAGATGAGGAATACGTACGACGGTATCAACAACAGTTCCAGGAAGATGACAACTCTATGAGTGGTCTGCGGTGGGATGGCGCTGTTTTACGGAAGGTGAAAGTCAGATGACAAATTAAACATATATCTTTTGACATAATGGACATTTATGTCTGTCTCTTTGGCTGCGCTAATGATACAATAAATCAAACAGCTGGATATATATTGACCAGCATGAAGACAAGAAACATCATGTGGTCTCTGGAAACCACATTGATGTGCCCAGGAATGTTCTCTAAGGCATACCCCTAGACTCAATCGTGTGACCGCTGAATTTTAACGTATTTTGCACTGACATTTCCATCAAACAGCCAGGCAATAGCATTTTCATTGTGATATACCGTTTTCACTGAACATCATGTTAGTGTGGTACTAGATAGTAAATTTACATGTCGCGTCAAAAATTTATATGCAAGAAAAGTCGACAATACATTGTGACTAAAATATTCATAATACTACCATATTGCAGATTTGTTCAATATTCATAACACTACTCTACTGTAGATTTTTTTCATATTGTTAAAGTTTGTTTGTTCGTGTAAATATTTACTCTTTGGTGGTGGGGGGACATAAGATTGCAGCAAGCGGGGAAAAGATGTACCACGATGCGTACACCGTACAGCGTGTGGAGGAACCACTTTTGTTCAACTTCAACTATGTAGCCGGCATGGTACCGTTATTACTCAATCTCATTGAAGAGGTAAAAAAAAACTAAATTGTTTCCATAAAAGATACATAGAATTATCGTGCACTTTATGAAAAATATGATGGTTCTTTTTCAAAGTGCAATAACTTAATTGTAGGTGTTCATACAATAGCCTTTGTTACTCAGATAATGTGATTTATTATTTGTACTTTCCACCATCATAACGTAGAGCAGCTTCATTTTGATGCCAATATGTACACATTATTCAACGTTCTTCATCCATGTTTGAAAGCAGGTAATTATTAACACAGTCCAGTGTCACGTGTACCAATAAAACTGCATTTAGTAATAACAAGAAAAGATTAAATCTTGATTTGTTTACTTTGGCCAGCTTATAAGAAATATAATATGATGGGGGCTGCAAAGCTAACTGCTGTTTTCTTCCTTTGGTATCAGCGAAAAGGTGATAAAACCTTGACCGCAAAGAGAGCACACAGAGTTTGTCAGGTAATATTCTCAAGCAATAAATATTGCATGTGTGTAGTTGGATTTGTACCATGCAAAATAAACATCAATCTGATAACCTTATCCGTATGTACGTATAGATAAATAAACAATCACTGCATGTAATGTATTGTTTAAAAAAGGGCAATATCTTAGATGTTGACTGAAATACATAAATGAAGTTTAAGAATGTTGATAAAGACCAATAGATAGCAGACCTAAGGGATTGCAATGTAAAATAGATGAAAATGTTACTCGTAAAAACTTACCAATTAAATGAGAGATAAAGCACTAAACAAAAGTATGCGTGAATACGGGACTGATGCCAACTCATCATCTCGCATAATTCCTTTATAATGGTGTCAACTGATAATATTCGACAGCAGAGCTATAGGAAACCAAAGCACCAATGTTTAAAGATAAAGGAAATATACACGATGCATCACAACTGACTTGATTTTATTATTCAGGCTTTACAAGAGCTGAAGCAGTTCATGATCATTCACGGGGTTCCAACCAAAGAAAGACAAAAGCTGATGCGAAATCTAAGGGTAAGACAGTTGCAACTGGTATGCAGTGAATAACTTTGATGTTTGAAAATGATTTACAGTAAGTTGTGAATGCAGCTTAAGTAACTTGCAGAATTGCCTTAAAGAGCAGCTCTTCATTTGGAGCTTGGGAGGGATGCCTGTCATGTGATACTTAGGTTAGCACCAAATGCCTGCGCATTAGAACCAATCACAATTATTTTAAGAAGATCACAACTTTATGAAAGTGATGTGGCTCATTTCTATATCCCTTGTAGTGTTCAGCAAAAGGTATGGGTATATTCATTGTTTGGAACAGAAAGAATGACATGAGACATGTGCTTGCCATGAAACTTAAATAGCGTATTACCTGGAATTGTATAATTTTGCTTCAAACTTTATATCCATGCCTCCCTGAACACACATCTATAGTGGTGTGAGTGAAAATATAATACAAGGTGTTTGTTATATTCTTTCCTCTTGGATTGTGTTTTTCAGATAATAGACCTATTGGTTCGACTTCTTCAGTTTCCACTGAAAAACATTTTGGATGAAACAAACCTCACATCAGTTTTCAAATCGGCATATGACGTATTGCATACATATATGATCGGAAACAGCCGAAAGAACGCCCTGTACTTCGCCAAGTATATTGACTTTTTCCAGACTCAATTCAGCGTCAAGGTAACCACGTAAAGTGCTGTCGGTGGAACATATATTCACTTAACGGCTTGTTATTGTTATTTTACATTTCAGTCACTCTTGAAATAATTTGCGCTCTTTTTATTTTTTTTCTTTACGCCAAATTACTAATGAATAGAGGCCAAAATAATTCGTTCTGAAACAAACCAGTTTTGCCTTATTCTAGTTTTCGCCACGAGCATGCGATCTTTGAAGGCCTTTGTGCCATCAATATAATTTGTTGTGTGGTTAAAGATCCATTCGTTCCAGAATCTCTGGTAATTTACACGCGCGATGAGTTATGAAAATAACATTTCCAAGCCATATTAATTACCTTTAAACGTAACTGTATGTACGATTTAGACCACACAAACGTTTTGCAAAACATCCCTGCAATAGATTCTATTCTCATGTGATCTCTGATCCCTTCGCTAGAAATTACTGGGTATGGCTATTTTGTTGGTATTTAAAGATTTACAGTAAATGTCTGCGATGACTTGCAATGACTGAAAATCCAAAAAACTAATGTTAAGTCGTGTTTTTCTAGGCTCTTTTACGATTTCTCTATACCAGAAACACAATTGAGACAATCAGCTATCGTCGAAATGTAATTCTTGCAACATGTACATGGGATCCCTACTTTTATGTGAACACTTTTTGATGTATAAAAAACTAAGATTATATTACAGATGATCGCGCGGGTTGGATTTTATTCATTTGCCTTGATAGAAAACACGGTACCACAAAAGTGTTCCATCAAAATGATGAGTTGTCCTAAACATCACCAACATTCACATATTGTTAATCTGCTTTACGTTATTTATCATTCATTGTTTAAGATAGTAGGTACTATCAGCATAATTCTAGAATTTCTTGGGTCAAGTTTGCACTGATACGTACAGAATATATATCGTCAAAGCAGAATAAATCCGTAATCAATATATTAACCTTTGATAGCTTTGAACAAATAAAATGAAGATCAGCTACTTTGTTTTAACAGAGAATGTACAGGTGTCATTTCATTGACAGGGTGACATCGGGTTAAACGTGGCACAAATGATCGTGGAGTTGATACGAGACAATAGAAAAATTGTCGACCGTATTACAAAGCAACAAATTGATGAGTTCACCAGTCTGCTGAGAGAAAACAAAGTTGGTTGTTATTTTTCTGTATATTTATATTATAGTCATTTTTAAATGCCTTTACTGGCATCTGAAACAGGGCGTGGTGTAAACACTAGTCTTCCGTAACTCGTATATATACATATATATATATATATAATTTTGTATTTGTGTCTTTCTGCCCAGAGCCACATCCTAGTAGTCATTACCCTATTCCGCAGTCCGAACTCTTTACTCTCCTTAAGCTAATCTGTCCCTGTCTAACTTATATACTTACGGAAGTACTATTGTCCATATTGCACACGTTCCTCTGTAAATTTTTGACATAGGCTGTATTAGCCCAAATATATATGTATATATATATATATATATATATATATATATATATATATATATATATATATATATATATATATATATATATATATATATATATATGTTGGCTGTGTCGGTAAATAGCGTGATTGTGCAGTTAATCTGTTTATAGTGAGTGTAACCACTACAAAGTCTATGAAAAACAACATGCCCCCTTCCTCTACGTTTAGAGTGGAACAACTGAAGTTCCAATGACAATTTCGCCATTAAGGTAAAAACGACCGTAAGTTTTGTTCGATGGCTGGGCTTTTAGCCACGGACCGATTGTCTCGAAGGAAAGCTCTTCGTGTAGACCAAGGTATTACATGCTGTCCAGGTAAACACGGTATTATCCATAAGAAATCGGCAGTCATTCGGTTTGGTGGCAGGCAAGGATGTGAAAGAATTGTTGTTGTTTTTTATTCTTTTTCTTTTTCTTTTTCAATGTATCAGAATTACCGTTACCTTGACCTGCTGAGCGTGCTCTGCGTTTGTGATGGGGTGGCCATTCCTGACAACCAAACATACATCACCAAAAACTGGCTTGTCAACGACCAGGTAAAGTGACGTTTTACTAGACTATCAGTGAAAATATTGCGAGAACTTACCGCTCATACACCAGTGGGTCAATGTTATTACGGGTCATCCACTTTCTTGATCTTTTCGGAGGTGACCAGGTACAAAAATCTGATTTATGTATCACTTGCTCCCACTTAAAGGTTGGCCCGTCTGAAGTCTTGTCTTTCTACGCACAAAAGGTCTCCCGAAATTGCATTATAACTTCATTTGTCACTAGGTTGTTAAAGAGTTTCGGCGAAATACTGTTAAACTCCATTTTTTAAACATCAGACTCCTACACTTTTCATTTCATTTGAGGTGCTGGGATGTGTCATAAGCGTGGCAGGAATGCGAACACTCTGTTTCAGTCACCAACAACCAGTTATGAACGTTCCAAATGAGTAAAGCTCTTTTATTGGAAGTCTGTGCGAAATTTGGGGTGCACTTGATTCGGCGCAAGCGTTGCAACGTATGTTGCTCGCTCCACCACGTCCACTCCAGATCTCTCTCTCTCTCTCGCTCTCTCTCTCTCTCTCTCTCTCTCTCTCTCTCTCACACACACACACACACACACACACATATATATATATATATATATACTTTATCACTATAGCCTCGCTAGCAATTATGAAACCGTTAAGTCAGTGTTATGAATTGACACTGACATAGAGAAGCACACACGTTATGTATATATATATATATATATAGAGAGAGAGAGAGAGAGAGAGGGAGGGAGGGAGAGAGAGAGAGACCATTCGGCAAAATTGATATCAGAGATACCCTTTGTATTAAAAAAAAATCACAGAAATCGTCTGCAATATAAATATAATATATGCATACATTAGGCAGAGTTTGTGTTAAATATGCACTTTATTTGTATGACGAAGATTAGACGGGTAGTTTAAAATGTTTCAAGTAAACTTCTGTACCTTACAATATAACAATTCAATTATTGATTACTTGACATAGTTTACATACCACAAACAAAAACAAATATTATTATTAATTCAAACTGTTTGATTATTTATTTAATTGTTTGCATGTTGCATGTTTATCCATTTGTTATCTTCTTTTCAGAATGGAGTATTTCTGACGGAAAGAGGACAAAACATCAAGCGTCAGACAAATGTGGTTTATGTATCCATGGACACTGGGACAACCTGGCACCCGCTGCACGACTTTGTCAATGTATGTATCAAAGTCGTCCCTGGTTATTTGAGACTGAGACAACAGGTTTCCTTGGCGTGGAAATACCAAGTCCACGCCCAAGGAAAGCTGGTTACCTTGAACTGCTTATCATGATAGTTTCCGCTAAAATAGCATTAAGATTGTTTCTATCAACGATATATCACGCAAAAAAAGGCCGAGCAGACATATTCAATCCAGACATTTTGGGCGATCTTAGCATGATTAGTATTATTACTTATTGAAAAGAGTCACTGGTTATGTGAACATCCAGAGAATAAAACTTTAATTATCGAATTCTCTATTGGGTGTATTCTTATGTCCATTGAATTCTCTATCTTGAAACAAAAATATGAACTGAGTTAACGGTTACTGGAATGTTTATTTAGCGAGAGAGACCAGATTTCAGCGAAGAAAACTGTCTATTCCTTGAGCACCAGTTGGATCTGTTTCGCAGACTCTGCTACGTAAGTGTTCATTCCATTGAAATACTTTTAAAATATGTCAGCGTATATCTTAAGTCAATTTTTTACGTTCTGTTTGTAAAAAAAAAATAAATACAATAAATAAAATTAAAAATCCTGAGAGTCTTTTAGATAGTACAGTTTTTTATCTTGAGAAAAAAGAATAATGAAATATATCTACACTCTGGATATGTCGTATTATTACCTTTTTAGTTAATGCTGCAATATTTTAAGGCACAGTGACCACATGCAGTAAAACATGCCCAACTGCTTCCGAGTACATTCAACATTTTTCTTGGGTGGGCCGGTCATATACATGACTATACAACATTCAGTCCGGTTTACGATTATTCTCTCTTTAGATCCTAGCAGATATTCACATAAAGTTGACTATGTGTGACTGGCGTTTGTCAATTCGACAGGCAAAGTTATTTGAACATTTATTGCAATATTTACCATGTAGGGGCGTAATGAATACGCTATTCACATCATCAGTCGCGAGATGAACTACTTGACGTGGGAAGAAGGATTTTTGTGCTTACGGCTGGACCTTTTACCCCACGAACTGAGAGCTAAATACTGCGACCTCATTATCGGCGAGTATCTTTAATCGTTTTATGATCAACTCAGAAGTTTGTTTCTTGATCGCAGTCAAAAGACGCAAAAGAAATTTATTGAACCAGAGAAGTTATTCTGATGGCATTTTTACAACTTTTCTTCCTTACAAGCGTTTCCAGTTGTGCGGTGGGACAGTTAAGTGAGCGTACTAGTTGGCAACCAATTTGAGAAAGAGATCTACCTGTGACTTTTATTATCATTACAAGTCATGCTAAAATGACAGAAAATGCATCATAGTAGTGTAAACAAGAATTTGTCTACTGCGTGCACAATTTAATTTTAAATTGACTCAGTGTTTGAATTTTTTTTTAAGTTATAAAATGTTTTAAAAACTGTGTGAAAGGAATTCTGACCAACGGAGTTCATTTCCATTTGACAACAATGGAAAAACCTGTTGAAGTAAACACGCAATAAAAATAAATACGTTTATGCTGTTCTATGATTGAATCACATGGTAGAGTTTCGTTAGTTATTGTAGATCAAGTTGTATGAAATATTTTGGTGTGTTTCAACAACTTTGGTAACAGTGAATATATTTTATGTAGTGGGCGTTTTGTTTTTGTTTTTGTTTTTCTTAGTTTTTTCTGTTTTGTTTTTGTTTTTAGGGGGATGGGTTTTTTTGTTTTCTTTTTTGGGAGTTTTGTTGTGTTTTATTTTAGTGATTATCTTGTGTGTCACAATTAGGTGCAAATTTCAAGAAAGCTTCAAATGAAAATCACCACTTTTGAAAGGACCAAAAGAATGAAAACAACCGTGTTGCAATATTGTTTTTATGAGCTACCGTACACGTACTCAAAGTTACTTCATCTGATGTTTCCTCAATCAGTGGTATGCTCTTTTGTTGGAAAAGCGTGTATCCAAGACAGCTTGGACAGCTCGGAAAACTCTCTTGAAATAAGTGTATTACGGGTATAAATATGATTCATCTACAAGTTGGACATGCTGCTGAATGAAGAAAAATTTATCACAAACATGAAAATTTTATTTAACACTTGCTACATTGTTGTTTGATCTATAAGATATTTTTTCTCCTAATCAATATGACATCATAATTGTAATAGAACCCACACTTTTCAGGATTATTTGTGGATATTGGAAACAATTATTCGGTTCTAGAATACACGAATACCACCTTTGTGTACGACGACATCGATGCACGGGATCCTGTGTCTTCATTGGATGAAGGAGGAGAACTTGTAGTCAAAGACTTAGTCACCATTTTCCCAGTGTTGCGAGACTGGATCACTGAATATCTGGATGATCAATGTGGTCTGACTGCCTCCCACATAGGTCACAATATGCTGATAGAGCAGGTGGGTCATTGCCACTAATAGTGGTAATGATATAATAATAGACCAGGTGCGTCGTTCCTTCATATGTAGCCATAATACGCCGGGACAATAAGTGCGTCTCTACTTCTTATATAGGTTATATATAACATGCACATAAAACAGGTGCATCATAGCCTCCTATATAGTTCATAATATCATGATAACAAAGAACAGGCGCGTTTTTGCTTCCTATCTGGTCACAATACGCCGGTACAACAGATGCGTCTCTACCTCGTATACAGGTTGTAATATGCACATGACACAACTGCGTCATTGCCTACGGTATGTCACAGATTGCTAAGATGGCAAATGCGTCATTGATTCCAATCAGAATAATATGCTTATAGAACAGGTGCGTCACAGCCTTCCACGTAGGCAACAGCATATTCATAGAGTAGCCGTGTTGAAATTCGACATGAAATGCTGGCTCCCCGGCATGCACAACAGTTTGTTGATACGTGGGTTAGAAGAAAAGCTAAGTCACCAACCTCATAAGGTTGTTTTGGACTTAGCTGCCAAAATAGAAGAAGATTTTTCTCGTACATTCACAGCGATTAGGATTGTTAATAAGCAGCCCGACAAAATCAAAATCATATCAATTTGTTTCACGTCCCAATGGGATAAGAGAAAGCATTATTTTTCATGCAAGAAGTTGTCACAGAGAGCGCTTCTAAATGTTAACATAAATGAAGATTTGCCTAAGCTACAATCAGAAGTTTTTTTCCTCGGGAGAAAAGCCAAGCAGAGCAATATGATCAAAACGACATGGACTGCTAACGGAACTCAATGCATTAAGACACTCAATGGGACTGCCCTTCCTATAGTATCGATGAACGACCTGCTTAGAAACCGCCCTGGTTTTGATCCTAGCAAGTTTAAGAAAAAAAGGACATTGATCATAGTTCAAGTACTTCAATTTCAACCAAGCTTTATTTTAAGTCAGTTTTACAGTACAAAAAGTGAACGGTAGCTCTGAAGAGCTATTCCACCGACGACATTGCAATATAAAAAGTGTGAAACATGACCTCATCAGTTTATTGTATTAACGTTGTGGTCAAATTAAGAACTTCTCTTTGACTGAATCCCTGAATCTTTCGGTATATCTTCTTAGATATCGTATCTAAGGACCACCCCTTGTTACCACAAATATAAACATTGTATTTGGCCACAAAATACCTCCTTTGTTTGACAGAAGTACCGCACAAAATATTCAACATGGCGACTGCTAAAAGATTGATGAACACATATCTTCATTTTATCAATATATTTGCCCATATTATTTCCTTAATCAACATACGAAAGGACTCTCGTAAGCCTCCACTTATACCCAACCCAAATATTTTTTTTCAAAAACCATTGCTGGCTTCAACCTTGACAACAGGTGTACGCAACGTTAACTAACGAGCTACTCCAGGAACATTCTTATTTTTGATGTAACTAATTGAGATCAGATGATAGTTATGATATCCTATCAAACAGGAATGGAATCAAATTCACTAACTCTCAAGCTTAACAATATTCAATCTATACAATAAATCAAACGCCAATTCTGATGGGGATCCAACTGAAAAGTACAACATCCAGGAAAAGGTTTGTAAAGAACCATTAGATAGAAACTTTCCAATTAAAACTGCGAAGTGCAGTCGACACAAACACAAAAAAATCCTACTTGATAACTAGAGGTATCATCATTTCGATTTCCTATAGGTATAAACTATATATACAATTCGACAATACTCATAAGGACTGTCCTGAAGACAACATACGAAAAAAAACCTGAATACATATAAAAATATTTTTAGAAGAAACATTACTTTAGGAAACAAAAACTACCATAGTTAATGTGTCAATATATACAAAGGTGATTTGAATACATGGAAAACTATAGGGTAACCATTAAACAAAACAAATAAAAAGTCAAATTTCTATGCTTTGTTTAAAGTCAAGGAAGATACAACTATGGAAAATCCAAAAATAGCACTTGGCGTTACCAACTATTTCACAGAATAAGGACCTACCTAAGCTGGCTCAAAAGATAAAACATTCTCCAAATGCAAGTTTTAAAGATTACGTAAGTACACCAAGTAGATACATTTTTCATTTAAACCTTTAACTGAAAATTATGTTGCATAAAGTATTGACTCTCTTAAAACTAAAACCACCTGTGGTCATGATGGCATCTCAACTAAATTATTCAAATTAATAAAACCCATAATCACTAAGTCTTTGACAGTCGTTATAAATCAAGCCTTTGTTATAGTCATTTTTCCTGATAATCTAACAAATGCAACAGTAACTCTTTTTTTATATAAAAAAAAAGGTGATGCAAGTGTTCTTGAAAATTATAGACCCGTATCAAGTCTATCTACATTTTCAAAAGTTTTTGAGAAAGTAAGCAACTTCATGAATACCTCAAAGAAAAAATACACTCCAATCGCCGGTTTTATGGAATAGTACTTAACAGAACTCGCAGGTTTAAAATTAGTTGGCAGATCATTAGCCAATATTGATAAGAGGGAGACTCTAATATGTGTCTTTATGGATCTATTCAAACATTTGACATGCTTCATCACGAAATTGTAATAAATATATTTAAATCCATGGTATGCTGTACACATCCTTACACTTACTTCAAAGTTAGTTAGCCAAGAGAAAACAGTATGTAACTTTTGATGATGTAAATTCTTCCCTAAAAGAAATCAAGACAAGGGTGCCCCAAAGGATCAAGCCCTGTTATTCATAATTCATATTAATGATCTATCCACTGTATTAAACCTATTTCATCTCATAATACATGCAAATTATACAACTCTTCACAATACATTACAAATATTCCAAAACTGTGATCAGACTCAAAATGTTTTCTTAAACATTTAAAAGAACTGCTGAAAAAACGTGATTGGATGAACTAAATAAACTGTTTTTAAATGCCGAGAAAACAGTTTAAAGTTTATGGTCTTTTTAGCCCTCAAAAATCTGTAACAATTCCGGAAATTGTGATTGCCAACATAAGAAGTGAATGTCTTAATGAATTTAATTTTCTAGGTAAAAATTTGGACAAACACCTGAGTTGGCACACTCATGTAGACAAAATTCCTCCAAAGTTATCTCGGACAATATAGACAACGTGTACAAGCTTAGAGAATACGTTTCACAAAATATTTTAGCTACTTTATACAATTCTCTTATACTGCCATACTTAGATTACGGTATCTTAGCATGGGAGCACAAAACATCGAGACTTGCCTCCCTGCAACTTGTTGGTACAAGGAATGGCGTAATGTGGACTTTACATAACACTCCCAATATTATGAAGGATATAGTACATACCCATAGTAAATATGGGTTTTCTTCTTACACAAAAATGTACCTAATTGGTACGTAGTAGGTACTCTTATGTTTGCTCAGAGCCAAACTGTTATATCTGTAATATTCGATAAACCAATTATTTTGTCATCCATGCCCCAATATATCTATAGTTATAATGTAATTCAACTTAAACGGAGCACAGAAACAAACAGTATTGCACCTGTTAGTGAAACCCATTCTCAATCATAATTAAAATGTAAATGTTATTTTTGTTCATCCTTCTGTCAAGGTGGCTTCCATGATAGAGGTGTTTTTCGCCTTAATTGGAGTCCCACCACCTACTATCATATTATGTATGTATATTATGCTTTGTTATAGTGTAATAAAAGTAGTCTGAGTCTGAGTCTGCTTGAGAGAACATGGGCTGCATTTCTCCCATGGTGATCACAATACATGGAAAGAGCAGATGCTTCGTTTCTCCTCATGAAAGCGAAATTATGACATCAAGGCTACTCTGAAGTGTGATTATAAAACATGTAGACCTATATGAAATACGTCAGTGGTAGCCTATGTCGTTTGATTGCTACCTGTGGTACAAGTACCAAAGGAGATGAAGTAATTGTTCAAGTGAGACAACTATGAAGATTCGGTATTCAAGTAACCATTTACATTCGTCGATCGAATTTGTATATTTGTTCAGGTTCTTCGGCTTCTGCATTACCTAGTGAAATTCGGTTACTACGGAAACAGCAGAGACATCAGAGAGTTGCAAAAGCCACTGCTAAATTTATTGGATGGGAAGAATGACCGACCATTCCCCGAGGATAATGAAAAAGGTATTGTTTTCCATTGACACAATATCTTTCTACGCCCAGCGACAATACCCGCTCAATAAAATTAGCTCTTAGCGACAAAACAATTAATTAGACAGGTCTGGTTTTCCATAATTCACCCGTTTTCATCTACAGCATTGACCTTCTATTCCGAGTCGGATGAATTAAACTATCACAGAAATACTGGCAACCAAGGATTAAATACACTGGGTGAAATGTAGACTAATGGTGTTTTATAAAACTTAGCAGTGCCATCAGTGATATCTAGATACTTTTGGGCGTTTTCAACATGTTTGGAGTGGGGAATACACTGCCATTTTTTCTTTGATTATACACAGAATACTCCAAAGAGGCAATTAAGTTGATTCAACAATACAAGGGCAAAGATCGATATGAGCAGAGTCCAGAAACCTCTGCCATTGTTAATGTCAAGTTCCAGTAAGTTTCTGTGTTTTCCGTTACCAGAATTTAATTAATTTACGTGCTGTCGACAGAGCATTTGAGGGTGCATGTAAATCTATGTCTTTCTTTTAATCCTGAATCTTATTTATATTATACTGTGACACTTTCTTTACTTTTCTACCTTAACTTACATTAGCTTATGTCATTTCAATTGAAATCAGACAATGCTCGAAAATGGATCAACTTTAAATCGTTCAAAATAACAGCTGAACTACAGCTATATCATATTGCTATATCTTGTCGCAAGGTGGTTCAGGACTGATAACCAGATATGTATTAGCAATTTTTAATTATACATTTGAGCGAATAACCAAGAGTGTTTATTCAAGCCATAAATCTCCCTTTCCTGTCACTCATAATATTTTTTGTACTTCCGTGTCATTTTTAACACGTAGAGCAATGCAGGTGTTGGACCTACTGCTGACTTACCAGTTCAATACAAGGCTCAGGGTGAGTCATACTGAACAAGGTTGACTTTAGCTTATACCCCACATATACCAAATTTTAGATAGCTTCGTATTGAAATAAACTTATCCTATAGTATTTAGTAACGTTTTTAATTTCTTAGACATATTTGCTTCTGTTGTTACTCTCACACATGAAAGAAATCGACGAAGTAGTTCTAAATTGAAATATACTGATTCCTTATTATTTCGTTACCTTGCTAATTTATCAGACATGCACTAATATACTTCCACGTAAGTAACATCCTTTTAAGCATGTCGCCCTCGGCCCTTTCTCAAAAATATCCTGACCAGATACTTACCATTAAATGCTGATTCTTAAGGTCTTTATAATTTGATCAACATCATGAATGTTATGCATTAACATTCCACACGGTTGCTGTTCCTGCAACGTTATTTTGACCATGGAAGATTGGTTTTGGTTTTATTAATTTTGTACTGGTTTCGGATGTCTATTTGTACCTAGAACTAGCCGGTACTGGCATTTTGTCATGAAGTATCGACATGTCTGCTCATAATGAGTGGGGTGATCTCGTCTCAAATCATGTTCCAGCTGCCGCAAGTGCAGCTGGATTATGATCTTCACTCATCTAGCATGAAAGTAAATAAATGACCATTATTAGGCTTTGTGTTCTTCAGAGTTTTGTGGGAATGTTCAAGCAGGCAGAAATCTCAGCCGTGGCACGCAGACAACCTAGTCCACTGCAACCCCTGCTCTACAAGACCTTTGATGCACTGGATCAAAACAAGTGGGTTACACCTGCAGTTTGGTAATCATGGCATCCTAAACCCTTAACCGATCATAATTCAGCCCGCACGTTTAATAGAGTGAGCTGTAGATATGTATAGGGTGCCAAGTGTAGCATCAGTTTTGTGGTGCTTTGGTTTTTTTTCGTGTACAATTTCGTCCACAGAATTGTTAACTATATCAATTTTGTCCACAGAGTCCATACGTTTATCAATTACGTACACGAAATCCATAAGTGGAGCAAGTTTATCAATTACGTCCACAAAATCGAGTAAAGCTACCAATTTTGTAGACAAAATCGTGAAAGTCTACCAAAATTTGTTCACAAAATCCTGCAAGATTGCCGATTTTGTCCACGAAATTGAATAAACTAAGGATTCTGAAGAAAATCCATATCGATTCTGTGAACAAATTTGTCAAGCAATTTACCAGTTTTGTCCACGAAATTGTAATATACAATTCACAGAATTGAACAAATATTTACGAAATTGTAACCTTTATACGATTTGTGGACGAAATTGGGACAGAAAATCACAAAATCGAATCCGTTTCACACAATTCATAAAAGCTTGTTGTTTCATTTCTATGCCCATGGTTTTGAACTTCGTACACAAAATGGAATAAAGTTTTCCCGTTGTTTGTGTAATTTTGTTATTTCGTGCACGAAATAGAGTTATCTTTCAATTTTGTCGAAATTATTATTACGAAATTCAAATTCCGAATTGCAAATAAATTACGAAATCGTATAAAGCCATAGAATCGTTATTGTGGTCATTTTTGTGAGTTTCTTTAATGACTTGATTTTTATGATTTTTTCCAGTTTCGTCCCCAAAATCGTTAGAATAGTTTAATTTCATGGTGGTACCTCTATTTTGTAATTTGCTCTTACAGTATTTTGTGAATCCTGTTTTGATTCCGTCCACGGAAACGTTAAGTATTACTATTTCGTGCACGAAATCAATGGTGTTACACTTGGCACCCCATAGATATGTGCCCAGGGTGTCATGTTCCTATGTGCCCTAAAATTCAGAACCATTCTTTGCCCCTTGCCTGTAATAAGATTTGCCACTCTATCAGTTATTATTTCCATTGACCTTAGAAAATCATTTACGTTGCCTTGTTCCAAGATAAGTATTTCCTAATGTTTCCTTTTCACACACAAATAAATCATTTTCCATGTTGCTCGAAACTACTCGGGGGCCTCATATTTAAGCACCCGGAGCGACCCCGGTACAGCTGTTGATTTGGGACATATTAACTTAAAGGCCATTTCTCATAGATTCATTCATCCATTCATAACGTATATCAACATCAAAGTATAAGCAGACGACATTTAAATCCCCAGTCTTTGTTGACCTGTTCTGCCCCAAGGATTGTTACCATTAACTGCTTAACGTACGATTTAGTGAACATCGTGTGCTTTTGCAGTAATATTACCATTGTGTCTATAGCATGGATGAACTTTCTTTTTGTCATCAGACGAGCTCTCAAAGAACAAAAGCGAATGGTTAAAGTCCTGGAGGACATGTTCGACAACACGGCCTACTTTGATGCCGACCAACTCAAAGCAGTTCTCCTGGTGGGTAAAGCTTAACTTAATGTGACAAACGTGCGTAACGGTATGGCTGGTCAGTTACAAAACTTGTTTTGTGCTAAAAAACGTGACACTGTAACGTTCTGGTTAAAGCGAGTGGAGTCTCTAATTCTTCGTTGTTTGGGGATGGAAGTTTCAAAACAGGGAAATCAAAGACAAACACCTTACAAATAAATGTGTCACTTGCTGATGCTTTTGATCGGTCAGAAACTATCACCCTTGTGATTCTATCAGTGAAAAATAATGCATTTTTATGATGTCGTTACTGTTGAGTTTTGCTCAGGGTATCTATCTATACATCTATCTATCTATCGATCGATCTATCTATCTATCTATCTATCTATCTATCTATCTATCTATCTATCGATCTATCTATCAATCTATCTATCTTTCCACGGAGATATAATTACTTAGCAATTAAATGGTTAACACAACATCTGGTCTATAATTTATGAGAATTGTGCATTTTCGTGTCATTCATTCTCTTGCAGGATTTATCCAATTACAAGTATGACAAGATGGTGACAAAATCATTGGCACTGCTGAACAAATACTTCTCTTCCAAAACTGACATGTTCAAGTCTGCTGTGGAAGCCCAGGTATTTCACGTAATAGGTTAACCTTATCCTGCTCATGAATACTCAGTCAACAGCTTTTCTTGGTGTGAGTTCGGTGCAATGCGTGTATTAAGGTGTTTGGTCGTTTTATTGTTTATTTATTTGTTTGCTTGCTTGCTTGTTGGCTTGCTTGTTGCTTGCTTGCTTGTTCGCATGGTTTGTTTGTTAATTCTTTATAAAATGGAAAGACACGCCTGCAGCAGATTCCTCCGGATATGCAGAGTAAAGGAAGTCAGCATAAAGTTTATTTTTATCTAATATATGGCAATGCCCCGTAAGTACAACAATTTGCTCAAGGATGTGTTACATACGTTCTTCGTGGAAACAGTTTCATATCCAACTCTAAAATGCCCGTAAACTAATATACCGTACTTTCGAGTGTTACTTCGTCCTTTTGAGTAATCATGAGTTGCTGTTGGCTTGTTCATGTAATAATTTCTAAATTGCTTCTTTACGGATATTGGAGAACTGTTTCTTCTTGGAACTAACATTGCTTTTCCTATTGATTAGGTGCTTGTGACACCAGACTCGTGTCGAGTGCACCGTGAAGTGTTAAAGTTTATGCCGATACTGAGACGATTGTCAAAATCAAAGTTGAACGAGGAACAAGCGAAGACTATGGGACAGATTCTTGAGACACTTACCAGGTGCGACGATCTTCTGAACATGAAGCAAAAACTGCTGTCTAATTTCTTATATAGTGTACGGGAAGTTGAAAAATACAATGCAAACAAGTTAAATAATGTTATTATGCAAAGTTCCATTAATTATGCAACTTCAACTGTTTGAGTTGCATCAATTTATTTGGTACAATTCACATTTTAACGGATACTGAATATAAAATCGAAAAGGGTACACATGTATTGAATAAGTATATTTTTTATTTAAGAGCGCAGTACACTTTTACATTACTTTGCACAGAAAACACGACTTTGCTCCAAACGTGTTCTTTTTACAATAGACTTCTCATTTGAGATCATATAAACTGTATATTTTCCTAAATAATACATTTGGATTAAGCTATTGAAAATAATGAAATAATTGTAAATGTTAAAAATTGGAGTTGAATTGTGTAGTTAAAAAACTTTAATTTTACCTGTTTTGTGGAAAAACAAAATAACACAAACGACCAAAAATGGAAAACATTATTTTCTTATAGGAAATGAGACAGTACACTACTAGCAGCCAAAGGATATTTTAGATTTTATATCATGGGTGTAGTTCAAAATTTACAGAGCGTTTAGATTAAAATTAGAATATTTGAATTTGTAAACTATTTAATACCTATAAAATTAGTGCTAGACTTTTTTTTAAAAAAATAAACATTTCTGGAGAGTATTGTGTGTTATTTCATTTGACACTATGAACTTCACATTTTTGCAAAACTGCAGAATCTAAATTAAAATTTAATTACATCAATAGCGTTACAAACATTTACAAATAGTTCTTCAATCAAACTTAATGTTAGGTTTTCTTTTGGAAAATATATACTTGGTAGGGTGTTAAATGGTTGCCACAGACCAAAACGAAACATTTAGACATGATAGTCTCAAAGTGTATCGCGCCATTTTAAGTTTGCCACTGTTACTTGGGTTGTTGACGAAATAACATTTAAATATTTATTATTGTTGTTTTTTTCAGCTTTTGTCATCTGCCATTCGATCCAGAGGAGCGTCATCCTATGAACCAGAGTATACTATATAATCATGGTACCAAATTTATGCTCTTCTCTTGTGTTCTTATTCATCGTATCATCATCACAAGTGTCTAATATCAAACCACATAGCTCTACTATGTAAATTGGAACGGTATTAGAATATTCGATATGGGTTACTCGACACAATATGCTATACCGTGTTTAAATTTCTAATGTTTGATGCATACGGTCCTGCAAATCGCGTGTTCCTGTTGGCAAAGTATGGCTGAGAATGTAACTGAAATGTACTTGTATGAGAAAATTATCTTTCTATTAAAAGTACAAAGAAGAAATAATGATAAATGCAACCGATATCCTGTTACAGAGGTGCTGTCATTAGCGTTTGACAACCTGTCGCAAGAAATTGACGCCAAGCTGGTCGAGCAGTACAGAGACATAAAGACCATTGTCATCAAGCACATTCGACTACTTCAGGCTATGGCAAAAGGCAATGACATTGTGCAGAAGAGAATATTTGATAGAATGGACACTTTGCTCAAAGTTCGAGTCGTGGAGTCCGATATAGCTGCAGCCCTCAAAGAGGTTAGTGTTTGATGCTGTCTGTTAAATCTGAATTCCATGGGCTCATTTAGCTTGAGAAACAGGTTTCCGATGCTAAAGCGTCCGTGCTGTAGGGGCACTAAGCAGCCACTGCAAAGTCCACTTTGTGTCATCAAATCAGCTATGGCTATACACGGGTATTATGGTGCTGATTCTACTTGGTAAAGACTCAACTAAGTGCTATTTATAAGCCTAAACAATCCTGTTGCGAACGCTTGAACAGGATTGCAATTGAATACAATGCCTTTTGCACTGATCGGGTTTGTTAATGATATTCCAGTAATGATGATGATAATGGTAATGACGACGATGATGATGACGATGACCATGCAATGATAGAAAATTGATCAGTGTAGATAGGTATAATTACATTATGCATCTATGGTAGAATTACCATCGCAATTTTTTTCAAAAAAGCTTAACTACGGACATCATGTTTTACCTACCACACCTATTTTGTTCGTAAGTTCATTGTCTAACAGATTCTATCTGAAAAAGAAGTAACTAGTACCTAGTTGAAGACATTTAAAAAGACAGGAATACTTAACATTTCGAGTGACAGTAGTTATATGTTCATATAATAAAATGGCGTTTGTCTTCAGGCATTTGTGGGCAACCAGTCCATCTGCCTGAAAGTCCAAGCCAGGCAGATACAGAAGATAGTATCATTGATAGGAGAGTTACAAGAGAAAGCTTCGGACTATCTCAGCTTGCTATCAGTAATAGTGAAAGTCGAGGGCTTGGATATACCACTCAAACGAAACCAAGCTTACGTGATGAAGTACATCATGCAATCTTACAGTAAGATTGCCACAGTGTTTGATCAGCCTCGTGAGGCGAGGTTTGTAGTTATTTCTGTAATTTAAGTCACTTTTAGGATTTTGCATTGTGGTGACCATTGAAATTTTGACATAATCATAATAGTAATCATTTTCTGTTTCTAAAGTGCATGTCCGACAATTTGCTTTTTCTCCATAATTCAGTGCAATTTAGGGTCCGTATTATAGACCAACGTAATTCTTAAACAGATTCTACACCTATCGCCACATTGAATAGCATTACGTTGTAGAGTTTACCTGTGCACATAGGATCGAGAACTAAAAAGGTTATTTAATCCAGAAGATTGGGGGACGGGCACACTTGGAGTCTGAGCTTACAAAATATATCATTGTGTTGTAATTTCATACCATTCTATATTAAACTGTTTGTGTTCAATGAACATTGGTCATATTGTTGTTCCAACCTATTACATGAAAATTGTCTTCAAAATCAACACTTTGGTTGTGTGCGTTTGTATTTACAGGGAGAAAATACTGATTGGAGAGGAGTCAGAGAGCCATTTGAAGTACCTGGTGTTGCTGGTGGATCTTCTTGCAACATGCGCAGAGGTAGACCAGTTTACGCTCCTTAAGAGAACTTTTCATGTTACTGACATAAGCTAATGCTGAGATATAAAAAGTGTTTTCCACTAGATTTTACCTTGAGGGATGTAAAATAAGTAGTACAGTTTAAATTATGATCTTCATTTGGACTAATTTCTTTTGAACAACTACCAGATTTGTTTCATTTAAATATTGCTGAAGTTTATTTACTTGCCTGTATAGTTTCTGTTACGATATCCGTCAAAGTTGGTAAGAGCCACTTCTGCGTATTTTTGGCAAATTGTGAATCACTTTTCCTTCAAACATAATCATCCCTGTCAGACAGTACAAAGCGGATCCAAAATAAACATGTTTAAAGCACTTCGGTTTCAGGGAGACAACCGTTTTATTGAGTCGCTTTGCCAGACTATCATATCCATGGAAGAGATTCTGTGGGTATTGAATCATCAATACCTTGACAACAACATCAAGAAATGCTATCTGAAGTACCTTCATTGTGTATACATGAGGACATGTGGTAGCTTCATAGACACGGGGGCAGGAGAACTCACACATGATCCGTAAGTAAGATGGTGCTTTGGGGGAGATCTGTAAATTTCAAGTGTGTAGTGTTTGTTATTTACACAAAACAGTTTTGCTGGCGCTGTGTCACTAAACAGTAAATACCGATAATTGCTTACTTTGAAAGACTTATTTACCAAGTTTAGTTTAACTATATTTATTCAGACTGGAGTACCCTTAAGTACATGAAATGACTAATATAATGGGTTCTCCAGACATGGAGAAAACACACAATACATATACAATACATACAGGACATTACAAACTTACGAACTATATAACCAGATCTTGTTGCATACATGCAAAATATAAATGTCGTCTCATACAAAAAAAAATCGGAGAAGCATTGAAAATCCCATTTACAGAATATATGGTAGAGGTTGTGACACTAGGCATATAGCTATTCCCTGTTGACAGAGAAAATAGGGAAACAAAAATAAAACAAAACAGTGATTGCAGAGAAAGGTAAATAAAAAGATAAGTACACATATAATTTCTCCAACAAGATGCTATACATTATAATATTGATAAGAAAGAAACTGCTTTTCCTATTTAACCAGTAGGGCACATTAAAGTCAGAAAGTGAAACGTCTACTCTCTGTCATATAATTTTTTACTGCATCAAATATTTGTGTGTTCAGGATATCTGCTAATTCATTACTGCCAAAAAGGAAAAAATCCAAGGAGTGTTTCATTAACAATATGGATTATCAAGTTAAGATGAACACTCAGAGCTAGGAACAGTATAGTGGTATCGAAAAGTTTTTTTTCTAAGTATAAAATATTTAGGACAAAAGAAGAAATGAGAAATATCTTCATTGGGGACAGAGCAGGAGCAAGTACGACTTGGAATAACATTTACTTTATAAAGGTCAGAGTTAAGCATAGGGAAACCCAGTCGCAGCTGGGAATGCTAGATATCCAAATAACGTTTACCATGGGAAAAGAAGGTGGGGACATCGTCCATGGTAAGTAAGGTATCCTGCAGTTTGGATTTAAAAAATTGAAGCGAAATGGAGTTTTGAATATCAGACGGAAGATTATTTCAAAGTTTCATTATGTCGGGGAGAAAAGATTTGTCAAAACGTTCAGTCTTGCATTGAGTGATGCATATTGAGCTGGAATGGCGCAGAAGTCAACCAATTTTAGTAGGCAATAAGAGGTTGGAGAGAGAGGTAGGAAGAAGCGAGATTATGGGTCATTTTGTAAAATAGGTACAATTTGAAGTATTAACATCGGTTAGCGAGAGTATGCCATCCGAGTTTATGTAACAGTTTGATATGACAAGTGTGTCCGAAGGGGCCAATGCATATTTTGGCTGCCTTATACTGAATAGATTCAAGTAACTCTGATAGACCTTGACCGCAGTTATAAAGAACACAGCCATATTCTAGGATGGGTCTAACCATGGAAAAATACAGCCTGACCATGGCTTTTCGGAAAATTTTGAATTGAAACCTACGGAGAAGAGCAATGCGCTGGCTAGCTTTATTAACAACACGGGTTATGTGAGCATGCCATGATTTATTCACCTAAGATGAGCCACTAAAGCACAAAGTGCTCCAATTTTTGTCATAATATATTACCTTAGGAACACCAAAGGGTAATCTTTCAGGGATCCACTTCTCTAGAACAGAAGCAAAGCTGTCATGCCGGTCTTACATATCCACACTTCTCTGCTGACTACTCTGTTTGGAAGAATCCAGGAACATATCTCTGGTATACCTTCCCCTTCAGATTCCACCAAACTCTTACAAGTCAAATTCATATGTAGAGCCTGAACATGACGAATGATATGAACAGCGGCAGAACCCTCTCTGCTGAGGAAATCATCTTTTTCTATCATTTGACATCTTGCAACAAAAAAGTTAATGGCAATCCTCCCAAAGTGGCCACAGATTAAAACAGGTTTCAACTATGTTCCAGTCCTTGATTAATCAGGTTAAAAAGAAAGTAAGCCCTTGCATTTCATTTCCAAGGGCGTGGAGTCTGGCTAGACCAACTGTCAACCTTGGATGGCCAGTAGTTGTGCGCATGTATTTAAGACCCAAACTAAATCACTCTTACCTGCAACTACTGCCTGATGTCATTTATGTTACCATCACCTGTAGATAAATTGGGGTGGGCTCTCTGTCCGTTACACGGGACATTCTTTAGGCATACATTGTTGGTCAATCTTTCATTTTGAAGGTGATTGTGGAAAAAAAAACATTTTGAAACAGACAAGTACACATTCCAGTGACTGACTCCTCGGTGGCCCAAGAGGTCTTAGTCCATAGATCCGTTCGATTTGAACCCAGATTTTCGGGCACTCTACCACCAGTACTGCCAATGCTGTGTCAGCTAAAATCAAGTGTGTTTCACCTGCCTATGGATTCTTCAGCTTAATCCACAGGGACTGTCATGCAGAGTTTCCAATCTTGAGGATTCTCACAGGAGGTGGTGCACACAGTGACCAAAGAGAAAGTTCATCTCATCTCATCAGAGATATGTTCCTGAGTTGCTGAGGCAGTACCGACTGCCACAGGGCACAAGCTGGACACTTCTGTTTGTCTCTTGCAAATCCTTGAAGGGATTATCTTGTCTTGTGTCATTAGTAAATATAAAGGCCAAAGGAACTACTGTGTCCATCTTTATTCTTTAAACATGTTGAAGGTTAAAGTTTAGGTATCGATGTTTGACATATGGGATACAAAACTAGCACTCTGCGTTCTCAATTTATTTGTGGAGTCAAGATGTTGTCCCTTTTGGTTCTTCAGTCGACTTTAACCTTTTTGTCGTGACTTTTGTTTCTTGTACTGATTTTGAACTATTTCAACAATCGAAATATATTACCAGAACACAAGTTTAAAGTGGAGTGACTTTGTACAGCTTTTTAATCAAGCAAAAATGATAGGGAAAGTGCTAAAGCTATTGTCCTAATATTAATGGTACTCAGCGCGTAATGTGCCACTAATAAGTTGCATGCATCATCATGACTCCCATTTGTTCTCAATTCAGATCCCTCTGGAGCTTCGTGACTGGTCTCATCACAGAGATACAGGATTTGGCAAACTACCTGGAAGAACATTCTGAAATAGCCGAAGAGATAATAAAATCGGCTCCACCAAAAGGGTACATTTGCTCATACCTCATTAAGAACTAAAGATTGCATTGAGTGTCAGTCATCATTGGTCATTAAAAACACAGGAATTGGCTCAAGGGTGACTCTCAGTATGGGTCTGATAAAGTTTCAATTTCGTTATAAAGTGCCTTCTTATCAACCTGACTGGCCATGCGAGGGGTATCCCATAAATGTGGCAGCTTCCCCGCCATGTAAACAATTTTATGCCAATGATATCGAGTTGGAAATGCAACCCGTATTATAGATTATTATGCGTGTGTTTTGATGTGTCAATTCCAACTAGAGTGCTTGATTGCCGATGCCCGACAGCACTCTGATTCAAGCAAAAATTAAGGAATATACAATTTGATATTTTACCACAGTAAGAGTTAATGAGTATGTAGCCTAAATTCAGACGAATTTACACAATATTACTAGCGGTCTGGTCCTTCCTATACCTTAGTTGCCGATTCGTCAAGGGGTTTGAAAATGGAAAATGCATGCTTTTCTGCATTGTTTCCACAAGAAGACCAGGTGAAGCCACGAGCCAATGTGTCATTAATTGTGTGGAGCATTATGTGCCGAGTGAAGTTAGCCTGTGAATATGTGGGCAATATTTATTGTATGGCATATTTAATGGCAAAAGTAACAAGGCTTAGGCAAGATAACACATCGGTCTGTATGTGGATGTTGGTTCAAATATGTGCTTATTGAAAAGCCAATATCAAAAGCTTTTACTCATCCCCCAAGGCGTGTTAGTAACCTTCTTCTGGGGAGTGCTGCAAGAAGAAGGGACCCCTATATAGAGGATTCGGGGCGGTTTGTGTTCATCAAAAATATTTTTCATGACTTTCAAAGAAGTCAAAGTACAAAACAATGACCAGTCGAATTGCTTCCTTAGGCTCACTTTAGGTGTATTTCTTATTAAACTATCCAATTATAAAAACTTACGGTGACTGATGTATTGACAATTTGCCTGGCGAATCCTTAGCGGTATTTCTCTTAAACCTTTCTGGATACAATTAAGGAAGTTATAAATTTTCCAGTAATAAAGTAACGCTTCAATATATTTTTTTTTTGCATTACATACATTGAGCGCATCATTATTTCACTTTCCCTATTTATGCCGACTCAATATAACAATGACGCAGAATTTAATTCCAGCGGCGAACTCATATTCGAATCGTATAGTTGTCTTTGAGTAAGCGAGGCACTTGTAATTTAGACAAATTTGTCATTGGCCCCTAAACTCTAGCCTATATGTATAGACTAGTTGTGCATACAACTCGAAACCATCTGTGCAACGTTGTTTAAATGGCCATGCAACTGCCAAAATTGATGGAATGGCCTTCCTACTTTTTCACAAAAATTAAGCAGGTGACAGTAAGATTCAAATCCAAGCATGAAATATTGGAAAGAACTGTTGATCTTCATTCACAACTATCTTTATAGATTTTGTAGATCAAATTATTACAAATAAATTTGAAATCCTTTCATTTAGTACACAGGTCGTTCCAAGTGTGCCTGGTACAATTATTGAAATCGATAAAAACAAGGTTAGGTTTAAGTGATTATTTTAACCTTAAGGCATCCTCACATTATTGTTTATCCAGCATTGCATAAGTGCAGAGCATTGCAAAGCTATTCACCTATGTTACATGCCACATCATACATTTCAGTGTCGGAATGGATCGCACAAATCCAGCGGATATGGCACAAGCTAACCTGCACTTCGTTCTGGAGACTGTGTTACCTTTTCTAAAGGTATTGGCTATTTTTGATTAAAATTGATATTACAGAACTTTACTCGTACAGAAACTCTTTGGAGATGCAAGTATTGTGTGTAATTCTGGCAGCTGTGAGAACAGAAAATAAATCCTCAGACATACTGATTAATTTATGTTACTGTACCGCATTTTGGGGCGTTGTAGGATATTAAATTCAAAGCATTCTAATACTTACATACTGTCGCTAACAAATTCTCTCACAGAAATGCTCACAAGTAAAATTATGCTGAGAAATCAAGATACCTGTAATAACTGTCGTGTTTGTTTAAAAAAGGATTAGCCTTTTTTTCAGACATTTTTCTCAAAATTTTACTCGGTGGATCGAGACATTCATCCTCAGGAACCCGAAGATGTCAATTGCCTTGCAGGTGCTTTGCTGGTACGTTATCGCATCATATTATCAGTGTTGTAGTGTAGGAAAAAGGAGCATTAAGATATTTGATTTGTCTATTTTTAGAATAGTTTGTTTACTCCGACCTTTTTTTGTTTCTTCTTTTGCAAATATTTATTGTAATTTTGAGGCTAGAAAAGAACATAGTCACAAATTGGTTTTATAGATGTCCTTTAAATGCAGAGCAAAGGTTATGAAAATGAGTAAATCCTTTCTTGGAATGTCCCGTCTAAGGTATATGAGCTTATTATTCTTTACATTTATATACTACTTGACATGTTTGTCCTTTGTAGACCTTTTGTGACGTCATCAAATCTCATATATCCAACCCATCGCACCTGAAGATAATCATGGCTGCCATGACAACCATCCTACCGGCAACAACCCTAGCATTGTCGGTATGAAATTTCAACTAAACAGTAAACTTCTTACCGAATTAACTCTTTCAGTGCCAAGTTTTGGACTGAGCTAACAGCTTTCCTCGGCGCATTGCACCCAAAGCGCAAACATGTTAACCTGGACAGTTATATTCTATCGGACTATAGTCATACTGGTACTTGAATCAAAAGCCTTTTTACAAAGAATATTAACCCTTTCCACCTGGAATTAAGACTGATTCAGCAGCTTTTCTTGTCTTGGATTGGGCACAGTGCACAACCCATGCCCAGGAAAGCTGTTGACCAGGGGCATGTGATCTTCATAGGTCTCATGTACAATTTTCAGTCAAATTGTTTTTCATTACTGTTGAAATTAGTTGAATCACTAAGGCAGACGGCATTGGATCACCAACCAGTTTTGGCCAAATTAAGGGGGCAAGGGTTAATAGACTATGCGTTTGGCAATTCAAAGAAATTCCCCTTACGTATGTCGACTTGAGTTACAGTTGGCAGTGAGAGTATTAAAGTGTCTCACAAATTATTACTATTCAGCCATTGTACCATTTGTGTGCTAGCTGATCGATCTGTCATGTAATCACTGCTGCTTTCAGTACGATTAGGTATGTACAGCAAAACGGCGACTAGCTTAGCTACATAAAAATAAATGAAATAACACTTAAAACATTGGTTGTGGCACTATTTGTAGAACCAAAAATCCAAAATTTAATATTAACTCAGGCTTAAAATAGTTACAAAGCGTGTACACGGCTACTTTTAAACAGTGTTTTTGCGGAAAAACCTCGAAGAAACAGAAAATATGAATCATTTGAAAAGGACCTATTTGGCCTATATCCATTAGAAAAGTGAAATCAAAATGGCTTCCCATTGCAGGTGATTGAAGGCTTCATTGAGCGCTTCGGTTCCGTTGATTGGTTACGAGACAAAGATAACGAAGTTGTTCAGGTGGGCTATATAGTGACTGGTAACACTTTGTGAAGCGCAGCAGATTTTAAAGATTTTATTTGAATTCATACATGTGTGTAGCAAGAATGATTCACAATGAAATCCAATGTTACTCTGGTTAAAAAAAGCAATTGTGTAAAGAGAGTTTTTTTACTACAAAACTATATACTTCGGTGCTTTTTGTAAAATATATGCACTGCTTGTTCAAGTTCGATATTGGTTGGTTGGTTGGTTGGTTGGTTGGTTGGCTGGTTGGTTGGTTGGTTGGTTGGTATGCTGGTAAGCTGAAAAAAATGTCTCTTCTTTTGGTAGCCATACTCTGCCAAATGCCGTACTCTTTTCATGGGCTAATTGGTGATGAGCTGAGAAGCGAGTAAGGCTTTTTCACAGCTGGATATGTTTTGCGAAAATTGGAGAATGGTTCCAATTTATTTACCTGTTTTCCACGCTTTTTCCCAGCAATATGCAGATTGTCAGTCTTGCCTCTGACTCGGCGTTACCGTGCAAAATGTACATGTTAGTTGACATATGCACCTGTTATATGATTGAACCAATGTACTTTGATTAATATAAAACTATGAAATTGTATTATTAACTGTGCTATTACTGAAGATCCTCTTTATGCAGAGTCATGAAAATTACTACTCGACTGAGCTGGAATTGAACGCCAAGTTCCGAACGTTTGCTGTCAATAGCAGTTTGCTGTATGGAGGCCATAATACTGTAGCAGCACAACTAAAATGTAACAACAAGTACACCCAACATAAGGGTAACTGTCTTCTCGTGCCTCAGTGTTTTACAGATATTAATAGGTTATCATAAAAGCCTGATTGGTATCCCTGTCTGCGTTAGATCAAAAGTTTCTGTATCGACTAAAGCAAAGACATAAATTTAGCCTGTATCGTGGCCTGTATCATATTAATTGGTAATAAATATACATACATTATCGTAACATTCAATTATATCAAAGACAACTTTTGCTTCATCACAACAGTCTAGAACTCTTAAGTTGTTTTACAACCGACATAGTTTGCTCGCCTTGGAGGATTTTACTTTGCGTTTTTTTTAGTTTGCCCGAGGCATAGTTTGGACACAACCCCCCCCCCACACACATACATATATATATATATATATATATATATATATATATATATATATATATATATATATATATATATATATATATATATATATATATACATATATATATATATACATATATATACATACATATATATATATATATATATATATATATATATATATACTTGAGGCATTGGGACGTGTAATAATAGAAATATAGAATTCCACATGACAAGGTCATGGGTAATGGATTGAGACAGGGCGAGTTTGAAACAGTCGTTTCAAACGAGCGCTGCCTGGATTCATTTCTCATAACGGCGTCATGTTTTTTCCTATAGAAGAATAAATTACAAGATTTCATTTAAAAGAAAAAAAGAAAAAAACATATTTGAGCTGCTCCATGGTTTTGAACTCGACGCCATTTTTACTACGGCCATCTATGCGAGGCCATCACTTACATCAATGGTACAACATTGCTTTCGTTGCTAGGAAACGTCAAGCTATGAACACAGTTCAGGCCGCTCATTTTGTTGTATTGAATTTAATTGCTTAAGAAAATCTAATAAGTACGCACAGGATTAGCTCTTTTATCTCTTTTGGTCGAAAAATTGGCAGCGTCCTACGACGTTACCGATTTTGTTTGCCTATGGATGCCTACCTGTCATGAACTCTTTTGGTCTTGTTGTACATCATAATGATATGCCTTATGAATTGAACATGGATGAGAATTTTAATGAGGATTATTAAGCGTATTTGGTCATCCTGTTGTATGCCAGCGTATACTCAGATAGGGGCGGACGATGCCCTGCCACTCGGTGAGGAATTCCAGCAACATATACAATGGTTTCTCAGACCGCATGAGAAGAAACTTCAAAACCAATATCGGTTGGCATCAAAACTTGTAGAACAACTGAGGTACGTGCGGCAAGCAAGATGCCAAAAAAGCGCTTCACGTAATAATGCATTTTTGCTCGTTACTTGTTCGACATATAAATGGGGATCCCCCTTTCCTCTAAGATGGTCAAATAACAATAGTATATAATAAAAAGATTTGAAAACGTTTACATTTGTGATTGTTGTTACATCTTCGTCCAGTCTAGAGTCACTTATGGGATAGAAAAGTTGCTGTGCATGACTGTATGGAAACCAATTATTCTAGATAATTTCTGATTACCACATAGGGCCCTATTCCTGTCATGATGGAGTTCAATGTCCCTCTTTCCTTTTCTCCACTTATTGTCAATTCATCACACGATTGGCAAGATGTGTAAAATATTCAAGAGAATGCCAGAAAACGCATTCATGTAAAATATTGGAGATATGGACTTGCTTTCAATAATCTTGTCACCCACATTTTCAGGATTTCTGCATCCCGCACGAAGATGGACGAGGCCGCCCGGCGTGAACAAGAAGAGTTGGACTTCAAATGTCTGCAGCTACTGAGAGCTATGGTTCACAACGAAATATGTAAATTGCCAGATGACTGGGAAGAAAATACACAGAAAAACAAAAAGTAAGAAGAGTTTTCATCTTGCCATACTTTTTTATCAAGACTGCCATGTTTTTTGTGTTATACACTACACAAGACCCACACTTACTCAGGCGCATTAGATTTTTAATTGTGCACGAGGGTCCCGAGTTCATGTCCTCAGAATAAACAAGACCTTAAGGATGTAGAGTTGTAAGAAAGCAGAGGGCGTGTTGTGACAGAGACAAGATGTCACAAGGTCTTTTAGATGGTCCTTTTAGAGTACTTTTCCAGGAGTCGTATTACGATTACATCGAAAATGTGTTTTTTCGTTTCACTTTTAAGCACAAAAACGGATATTTATGCATTACCTAACCCAGGCACAGGGAGTGGCAGGTTTTAGTATCATCTCAACATGACATTGGAAAATGCCAAAAATCGCATCCTTAGCGTTATTCCGATTAGCTGCATATCATTGCCATGTATGTGGAAAATGCCACTGCCAGCGCTTCGTGGTTTTGCGGATTGTCAACAATAAAATTTCTCAGATGTCTTTTGGTAAGATATCACTATCAAGGTTTGATGCATATATCATCAGGGCTGTCGCATCAATTTTATTTAATGTATCACAAAAAGTATGTGCAAACCCATTTGTACTTTTCAATGTGTGTTCTCTCAATTTTCTGACAACATACTCGATACACACCAAACCCAAACCAAACTAGATATCTTTGAGACACGAAGAGATTCCTAAGTAAGTAGCTTTGGAACCTCCTCGTGCCTCTGACTTAAAGAAGACCACCATCTGTGGCGTTGGTGCATTGTAAATATTTATATGTTAATCTTGGTTTTATTTGTATGTAACATTGTCATTACTATGTCTGGAATCATTTTTTCTTTATTTATTTATTTTTTCAAGCAAGATTCATACAGGGCCTGACCCTGTTTCTCAATTGACCAATAAAGTATGTTTAAATAAAATCACGCATTAAACCCACGCCCTGTGACAATAGGCTGCCAGGTTTGTAACACGTTGTCAGAGTCGACCACCATTTAAACAAACGTTCTGAAGTGTTCTTAACTCAGTGAGAGAATGTGAACAAACAACCATTTTCTTTATTATAGTAATATCGGGTCTTTGAGAAGGTAAATCCGGTGCTGTGTTTACACATTTGCTGCCAGCATGACTACATGTATTGGAAATATATATAGTGTCCATATGCCTGTCAAGCCAAAGTTTAAACTAATACATAAAACTAGTAACCTTTTCCAACGTGCTAATTTAACCGATGTCTGTTGATGTAGTAATGCTTTTATTCGTTGCTTTTGTCTGTTTGAAGAATAACCAGGTAGTAACACTGAGTTGTCTTTAAAAATTTATGTTTTTGTTTCGGAAGCATGAACCTTTGTCATATTGTGGTTACTATGACGACTGTGTGCAGTACGTATAGCTGTCATTGTGTAATTTACCTTTTGCGTCGAGATTGTATACAGTGGGCATGGGTCTCAAAATTAATATCGTTCCTAATATATAAGCTTACTGTATTTTCTATCGAAGAAAAATACAAACCCCAGCCACTGTTATATGCTTTGAATTGCGCATTTCTGTAGAAAATATAGTAGATGTGTCTTCCCAGCTCGCCTACTTCTACCTTATGTTTTGTGTCAATACAGTCTCCATATTAACGACATAAAAATATATCTTGTGAAAAGGTGTGTGCCTTTTGTCTGTGATATCAGTAAGCATGGCTGTCATGTAAATGTTATATGGTAACGAATGCCCACATTCTTTGGCAACGTCATAAATTCTGAATGTAAATTTACCGATCAATGCTGTTAAAACTTATATAGTTATGTGGTGCATTATATATAATTACATCTAAGTGTGTGTTGTTCAGTGGAATATTGCGATGCGTTAAGGGTGCCACTTTGTGTGAGACTCCTTATTGTCAAATTTGAGCCAGCAATTAAACCTTTAAAAAGTCGAACATGAACAGTCCCTGAAAATTAAGTCTTTTAACTTTAATTGTGAAAGAAACAGTTTGCAAAAAAGACGGAACTTCTTAATATGCTGCGACGCTTTTTGTGCGCTCCTCAGACTGAATGTCTATTTTTGTTAATGATTACGATGATGTTAAAAATAATGATGCCCGTGGCCTTATATATAACAATATAACGCTGTCTAAATAAAATAACTTGTAAACATTAATTATGAAAGTTCTGATGCATAAAAACATACATAAAGCCGTGGTTGCAACTATCCGTGTGGCACCCAGGGCAGCCAGTCTTCAGTTCCCAAAAGTAATTCATTGGATACTTTAAAATTGCTTCGTCATGTAAATTGATTTGAAAACGTGCTGGGTGACGTACAAATGTGTTTGATGTTTGGTTATACCCTTTAGACTTATGAGTGCCTCAAATGCGAAAACCTCGTTTTCGCCAGTGTAACCCCAAACTACGAGAGTTAACCGTTTAAAATATATCTAGTGGATTTGCTTGATCTCCAGTGCATAACCATTCATACTTGCACACTCGTTCTAAACCCAGTACAATTTCAAACAAAACACGCTCAAAATATATACATTGTACTTTTATACTATTACAACGACGTCAATGCTTCGGTCTGTCAGCTGAATACAGAAGGCTTGATGCTGCGAAGGTTCTTACATACGTGTATTCTTTCATTCCTTTGTGTATGTAATATGTTATGACAAATGTTCGTTGCAAAACAATTCAAGATCAAGCTGTCTGCTAATATTAATACTGAAACAGAACCAAGTCGAATGCACATTCTTCACGATTAAAACATTTCATATTGTAGAGGCAGCTGAAGCCATGTAGACACCAAATCCATCATCTTACAGTTAAATCTTATTGGTGCAAATTGTACCAAACTATTACTGGTATATATTTCATTGTGATTCTGTATTTAAAATAGTGACTTACTTTCTCAAAGTATATATTTCTGCAGGCAACTCAAACAGATCAAGGAAGTGCAGTGCGTGCTGGATGACATGGGTGCACTGGTGAAGGTTTTGCCACTCCTGGCGAGAAATAACGATGATATCGCCCGCGAGACTTTGGCTTTCATGTCCGCCATGCTCTTCAATGCTAACAAGCACGTGCAGGTTAGATAACATGGAGAATCTAGTGCCCACTTTCCACTTGAAATAAAATCATTTATAATGTTTGTGGGACGAAACGTGTAATTTATTCTTTAACGTCTAATGACAGGCAAAACATAGAGTAAAGAGTGTCCCAGTGCCCTTATTTTATCTCTATTCTGCATTATTTGTCACTACACCAGCTTGATGGTTTTGGCACTTATGGCGTTCCATAAGGTAACGCTCAGATTTTGATGTGAAAGGGAATAATAAAGTCCAAAAAGGGGTCAGTGGACTACGAAAGTGGGCCTAGCTGCAAAGCTAGTTCTTATCTAACAATACTTATGTAACTTGACGTCAAAGTACCTGTCGGGAAGCCATTTGTACGTCAATTTTTTAAAAAGTGGCAAAAATCATTGCTTACCATCTTTTTTTAATTGTTGTTGCAACCGGGGTGGCTGAAAATTATGAGGTGCAATTGTCTATCTTACCTGCTTTTTCCCGCCCAGAATTTGTAAACTGCTGGGAAGGAACTGTGGTGCAACATAGTTCATTCAATATTGAAATGACAAAGACCGCTGTTTGTATTTTTTGATACAGAAATCCCTGATTGATTACTTTCGAGCAACCCGAGAAGAAGTTTTCTTCTTGGCCGTCAGAAATCGAATGCAGTTATCGACAATTGCAATCAAGGAAAGGTACGTCGGAAAAGGATACCAAATTATCAGATCTCTGTACCTAAAAATGTACTCAGTCTTTTGAAGAAGTGAAGTGAAATAAGTAACTGAATTTTTAATAATTTACAGGGCATAATTATACTTGGTCATAATGCTAACATTAACAAAATACTGTCGATTAAAGATCATGTACCAGTACCTAAGAAATTTGAAAAGAATTGCCTATCATTACAATACATTAAGCTTGTATCATTGTATGGGAAGGCAAATGTCATACTTAATGTTTTAGCTCATCATAATATTATATCCTTTTCCAAAACAAGTACAGCGGGTGCAAAATAATAACATGGTGTTGTATGTTTATCAGGCGAGCACTTGTGGCTCAACATGAGGCCAGAGTTAAGGAAGTATTGGCGCAAGCAAAAAGTCTACAATCCACCATGACAGCAGGTAGAAAGGCACTACAGGTAATTCACGCATGCTTTGTTTTACATTCTGTAATTTCTAGTACAGCCCTACACAATACCCTTCATGAAGTCAACAATCGATTCAAAGGGCATGTTCTGTACTGAGGAAATTTGAAAAGATTTGTCTATCATGTTGATGTGACACAAAAAAGGTTCTATTAACCAGAGTGCAAAATATGTTGTAGTGACAGACAAAGAACTTTTATGACCTTGCAATTATTCCTCGCACATCAGTGCTAGTTGTAATATTTGTTATTGGCAATTAATTGTATCTGCATTTGTAATACTGGTAACAATTATTCCGAGAAAATATATAGATGTTAATGCTCCTGATACAAGCAGTTTGTTTGCATCGTCTTGTGAAAGATAAATCATAAGATTTGATTACTGTATATTTTATGTTACAGGACATCCAAAACTATGAGAGCCAAATTCGGAGAACAAGACTACGAATGAGTGTGAGCGATCAAATGAATTTTGCTTTATTACATACATGTATTTCCATGTATGTATTCAATTTATGGTGATTGCATGTGCGAGTTTACAAACAATTTCACTTTGCGTTTATGCCTTTGTTGAAGAATGTCTTTATCAACATTTTAACGGATACCAGGTCGATGTTTAACCACTAACACCGATACGGTAATATAAACAGCGATCACCAAAACTTTAAAGTTCACACAATCAACTTAGATTGTCAAAAATTGGTGTGTGATGAAATAATTATCACAATTACACTAGTGAAGATATTTTAATAGAGAGACGAACTTACGAAATATAAATACATGAAGTTCATAACCGCAAATTTGTTTATGCTTCGTATGATTTTTTTTCTCAGCGAAGAGCCAGTCTGTCCTCACTACAGTTCAGTGCTTCCAGGGTCAGTATGAAAAACAGAGATATGCAACTTGAACGAGAACGAGAACAAAGGCGGTCAAAGAAAAGGTCAAGGTCATCACCGACCGAAGAATCGCAACAGCAGAATCACCACCACCCAAAGCGTGTATGCTTTGTTGATGCAGACAATAAAGCGTTGGTCAGTGGTGTTGAAGAGGAGGCTGCTGGAGCAGACGACATACAGGTCAAGGTGGAGGTAAATGAGAGTGACGGTGGTTGAACAAACTTATTGTGGTTACAAATCACTTATGGTGTATAAACAATGTATCATCCATAGATGTAGACATATCTTAGCCCATTAACACTTGCAGTGACTTAGGGACTTAAAGAATAAAACGCCTAAGCCTGTTCATAAGCTGGTTCTCTTGAGAAGGAAGGACCGGTTTCATCCATATTTGTAGACTTTTCAGTCGGTTAAAACGTGCAGTTACTTTGACACTTAAAGCATAGCAGTCCTAAACCTGTTTATAAAGTGGTTCATTTGAGACAGAGAGACCAGAGTCACCGTGCCACCAAGACAGCAGTATGTTTTAAAGGGTTTTGAATAATACAAGAAGCTTCTTCAACTATGGTCTTGTCTTTTTTTTTTTTTTTGTTTTTTTGTTTTTTTGCAACGTTTTGTTAATACCCTTGGAAATGTTTAACAGGAGAAAGGTGTCGACAATCTTGGAATTCACTTGACGGAGAATATTGGCGGCGAGGATGCCCTTGAGTACAAAGATGAAGGGTACATAGAACTGGTGCTGCAGGTGCTGGCCCGTATGTGTGACGGACAAAACAGCGACCAACAGGTATTGCAAATATTTTAGTTGGAAAATACCTCTTGAACTTTTACAGTTTGTCCAGTAGCACAAACCGTGACTTTGACATTCTTCAATATATGAGAAGACATCGGTAATACATGTAACTGATTACGTTATATTTGGAGGCCTATCTACACTGAGTGACACTTTTTTTTGCCAAGAATGCTTTCAATATAGCGTAAAAAACGTTGATTCAAAAAGTAGATCACCCATGGATCAGTATTGTTTATTCTCTTAATATGCATATCTTCAGGGTGATGTGAGTTCTGTTTGATTGTTTGTTTGTTTGTGGGTTTTTGGGGGGGGGTGTTTTGGGGGTTTTTGGGGGGGGTTAATATTTCGCGGTATATAATGAAATCGTCATAAATAAGATTTATTACATCAGGACAATATATTATTTGGAAGATCGTTGTTGTTTATATGATATTTGTTTCCCTGTGTTCATCAGGATTACCTTAGGGACCAGCCAGACAACATCAAGTCTTTCAACATTGTCGCAGAGACCACTGCGTTTCTCAACATGGTCTACTCTAATATCAACCCCGGAAGCATTGATCTCACAATACAAATCTTTACTACCCTCAACGAATTTGCATCGGTAATTAACCATGTTACTGAGTTTACTTTACCATTCAGAAGGTCATGTGACCGGGTCAACAGCTTTAGGCTATGTGCTCTGGCAACTAGAATACACATGTCACGCCCGTCACAGCCGTTGAGTAGGGGCATATTATAACTAATGGGCTTCCTTTTATACTTTCACTCAAACGTTATGATAAAAGCACGGCATTTTTAATAAAGCGACAAAGTAAAATTTAGCCTACTGATTAATGTCGACCGATTTTTCCCGGGAGAATGTCAGCACTAAATGGGATCCAAGTTCCTATGATGCCACTTTCTGAACGTTGAAGAATGGACCCTTTAATTTATGTAATTTGTTTTTGACCACGGAACGACCGGGTCTCGAACCAGCAGCCTTCGGCACTTTTATTAAGAAATAAAAGCATATCTGTGCTTTAAGTGGCCGAGTTTTTTAACTCAAATTAGCTCGACATCAATTGACAAGACGGCACGACTTGCACCTACACAATAACATAGCAACTTTTAGGCCATCACATGCAAAGCAATGTCCATAAATTGAACAGTTTAGGGCCTGGATTGTGCTCATGTATTTTTAGGCACAGTGGACCTTGACCTCATTTTGATGGTCACAGAAGGGCACTGTGGCTTTGGCTTCTGTATGAAAACTTTGTAAAAGGTTCGACTTTTAAGTTAAGCCACCACCCCCCCACACACACACATTGTGTTACTGTTTTATGCATGAAGCACGTATTGTTTTAAACATGGCATTGCAGTGTTTGTTAAATCACATCTGATTATGATAACTTGAAAACCATACCAGCTATGATTTTTCAATTGCACGTAGCAATCACCAAGGCATGTCTCTTTCTCTGTGCTTGCAACCATCCTGGATGCGACGGTGTCCTCGATGATCGTAGTGTGTTTACTGACTTCTAGTTCCATTGCCTACTAGCCAGGCTCTGTGTAAATAGGAAACGGAATACATACTATAAGAATTTACCGGTCACCTTTGCATATGAGACACGATGACAGTATTAAGTTATGGCGCATGTAACTTTCTGGCATGTTTTTTTGTTTTTTTTTTTTTTTGTTTTTTTTTGGTGGTTATTTTTGTGTGTGTGTGTGTGTGTGTGTGTGTGGTTTTTTTTTGTTTTTTGTTTTTTGTTTTTTGTTTTTTGTTTTTTGTTTTTTGTTTTTATTTTTTCTTTGTTTTGTTTTTTTTTGTTTTTTGTTTTTTGTTTTTTGTTTTTGTTTTTTGTTTTTTGTTTTTTGTTTTTTTTTTTGTTTTTTGCGGTTTCTTTTCCCTTTTTTTGTTTTTTTTTTTGTTTTTTGTTTTTTTTTTTTTTTTTCGTGTAGTAATTCAGACATGCCCTGTACTATCAAATTGCTGTCTTATATTGTCTTTTTAAGGGAAACCAACCAAATCGTGTAGTTCTCTTGAACAGGAAAATTGTGACTTATATCAATTTCATCCTTCGGGCCGGAGAGTTTGAAGACTGTGAACCAGAAAAGGTGAGGAAATATTTAATGAAAACCAGTTTTATTTCATATGATATTTCATAGATGTCATTCTGTTTCACGTTTCTTTAATCGTGTCTTTGTTAATATTTTCGTAGATCCTGGAATTGAGATCAGTGATTGGAAACATACTGTATACCTTGATTGAAGAAAATGGGCCCGAACCGCTGGCAGTAGCAAAGGTAAGAACAATGAAATGTCCTGCTGTGGCTATTGACAGCATGTTGATCTATATTTTAGAAGACTCAACCATTGTGAAATTTTTTCCAAAAGTCTTTGTTCTGTAAGATTATATTATTTAATCTTTTTATATATAACTGCCTACATTCATGTCAATTTGCATCAGCATTCAATTCATCATATGAAAGCAGTTCTAGTATATTTTTCCAAAAGTGCTCCTGGTTATGCCATTTACAGGAGGTTAAGGACACCATTGACAAAGAGGCATTATACAGAATCATGGCTCACTGCTATGAAATGCATCAGGTAAGGCAATATATTTCACATCTTTTGAATAATACATTTGTACAAACACTGTACTTTATCTTTAGGAATGGCATGTCTGATCCGTTACCTAAGATGACTGAAACAACACCAAAAATATAACTATAATTTAATTGTGTTTTTATTCACCATAAATGCTGCACGCAGCACGAGCATAGTGTATATATGATGTTAAGTGTATAAACATGGGGGTAAATGCGGCGAGTTATTGTCAAAACGTCTTGAGAAGGGTAAAATGGAATTCGTAACTTTCTGTAATTTCTTGGACAGATTGAAAAGCCAAAATGGGATGAATACTTGAAGAAGGACAACTTCAAAAACTGGAGAGGGGCATTGCAGTCAGCCAAACAACTGGCCAAAGAAGGCAAGAAATACATGAAGGAGAAAATGGTAAAACAAATACCCGACAATATAAAATATTAGTCATACAGCACTCACAGAATTCGTCACGCTTTAGCAATAAAATATAAGACAGCGATTGTCTGAACTTTCCAAAAGGGAATTTTCACATCAGTCAATTGAATGTTCCCATAAAAGCACACTTTGATATTTACTTTGTTTTATTATATTGGCAGCAAAAGACTTGTTTTACTCTCTCAATGCCAACTGCGACGAAAGTCGAACTACTCTAGACGAGCTGCTGCCAAGTCTAATAAGGATACCAATTCCCTATTTATTGTGACAAACATTTGCATTTAATGTACCAGCATGCATATAAATCCAGACAATATATCTGCCCAGGTCAACAAATTTCGCCGGCGTGCTTTGGGTCCATTGGCATTGAAAGAGTTAACACAATTTTCTCTTGGTCTTATATCTTGTAATTTAGACATCTAGTCCGGTTAACATAAAATTGCATACGAAAGAGATTTTGCACACCTGGGTTCCATGACATTAATGCAGCGTACCAATGCCTCATGAAATTTAAAGACAATTTATTTTGGCAAGAACTGACGATAACAAATTGAGAGCGCTGCCAGGCTTTAAAATAACCATAAATGTTGGACAAAAGCTGCAGAATACCAATCATTTATTAACCTGTCACACTCTGTGACAGCACTGCTCGGCGGGAGCGACGAAAGTACTCAACCTGTTTAATACATGGTCGCCGCTTCGCCTTCGATCGTGCCTTTGCAAACGCAGCGCCGCGTAGTGAGCAACAGGTGGTCAGGCTGCCAGGCCACTGGATAAAGTTTGCGTGCAACAGATTTTTCATACTGTGCTTCAAGTCACATTGTCACCCCGCAACTGACGTGTCGTTGCTTGCGAAGTAAGATTGTACAGAACTGCCCACTTCCTCAGATCTCGTTAACCATACCGTCAAATGCAAGGAATAATATGCCGAAATGACAAATTACTTGTTCAACAGAAAATCTTTGTTTGTTGTGGCTGCAGGGGACGGAAGAACAGCCATAACAAATGGTGCCTTTTCAGTGACAATCTCGTTTGAATACTCGACCAAATCAAATTTATGTATACAACACTTTCAATACAATTTTCTTAGTTCATGTCTTTCATTGTATAATGAATAGAAGCCACAAGCCACAACTCTGCATTTTTAGCAGCTCTGTTCAAAGCCACAAGCCATTTTCCAAAGGCTTACCCCGGCCCAAAATATTAGTACTCAATTTATATCCAAACGACGATATGCACTGCTTTTTCGTTTAGCACAACGCATGCGCTTTTTGTGGCTATTGTCTTGAATCCCAGCTCAAAATAATTAGAGTAGTTTTATAAAGAAATATCGAATGACATATTACCCCTTTACTTTTTTGTCCGAGGGCATGGTAAAAGCATTCCCATGAATCACACAGTTCCACAATAATCATGAAAAAGTCATTTTATGGGTGTCATTATGAGTTCCAACACACTATAGATGCACAGGGCTCGCTGAAATTCTGTATGATATTTGTTTTTCATTAAAATTCAGGAAAAGAACAATCCTGGAATGAAAGATAAGTTTCAAGAGGTTGGGTTCACCTACTTCTTCATACTGATCAGGTTCTATGACATCGATTCCAAACTCAACAAAGAAGGTAAATATACAATGTTTACTTTATGGGATTACTTGTTTTGCTGGTAATCTGAGTGCAATGGTGAAATATTGCACAATTTTTGTTTAGATCATCATAGAAGAAAGAGACATAATGAATCAGTCTGTGGTAGACATGTGTGGGTAGTCCTTTTCAGGTCGTCATACATGCATATGAAGCACGTGTGGCGTGAACATTAGATATAATTGTTAGAACCATTAAAACAGAAAATAGTGTTTAAAGAGTGTGGTTCCTTCACCTAATGCACATTTCAGATGAAAAAGTACGTCCTTATTGTCGGATATGATGTGCCGCATAGTTACTTTGTCAGCGAGTTATAACTTGAGAGAATTATACGAAATCGTAATATGCAAGCACACTTGAGTAATCAGTTGGAACACTGATAATAAAACAGCTTCCAGCTGTATTTCGCAACAAAATAATGACGGCCGTCAAAACCTCAAGAGCCGCAGAATAGAGAAAATGTCCAAAACTGGCATAGTGTACAAAATAAGATGTTAATAAGGGTACGATTCAAAAGCAGATTACCAGAACACAAATATGCCCAGAAATGAAAGTAATTTGCAATGGTTCATCATAATTGTGCGCAGAAACGTATAATTATTGAAAAAGAGCCCCTATTCCTAGACCAGGAGGCGGACTGGCACCAGACAGGCTTAAAAGAGGCAATCTATATCAAACATTACAGCCCGGCTTTAACTCTTTGCTCCTTGAATTAAGACGGGCTTTTGCGCCGAGTCAACAGTATTCTTTGCCATGGGTTGAGAACTAAACGCTCAAAACACGCCAAGGAAAGCTGTTGACGTGGGGCATGTTATTTTGATAGGTCTCATGCACAGTTCCCAATCAAATTGTTTTTCATTGCTGGTGTTAGGAGTCAAAAACATTGAAGTCGACGACATTTGACCACCAGCTGGTTTTGACTAGTTGAATGGGGATGGTTAAACGGAGATGATGGTAGACACAAGCTGCCGCTAGTCAGGGTGGATTTCATTTAGTACACCAATAACCTTTAGAATTTTGAAATTACCGCCCAGGTCAAGCCAGATATAATGGCTACCGGCGGTGGCTGAAAGGCAAGGGCACATCATTTTAATCTTCTCGACAAACTGAACATTTAAGATGTCCCTACTTTGCAGAGAAAAGTATCCTTTTGGCTTTACGTGGCTCTAATTACTTAAGCACCTATTAAAAAATTGCTTTGTCATGAAATTACACAGATCTGAAACAAACACAGGTGATGTAGTTAGCGTTCTATGACAAAATACTTGTTAGAACTTTTATTACGTCAAAATGGGTTCTTATGGAAATATAAGGAACAAAAGTGGTCCGATTCACTGGCTTGCCTCGGACATACCCCTTAACATTGAAACTGCTACATATGGCAATATGGTCCATATGCATAAAAGGAAGTCCTTTTTCATCTCTCCAGATTTGAATATCACCCCAGAACAAGAAAAAGCTTTTCGATACTACAAGAAGAATTCCATGTCGATAGAACTACTGAAGGACAACTATCTGCAAAAGGTACACTTCCGGGTTAAAAACAAGGTTTGTATTTAATGTATGTATCAATCAATTTAATAAAACAAACGCATTAAATAAACACATTATTTTTACACGTAACTCCGCAGGTACTCAGGTGGGCGGGTTTTGGTTCTATTACATAAGCATTGCATATTTCCATTTTAAAAAGTTGTATAATCTGTGTGTGTTATTAAGTGTACCTTTTCATTAATCCAGAATGTACTGCGAGAAGAGGTGAAGGAAAAACTCAAATGGAGTGTAGACCGATCGTCTCCCAGCAACAAGATCCGAGACTTGATGATGTGGTCCAAGGACATTCTCAAAGATATTTACTACCAGAAGCGAATTTTATCCAATTTTGTGGCGGCGTTCTTGACAAGACACTGGTGCATTTCATGAATATATTTTGGAAGCTCTTATTTCTCATTTCCAGTGTTTGACAATGTTATGAGTCTGTATCTTTCCACTACAGAATGAGAGAAAGAATGATTAGGGAATTCAAAAACATTAGCCCACGGTTCGGGGGGGTGGCACTGAGTAATCTGTTAAACGCCCCGCTACTCAGATTTCCCGCCCGACAGGAGACTGAATGATGTTTTTTTCAGTCATTGGTACATGGATCAAATTGGCTGTTTATCATTTTGTCTTGCCAAACGTTTAGTTAAGTATCTAGTTACAAACGCCTGTATTATCCTGGGTACAAATTCGAAACGTAACTTTTTATTTTTTTTTGTATTATTATTATTATTATTTTAGCTTAGTAAAAGCACACATTGTTGGAACTCTTTAGTCGTTGTCGACAAACTGACGCAAAATTCCTACACCAATTGCTGAAGAACACACCAATATAAAAGACATAGAAACAGAGGGATAGAATTGTTTTCAATGAGTCGTCTACTGTGTTTACACACGAAGGAGACAAGAGACCTGATATATGCTTCCAGCGGTTCCCTTGAGACTACATTGAAATGTTGGCTCATTCTTCGTTGATTTCTTTAATATTGATGTGCCTTTCCGTTTCTAACCATATTATTTATATGGTATTTTCTTTTTTTAAATTTTTAACTATGAAGCTCACTGCAAGCTCAAAATAGCTTCAGACTGATGCATCAAAAATTTAACAAGCCCATTGAAATTTCTCTATCTGAAATCTGAGTAGCCTCAGCCGTAAAGCCATCCTGTGACACCTGCCAGTAATTCGGGTACCAGTGTCACCATGTTTTTCTTTTTTATCTTTTCTCTTTTCTTTTCTTTTCGGTTTTCAATTTCTTTCCTGTCCTCTTTCTGTCCTTCCATTCCCTTCCCTCCCCTCCCCTCCCCTCCCCTCCCCTCCCTTCTTTCCTCTTTTCTCCTCCACTGTACTCTTCTCTTTTTTGCCAGCAAAGAATTTAATAAAGAGTAAAAAGACTGACTTAGCACCAAAGGAAATTTGCGTTATCAACTTACAGAGTCAATTCTTGAAATGCAAAAACAATGGGGTCCCTGAAGGGATTCATAGGAGCAAGGCTTAATGTTCTCTGGGTACCAGGGCAGCTTCTTCGAATTAAAGTAACCATCAGAGTTTTTTTTTTAGCTGGAAACGCAGAAGCCTTTCCAAAAACACGTGCTGTGTATATCCTTTCAAGGAAAAGCTATCCTCTGTTTTGAAAAATCATGGTTAGACAAGCTTATTTATTATGCGACTTCAGTGTTTTATGCACACCAACGCCCAGCACAAACCATAATCAGCGTGATAATATGGCTTAGTAGAGACCCCTCCAATGGGTCCATCTCAGAAATCAGCTGGTGTCCACAGCGGGAGGGGAGTCTTGATGAAACCCTTTCACTCCTTGACCAGTGATAACATATTTAAGCGTGTAATTACCATATAGATTACTAGTGACATACAAGCACTATTATATTATTCTGTCATTCAGCCTTTGTATGAGGACATGTCCCGGTCATATGTTGCTGATTTCTTGGGGAAAATGTCTTGTATAACACTTAGAAAAAGTTCAGGTAACATGAAGAATAAAACGTCCTGTTCAAGTGTCACAATGACATTAATACACATTTAAACAGTTGTATATAATGCTATTTGCTAAACTGTTGATACATGGTGGTTCATAGTGTAAAACTACAAAGTAAATGTAATGCAAGGTTGGATAGCTGTACGATGGAAATATCTTATGACAACTAATAATAGGTTACCCCAAAAGCTAGCTAGATTCTCGTCAAACTAAGTAAGAGTGTACCTTGACTTGTTGTGTACTCAAGATGTGCACCTGGTGGCACTACTTTCAATTCCTAATTTTAAACAGCATTATGAAAGGAAGGTGAAAATCTATAAAAGTACGTGTCAGCATTGTTTGCACTGGAATACTTATGAAATTTCATTCATTGTCATGTGTAACAATGCAGTTTTTTTTCAGGGGTAATCCTTTTCAAAACCACGCGCACCTATGATATTACACGTTTTTGATCTTACAGAATGAAAAAACAGAAAATTGTCTATTTTATTGAATATTTCCAAATTCAGCATAAAGACATGTGAGCTATTGTATTCAATAGTCCTAATTAAAGATTTCCCAATTTGGCGGGAAGGTCCGTTGTTTCGCAGCAGGAAACATAAATTGCTAGTCAAAGATGTTTTAGCAGGTGGCACTTGCAGCCCAAAAGGTTTCGTCTTTTTCATGATATTGAGAAAATTTAAGATTTTTTTAAATCCCAGGTTGGCTTGGAACTACAGTGTGATTATCCTGAGTATGGTATTGAACATGTTGATGTTGCTGACCTGGCAGGCCAAGATGACAATCAAAGATGTGCCGGCTAATGCCACAACTTTGCCGAAAGAACTCTACGAGTATGTACTCACACTGCATTGATGGGGTGGGGTGTGGGAGGGGTTGGCATAATTGGTATACAGTGACTTCCGCTCGAAACAATATATAAATATCCTCCATAAACATACTAAATGGTCATACAAAAACGATCCAATATTTTTTTTCGGTGTAGCCGCCACAAAGGAACGAATTTACAAACATTGAGTACCAAGTTAACTTTAAAACGTTTCGAAAAACTGCATGATTAATATTATGGTTAAAACGTTTTAGATTTGACACATGACAGGTAACACACCTTTCAGCCAAAACTGCAGGAAATCATCAAAGCTGACCAAAGCTTTCATTTAAGAATGTCTGACCATGAGGTAAAAGAGCGAAGTGCGTTCCATGGAGAAAGTGAAAGGAAATACCCAGCATTTTACATTTATACAATGGTAGGGAGTAATCTGTATACAACCTGTTACCAATAACTTTGGGAACAAATATCAGAAATATCTTTTAGTAATGTTGCCTTATGTTATACAATGTCATAACATCTACCATTGAACTATATTTGGGTAACGGTTTTTCCTTCAAATAGGCTAATGATCGGTCGTTCAGTACTCCACCCGTAGGTACCAGATGCACGATACCATGTTGGCCCAATATCATCATTTGGCATCGTCCCGACAAAAAATGTACTGACTGGCCTACAATGGCAATGTCATGACTATTTCCTTTTCAGCCCCATACCCAAAATCACACTGCAAAGTTATAATAGTCTGCTGTATATCCTGGGCGGACTGCATAACGTTGCATCCATTCTGGTATTAATCAGCTACTTCCTGTCGAATCATCCACAGTTCCCTTCCATCAGCAGCTGGATGAGGAAGTTGAGGTGTGTAATTGAATATATATCAGTTGCAAAAATTAAAAAAATTCATATGGTGCGAGTATATATTGTGGTAATCTGCTGACTTTGTTGCTTAATTTGTTGAGAAGTAGTAGAAGTTGTTGTTGTTGTTGTTGTTGTTGTTGTTGTTGTTGTTGTTGTTGTTGTTGTTGTTGTTGTTGTTGTTGTTGTTGTAGCAGTAGTTATAGTAGTAGAGCAAACACCACGTTTTCCGCATGGAGCAGTATTTGATTATGGGTGTAAATCAAATTCTTGCGTTGCGTGATCATGCAAATGAGCTCTATAAATGCTTGGAGTTTCAGGTCTTTTCACTTTTATGTGTACGTCTTTTTGTGGGGGTCGAGGTGTTTTGTTTTGTTTTTTTTGTTTTTTTTTTTTTAAGTTTTTGTTTGTTTCTTTTTTTTTGTTTTGTTTTCGTTTTTTTTATCACGTGTTGTGTATTGTTTGGGGGGGGGTGTTTTCTTTTGTGTTTTGTTTTGTTTTTGTTTTTTTTTTAATCTTAGAATTGCAAGTATCTTCTATTATACAGCCCAAGCATAAAGTCTCTTTTCGCACCAGAAAGAAAAAAGTCTAATCTTACCATGGGTAATTGGAACTGATATGAAAAAATCTTTAAGAAGAAAAAAGAAATTGGTTGTATGATTGCATATCATGTTGAGATGCCATTATGCGATGTGTCACAGTGCATCAACGAGAAAGATAACTACGATTTGCTTCACTTTGGGTATCAATTATATTTACTGTTACAAATGCAAATCAACGGAAAAGCAGGCCAGCAGAGTAAAACTGATTTATTGCTAGAGCAGTATGAACTGGTGGATTGATGCTTCAAACGGACTTATTTGCATATAAAATCTGTTTCGCTCAAGTTGGTTACGAATTTGTTGTCTAATGTAGTAAAAAGTATATTGAGGGCTTAAGTGAGACAACTGTGGAAACTGATTTTCTGTAGTGCTAGTTACTAGTGTAATAACTGTGAGCTATTACTATTTCCAAGATAATGTTCACGTGAACAATGTTAGTATCACATGCTCCACTAGAAGTTTCTTATACCTCAATTAGCAACTCCAAGATCATTGTTAACTCAGTAGTGTAACAAATTGATTAATGAGAACGATAAAACTGACCAATCCAGGTTTGTACGATGTGTTAATATCTCTTATCTTACGTGAGGTTTGTTACACCATTACATGCAGACACCGATATCTGTATATTCTTGTCAGTAGACTTTCTCGCCGCCCAGAGTTTTTGGTTGTAGTTCTATTGTCTTCAAACACAAAAATGCAGCCACTGAGGCGGGCGCTAGTCCATAGAAACCACGGTTCTCCAGTAAAAGTATATTTGCGCTGGTTAATTATTCAATTATTATTTATTTTGGTTTGTTGTCATTCAGAAAATTCGTAGATTGATGACTTTCTCCTTTTATCATTCTGCCTGGGCTCATTTGATCAGATGCGTCAAATGTTCATTCGGAAGATTTTGTGTTTGGACTAAGGCCAGGCTGGTTAAAGCCAGACGTCTTCGCAACCAACCTACATTTATCACTGGTGTTTGAGATCAGTGATCAAGTTTCCGAAGTTGACATGGCATATCACAAGGATCTTCGCTTACGATTGTTCAGTTGGGTTATAAATCAAAACCGATCGTCTGATTGAAATGATGATGCACTCAAACACTGCGGAAATTTTGAATTTTTAAGTGATAGTCCCAAATTAGGCATTTTTTAAACATGATCTGTCAAACTTTAATGTTCACGAACATAATGAAGTCAATTTATTGTCTCAGTGAATAGCTATCTCAAAAGACACAGCTTTTGAACACAAATGTAGTAATTTAGAGCTCACAGAAGTAAATTCAATCAGAAGTTTCTACTTTTAAGTTGTATGACCTGTGATATTAACATAGACGTTTCCTTTGTTTCACGTGAGCGCGCCGGGGGTCCCTGTATCATACATTGCTCATCTGTTCCTGTTTTCTTTGGGTGTCACGTAAGCTTTTGTCGTTATATACTTTACTTCTATAAATTTGTCCTCATATTTTTTACTTCTACACCCCTTTTATATATTTTTTTTCTATTTTACACTAAAATACATTATAGCAATTATTTGCAAGTAACTGTTCAGTAACTAATATGTATTTGGCGAGTTTCGGTTTTCTTTGGGACATTAACACAAGGTCAAACATTTTATCATTCATTTGTATTTTAACATGCACTGTTATTCACACATGTGCATTATATAACTGATTTCACCACATGGCACACACACACACACACACACACACACACACACACACACACACACACACACACACACACACATATATATATATATATATATATATATATATATATATATATATATATATATATATATATATATATATAGTATAATATCACTGTGTTTGTGCCATCATCTGTTATATTTCCACGTTCTGTGTTGCGTTTCGGACTTCAGACGTATCCTAGCTTGCTACGTCTTGGGATTTCAATACGTGAGGGAGATATTCACGGAACGGAGAAAGCCCAGAATGAGATAGGGAACTGGATTCTGGTAGCACCACCATATACAGCAACAGAAGCAGTTCTGTGAGGGTTAGGATGGAATACAATCACAGACAGGATTGCCAAACCAAAGTTAAAGAGCTGGGGGTATCTACAAGCAGTGAGTGAAGACAGGTGGTGCAGGAAAGTTTGCAATGAGGGAGTCTAGGAACAAACAAGATGGGTCAAAGACATGGATAAGTTAGCAGATAGACATGAATTGAAAGGATATGATGAGGTTGATAATTGTATGCAGGTAAGACTGTTGCAGAGGACTGGAAGGAGAATGTAAATTACTTGTTTGGGCGCACTCCAGATCCTTCTGTATTTCTTATCATTTGTGAAGATAGCCACATTCACAGATGTCACTACCTGTTACGTCACGAGGGTGTCCTAAGGAGCAGGTGTTATAACACGTTTGAGATTTGTGTAGTGTCAGCAAATTTTAATCTCCAAGATAAACGTCATCAGGTGAGCCCGTTATATCGCGTTGGATTTTAATGTAATGTCAGCAAATTTTAATCTCTAAGTGTGATGTGGTTTTTACAGGCAAATAACAAAATGATTAAGATAGCATTGAACACTTGTTGGGACGTGTTGGAGGGGGGGGGGGTTAGACCTGGAAAAGGTACTTTCCCAACTTGTCTGGACACAGCCAGACTTTGTTGCAAAACAAAACCCGAATGTGTGCTAATAATATATATATATATATATATATATATATATATATATATATATATATATATATATATATATATATATATATATATATATATATATATATATATATATATATATCGGGTCCTCTACTGCTAAGGACATGTTTTGACAGATATTGCGTAACAACATATGCTGACAGCACTTGATAGAAAGGTCTAACCAACCTTTTCCAAACATGTTGGAACATTTCATAACAGCGCGACTCGCCTGTCAGGACAGTTTATATGTGTGCAGGCCAGCGCCACCACCACTGCCATGACGTCACCAGTGCATGTTGTAACACGTATTTTATGTAACAGCGCAGTCAATAAAGATTCATTCACGTTTGAGATTTATGTAGTGTCAGCAAATTTTAATCTTTAAGACAAACGTCCTCAGGTGAGCATGTTTTACACGTTTAAGATTAGTGTAGCATCATCAAAATTTAATCTCTATGATATCAGGCGATCAGATACCTTATCAGGCGATCAGATGTCTTATCAGGCGATCAGATACCTTAGTGAGGAACATGCATCAAGGGGGCAAGTTGTGACATGTTGAAGGAAATACACCATCAACAAAAGTGTATGAAAACTCCCAGAAAAAAAGGTGAAAGATATAAATAGGGGATGTACATTAGGTGAAATCCCTTTGCCTTCAGACGCCCTAATCTGCGCCTTCATACGCCCTGAGTGCTGTTCTGTGTGCTGTTGTGTTGTTCTCTGTGCCGTTTTGTGCTGTTCTATATACTGCCCTGTTCTGTGTGCTGTTGTGCTGTTCTGTGTGGGAGGAGGAGGTAAGATGTGGTAACTATGAAAATATATACTACATAAATCAAAAGATAAACCACTTAAGTCAATTTCATATGTTTATTTTTGCTCAATAGATTTACATCATAGATGATATACAGTATATACAAATTTATCTCAGTTTATAATGACCATAGGCTAAAGTGTTACAACCATTGTAAAGGACATAGCGTTTATCATCGTAGGGAGACAGTCCGATTTTATTAGTTTTGATTGCGTGCAACTGGTGGTCATAGCTGCATCATTTGTGCCATAATTGTTAACTTACCAAACAGGCCATATAATTTGCGTGTGGAAGCTCATTCTCTGTAACCCTTTTTTGATGGCCCTTGCAGTTTTCTTTTCATTTTTGTGCAGAGGAAGGCGTACATTTCCTATTTTAGACCCGCAAACCCTATGAGGAGTACCCCTGCGGTCTAAATTTTCATTTTTTTTTCCCAAGACTTTGTTTTTGGTCACGTCATAGAGAGGATGGGAAGGAGGATTGCCACTGAAGTCATACAAGTGTGAGTCATGTTGCATGTCAGTGTGCATGTCAGTGTGCACGTCATCAGTGTGTACTTCATTACACAAGCTATCCGTATCTGTAAACAGCAGCTTAGCCGGTGCGCCATACTTCACTTTCATGTGATCATAATGAAAGTCATACATCAATACTTTAGAGATGTCCAAGATTGCAAATCCTACATAAATCGGGCGATTCAAATAAAGTTTGAGTTTATCTATGTGTACAGCAGCCAGGTCGGAGTTGAAGACACGGAAAGATTCCAAATTTGGTCTTGCTTTGGGTTTTTTAGCTTCTTTTTTTCGCATTTGACGAGTCCAACTCGCATTCGGTTCCGTAGGTTTTCCACTGTTTTACCAAAAACAGAATTGTTCATCAGTTTATAGAAATCTTTCTCAAAATTATTGTCCGCCTCTTTTCGCTTGATTGTATTGAAATCAATGTGGGTGTATGGGTTCAGCCAGGAACACTGCTGAAAAGCTAAAACTCGCTGCACTGCTTTGAGTCGCCTACCCTGTCCCAAATAGAACTTGAACTTTCTACAGTGCACTGCGTAATGTGACTTGTTAAATACGTTGGGTACTAACTTTTTGGGAGACATGTTGGTGGAGGGATTGAGTTTGTTGATAAATTTTGAAAATAATCAGATGTCATGTCAGTGGTCATCTGTAAACTCTCTGGGGCTGAGGGATAGGCATAGATAATGCAGGTGGTCCGGGTATTCTAAATCCACTTCCAAAATTTATCCCTTTTATGCATCGTCAGCGATCTGTCTTACGTCTAACTGATCAATGGCTTCCTTGCTCAGCCATGTAAAACCGGAAATAGGCAAAGCTTGACTCATCGGCTAGCCATCGAGATTATTGGCATCCAAGTAAATAATGTACTTGTCTGGCTTTTCAGGGTTATAATTTGGAAGATAAGGGTTGTTAGCTCGGCTGTATCGATTAGAAATTCCACCACGCAGCCCGTTCGCAATGAAGAAATACATGTCGGGGCCTGTCAATAATTCAGTTGAATCCCTGTGATTTTCAAACAAGCATTCAATGCTAGCCCAGGAGCGGTGTAATAATGGCATAGATCTAGTCCATAAGACGCCATACATACGTCCCGAATATGCTCAAATACGTCAGCCAATTAGAGAGTATCAGTCATTAGGTACAGCCCGTGATAGTCCCGATGGTCTTCATGTCAAACAGTCGCCAAATCGTTTTTGCATGGCCGTGGTCACCTTGAGATACGGGCATGTCTGCCAAGTCATTGTGAAATGCTTCAGGAGGTGGGAGCCCAGCCTCTTTAAACTTGCCTAAACTGTTCGTATAGGAATAAGGATAGACCCCTTTTCTGAGAAGCTTAAGGATTACGTCATGTGGGAAGTGACGTTTCAGACCTTTGAAATGCAGGTCTTCCATTTTAGTCAGATTTTTTACTAATGCATCCGAAGAGGCACCCATGAGTTGGAAGGGAAGCAAGAAATACCAGTGCGCCAAGGGAAAAAGAGATGTATTTTTCCATGTTGTTGGGAATACAACTTAATTTCTTTTCTTTAATTTTTCCCAAACCTTAAACAATCAAATGAGAGTCGAAGCCACGCACGTTGTGCATGATCACTGGCACAGGTGGTTTGAATTTGAAATTTGAATAACAAGTTTAGATTACTAGTATTGTGGGCTGCTGCCCCCGTATACTCACCTGTCACGTGACAATGGTCGCACACCTTATCCTTGCCTAGCAATTTCTCACAAATGTGACAATTATTAGCAGCATAAAAGTCTCGCCACTGCTCTTGTGAGTGTTTCATAGGTATAAGCTCTTTTAACTGTTTTAATATGGTTGATTCTTCTTGAAGTATGTTATCGAAAAAGTTATCTATCACATTATCACAACAATTCCAACTGCTGGTTTACCGTGTTCACTGTCCAAGCCGATTAAAGCGTAGCTGTAGCCTCAGGGTATATGATCCTGTTTCTTCTCTGTATAAGATGTCTCAGAGTTCTTCTCGCATCCCACTATAGGTACAGGCATCGTTTCAAAGTCTCCATAGATGGCATAGGGAACACGCAGTTGCTTGTGGAAACCTTGCAATTTTAGTGATTTATCTGCTTCAGTAGGGAGACGTCTCCGCTGTGGCCCATGTTGACCGCAGTGCAGTAGATGCTGATGGATCAAATGATGTGTGGTAAACCTATGGAGACAATAATGACAGAAACATGTGGGCATTATAGTCACCTGTACACAGGAGACAGTCAAGATTCTTAATCAAGTGGTAGTGTCTCATTCTCCATGAGTAATCAACAACAGATTTGTATGTCGGCAGTCACGCTTGTCAGTGATGTACTGTGGGTAGACCTCTTTCTCATATCCAAACACGTTAATCGCCAAATTGTTATCTTGCTCAAACTGATGTAAGTGTTTAGAAATGACAGGCATGGGCATGTCATCATACTTGAGGGATTTCAGGTAGGGTCTGTACCATGTGCAACGTTGTGGATCCTTTTTGACAGGATGAAAGGCGGTAAGAATAGACCATAGAAAACAGTCGCTGTCTTTATTTTTCACGTTGACAATAGCTTTCTTCTAGGCTAGCTTTCGGGGTAGGGGAATATAATTGCTCCCAGGCACGGTTTGGTAGGTTGCCACGTTAAGATCCAATTTCATGACAGTCAATCAACCAATTACTTCCCTCAACTGCTTGAAACTCGGGGACTCTTATCATGAGCAAAAATATGCTTCTTCCACTTGTTGACTTAAGTCAGTTGTTGGCAAGTCAGTAAGGCATTTAGTACGGCGGTAAACAACGAGAGTGGTATCTTCATCTTTGTCGGGGTCTATTTTGTACTTAACATACTGTATTTTGACACAAAGAAACCATTTGATGCCTTGTAGTTTTTTCACCTGAAAATGTAATAACATTTGTCCCGCTTCTATAGACAAATAATAAGACCACCCTCGTGACTTCACAGCTAGCCACATCTGGCAATTATATGAATAATAAGAAATATAGAAGGATCGGGAGTGCGCCAGAACTAGTAATTTGTGTGGGAGAAAAGAAATGAAAGGATAGAGTTAGACAGCATCAGGGTCAATTAGAATCCCAGAGTATAGGGAGGAAAGGGAATGATGGTAGCCCTTATAAGGGCTCCCATGGGGGCTAACATAGGGAACGCCTAAGCCTTAGAGGCTAAGATAAGGTGTGTGAGGGAAAGGTTTCTTTTTCATTCCCATGGGGAAGGAAGTACACCCGTTGAGTGTCGGGGGATATAAGCGGGACCAGGGGCCCACTGCAGCTGTGAGAGAGCGTGTGCAGACCCTATGCCTCGGGTCTGGTCCCGGAAAACATGGCAGCACAAGCTGATGAGAATTGCCATGGTTTCCTCCACCTCATCTCTTTTTTCTCTCCTCTTACGCCACTTGTCTCACACAGGACCGCGGAAGATAAGCGAAAAACCACTGAATCATCATCATCATCATCATCATCATCATCATCATCATCATCAGTAGTAGTAGTAGTAGTAGTAGTAGTAGTAGTAGTAGTAGTAGTAGTAGTAGTAGTAGTAGTAGTAGTAGTAGTAGTAGTAGTAGTAGTAGTAGTAGTGAGGAGCATAAATTACATGGTACACCGACTCTCTGTGTGTCTGTCATGAATTTTCAGACACACCCAGTTGTGACCCGAAACTGGCCCGAGGTGCGACGTTCTGGCATGGTGAAGGACGGATGTACAGCTTAAAAGTGTCAGACAACACTTGGTCTTAAACTTAAGCTAATAAAGTTGGCACTGTTGCCTGAACCAATTGAAGTCGCAGGTTCCCGTTGGAAACTAAAATCTCTCTCTCTCTCTCTCTCTCTCTCTCTCTCTCTCTCTCTCTCTCTCTCTCTCTCTCTCTCTCTCTCTCTCTCTCTCTCTCTCTCTCTCTCTCTCTCTCTCTCTCTCTCTCTCTCTCTCTCTCTCTCTCTCTCTCTCTCTCTCTCTCTGACACAAACACAATCGTGAGCAAGCACACACATCTTCATCATCAAACAATTTGAATTTTTTTTATCATTTATTATATTCGATATTGAATTCAATTTCCATACGACATGCAACGGGTTATAACATCAATATTTTAAAGATGGTAATGCATGTGCACTTATTTTCTAACTGCTATATTTTACCCATACGGTTATAATGACACAAAATTTCATGATCCTTACTCTTATACTTTTTGTTCAAATCGGGGCCAAATGAGGGGGAAAAGGTGAAAAATGACAAAAGAAAACAGTGGTAAAACTTTTGAAATTATGCTTATTGAGAGGAGAACTTGGATGCACTAAATTACTGCAGACTTCACATTTTAAAATTTGAATTTATGTACAGATATGGATACCATTTCTATCAGGATTTAAGATGATGACTTGTTCAATGAAAACACAATTAGAGTTGTAAAATTAAGCAACCACACAGGTTTGTGATAACGGTACGGGAATTAAACACTAAACACAATTTGGGCGTCCTATCAATACTAAAGGCAAGTTGAAGCGTTTGAAATTCTGTGAAATTGGCACCTTGCAAAATGTTAAATCTGAGATATCTTCATATCAAAGAAACACAAAGATGATATCATTTATCCACGTGAAACCGCATCTATGCATTAACACAGAAAGAATTCGACTGAATGCGATGAAACTTGGTGGCCTTATGTATCGTTGTATAACCCAGAAAGGGATTGTGGTTGAGTGACCCTGACCACATTTTCACATACATACATACAAAGACACACACACACACACACACACACACACACACACACACACACATATATATATATATATATATATATATATATATATATATATATATATATATATATATATATATATATATATATATATATATACATACACTGGGTTTGCAAGGACCATAAAGGTTCTGTATGAATAGCTCTAATATAGAGATATCTAAGGGTCAATTGAGCCTTCAACTTGGCTCGAAGAAATCTGGCACTTGATTATGTGTTACGTTTATATGTATATATATATTTATATATATATATATATATATATATATATATATATATATATATATATATATACTTACAATGTTAATGTTCTTTATTCTATAAATTTCACCAAAACCGTTAGCCAGATCCACTTTAATGGTGACGAGAATGTACCTTGAGTGACTCTTTACAAATTTGATCATAATGCTTATGCTGCATCGGTTTTGGACTTTTGTATTCATGACATAAAATCTTTTTTAAAAAAACTCCCAAACCGGGTGGCCAATTACTTCAAAATTATATGCATAAGGCACCTATGGGGATACCTGACTTTACTTTTTTTCAGCAGGTAGCGCTGCACTTTTTCTTATTTTCATTAAAGTTTGTGTGTTAAAGCTGTTTTCGACCACTTCTCCAAAATAAACTCTCAGATTGTGCGGCAACTTGCGGCAAAATGTTTCGACTGGAAATGTTAAACAATTTGTTCACTTGGTAGTGATCCTGTGGATCCTTGATTTTTAACGATTTTTTTCCAGTTTGGTCAGTTAGCAGTTAATGATTGCATTCCTATCGTTTTTTATGTAAGTCGATGGGGTTTGAAATGTTATTTCACATTTTTTACTTCTCCCAAATGGTCCGTCAGATTTACTTTAAATCTGGTAGGAACATACATTGGCTATTCGTAATGAATGTTTTGTTCATTTTTTGTCAAAATCTTTAAAATGTATTTTCTTTGTAACTCTTTCTATTGCTTACAACCTATATGAGCAAGGATTTTGACTATTCGGCTAATAATTTATTGTTAATAGCCTTTGACCAATTGCTTTGAATTGCATGGCGATAATTCTGCACATAAGGGCTAGACTTACAAAAAACATGAATTGACATTGACTTCATTCCAAAGGTCACGGGGCCACTTACTGAATTTTACTCTTCACTTGAGGACTATGTTGGTCCTCTATATTGACCACATTAACACAATAATTGTTTAACCTTGACTTCATTCTCAATATCACGAGGTCATTCCGTGAATTTTACTGCTAATTTGATCACTTAAAAGCTAAGCTAGAACCTATTTTGAGCTGTGAATTTGACTATCTAGTCAATACTTTGATATTGTGCATGGCAGCCTCTAAGAAAGATTAACCTTGGCCTACCAATAAATATCAATCAGCACAATTAGAAAGTAAGATATTTAGCCAATTATCTCCGTTCATTCCGCTGGTCACACCCGGAATATAGAATCATGTGATGCTACCTTTCTTGAGGATTGCTGGTCTTGAACTGGACAGGCTATACTGCCATAAACAAGTTCACGTTGACATGCACAGTGTTATATTTGCAACATGTTTATTTTCACGATGAGACGGAGGGAACGTTCATTTATAAATTGACAATAATAGCAAATGCTCGATGAAAACACGTTAGAGCTGTGGCTAATATATATATTCATGTACTGTTTACATGATATAAATATGCTTGGCAACCTTTAAGTGCCATTAAAAAATTAACGATGTGTGGAGAGTCTAAAGGAAATAATTTTCAAAGCAGCCTTTTCGTCATTTCGACGCATTTAAAAGACATGCATAAAATTCGGGATTTTTCTATGATACATCAACAGTTATTGAGTCTCAGTGTAATTTCCATAAATATGTGCTTTATCAATGGGATGATTTCCCTGCGCCCTCAGACACCACTCGGACAACAAAAAAGTGCAAAGTGACATTTACTTGTAGTTTCTCAAGGGAAGCTGAAATAGCCTTCCAGGGTCCTTAGTTTTTTATCACGTATGGAAGTTATTTTACTGTAAGAGCTCACTTTTCCCTTAGCTGTTACTTTTAATTGTGCAAGTGTATGTTTCAGGAATATATGTGGTAAAAAGGATGAAGATGATAAAGAAGAAAAAGAAGCGAAGATATTCATATCCAAACTGGACGTGCAGTTTTTCAGTTTCAAAACGTTTTATTACATGGTAAGGATCATTAAAGAATAAGAGGGATAAGTTATATCTGCGTTTCGTGAAATTACAACATCTATATGTAATGATTCAGCAGTAAATGTTTGTAGTATCTAAATAATTTACAGTTAGAACTAGCTGTTGCAGATTTCACCTCCTCGGGTAAACAATTTACAACAGGCGGACTGAATAGGTTCAGGCGTGACGTTTGTATCGTGTTAATTTGTTTTTGTAATTTTTCTCAGAGTGGCATACAATTGCTATTACAAAAGAAACATTTGTTTGCGTCTGTACCATTAGCAGAGCCACATTTTCATCCAGTAAACCCATTAATTTATCAGAAGCAAGAACAGATAAGATGAATCTGTGTTGAAACTGGTAACAAGGGTAATTTGGATGTATTTGTTTCTTCAGAAATCGTACAAGTCCAGTGTTTCGTAAGTTTCAATGTAGAGCATATACATTTCATCTTGTCAAAGGTTTTACCAAAAAAAAAAAATACTGAAAGAATAGTGATATATACCAAAGAAAGGGAATAATTTCCAGACGTAATATTAAAGACCATTTTACATATAAACACAACATTGCTGGTACATTTATTTCAGACATTTGTTGGACTGTCTATGGCTGGAACAGCATACCATGGATACTTCTTTGCATTCCACCTTTTAAACATTGTAAACAACAATCAACTTCTTGGGGGAGTCATACAGGCGGTAACACAAAATGGCTAGTGGATCTTGTTCGTTTTGTCTGCTGAAATGTGCATGAATTATTATATTGTAAAAATCATATCCTGTATTGCCGGGGCCAATCGAAATTCAGAGCTCTGACTCGACGCTGAGTCAGTGAGGTTCAACGTCGTCGTTAAACCCAAGACCTAAAGCCTAAAGCAGTTGTTTCGATAATTCAGGGTAATAATATACAAAGTATCAACATGATCCGGTAATTAGAATCATGTGCCGATTATTTAATCTAACCAGTTCCAAAACCGAGAGAAAAAATTACCACGCAAGTAATTCAGAGGCTGGAGAAGAAAAGAAAATTTTGCATACATATTTGAGTTAACTGATGGCATACTAGTGAATTTAGATCTAGTTCTTAGAAATTAAGTTACATTTTGAATGCACCTCATTTCACGAAAACAGATTGAGTTTGTATATCAAATCAGATTGCGTGGTTCTGGGTCACATATCAGAGCGTGTATTTAATGTATATAATTGAAACATCCAAGTACCTTTGAACATGTATATTAGAATCTATGCTAACATGCAAAGACTACAGTTGCATTTATCGACAATGCACCGCAGAGTTGATTCATAATGGAATTTATATTGGCGATATAACAGCAAAAATATTTAAAGTGGTTTTGTATCCGGTAGCAATGAATAACAGAGAGTACTTTTTAGATGTCGTGCTGTCGATCTTACATATCCAAAGTACACACAAAAAATAGTTCTTTTAAAGAATGTTATTATTTTGTGTTTATTGTGACTTTACAGGCAAATCGTTGGTATGGGTGGCTATTCTCTTCCTGGTCATTTTCTACATTTACGCCATCATTGGCTTTGCCATATTCCGCAGCATATTTGACCCGGAGAAAAGTTTGTTTTGCGACAGTCTATGGCAATGCACAGTGACAATTGTTCGTTATGGACTGATTGGTGATTATGATGAGGTAAGTAGGTGTAGTTTCATTCTACTTTGGCACATGTTTGAGTGGATGTTTTTCGTTGCAACTATCATGAGTCGGTAAAGTGAAAGGTTGTGATGTATTATTTATCATAAGTTACACCCTTCGAAGTAAACCGTGTACAAATCGTTTATTTGAGAATTTTACTGTGATGCAGCGAGAACAAGGTTATAAAAATGTATGTTTGTATGCGTAGACGATTGCTTATATACTTATGTGTCATAGAAAATATTCAAGATTCCGGTTTTTAAAAAAAGGCTATTGATAACGCAACAGGGAACAGGAGATTGCACCTAAAGATAGACGGGAAGGCTGACAATTACTGATCTGTTCCCAAATTAACTTACTCTTTTGACAACAGTTCTCATTCGGAAACGTGGCAATTTTGAAGGTATAATTCGCATTGTTTTGCTTTCAAAGTAGACATGGGTTATGTAGTGCAGGCTTGTAGTTCATATAGATATATAAAATAGATAAGTGTTACTAATATGTGAAAATATTTTGACGGCACAATGGCTGTATGTGTATGCTAGTGTCTTGTATTTGGCACCATAGTTTGACCTACATTTCACCACATAAAAGCTTGTTATGATGTATTTCTATATGGGTATAACCTTTTCTTCACACTGTCAGCCTACACCTTGGAAGTTTACTGTATTACCCAATGCGTTGCTAAGTGTGAACACTTATTACACATACAAACAAACAATCATAACGAATAATGTGTATGAATACATGACATACATCTGCGCGCGCACAAAAAATGGGGTACACATTTTATGCCCACATGATGTTGCGCCATCATGTGTATTTACATCCACATAGACGGTGTGTATGTTTTGTTTTTGTATATACGTCTGCATATGAGTGAACATAAATACCTCCCCCGAGCCAAACCTTCAGGTGTCTGCAAAGTTTTAGATGACAAAGAGACGGGTGCTCACGCCCACATCATTTAGAAGTAGTGGTGTTAAACAGAAAACTGGCAGAAAACTGGCATACCGTTGGTCGTGACGTGCGTCCATACTCTATTGATAGCCTTCTGATAACATAAAAAACGTGCCCTTTTTCAGGTATTCCGGCGGCACAAGTTGGAGAATAACTTCACCAACTTTAGTTATTTGGCTCTGTATCAAATATCGTTCTTCATTTTTATTACTACTATTGGTCTGAACATCATCTTTGGAATCATCGTCGATACCTTTTCGGAATTAAGGGATTTGAAGGTAAGACATAATTTCTAATTATTAAGCATATTTTATAGGGATCTATCAAAAATCGGCATGCTGATTAAGATACGTCCATCGTCCATAAACTCCATAGATGCTTAGAAAAGGGCATTTTCATGGATTAGATAATATTAATATTCTGTATCACTGGTTATGTTGTAACACGTGAATGAATGAATCAGCTTTTATCTGTCAGATGTCTACACCTGCAACAATTGATAACAGGGAAACTACCTGGCTTAGACTTTTCAACACGGAGGCACTTACAGTTAGATTCTAGCATAACCATAATAGTTCAATGCCAATGTCTTAAAAGAAGGTTGCTATTCCGATCTGTTTTGCACAATTTGTGATGTTACTCGCAGAACCACTGTATTTTAAATGGGAAATCCGACACAAATATATTTAATATGACTGTATTTTTATGGGTCTTTTAAAATCGTCAATGCCCTTGAATGTATCCATATCTGTACAGTCTCAAAATTCTGTTTTGATGACAACAGTGGACAGCAGAGTCGGATATGAGGGACACCTGTTTCGTCTGCAGCAGGAACAGCTACGACTTTGAACATCATGGACTGGTGGGTGCTTCGGCTTTCATAAGTGTTAAGAAACAAGAAAAAAAAAGAAACTTCACCGTTATTATCGCATATCGTCTCGCTATTACTTTAAGCTGTCATACAAAAAGTCGACGCGTTTTAATGATTTAATCCTAAAATTACGCTTCCTATCCATGCAGAAAATAAGTTCTTATCAGTGACATTACTGTCAATATACATGTATTTGGAAGCCGGCACGGCAGAGCGCTTGCTGTTATCTGTGAAAGCCTTCCTTGGTTGTTTTCTTTCTTTCCTATTTTTCTTTTCTTATACTGATAAGTATAAACCTTTATGATTAAATACATTGGTATATATTTGCGTGGCACATATTTTGAAACCTCAGGGCTGTTACAACAATCCTTAGATTTCTGAGTTTATGCATGGCAGGTGTGACAGCAAATTGTGTACCATTTTATTGTTTTTTGCGCAAGGTTCACATTTTCACATTGAATTCTTTTAGCATTTTGTACCATTATAACGACCTTTTGCACCAAATGTGTGATGTAGATGTGAAGAGAGGAGCTGATATTAGTTTTTCTATCTTTCGTCTGTCAAAGTAAAATGCGTTTATACCATCATAGAAGATATGTTTAGGTCTTTTTCATAAATTAGTGTCCTTTAATCGACATTTATATAATTTCGGTTCAAACTCCTAAACTTTATGCAATACCGATATATACATAGGTTTGATATGATTTCAGGGATTTTCTCACCATGTTCGAAACGAACACAACATGTGGGCATACATTTTCTTTTTCATCCACTTGGATGACACGAAGGAAAATGATTTTACGGCCCTTGATCTCTATGTGAGTGACCTGGTAGGTGTCCTATTCCTACACTTTGTTTCGCTCTGCGTTAATGATTTTACTGCCGCTTTGCTATGTCTACCTTGACACGGCAGCCAACAGCATACACAAGAGTCAAATGAGGCCATGGGGCAGCCTCGGTTTTCCGAACTGACAATGGGGCCAGCCAAGTTTTAGTGGCTATGAAGTATCAAACAGTACAAAGCAAAGAATTAGCAGCAGGACGTTTTTTAATAGTCATTTGCAACGCATGTCTTGGTTATATAAAACAGGTCCAAGTTTATGGTCCACATATTAATTATGTGTCTTTTCTCTGGACCCGGAACTAGCGCTGGCATTACCATTGACTTCATTGGTGTGTAACACTGATGGATTGTACATTTCCAATTCACATACCTTGAAGTGTTCGATTAAGACAGTACATTCACCTACAACGAATAAGAATACGAATGCTTTACATTCTCTAAGTAAAAATAGTAAAATTGGAATGCTTATACAATTTCATTACAGCTTAAAGGCGAACGATACGACTTTTTTCCCCTGAATAGAGCTTTGTCTCTTACAACTATGGACGAAGACTCAACGGAGTCGAAAATAGACGAACTGCTTCAGTATGTACTATCCCTTGTGCAAAAGCAAAAGGAAGAGGTACGTGTGTACTAAAACCACTGATTTAAGACATTGTTCTGTTTTTCGTCGTTGCTTAAAAATGCAATGCCTTGCAAGTAAGAAGTAGGAGCTAGGTATCATGGAAAGGTAGCTGTCAAATGAACAATGGTCTCAGACACACACCTACGCCCTACACACACAAGTTATGGTGTGAACATACCTTTGTCGGGAAAACAGTATGTGTAGCCTGTATGTCTTCATAAAATTACATTTTTTCTGAAATTTTATAACCATGATGCTGAAATGCATTAACTGGCACAGAGAATTTTTTGTGACACACGTGTTTGTGTGATACCTATGAACGTTATTGGTCAAATTTTGGTTTCCGTTTCATGTTGCCGACTGACAAAATTTTAACTTACACGTGTTTTCCAATCGTTTTGTCATGTAACTATGGTGGCTCGTTGGTGCCAACCTAATTTTTTTTTTTTTTTTTTTTTTTTTGTTACGAATTACCATCTCTTTATTAAGAGTTAGCTATCTTGTAATTACGAGATACTATTTCATAATTACGACATAATAGCTTGTAATTACGAGATAACTATCTCGTAATTCGGAGATAATATTACGACTTAAGCCAGGATGTAGAACTCTTCTAAATGGATAATAAAAATCTGTGAAGGCATAAAGTCTGACCATGGACGTATTATTCTGCTGGGAAAAAAATGCCACCCCCATTGGTTTAACATGGGCCACTCTAAATACCCCTTTATATGGAAAATGTGAGTGTCACACGGAATATTATGTAACATCAACAGGATAGTAGTATATGTTAACCTTTATGTCGTTTGCTCAATTTGTCTCTATTATTAGGTGAATTTCGGAGCCAGTGGAAGAAATCAAATACATGCCCAGTTTTCAAAAAATCAGATATGCAACTAAAGTAAAAAATTATCGTCCTATCTCCCCCCTATGTAATGTATCTAAAGTTTTCGAGAGGCTCGTATATAATGCACTATACGAGTACCTAATGGGTAATAATCTATTGACCGATCGAAATACTGGTTTCGTTTCAAAAGATTGTACCATTAATCAACTCGTAAGTATTGTACCCAAAATATATAATGGTCTTGAACTCCAAAAAGAGGCAAGGATGGTCTTCTTAGACATCTCCAAAGCATTTGACCGGGTATGGCACCAGGGCCTCTTGTTCAAGCTAAGACAACTAGGCATAAACCCCCTTGTCCTCAAATGGGTCGAAAGTTACCTAAGTAATCGTCAACAGAGAACTGTTATACACGGTCAGTCATCTTCATGGTTTCCTGTTGAGGCTGGAGTCCCTCACGGCTCCATTCTCTGTCCCCTTTTGTTCCTTGTTTATATTAATGACATTGTTGATGATATCATATGTGACATTAGACTTTTTGCCGATGACACAAGTTTTCTCGAAATAATTCATGACCCCAAGGCATCAGGCACTCATATGAATACTAATCTTGGGCATTTTCAAAATTGGGGCAGACTTTGGCGTGTCTCGTTTAATGCTCTGAAATCACGATCCCTTCTGTTCACTGGTAAACAGATCAAAGTAAATCACCCAACACTATTTCTCGGAAACTCTGCAATACCTGAGACCACAAACCATACTCACCTAGGCATAAAACTATCTCATAACTTAAAATGGCACTCTCATATTAACCGCATTGTTACAAAAGTTAGCAAACGCCTTGCACTCCTTAAGCGACTTAATTTCAAACTGTCCAGGAAAACCCTTGAGAAATTGCATCTTACTATGGTTCGCCCCATCTTGGAGTATGCGTGTGTTCTTTTCGATAACTGCACCCAAAAACTGTCTGACTTGCTTGAACGGTTGCAGCACGAAGCTGCCAGGATTTGTAATGGAGCTGTAAAATTTACCTCTTGCGATCGCCTGGTGGCTGAAATTGGGTGGGAGCCACTTTCTTCCCGGAGAAAAATGTTCAAATTATTACTTTTATATAAAATACTGAACAAGCTTTCCCATCAATACCTTTACGACCTTATACCAAATTATGTGCTTGTTCAAACACGCCGTCAATTAAGAAATCCCGCTGAACTGAAACAAATTAAATGTAGAACTGACCGTTTATACTCCTCTTTTCTCCCGTCAAGCATTAGGTCATGGAATGACCTGCTGCCGGCTGTAAGAAATTCACCCTCTCTCTCTCTCTCTACCTTCAAATTGAAATTAAAAAAGCTACTTTTCTTTCAGCACGAAATTCCGCCTTATTTTTCACACGGCGAACGTTATGCTAATATTGTTCATACCCAGCTGCGCCTGGGTAAGTCAAAATTAAACTCGCATTTGGTTGACATAAATATTGTCCCATCTGCAGCCTGTTCATGTAGTCACCCGGTCGACGGTACTTTCCTCTTCTTTTTTCATTGCCCGCTTTACAATCCTCAAAGGAGTGAACTTATGAAAGCTGTTGTTAACGTGCTTGCTCCCGGTGTTAAGCCAAGTCTATTGATTCAGCTTATCCCAGATAGACTATTAGATATTATGTTAAATGGCAGTGCAGATCTTACGAATGAACAGAATGTTATTATTTTTTCTGCAGTGCAACTATATATAACGGAATCAAGACGCTTCATTTACTGATTATAGTTACACTTGCTGTATAGTGTCTTATCATTTTGTTAACAAACAGGATCTGGTGATGTCCTGTGCGTCGTGTACATATCAAGTGCGTCATTTATGTACTGGAGATCCTTTCGATTGGTTGCTATGTAACTATTAGGTTATCCAGTTTTTGTGATAAATACATTTACAATATAATACATACAATACAATACGATAATTTAGGGTATGCCTGAGCAGTCACACACACA